>CM075864.1:26840596-27534305 GCA_038021265.1 Cyprinella venusta
GTGTTACCCCTTATGTTTTTTTTCGGGGGGTGAAAAATGAAGTTTCTCCAATCTTCTCAAAACTCTGGATTCTGATAGAGGGCCACGAGACATGGACCTGGGTGCAAAAATTGAGGCTCTAGACCCTTCCAGAGCTGAGATATTGAAACTTAAAGTTTTGACCAGAAAAAAAAAATGACAGTGTTACCCCTTATGTTTTTTTTCGGGGGGTGAAAAATTAAGTTTCTCCAATCTTCTCAAAACTCTGGATTCTGATAGAGGGCCACGAGACATGGACCTGGGTGCAAAAATTGAGGCTCTAGACCCTTCCAGAGCTGAGATATTGAAACTTAAAGTTCTTGACCAGAAAAAAAAAATGACAGTGTTACCCCTTATGTTTTTTTTTCGGGGGGTGAAAAATTAAGTTTCTCCAATCTTCTCAAAACTCTGGATTCTGATAGAGGGCCACGAGACATGGACCTGGGTGCAAAAATTGAGGCTCTAGACCCTTCCAGAGCTGAGATATTGAAACTTAAAGTTTTGACCAGAAAAAAAAATGACAGTGTTACCCCTTATGTTTTTTTTTCGGGGGGTGAAAAATTAAGTTTCTCCAATCTTCTCAAAACTCTGGATTCTGATAGAGGGCCACGAGACATGGACCTGGGTGCAAAAATTGAGGCTCTAGACCCTTCCAGAGCTGAGATATTGAAACTTAAAGTTTTGACCAGAAAAAAAAATGACAGTGTTACCCCTTATGTTTTTTTTCGGGGGGTGAAAAATTAAGTTTCTCCAATCTTCTCAAAACTCTGGATTCTGATAGAGGGCCACGAGACATGGACCTGGGTGCAAAAATTGAGGCTCTAGACCCTTCCAGAGCTGAGATATTGAAACTTAAAGTTTTGACCAGAAAAAAAAATGACAGTGTTACCCCTTATGTTTTTTTTCGGGGGGTGAAAAATTAAGTTTCTCCAAACTTCTCAAAACTCTGGATTCTGATAGAGGGCCACGAGACATGGACCTGGGTGCAAAAATTGAGGCTCTACACCCTTCCAGAGCTGAGATATTGAAACTTAAAGTTTTGACCAGAAAAAAAAAATGACAGTGTTACCCCTTATGTTTTTTTTCGGGGGGTGAAAAATTAAGTTTCTCCAATCTTCTCAAAACTCTGGATTCTGATAGAGGGCCGCGAGACATGGACCTGGGTGCAAAAATTGAGGCTCTACACCCTTCCAGAGCTGAGATATTGAAACTTAAAGTTTTGACCAGAAAAAAAAAAAATGACAGTGTTACCCCTTATGTTTTTTTTCGGGGGGTGAAAAATTAAGTTTCTCCAATCTTCTCAAAACTCTGGATTCTGATAGAGGGCCACGAGACATGGACCTGGGTGCAAAAATTGAGGCTCTAGACCCTTCCAGAGCTGATATATTGAAACTTAAAGTTTTGACCAGAAAAAAAAAATGACAGTGTTACCCCTTATGTTTTTTTTCGGGGGGTGAAAAATTAAGTTTCTCCAAACTTCTCAAAACTCTGGATTCTGATAGAGGGCCACGAGACATGGACCTGGGTGCAAAAATTGAGGCTCTACACCCTTCCAGAGCTGAGATATTGAAACTTAAAGTTTTGACCAGAAAAAAAAATGACAGTGTTACCCCTTATGTTTTTTTTCGGGGGGTGAAAAATTAAGTTTCTCCAATCTTCTCAAAACTCTGGATTCTGATAGAGGGCCACGAGACATGGACCTGGGTGCAAAAATTGAGGCTCTACACCCTTCCAGAGCTGAGATATTGAAACTTAAAGTTTTGACCAGAAAAAAAAATGACAGTGTTACCCCTTATGTTTTTTTTCGGGGGGTGAAAAATTAAGTTTCTCCAATCTTCTCAAAACTCTGGATTCTGATAGAGGGCCACGAGACATGGACCTGGGTGCAAAAATTGAGGCTCTAGACCCTTCCAGAGCTGATATATTGAAACTTAAAGTTTTGACCAGAAAAAAAAAAAATGACAGTGTTACCCCTTATGTTTTTTTTCGGGGGGTGAAAAATTAAGTTTCTCCAATCTTCTCAAAACTCTGGATTCTGATAGAGGGCCACGAGACATGGACCTGGGTGCAAAAATTGAGGCTCTACACCCTTCCAGAGCTGAGATATTGAAACTTAAAGTTTTGACCAGAAAAAAAAAATGACAGTGTTACCCCTTATGTTTTTTTTCGGGGGGTAAAAAATTAAGTTTCTCCAATCTTCTCAAAACTCTGGATTCTGATAGAGGGCCACGAGACATGGACCTGGGTGCAAAAATTGAGGCTCTACACCCTTCCAGAGCTGAGATATTGAAACTTAAAGTTTTGACCAGAAAAAAAAAATGACAGTGTTACCCCTTATGTTTTTTTTTTCGGGGGGTGAAAAATTAAGTTTCTCCAATCTTCTCAAAACTCTGGATTCTGATAGAGGGCCACGAGACATGGACCTGGGTGCAAAAATTGAGGCTCTAGACCCTTCCAGAGCTGAGATATTGAAACTTAAAGTTTTGACCAGAAAAAAAAAATGACAGTGTTACCCCTTATGTTTTTTTTCGGGGGGTGAAAAATTAAGTTCTCCAATCTTCTCAAAACTCTGGATTCTGATAGAGGGCCACGAGACATGGACCTGGGTGCAAAAATTGAGGCTCTACACCCTTCCAGAGCTGAGATATTGAAACTTAAAGTTTTGACCAGAAAAAAAAATGACAGTGTTACCCCTTATGTTTTTTTTCGGGGGGTGAAAAATTAAGTTTCTCCAATCTTCTCAAAACTCTGGATTCTGATAGAGGGCCACGAGACATGGACCTGGGTGCAAAAATTGAGGCTCTAGACTCTTCCAGAGCTGAGATATTGAAATTCAAAATTTTGACTAGAAAAAAAATGACAGTGTTACCCCTTATGTTTTTTTTTTCGGGGGGTGAAAAATTAAGTTTCTCCAAACTTCTCAAAACTCTGGATTCTGATACAGGGCCACGAGACATGGACCTGGGTGCAAAAATTGAGGCTCTACACCCTTCCAGAGCTGAGATATTGAAACTTAAAGTTTTGACCAGAAAAAAAAAATGACAGTGTTACCCCTTATGTTTTTTTTTCGGGGGGTAAAAAATTAAGTTTCTCCAATCTTCTCAAAACTCTGGATTCTGATAGAGGGCCACGAGACATGGACCTGGGTGCAAAAATTGAGGCTCTACACCCTTCCAGAGCTGAGATATTGAAACTTAAAGTTTTGACCAGAAAAAAAAAATGACAGTGTTACCCCTTATGTTTTTTTTCGGGGGGTGAAAAATTAAGTTTCTCCAATCTTCTCAAAACTCTGGATTCTGATAGAGGGCCACGAGACATGGACCTGGGTGCAAAAATTGAGGCTCTACACCCTTCCAGAGCTGAGATATTGAAACTTAAAGTTTTGACCAGAAAAAAAAAATGACAGTGTTACCCCTTATGTTTTTTTTCGGGGGGTGAAAAATTAAGTTTCTCCAATCTTCTCAAAACTCTGGATTCTGATAGAGGGCCACGAGACATGGACCTGGGTGCAAAAATTGAGGCTCTACACCCTTCCAGAGCTGAGATATTGAAACTTAAAGTTTTGACCAGAAAAAAAAAATGACAGTGTTACCCCTTATGTTTTTTTTCGGGGGGTGAAAAATTAAGTTTCTCCAATCTTCTCAAAACTCTGGATTCTGATAGAGGGCCACGAGACATGGACCTGGGTGCAAAAATTGAGGCTCTAGACCCTTCCAGAGCTGATATATTGAAACTTAAAGTTTTGACCAGAAAAAAAAAATGACAGTGTTACCCCTTATGTTTTTTTTTTGGGGGGGTGAAAAATTAAGTTTCTCCAATCTTCTCAAAACTCTGGATTCTGATAGAGGGCCACGAGACATGGACCTGGTGCAAAAATTGAGGCTCTACACCCTTCCAGAGCTGAGATATTGAAACTTAAAGTTTTGACCAGAAAAAAAAATGACAGTGTTACCCCTTATGTTTTTTTTCGGGGGGTAAAAAATTAAGTTTCTCCAATCTTCTCAAAACTCTGGATTCTGATAGAGGGCCACGAGACATGGACCTGGGTGCAAAAATTGAGGCTCTAGACCCTTCCAGAGCTGATATATTGAAACTTAAAGTTTTGACCAGAAAAAAAAATGACAGTGTTACCTCTTATGTTTTTTTTCGGGGGGTGAAAAATTAAGTTTCTCCAATCTTCTCAAAACTCTGGATTCTGATAGAGGGCCACGAGACATGGACCTGGGTGCAAAAATGGAGGCTCTACACCCTTCCAGAGCTGAGATATTGAAACCTAAAGTTTTGACCAGAAAAAAAAATGACAGTGTTACCCCTTATGTTTTTTTTCGGGGGGTGAAAAATTAAGTTTCTCCAAACTTCTCAAGACTCTGGATTCTGATAGAGGGCCACGAGACATGGACCTGGGTGCAAAAATTGAGGCTCTAGACCCTTCCAGAGCTGAGATATTGAAACTTAAAGTTTTGACCAGAAAAAAAAAATGACAGTGTTACCCCTTATGTTTTTTTTCGGGGGGTGAAAAATTAAGTTTCTCCAATCTTCTCAAAACTCTGGATTCTGATAGAGGGCCACGAGACATGGACCTGGGTGCAAAAATTGAGGCTCTACACCCTTCCAGAGCTGAGATATTGAAACTTAAAGTTTTGACCAGAAAAAAAAAAATGACAGTGTTACCCCTTATGTTTTTTTTCGGGGGGTAAAAAATTAAGTTTCTCCAATCTTCTCAAAACTCTGGATTCTGATAGAGGGCCACGAGACATGGACCTGGGTGCAAAAATTGAGGCTCTACACCCTTCCAGAGCTGAGATATTGAAACTTAAAGTTTTGACCAGAAAAAAAAAATGACAGTGTTACCCCTTATGTTTTTTTTCGGGGGGTGAAAAATTAAGTTTCTCCAATCTTCTCAAAACTCTGGATTCTGATAGAGGGCCACGAGACATGGACCTGGGTGCAAAAATTGAGGCTCTAGACCCTTCCAGAGCTGAGATATTGAAACTTAAAGTTTTGACCAGAAAAAAAAAATGACAGTGTTACCCCTTATGTTTTTTTTCGGGGGGTGAAAAATTAAGTTTCTCCAATCTTCTCAAAACTCTGGATTCTGATAGAGGGCCACGAGACATGGACCTGGGTGCAAAAATTGAGGCTCTAGACTCTTCCAGAGCTGAGATATTGAAATTCAAAATTTTGACTAGAAAAAAAAATGACAGTGTTACCCCTTATGTTTTTTTTTTCGGGGGGTGAAAAATTAAGTTTCTCCAAACTTCTCAAAACTCTGGATTCTGATAGAGGGCCACGAGACATGGACCTGGGTGCAAAAATTGAGGCTCTACACCCTTCCAGAGCTGAGATATTGAAACTTAAAGTTTTGACCAGAAAAAAAAAAATGACAGTGTTACCCCTTATGTTTTTTTTCGGGGGGTAAAAAAATAAGTTTCTCCAATCTTCTCAAAACTCTGGATTCTGATAGAGGGCCACGAGACATGGACCTGGGTGCAAAAATTGAGGCTCTACACCCTTCCAGAGCTGAGATATTGAAACTTAAAGTTTTGACCAGAAAAAAAAAATGACAGTGTTACCCCTTATGTTTTTTTTCGGGGGGTGAAAAATTAAGTTTCTCCAATCTTCTCAAAACTCTGGATTCTGATAGAGGGCCACGAGACATGGACCTGGGTGCAAAAATTGAGGCTCTAGACCCTTCCAGAGCTGAGATATTGAAACTTAAAGTTTTGACCAGAAAAAAAAATGACAGTGTTACCCCTTATGTTTTTTTTCGGGGGGTAAAAAATTAAGTTTCTCCAATCTTCTCAAAACTCTGGATTCTGATAGAGGGCCACGAGACATGGACCTGGGTGCAAAAATTGAGGCTCTACACCCTTCCAGAGCTGAGATATTGAAACTTAAAGTTTTGACCAGAAAAAAAAATGACAGTGTTACCCCTTATGTTTTTTTTCGGGGGGTGAAAAATTAAGTTTCTCCAATCTTCTCAAAACTCTGGATTCTGATAGAGGGCCACGAGACATGGACCTGGGTGCAAAAATTGAGGCTCTACACCCTTCCAGAGCTGAGATATTGAAACTTAAAGTTTTGACCAGAAAAAAAAATGACAGTGTTACCCCTTATGTTTTTTTTCGGGGGGTGAAAAATTAAGTTTCTCCAATCTTCTCAAAACTCTGGATTCTGATAGAGGGCCACGAGACATGGACCTGGGTGCAAAAATTGAGGCTCTAGACTCTTCCAGAGCTGAGATATTGAAATTCAAAATTTTGACTAGAAAAAAAAATGACAGTGTTACCCCTTATGTTTTTTTTTCGGGGGGTGAAAAATTAAGTTTCTCCAAACTTCTCAAAACTCTGGATTCTGATAGAGGGCCACGAGACATGGACCTGGGTGCAAAAATTGAGGCTCTACACCCTTCCAGAGCTGAGATATTGAAACTTAAAGTTTTGACCAGAAAAAAAAAAAAATGACAGTGTTACCCCTTATGTTTTTTTTCGGGGGGTAAAAAATTAAGTTTCTCCAATCTTCTCAAAACTCTGGATTCTGATAGAGGGCCACGAGACATGGACCTGGGTGCAAAAATTGAGGCTCTACACCCTTCCAGAGCTGAGATATTGAAACTTAAAGTTTTGACCAGAAAAAAAAATGACAGTGTTACCCCTTATGTTTTTTTTCGGGGGGTGAAAAATTAAGTTTCTCCAATCTTCTCAAAACTCTGGATTCTGATAGAGGGCCACGAGACATGGACCTGGGTGCAAAAATTGAGGCTCTAGACCCTTCCAGAGCTGAGATATTGAAACTTAAAGTTTTGACCAGAAAAAAAAATGACAGTGTTACCCCTTATGTTTTTTTTCGGGGGGTGAAAAATTAAGTTTCTCCAATCTTCTCAAAACTCTGGATTCTGATAGAGGGCCACGAGACATGGACCTGGGTGCAAAAATTGAGGCTCTACACCCTTCCAGAGCTGAGATATTGAAACTTAAAGTTTTGACCAGAAAAAAAAATGACAGTGTTACCCCTTATGTTTTTTTTCGGTGGGTAAAAAATTAAGTTTCTCCAATCTTCTCAAAACTCTGGATTCTGATAGAGGGCCACGAGACATGGACCTGGGTGCAAAAATTGAGGCTCTACACCCTTCCAGAGCTGAGATATTGAAACTTAAAGTTTTGACCAGAAAAAAAAATGACAGTGTTACCCCTTATGTTTTTTTTCGGGGGGTGAAAAATTAAGTTTCTCCAATCTTCTCAAAACTCTGGATTCTGATAGAGGGCCACGAGACATGGACCTGGGTGCAAAAATTGAGGCTCTACACCCTTCCAGAGCTGAGATATTGAAACTTAAAGTTTTGACCAGAAAAAAAAAATGACAGTGTTACCCCTTATGTTTTTTTTTTCGGGGGGTGAAAAATTAAGTTTCTCCAATCTTCTCAAAACTCTGGATTCTGATAGAGGGCCACGAGACATGGACCTGGGTGCAAAAATTGAGGCTCTAGACTCTTCCAGAGCTGAGATATTGAAATTCAAAATTTTGACTAGAAAAAAAAAATGACAGTGTTACCCCTTATGTTTTTTTTTCGGGGGGTGAAAAATTAAGTTTCTCCAAACTTCTCAAAACTCTGGATTCTGATAGAGGGCCACGAGACATGGACCTGGGTGCAAAAATTGAGGCTCTAGACTCTTCCAGAGCTGAGATATTGAAATTCAAAATTTTGACTAGAAAAAAAAATGACAGTGTTACCCCTTATGTTTTTTTTTCGGGGGGTGAAAAATTAAGTTTCTCCAAACTTCTCAAAACTCTGGATTCTGATACAGGGCCACGAGACATGGACCTGGGTGCAAAAATTGAGGCTCTACACCCTTCCAGAGCTGAGATATTGAAACTTAAAGTTTTGACCAGAAAAAAAAAATGACAGTGTTACCCCTTATGTTTTTTTTTCGGGGGGTAAAAAATTAAGTTTCTCCAATCTTCTCAAAACTCTGGATTCTGATAGAGGGCCACGAGACATGGACCTGGGTGCAAAAATTGAGGCTCTACACCCTTCCAGAGCTGAGATATTGAAACTTAAAGTTTTGACCAGAAAAAAAAAATGACAGTGTTACCCCTTATGTTTTTTTTCGGGGGGTAAAAAATTAAGTTTCTCCAATCTTTTCAAAACTATGGATTCTGATAGAGGGCCACGAGACATGGACCTGGGTGCAAAAATTGAGGCTCTACACCCTTCCAGAGCTGAGATATTGAAACTTAAAGTTTTGACCAGAAAAAAAAAATGACAGTGTTACCCCTTATGTTTTTTTTCGGGGGGTGAAAAATTAAGTTTCTCCAATCTTCTCAAAACTCTGGATTCTGATAGAGGGCCACGAGACATGGACCTGGGTGCAAAAATTGAGGCTCCAGACCCTTCCAGAGCTGATATATTGAAACTTAAAGTTTTGAACAGAAAAAAAAAATGACAGTGTTACCCCTTATGTTTTTTTTTGGGGGGGGGTGAAAAATTAAGTTTCTCCAATCTTCTCAAAACTCTGGATTCTGATAGAGGGCCACGAGACATGGACCTGGTGCAAAAATTGAGGCTCTACACCCTTCCAGAGCTGAGATATTGAAACTTAAAGTTTTGACCAGAAAAAAAAAATGACAGTGTTACCCCTTATGTTTTTTTTCGGGGGGTAAAAAATTAAGTTTCTCCAATCTTCTCAAAACTCTGGATTCTGATAGAGGGCCACGAGACATGGACCTGGGTGCAAAAATTGAGGCTCTAGACCCTTCCAGAGCTGATATATTGAAACTTAAAGTTTTGACCAGAAAAAAAAAATGACAGTGTTACCTCTTATGTTTTTTTTCGGGGGGTGAAAAATTAAGTTTCTCCAATCTTCTCAAAACTCTGGATTCTGATAGAGGGCCACGAGACATGGACCTGGGTGCAAAAATGGAGGCTCTACACCCTTCCAGAGCTGAGATATTGAAACCTAAAGTTTTGACCAGAAAAAAAAATGACAGTGTTACCCCTTATGTTTTTTTTCGGGGGGTGAAAAATTAAGTTTCTCCAAACTTCTCAAGACTCTGGATTCTGATAGAGGGCCACGAGACATGGACCTGGGTGCAAAAATTGAGGCTCTAGACCCTTCCAGAGCTGAGATATTGAAACTTAAAGTTTTGACCAGAAAAAAAAAATGACAGTGTTACCCCTTATGTTTTTTTTCGGGGGGTGAAAAATTAAGTTTCTCCAATCTTCTCAAAACTCTGGATTCTGATAGAGGGCCACGAGACATGGACCTGGGTGCAAAAATTGAGGCTCTAGACTCTTCCAGAGCTGAGATATTGAAATTCAAAATTTTGACTAGAAAAAAAAATGACAGTGTTACCCCTTGTTTTTTTTTCGGGGGGTGAAAAATTAAGTTTCTCCAAACTTCTCAAAACTCTGGATTCTGATAGAGGGCCACGAGACATGGACCTGGGTGCAAAAATTGAGGCTCTAGACCCTTCCAGAGCTGAGATATTGAAACTTAAAGTTTTGACCAGAAAAAAAAAATGACAGTGTTACCCCTTATGTTTTTTTTCGGGGGGTGAAAAATTAAGTTTCTCCAATCTTCTCAAAACTCTGGATTCTGATAGAGGGCCACGAGACATGGACCTGGGTGCAAAAATTGAGGCTCTACACCCTTCCAGAGCTGAGATATTGAAACTTAAAGTTTTGACCAGAAAAAAAAAATGACAGTGTTACCCCTTATGTTTTTTTTCGGGGGGTGAAAAATTAAGTTTCTCCAATCTTCTCAAAACTCTGGATTCTGATAGAGGGCCACGAGACATGGACCTGGGTGCAAAAATTGAGGCTCTAGACCCTTCCAGAGCTGAGATATTGAAACTTAAAATTTTGACCAGAAAAAAAAAATGACAGTGTTACCCCTTATGTTTTTTTTCGGGGGGTGAAAAATTAAGTTTCTCCAATCTTCTCAAAACTCTGGATTCTGATAGAGGGCCACGAGACATGGACCTGGGTGCAAAAATTGAGGCTCTAGACTCTTCCAGGGCTGAGCTATTGAAATTCAAAATTTTGACTAGAAAAAAAAATGACAGTGTTACCCCTTATGTTTTTTTTTTTCGGGGGGTGAAAAATTAAGTTTCTCCAAACTTCTCAAAACTCTGGATTCTGATAGAGGGCCACGAGACATGGACCTGGGTGCAAAAATTGAGGCTCTACACCCTTCCAGAGCTGAGATATTGAAACTTAAAGTTTTGACCAGAAAAAAAAAATGACAGTGTTACCCCTTATGTTTTTTTTCGGGGGGTAAAAAAATAAGTTTCTCCAATCTTCTCAAAACTCTGGATTCTGATAGAGGGCCACGAGACATGGACCTGGGTGCAAAAATTGAGGCTCTACACCCTTCCAGAGCTGAGATATTGAAACTTAAAGTTTTGACCAGAAAAAAAAAATGACAGTGTTACCCCTTATGTTTTTTTTCGGGGGGTAAAAAATTAAGTTTCTCCAATCTTTTCAAAACTATGGATTCTGATAGAGGGCCACGAGACATGGACCTGGGTGCAAAAATTGAGGCTCTACACCCTTCCAGAGCTGAGATATTGAAACTTAAAGTTTTGACCAGAAAAAAAAAATGACAGTGTTACCCCTTATGTTTTTTTTCGGGGGGTGAAAAATTAAGTTTCTCCAATCTTCTCAAAACTCTGGATTCTGATAGAGGGCCACGAGACATGGACCTGGGTGCAAAAATTGAGGCTCTAGACCCTTCCAGAGCTGATATATTGAAACTTAAAGTTTTGACCAGAAAAAAAAAATGACAGTGTTACCCCTTATGTTTTTTTTTGGGGGGGGGTGAAAAATTAAGTTTCTCCAATCTTCTCAAAACTCTGGATTCTGATAGAGGGCCACGAGACATGGACCTGGTGCAAAAATTGAGGCTCTACACCCTTCCAGAGCTGAGATATTGAAACTTAAAGTTTTGACCAGAAAAAAAAATGACAGTGTTACCCCTTATGTTTTTTTTCGGGGGGTAAAAAATTAAGTTTCTCCAATCTTCTCAAAACTCTGGATTCTGATAGAGGGCCACGAGACATGGACCTGGGTGCAAAAATTGAGGCTCTAGACCCTTCCAGAGCTGATATATTGAAACTTAAAGTTTTGACCAGAAAAAAAAAAATGACAGTGTTACCTCTTATGTTTTTTTTCGGGGGGTGAAAAATTAAGTTTCTCCAATCTTCTCAAAACTCTGGATTCTGATAGAGGGCCACGAGACATGGACCTGGGTGCAAAAATGGAGGCTCTACACCCTTCCAGAGCTGAGATATTGAAACCTAAAGTTTTGACCAGAAAAAAAAATGACAGTGTTACCCCTTATGTTTTTTTTCGGGGGGTGAAAAATTAAGTTTCTCCAAACTTCTCAAGACTCTGGATTCTGATAGAGGGCCACGAGACATGGACCTGGGTGCAAAAATTGAGGCTCTAGACCCTTCCAGAGCTGAGATATTGAAACTTAAAGTTTTGACCAGAAAAAAAAAATGACAGTGTTACCCCTTATGTTTTTTTTCGGGGGGTGAAAAATTAAGTTTCTCCAATCTTCTCAAAACTCTGGATTCTGATAGAGGGCCACGAGACATGGACCTGGGTGCAAAAATTGAGGCTCTAGACTCTTCCAGAGCTGAGATATTGAAATTCAAAATTTTGACTAGAAAAAAAAAATGACAGTGTTACCCCTTGTTTTTTTTTCGGGGGGTGAAAAATTAAGTTTCTCCAAACTTCTCAAAACTCTGGATTCTGATAGAGGGCCACGAGACATGGACCTGGGTGCAAAAATTGAGGCTCTAGACCCTTCCAGAGCTGATATATTGAAACTTAAAGTTTTGACCAGAAAAAAAAAATGACAGTGTTACCCCTTATGTTTTTTTTCGGGGGGTGAAAAATTAAGTTTCTCCAATCTTCTCAAAACTCTGGATTCTGATAGAGGGCCACGAGACATGGACCTGGGTGCAAAAATTGAGGCTCTAGACTCTTCCAGAGCTGAGATATTGAAATTCAAAATTTTGACTAGAAAAAAAAATGACAGTGTTACCCCTTATGTTTTTTTTTCGGGGGGTGAAAAATTAAGTTTCTCCAAACTTCTCAAAACTCTGGATTCTGATAGAGGGCCACGAGACATGGACCTGGGTGCAAAAATTGAGGCTCTAGACCCTTCCAGAGCTGAGATATTGAAACTTAAAGTTTTGACCAGAAAAAAAAATGACAGTGTTACCCCTTATGTTTTTTTTCGGGGGGTGAAAAATTAAGTTTCTCCAATCTTCTCAAAACTCTGGATTCTGATAGAGGGCCACGAGACATGGACCTGGGTGCAAAAATTGAGGCTCTACACCCTTCCAGAGCTGAGATATTGAAACTTAAAGTTTTGACCAGAAAAAAAAAATGACAGTGTTACCCCTTATGTTTTTTTTCGGGGGGTGAAAAATTAAGTTTCTCCAATCTTCTCAAAACTCTGGATTCTGATAGAGGGCCACAAGACATGGACCTGGGTGCAAAAATTGAGGCTCTAGACCCTTCCAGAGCTGAGATATTGAAACTTAAAGTTTTGACCAGAAAAAAAAAATGACAGTGTTACCCCTTATGTTTTTTTTCGGGGGGTGAAAAATTAAGTTTCTCCAATCTTCTCAAAACTCTGGATTCTGATAGAGGGCCACGAGACATGGACCTGGGTGCAAAAATTGAGGCTCTAGACTCTTCCAGAGCTGAGATATTGAAATTCAAAATTTTGACTAGAAAAAAAAATGACAGTGTTACCCCTTATGTTTTTTTTTTTCGGGGGGTGAAAAATTAAGTTTCTCCAAACTTCTCAAAACTCTGGATTCTGATAGAGGGCCACGAGACATGGACCTGGGTGCAAAAATTGAGGCTCTACACCCTTCCAGAGCTGAGATATTGAAACTTAAAGTTTTGACCAGAAAAAAAAAAATGACAGTGTTACCCCTTATGTTTTTTTTCGGGGGGTAAAAAAATAAGTTTCTCCAATCTTCTCAAAACTCTGGATTCTGATAGAGGGCCACGAGACATGGACCTGGGTGCAAAAATTGAGGCTCTACACCCTTCCAGAGCTGAGATATTGAAACTTAAAGTTTTGACCAGAAAAAAAAAATGACAGTGTTACCCCTTATGTTTTTTTTCGGGGGGTGAAAAATTAAGTTTCTCCAATCTTCTCAAAACTCTGGATTCTGATAGAGGGCCACGAGACATGGACCTGGGTGCAAAAATTGAGGCTCTAGACCCTTCCAGAGCTGAGATATTGAAACTTAAAGTTTTGACCAGAAAAAAAATGACAGTGTTACCCCTTATGTTTTTTTTCGGGGGGTAAAAAATTAAGTTTCTCCAATCTTCTCAAAACTCTGGATTCTGATAGAGGGCCACGAGACATGGACCTGGGTGCAAAAATTGAGGCTCTACACCCTTCCAGAGCTGAGATATTGAAACTTAAAGTTTTGACCAGAAAAAAAAATGACAGTGTTACCCCTTATGTTTTTTTTCGGGGGGTGAAAAATTAAGTTTCTCCAATCTTCTCAAAACTCTGGATTCTGATAGAGGGCCACGAGACATGGACCTGGGTGCAAAAATTGAGGCTCTACACCCTTCCAGAGCTGAGATATTGAAACTTAAAGTTTTGACCAGAAAAAAAAATGACAGTGTTACCCCTTATGTTTTTTTTCGGGGGGTGAAAAATTAAGTTTCTCCAATCTTCTCAAAACTCTGGATTCTGATAGAGGGCCACGAGACATGGACCTGGGTGCAAAAATTGAGGCTCTAGACTCTTCCAGAGCTGAGATATTGAAATTCAAAATTTTGACTAGAAAAAAAAATGACAGTGTTACCCCTTATGTTTTTTTTTCGGGGGGTGAAAAATTAAGTTTCTCCAAACTTCTCAAAACTCTGGATTCTGATAGAGGGCCACGAGACATGGACCTGGGTGCAAAAATTGAGGCTCTACACCCTTCCAGAGCTGAGATATTGAAACTTAAAGTTTTGACCAGAAAAAAAAAAAATGACAGTGTTACCCCTTATGTTTTTTTTCGGGGGGTAAAAAATTAAGTTTCTCCAATCTTCTCAAAACTCTGGATTCTGATAGAGGGCCACGAGACATGGACCTGGGTGCAAAAATTGAGGCTCTACACCCTTCCAGAGCTGAGATATTGAAACTTAAAGTTTTGACCAGAAAAAAAAATGACAGTGTTACCCCTTATGTTTTTTTTCGGGGGGTGAAAAATTAAGTTTCTCCAATCTTCTCAAAACTCTGGATTCTGATAGAGGGCCACGAGACATGGACCTGGGTGCAAAAATTGAGGCTCTACACCCTTCCAGAGCTGAGATATTGAAACTTAAAGTTTTGACCAGAAAAAAAAATGACAGTGTTACCCCTTATGTTTTTTTTCGGGGGGTGAAAAATTAAGTTTCTCCAATCTTCTCAAAACTCTGGATTCTGATAGAGGGCCACGAGACATGGACCTGGGTGCAAAAATTGAGGCTCCAGACCCTTCCAGAGCTGATATATTGAAACTTAAAGTTTTGACCAGAAAAAAAAAATGACAGTGTTACCCCTTATGTTTTTTTTTGGGGGGGGGTGAAAAATTAAGTTTCTCCAATCTTCTCAAAACTCTGGATTCTGATAGAGGGCCACGAGACATGGACCTGGGTGCAAAAATTGAGGCTCTAGACCCTTCCAGAGCTGATATATTGAAACTTAAAGTTTTGACCAGAAAAAAAAAATGACAGTGTTACCCCTTATGTTTTTTTTTCGGGGGGTGAAAAATTAAGTTTCTCCAATCTTCTCAAAACTCTGGATTCTGATAGAGGGCCACGAGACATGGACCTGGGTGCAAAAATTGAGGCTCTAGACTCTTCCAGAGCTGAGATATTGAAATTCAAAATTTTGACTAGAAAAAAAAAATGACAGTGTTACCCCTTATGTTTTTTTTTTCGGGGGGTGAAAAATTAAGTTTCTCCAAACTTCTCAAAACTCTGGATTCTGATAGAGGGCCACGAGACATGGACCTGGGTGCAAAAATTGAGGCTCTACACCCTTCCAGAGCTGAGATATTGAAACTTAAAGTTTTGACCAGAAAAAAAAATGACAGTGTTACCCCTTATGTTTTTTTTCGGGGGGTGAAAAATTAAGTTTCTCCAATCTTCTCAAAACTCTGGATTCTGATAGAGGGCCACGAGACATGGACCTGGGTGCAAAAATTGAGGCTCTACACCCTTCCAGAGCTGAGATATTGAAACTTAAAGTTTTGACCAGAAAAAAAAATGACAGTGTTACCCCTTATGTTTTTTTTCGGGGGGTGAAAAATTAAGTTTCTCCAATCTTCTCAAAACTCTGGATTCTGATAGAGGGCCACGAGACATGGACCTGGGTGCAAAAATTGAGGCTCTAGACCCTTCCAGAGCTGAGATATTGAAACTTAAAGTCTTGACCAGAAAAAAAAAATGACAGTGTTACCCCTTATGTTTTTTTTCGGGGGGTGAAAAATTAAGTTTCTCCAATCTTCTCAAAACTCTGGATTCTGATAGAGGGCCACGAGACATGGACCTGGGTGCAAAAATTGAGGCTCTACACCCTTCCAGAGCTGAGATATTGAAACTTAAAGTTTTGACCAGAAAAAAAAAAATGACAGTGTTACCCCTTATGTTTTTTTTCGGGGGGTGAAAAATTAAGTTTCTCCAATCTTCTCAAAACTCTGGATTCTGATAGAGGGCCACGAGACATGGACCTGGGTGCAAAAATTGAGGCTCTAGACCCTTCCAGAGCTGATATATTGAAACTTAAAGTTTTGACCAGAAAAAAAAAATGACAGTGTTACCCCTTATGTTTTTTTTCGGGGGGTGAAAAATTAAGTTTCTCCAATCTTCTCAAAACTCTGGATTCTGATAGAGGGCCACGAGACATGGACCTGGGTGCAAAAATTGAGGCTCTAGACTCTTCCAGAGCTGAGATATTGAAATTCAAAATTTTGACTAGAAAAAAAAATGACAGTGTTACCCCTTATGTTTTTTTTTCGGGGGGTGAAAAATTAAGTTTCTCCAAACTTCTCAAAACTCTGGATTCTGATAGAGGGCCACGAGACATGGACCTGGGTGCAAAAATTGAGGCTCTACACCCTTCCAGAGCTGAGATATTGAAACTTAAAGTTTTGACCAGAAAAAAAAAATGACAGTGTTACCCCTTATGTTTTTTTTCGGGGGGTGAAAAATTAAGTTTCTCCAATCTTCTCAAAACTCTGGATTCTGATAGAGGGCCGCGAGACATGGACCTGGGTGCAAAAATTGAGGCTCTACACCCTTCCAGAGCTGAGATATTGAAACTTAAAGTTTTGACCAGAAAAAAAAAAAAATGACAGTGTTACCCCTTATGTTTTTTTTCGGGGGGTGAAAAATTAAGTTTCTCCAATCTTCTCAAAACTCTGGATTCTGATAGAGGGCCACGAGACATGGACCTGGGTGCAAAAATTGAGGCTCTAGACCCTTCCAGAGCTGATATATTGAAACTTAAAGTTTTGACCAGAAAAAAAAAATGACAGTGTTACCCCTTATGTTTTTTTTCGGGGGGTGAAAAATTAAGTTTCTCCAAACTTCTCAAAACTCTGGATTCTGATAGAGGGCCACGAGACATGGACCTGGGTGCAAAAATTGAGGCTCTACACCCTTCCAGAGCTGAGATATTGAAACTTAAAGTTTTGACCAGAAAAAAAAATGACAGTGTTACCCCTTATGTTTTTTTTCGGGGGGTGAAAAATTAAGTTTCTCCAATCTTCTCAAAACTCTGGATTCTGATAGAGGGCCACGAGACATGGACCTGGGTGCAAAAATTGAGGCTCTACACCCTTCCAGAGCTGAGATATTGAAACTTAAAGTTTTGACCAGAAAAAAAA
This sequence comes from Cyprinella venusta, assembly GCA_038021265.1. Taxonomy (NCBI): domain Eukaryota; kingdom Metazoa; phylum Chordata; class Actinopteri; order Cypriniformes; family Leuciscidae; genus Cyprinella; species Cyprinella venusta. Next base: position 26,857,520 of record CM075864.1, read on the forward strand.
ATGACAGTGTTACCCCTTATGTTTTTTTTCGGGGGGTGAAAAATTAAGTTTCTCCAATCTTCTCAAAACTCTGGATTCTGATAGAGGGCCACGAGACATGGACCTGGGTGCAAAAATTGAGGCTCTAGACCCTTCCAGAGCTGATATATTGAAACTTAAAGTTTTGACCAGAAAAAAAAAAAATGACAGTGTTACCCCTTATGTTTTTTTTCGGGGGGTGAAAAATTAAGTTTCTCCAATCTTCTCAAAACTCTGGATTCTGATAGAGGGCCACGAGACATGGACCTGGGTGCAAAAATTGAGGCTCTACACCCTTCCAGAGCTGAGATATTGAAACTTAAAGTTTTGACCAGAAAAAAAAAATGACAGTGTTACCCCTTATGTTTTTTTTCGGGGGGTAAAAAATTAAGTTTCTCCAATCTTCTCAAAACTCTGGATTCTGATAGAGGGCCACGAGACATGGACCTGGGTGCAAAAATTGAGGCTCTACACCCTTCCAGAGCTGAGATATTGAAACTTAAAGTTTTGACCAGAAAAAAAAAATGACAGTGTTACCCCTTATGTTTTTTTTTTCGGGGGGTGAAAAATTAAGTTTCTCCAATCTTCTCAAAACTCTGGATTCTGATAGAGGGCCACGAGACATGGACCTGGGTGCAAAAATTGAGGCTCTAGACCCTTCCAGAGCTGAGATATTGAAACTTAAAGTTTTGACCAGAAAAAAAAAATGACAGTGTTACCCCTTATGTTTTTTTTCGGGGGGTGAAAAATTAAGTTCTCCAATCTTCTCAAAACTCTGGATTCTGATAGAGGGCCACGAGACATGGACCTGGGTGCAAAAATTGAGGCTCTACACCCTTCCAGAGCTGAGATATTGAAACTTAAAGTTTTGACCAGAAAAAAAAATGACAGTGTTACCCCTTATGTTTTTTTTCGGGGGGTGAAAAATTAAGTTTCTCCAATCTTCTCAAAACTCTGGATTCTGATAGAGGGCCACGAGACATGGACCTGGGTGCAAAAATTGAGGCTCTAGACTCTTCCAGAGCTGAGATATTGAAATTCAAAATTTTGACTAGAAAAAAAAATGACAGTGTTACCCCTTATGTTTTTTTTTTCGGGGGGTGAAAAATTAAGTTTCTCCAAACTTCTCAAAACTCTGGATTCTGATACAGGGCCACGAGACATGGACCTGGGTGCAAAAATTGAGGCTCTACACCCTTCCAGAGCTGAGATATTGAAACTTAAAGTTTTGACCAGAAAAAAAAAATGACAGTGTTACCCCTTATGTTTTTTTTTCGGGGGGTAAAAAATTAAGTTTCTCCAATCTTCTCAAAACTCTGGATTCTGATAGAGGGCCACGAGACATGGACCTGGGTGCAAAAATTGAGGCTCTACACCCTTCCAGAGCTGAGATATTGAAACTTAAAGTTTTGACCAGAAAAAAAAAATGACAGTGTTACCCCTTATGTTTTTTTTCGGGGGGTGAAAAATTAAGTTTCTCCAATCTTCTCAAAACTCTGGATTCTGATAGAGGGCCACGAGACATGGACCTGGGTGCAAAAATTGAGGCTCTACACCCTTCCAGAGCTGAGATATTGAAACTTAAAGTTTTGACCAGAAAAAAAAAATGACAGTGTTACCCCTTATGTTTTTTTTCGGGGGGTGAAAAATTAAGTTTCTCCAATCTTCTCAAAACTCTGGATTCTGATAGAGGGCCACGAGACATGGACCTGGGTGCAAAAATTGAGGCTCTACACCCTTCCAGAGCTGAGATATTGAAACTTAAAGTTTTGACCAGAAAAAAAAAATGACAGTGTTACCCCTTATGTTTTTTTTCGGGGGGTGAAAAATTAAGTTTCTCCAATCTTCTCAAAACTCTGGATTCTGATAGAGGGCCACGAGACATGGACCTGGGTGCAAAAATTGAGGCTCTAGACCCTTCCAGAGCTGATATATTGAAACTTAAAGTTTTGACCAGAAAAAAAAAATGACAGTGTTACCCCTTATGTTTTTTTTTTTGGGGGGGTGAAAAATTAAGTTTCTCCAATCTTCTCAAAACTCTGGATTCTGATAGAGGGCCACGAGACATGGACCTGGTGCAAAAATTGAGGCTCTACACCCTTCCAGAGCTGAGATATTGAAACTTAAAGTTTTGACCAGAAAAAAAAATGACAGTGTTACCCCTTATGTTTTTTTTCGGGGGGTAAAAAATTAAGTTTCTCCAATCTTCTCAAAACTCTGGATTCTGATAGAGGGCCACGAGACATGGACCTGGGTGCAAAAATTGAGGCTCTAGACCCTTCCAGAGCTGATATATTGAAACTTAAAGTTTTGACCAGAAAAAAAAAATGACAGTGTTACCTCTTATGTTTTTTTTCGGGGGGTGAAAAATTAAGTTTCTCCAATCTTCTCAAAACTCTGGATTCTGATAGAGGGCCACGAGACATGGACCTGGGTGCAAAAATGGAGGCTCTACACCCTTCCAGAGCTGAGATATTGAAACCTAAAGTTTTGACCAGAAAAAAAAATGACAGTGTTACCCCTTATGTTTTTTTTCGGGGGGTGAAAAATTAAGTTTCTCCAAACTTCTCAAGACTCTGGATTCTGATAGAGGGCCACGAGACATGGACCTGGGTGCAAAAATTGAGGCTCTAGACCCTTCCAGAGCTGAGATATTGAAACTTAAAGTTTTGACCAGAAAAAAAAAATGACAGTGTTACCCCTTATGTTTTTTTTCGGGGGGTGAAAAATTAAGTTTCTCCAATCTTCTCAAAACTCTGGATTCTGATAGAGGGCCACGAGACATGGACCTGGGTGCAAAAATTGAGGCTCTACACCCTTCCAGAGCTGAGATATTGAAACTTAAAGTTTTGACCAGAAAAAAAAAAATGACAGTGTTACCCCTTATGTTTTTTTTCGGGGGGTAAAAAATTAAGTTTCTCCAATCTTCTCAAAACTCTGGATTCTGATAGAGGGCCACGAGACATGGACCTGGGTGCAAAAATTGAGGCTCTACACCCTTCCAGAGCTGAGATATTGAAACTTAAAGTTTTGACCAGAAAAAAAAAATGACAGTGTTACCCCTTATGTTTTTTTTCGGGGGGTGAAAAATTAAGTTTCTCCAATCTTCTCAAAACTCTGGATTCTGATAGAGGGCCACGAGACATGGACCTGGGTGCAAAAATTGAGGCTCTAGACCCTTCCAGAGCTGAGATATTGAAACTTAAAGTTTTGACCAGAAAAAAAAAATGACAGTGTTACCCCTTATGTTTTTTTTCGGGGGGTGAAAAATTAAGTTTCTCCAATCTTCTCAAAACTCTGGATTCTGATAGAGGGCCACGAGACATGGACCTGGGTGCAAAAATTGAGGCTCTAGACTCTTCCAGAGCTGAGATATTGAAATTCAAAATTTTGACTAGAAAAAAAAATGACAGTGTTACCCCTTATGTTTTTTTTTTCGGGGGGTGAAAAATTAAGTTTCTCCAAACTTCTCAAAACTCTGGATTCTGATAGAGGGCCACGAGACATGGACCTGGGTGCAAAAATTGAGGCTCTACACCCTTCCAGAGCTGAGATATTGAAACTTAAAGTTTTGACCAGAAAAAAAAAAATGACAGTGTTACCCCTTATGTTTTTTTTCGGGGGGTAAAAAAATAAGTTTCTCCAATCTTCTCAAAACTCTGGATTCTGATAGAGGGCCACGAGACATGGACCTGGGTGCAAAAATTGAGGCTCTACACCCTTCCAGAGCTGAGATATTGAAACTTAAAGTTTTGACCAGAAAAAAAAAATGACAGTGTTACCCCTTATGTTTTTTTTCGGGGGGTGAAAAATTAAGTTTCTCCAATCTTCTCAAAACTCTGGATTCTGATAGAGGGCCACGAGACATGGACCTGGGTGCAAAAATTGAGGCTCTAGACCCTTCCAGAGCTGAGATATTGAAACTTAAAGTTTTGACCAGAAAAAAAAATGACAGTGTTACCCCTTATGTTTTTTTTCGGGGGGTAAAAAATTAAGTTTCTCCAATCTTCTCAAAACTCTGGATTCTGATAGAGGGCCACGAGACATGGACCTGGGTGCAAAAATTGAGGCTCTACACCCTTCCAGAGCTGAGATATTGAAACTTAAAGTTTTGACCAGAAAAAAAAATGACAGTGTTACCCCTTATGTTTTTTTTCGGGGGGTGAAAAATTAAGTTTCTCCAATCTTCTCAAAACTCTGGATTCTGATAGAGGGCCACGAGACATGGACCTGGGTGCAAAAATTGAGGCTCTACACCCTTCCAGAGCTGAGATATTGAAACTTAAAGTTTTGACCAGAAAAAAAAATGACAGTGTTACCCCTTATGTTTTTTTTCGGGGGGTGAAAAATTAAGTTTCTCCAATCTTCTCAAAACTCTGGATTCTGATAGAGGGCCACGAGACATGGACCTGGGTGCAAAAATTGAGGCTCTAGACTCTTCCAGAGCTGAGATATTGAAATTCAAAATTTTGACTAGAAAAAAAAATGACAGTGTTACCCCTTATGTTTTTTTTTCGGGGGGTGAAAAATTAAGTTTCTCCAAACTTCTCAAAACTCTGGATTCTGATAGAGGGCCACGAGACATGGACCTGGGTGCAAAAATTGAGGCTCTACACCCTTCCAGAGCTGAGATATTGAAACTTAAAGTTTTGACCAGAAAAAAAAAAAAATGACAGTGTTACCCCTTATGTTTTTTTTCGGGGGGTAAAAAATTAAGTTTCTCCAATCTTCTCAAAACTCTGGATTCTGATAGAGGGCCACGAGACATGGACCTGGGTGCAAAAATTGAGGCTCTACACCCTTCCAGAGCTGAGATATTGAAACTTAAAGTTTTGACCAGAAAAAAAAATGACAGTGTTACCCCTTATGTTTTTTTTCGGGGGGTGAAAAATTAAGTTTCTCCAATCTTCTCAAAACTCTGGATTCTGATAGAGGGCCACGAGACATGGACCTGGGTGCAAAAATTGAGGCTCTAGACCCTTCCAGAGCTGAGATATTGAAACTTAAAGTTTTGACCAGAAAAAAAATGACAGTGTTACCCCTTATGTTTTTTTTCGGGGGGTGAAAAATTAAGTTTCTCCAATCTTCTCAAAACTCTGGATTCTGATAGAGGGCCACGAGACATGGACCTGGGTGCAAAAATTGAGGCTCTACACCCTTCCAGAGCTGAGATATTGAAACTTAAAGTTTTGACCAGAAAAAAAAATGACAGTGTTACCCCTTATGTTTTTTTTCGGTGGGTAAAAAATTAAGTTTCTCCAATCTTCTCAAAACTCTGGATTCTGATAGAGGGCCACGAGACATGGACCTGGGTGCAAAAATTGAGGCTCTACACCCTTCCAGAGCTGAGATATTGAAACTTAAAGTTTTGACCAGAAAAAAAAATGACAGTGTTACCCCTTATGTTTTTTTTCGGGGGGTGAAAAATTAAGTTTCTCCAATCTTCTCAAAACTCTGGATTCTGATAGAGGGCCACGAGACATGGACCTGGGTGCAAAAATTGAGGCTCTACACCCTTCCAGAGCTGAGATATTGAAACTTAAAGTTTTGACCAGAAAAAAAAAATGACAGTGTTACCCCTTATGTTTTTTTTTTCGGGGGGTGAAAAATTAAGTTTCTCCAATCTTCTCAAAACTCTGGATTCTGATAGAGGGCCACGAGACATGGACCTGGGTGCAAAAATTGAGGCTCTAGACTCTTCCAGAGCTGAGATATTGAAATTCAAAATTTTGACTAGAAAAAAAAAATGACAGTGTTACCCCTTATGTTTTTTTTTCGGGGGGTGAAAAATTAAGTTTCTCCAAACTTCTCAAAACTCTGGATTCTGATAGAGGGCCACGAGACATGGACCTGGGTGCAAAAATTGAGGCTCTAGACTCTTCCAGAGCTGAGATATTGAAATTCAAAATTTTGACTAGAAAAAAAATTACAGTGTTACCCCTTATGTTTTTTTTCGGGGGGTGAAAAATTAAGTTTCTCCAATCTTCTCAAAACTCTGGATTCTGATAGAGGGCCACGAGACATGGACCTGGGTGCAAAAATTGAGGCTCTACACCCTTCCAGAGCTGAGATATTGAAACTTAAAGTTTTGACCAGAAAAAAAAAAATGACAGTGTTACCCCTTACGTTTTTTTTCGGGGGGTGAAAAATTAAGTTTCTCCAATCTTCTCAAAACTCTGGATTCTGATAGAGGGCCACGAGACATGGACCTGGGTGCAAAAATTGAGGCTCTAGACTCTTCCAGAGCTGAGATATTGAAATTCAAAATTTTGACTAGAAAAAAAAATTACAGTGTTACCCCTTATGTTTTTTTTTCGGGGGGTGAAAAATTAAGTTTCTCCAATCTTCTCAAAACTCTGGATTCTGATAGAGGGCCACGAGACATGGACCTGGGTGCAAAAATTGAGGCTCTACACCCTTCCAGAGCTGAGATATTGAAACTTAAAGTTTTGACCAGAAAAAAAAAAATGACAGTGTTACCCCTTATGTTTTTTTTTCGGGGGGTGAAAAATTAAGTTTCTCCAATCTTCTCAAAACTCTGGATTCTGATAGAGGGCCACGAGACATGGACCTGGGTGCAAAAATTGAGGCTCTAGACCCTTCCAGAGCTGATATATTGAAACTTAAAGTTTTGACCAGAAAAAAAAATGACAGTGTTACCCCTTATGTTTTTTTTCGGGGGGTGAAAAATTAAGTTTCTCCAATCTTCTCAAAACTCTGGATTCTGATAGAGGGCCACGAGACATGGACCTAGGTGCAAAAATTGAGGCTCTACACCCTTCCAGAGCTGAGATATTGAAACTTAAAGTTTTGACCAGAAAAAAAAAAATGACAGTGTTACCCCTTACGTTTTTTTCGGGGGGTGAAAAATTAAGTTTCTCCAAACTTCTCAAAACTCTGGATTCTGATAGAGGGCCACGAGACATGGACCTGGGTGCAAAAATTGAGGCTCTAGACCCTTCCAGAGCTAGGATATTGAAACTTAAAGTTTTGACCAGAAAAAAAAAATGACAGTGTTACCCCTTACGTTTTTTTTCGGGGGGTGAAAAATAAAGTTCCTCCAATCTTCTCAAAACTCTGGATTCTGATAGAGGGCCACGAGACATGGACCTGGGTGCAAGAACTGAGGCTCTAGACCCTTCCAGAGCTGAGATATTGAAACTTAAAGTTTTGACCAGAAAAAAAAAATGACAGTGTTACCCCTTACGTTTTTTTTCGGGGGGTGAAAAATTAAGTTTCTCCAATCTTCTCAAAACTCTGGATTCTGATAGAGGGCCACGAGACATGGACCTGGGTGCAATAATTGAGGCTCTAGACCCTTCCAGAGCTGAGATATTGAAATTCAAAATTTTGACTAGAAAAAAAAATGACGGTGTTACCCCTTATGTTTTTTTTCGGTGGGTGAAAAATTAAGTTTCTCCAATCTTCTCAAAACTCTGGATTCTGATAGAGGGCCACGAGAACTGGACCTGGGTGCAAAAATTGAGGCTCTAGACTCTTCCAGAGCTGAGATATTGAAACTTAAAGTTTTGACCAGAAAAAAAAAAATGACAGTGTTACCCCTTACGTTTTTTTTTTTCGGGGGGTGAAAAATTAAGTTTCTCCAAACTTCTCAAAACTCTGGATTCTGATAGAGGGCCACGAGACATGGACCTGGGTGCAAAAATTGAGGCTCTAGACCCTTCCAGAGCTAGGATATTGAAAGTTAAAGTTTTGACCAGAAAAAAAAAATGACAGTGTTACCCCTTACGTTTTTTTTCGGGGGGTGAAAAATAAAGTTTCTCCAATCTTGTCAAAACTCTGTATTCTGATAGAGGGCCACGAGACATGGACCTGGGTGCAAAAATTGAGGCTCTAGACTCTTCCAGAGCTGAGATATTGAAATTCAAAATTTTGACTAGAAAAAAAAATGACAATGTTACCCCTTATGTTTTTTTTTTTTTGGGCGAAAAATTAAGTATCCCCAATCTTCTCAAAACTCTGGATTCTGATAGAGGGCCATGAGAAATAGACCTGGGTGCAAAAATTGAGGCTCTAGACCCTTCCAGAGCTGAGATATCGAAACTCAAAATTTCGACAAGAAAAAAAAAAAAAAAAAACGACAGTGTTACCCCTTACGTTTTTTTTTTTTTTTTTTTTTTGGGGGGGGGGGGGGGGGGGGGGTGAAAAATTAAGTATCCCCAATCTTCTCAAAACTATGGATTCTGATAGAGGGCCATGAGAAATGGACCTGGGTGCAAAAATGGAGGCTCTAGACCCTTCCAGAGCTGAGATATCGAAACTCAAAATTTCGACCAGAAAAAAAAAAAAAACGACAGTGTTACCCCTTACGTTTTTTTTTTTTTTTTTTTTTTTTGTGCGTAAAATTAAGTAGTCCCAATCTTCTCAAAACTCTGGATTCTGATAGAGGGCCATGAGAAATAGACCTGGGTGCAAAATGGAGGCTCTAGACTCTTCCAGAGCTGAGATATCGAATCTCAAAATTTCGGCCAGAAAAAAAAAAACGACAGTGTTACCCCTTACATTTTTTTTTGTTGGGGGGGGGCGAAAAATTAAGTATCCCTAATTTTCTCAAAACTCTGGATTCTGATAGAGGGCCATGAGAAATTGAGGCTCTAGACCCTTCCAGAGCTAGGATATTGAAACTTAAAGTTTTGACCAGAAAAAAAAATGACAGTGTTACCCCTTACGTTTTTTTTTTCGGGGGGTGAAAAATAAAGTTTCTCCAATCTTGTCAAAACTCTGTATTCTGATAGAGGGCCACGAGACATGGACCTGGGTGCAAAAATTGAGGCTCTAGACTCTTCCAGAGCTGAGATATTGAAATTCAAAATTTTGACTAGAAAAAAAAAAATGACAGTGTTACCCCTTATGTTTTTTTTTTTTTTTTTTTTGGGCGAAAAATTAAGTATCCCCAATCTTCTCAAAACTCTGGATTCTGATAGAGGGCCATGAGAAATAGACCTGGGTGCAAAAATTGAGGCTCTAGACCCTTCCAGAGCTGAGATATCGAAACTCAAAATTTCGACAAGAAAAAAAAAAAAAAAAAAAACGACAGTGTTACCCCTTACGTTTTTTTTTTTTTGGGGGGGGGGGGGGGTGGGGGGGAATTAAGTATCCCCAATCTTCTCAAAACTCTGGATTCTGATAGAGGGCCATGAGAAATGGACCTGGGTGCAAAAATGGAGGCTCTAGACCCTTCCAGAGCTGAGATATCGAAACTCAAAATTTCGACCAGAAAAAAAAAAAAAAACGACAGTGTTACCCCTTACGTTTTTTTTTTTTGTTTTTTTGTGCAAAAAATTAAGTAGTCCCAATCTTCTCAAAACTCTGGATTCTGATAGAGGGCCATGAGAAATAGACCTGGGTGCAAAATGGAGGCTCTAGACCCTTCCAGAGCTGAGATATCGAAACTCAAAATTTCGACCAGAAAAAAAAAAAACGACAGGGTTACCCCTTACGTTTTTTTTTTTTTTTTTTTGGGGGGGGGGGGGATTAAGCAGCCCCAATCCTCTCAAAACTCTGGATTCTGATAGAGGGCCATGAGAAATAGACCTGGGTGCAAAATGGAGGCTCTAGACCCTTCCAGAGCTGAGATATCGAAACTCAAAATTTCGACCAGAAAAAAAAAAAACGACAGGGTTACCCCTTACGTTTTTTTTTTTTTTTTTTTGGGGGGGGGGGGGGGGGGGGGGATTAAGCAGCCCCAATCCTCTCAAAACTCTGGATTCTGATAGAGGGCCATGAGAAATAGACCTGGGTGCAAAAATGGAGGCTCTAGACCCTTCCAGAGCTGAGATATCGAAACTCAAAATTTCGACCAGAAAAAAAAAAACGACAGGGTTACCCCTTACGTTTTTTTTAGGGCGAAAAAGTAAGTATCCCCAATCTTCTCAAAACTCTGGATTCCGATAGAGGGCCATGAGAAATAGACCTGGGTGCAAAAATGGAGGCTCTAGACCCTTCCAGAGCTGAGATATCGAAACTCAAAATTTCGACCAGAAAAAAAAAAAAACGACAGGGTTACCCCTTACGTTTTTTTTTTGTTTTGTTTTTTTTTTTTTTTTTTTTGGGGGGGGGGGGATTAAGCAGCCCCAATCCTCTCAAAACTCTGGATTCTGATAGAGGGCCATGAGAAATAGACCTGGGTGCAAAAATGGAGTCTCTAGACCCTTCCAGAGCTGAGATATCGAAACTCAAAATTTCGACCAGAAAAAAAAAAAAACGACAGTGTTACCCCTTACATTTTTTTTTTGTTTGTTTGTTTTTTTGGCGAAAAATTAAGTATCCCCAATCTTTTCAAAACTCTGGATTCTGATAGAGGGCCATGAGAAATAGCTGGGTGCAATTGGCTCTAGAGTGCACAGATACATGAAATATAGAAATCAAGAAATATAGGTCTATTAATATGAGTCTCTATAATAAACTGCATAATGCAATTACATTGACAAAACTACAAATGTAAATTATAGAAATTGGACGGTCTTCATTATCACTGGCAGTACTAAATGACAATCAGTGAAAGATATCCACAGAGAAATTCACTTCAATGTAATAAACAAACAAAATGAGCCGCGATGCTAGCGGAATAATCTGCTCGTTAAGCAGGATCAAATTACCGTTAGAAAGATCGCTTAACATAACAAACATTATCTAACTCGGCACAGATCGTCAGATTGTATTTAAACTGCAATATTAACAATATACCAAGAAGGAAACTTACTTTGTCATAAACTTTCTCTTGCACATAAACACTGTACATGAACGCGTGCACGATATGATCGCTCAACTGGTGTGGCTTTGTGAATAGGCAATTACACTTAGTCCGTACGTGCTGACAACGCTGCACTACGGTATTTGCGTACAACGCAACTTAAAACGTCACCCACGTAACCAACTCAATAAGGGAGAGAATTCACAACACATACTTTCAAACTAACACACACACACTTGCATGTTGAATGGTTTTCTGAAATATTCAGTTTACTCGCATATTTGTATAATTCAGATAATAATAACTATAATAAAAGTAATTAATAATAATAACCAATAAAGAAAATAACAAAATATAAAGTTAAGCCACTTCATAAGACTACACAATTTAGTGAATATTTATTTCACTGTAAATGTATAGCATAATGCTTTTATGGGGTTTCTTCTTGTCTTCAAGGAAAAAGCCGGCGACCCGACATATAAAAGTTGATTGATTCTGATTGGTCCTCTTCTGTGCATTCGAAGTGCTGATTGGCTCATGCAGATAGAACCTTATAGAGCCAAAAATTCCCAGTGTTAAATTAACACTCCTGGTGTACATATAGGTCCATTTAACTCCAGGAGTGTTAATTTGGTCCTATATGTACACCAGGAGTGTTAATTTAACACTGGGAATTTTGCTAGAGTTCGACTTTGTAGATAGAACCTTTTTGTTTTTTCAATAAAAAGTCCCACAATGAACACAACTTAAAAAAACACATCACATAACGTAAATAAGTTGTCATACTGTTGTGAGATCAACTGTTGTGAGATGCAAACAGAGTGACTTTCTATTGAATGTGAAAAGACGGATGCTACAGTTTGAGCTAACTCACAAATGTGCTTGACTACAACAGCTCTTCCTCTTCTCAACATTGACTGTGTGTTCCTGGGGGTGGGTTTTATGTAAATTTTACATAAAAGCTTGTGTTGTACCTAACAGCCATTTGTTGTAGTCCTTAAAACACTATTTCTTTAAAAGCAAATATCTTCCTTTGCTTTGAACTTACAGAGTTGTAACTTTGCAGACGTTGTTTATGCTCAAATAGCAACATTACACACTAACTAAAGTTGTGTGTATCTTTAGTGAAATCATAATCATAATCAACCATTCCTTTAACAATCCATTCATAGTGAAATACCCTTGTCTCTGGTAAATTACAATTTGTTTTTCTAAAAGAACAGTTCTTAGCTATTACTGATATGGATGAATAAGTTGACTCACATGATGTTGGTATTTTTTGCCTTAATTTATCAACTTTATCAATGAGTAACCATTAAAACAATTGGCAATGTCTACAGGTTTAGTTATACGATTCTTTAACTTCAATCCATGAGAGAGTTAACTAGCACTGTCTCTGCGATGCAACTGAGCCTCAGGAAGCATTAAGTTATTATTTTCAATAATCCTTAAAGTATATCCAGGCCTTTGGAAGTGAATGAAAAATGGCAGCCTTGGTCGTGTGGAGCAGAGCTGCTGTTCACCTGTGACGCTCTGCTCATGTCGGCTCTGAAAGCTATCATTAGTTTTGCTTTTTTATAAACCTTTTTTTGTCTGTTCTCTGCATGAGTGTGTATATGTGTGAGATGGTTTTGCATGGTGAATTCTGAGTAGACTTACCTACAATAGTTGCAAGCACATCCATAGCTTTAAATGTAACTGTGGATATTGTGTTGGGGTTGTATTTTACTGCATTCAGGCCATGTCTCCACCAAAGCGTTTTTTTTTTCCACGCGCCTGGCATATGTTTTCAATGGGAGTGCCGTGTTTTTTAAACATGAGCGTAACAAGGCGCTGAGCGTTTATTTTATTTATTTATTTTTTTCACGCTGAAGCGCAAGCGCCCAGCGTTTTTTACTGGTCACCAAGAGTTGAAAAATGTTCAACTCTGGATAAAACACAGCGCTCATCACTGTCGCTTTTTACCCACCTGTCCAATCACAGTGGAGGAGGGGCGGGACTAATACCACACCGACTAACTGACACAACATTCTTTCTGTACAACCAACCCGATCTCACGACCAAGTCGTATGAATTCGACGAATGATTAAAAAGGGGCTAATTCGTACGAATTCATACGACCTCACTTGTACGAATTAGTACGATTTTGCAAAATAGAAAATATTTTAGGAATTGGCCAATTCGTATGAATTCGTACGAATGAACTACCCCTTACCCCACCCCTAAACCTACCCATCACGTGGATTTCGACAAATCGTACGAATTCGTACGAGTGAGGTCGTATGAATTAGTACGAATTAGACACTTTTAATCATTCGTCGAATTCGTACACATTGGTCGTGAGCTAGGGTAGGTACAACAACATCAACCAGCTGAGCTAACCGAACAAAATGGAAAAATACATTTTTAGTATGAAACAAATTATCTGCGAAATCAGTTTTAAGTAAACTGTGCTGCGGATATTCTGTATCATAGCAACAATACGTCTCAATGGAAAATAAAGCTGCGCTGTAATAACGCTCTCAAGCGCCCAAAGCATGGCATCTTCAGCAGAGCGTCTAGCGATTTCATCTGGCAAAAACAAAAAAAACGCTTTGGTGGACACACGGCCTCACGTTTGAATAATATTTACTACCCAGGACCAAGTGCTAGAAACAAGTATTCTTTGTTCTTTACCTCTTTACTGGCATTTTAGACAGTCCATAAGACAGCATCCTACTCTCGGCCCAAATTAAAACTACTTTTGGTCTAGACATTGTAGTGCTACAACTGAAAATGATAAAGATTACATACAGCGCCGACACAGATATATTGAGATAAGGGAGTCTAGGGGATAATAAAACAAACACGAATAAGGATGGTTTGACGTAAATCTCAAGGCCCTGAAGGGCAGGATGCTGGAGACACGGTGTCTGCACCCTAAAGACGGGTTAATAAAGTAGAAAATGCTTAACCGATGTGAGCTCTCCCAGAGAGTCCAGGTGCGGCTGCTGTGGCATGTTCATGTTCTCCTTGTTATTTTCAATGTCTCTAAACATTAAATGTTATTTATAAACCTGCTAGCTTAATAAATCTTCTTCAGGAAATATACACATACACACACCAAAAAAAGTCAAGGAATATGACAGTGAGAAAGTGAGGGCAGGAAATAGGACTAAAGATGGACAGACTTTGGCTCCCGCTCTCCTTTCAGTGCAAGCCAGAGTTTTGAGGGACTGAAATCAGACGAGGACCACCGTGACTGTGTTCAGATGCTTCCAGAATGCTGACGTACCTGACAGAAAAATCCGGAAACCATCTTTGTGCCAGGAATCTCAAAGCACCTCTCATTCTTGCTCAGCTTTCGTGTTGACAGGTGGCTGTGTTTAGAGTACAGTCTCTCGATTCACAGAAAATTTACTTTCCCTTTGTAATGTATATACTGACCATCCACTAGAAATAGAAATTATTGGATTATCTCAAATTGAGGGTGTGTGTGTGTGCGTGTGTGTGTGCGTGCGTGTGTGTGTGTGTGTGTGTGTGTGTGTGTGTGTGTGTGTGTGTGTGATTTTGTGTATGTGAGTTACTCAAGGCCTTGGGCCAACCATCAGAACAGGAAAGAATGGGGGCCAACAAAGTAAGTCTGAGAGCAATAGCAGCATATCCTGATTATGTATTCAATCATTTGTAACCTATTTCCTGGGAACACTGGAAATGTCACCATTCAGGTCTAAATCATCTGCTTTTCTAATCAACGCCAATGTTCCAGTGCCCTTCTGCTCTGCTTTCTTTTTCTGTTTATGTCTTGACTGTTCTCTCTTTCTTCTTCACCAGTCTCACTCTTTCTACCTCAAGTTTGATTGGAGAGACAGTTGCTTCCGTAGTGATACATGCCAGATGTTGCTACAAGCAGATTTCCAAGATTTATAGTCAGGCTCTAACAGGCATAATTAAAGTGAACTGCTTAACTGAAAGGTAAGGGGCAGTCCACAGTATAGTCTGTGTAATGAAAAATAACGTCCTTATATGACAATCTCTGTCCGGTAAAATGAAGTTTAGCCTTACAAAATTACAGTGATAGATTGTGAAACAAGTGATTGTGAAAACTACAGATGAATTTGTGTAGTACACTTCACTGGGATCTTAGCCATAAACAAAACAATGGGTATGTCTCATTCAGCTCAGTCGTGAATCAGTATATCATGTACACAAATTCGAGCACTGGTAAGGATCCTGATTCACTACACATTGGGACACTGATGACTCTATTTCCTGCCGAATCCTGTTCCTGAAAATGTCAGGTTTTGAATTTGTGAGTTCCGGCATTGTTTTGGCATAAAACAAGTGTATTACATGGTGACGGTTGACTTTTATATTACTGACCCAAACTTTTAATTGATAGTATTTTTATGTTGACCTCCAAACTAGAAATGTGCCTGATTTTCAAAACTTCTGGTGACCTTATTGAAAGTTTTGAGTTGTTACATACAGTACATATCAAATATAAACTGCCCTCCTATGTCTCTCCCTGACCTGTCCTCTCTGTCCACTGGACTCTTCAATCTCTCTATCCATTCTGTTGTAGCATGTTATTCTGTGAGGGTGTAGTCTGGACGGCTGCTTCGCTGCAGATGCTAGCGGAGGGTGAGCCGCTAACACGCTAACACCTGTCTGTTGGCCCTCCTGCCAGAACGCTCTGACAGCTCTGTCTGCTTTGACTAATGATGTGATTGATGGACAAAATAAGAGCGCACACATGCACACACAGTCCAATACACACTCTCATGTGCGGGGTGGTGTGAGCGCGGCCCACGCCTGATGTGGAATATGGTGTCAGTGAGCCCTCATCATGAGGCAGCTGAAGGTGTATTCTTCGGCACGCCTCATTAGTCAGTAATGGTAGAGTACCCCCCCCCCCCCCAAAAAAAAAAAAAAAAAAAAAAAAAAAACACATGCACACACACACTCCACAAAAAATATAAAGGGGTGAGTGGAGAGGGAAGATGGGGCTGAGTTTGGATGGGAGGCCATTTTACGGACTATCGCAGCTCCTGCTCACCTTTAACCAGGGCCAGGGGGTTAAAGGATGAAGGTCAGAAGAACGTTCTTGTATCTTTCCAAGTTGAGGTTGTTGTTGTTATTTTTTTTTTTTTACTGCTTTTTACAGTACCCTTTGAAACATAAAAAACATGCAACTTATATTGTAGATCCTATGACAGTTCTCTTCAAATCACAAAAAAACATAGTGATTAAAACATACATGATTCATGATTATAGTTTATGTATTTGTTTATTTATTTGTTTGTTTGTTTGTATATCAGTAATAATAAATACAAATTTATTTCAATTTAAAAAATGTGATAAATCTAAATACAAGACATTCTATTTTATCCTATTGTCATATCAATGACATTGTTTTAAGTTGCATTTATTACACGTAGTTTTCTCATCTGCGTCATTTAAATGATAACATTTCACTCTGTTTTGTGACTTCTGATTACATAATGATAAACATGTCTACATTTGAAACCCTTAAAGTTAATATAATTTCTGTAATCCTATAGCCATTGTTTATCATTTATTTTGTTTGCTCTGGAACACAATAGGTTTTTTCTCGGGTTAGTCATATGCTGTGACTGAATAAAACCATAAATACACCAAAAACGCAACACAAGTTAACAAAAGTAGTCAATGTTATTCATGCATTGAAATCAACATCTTTAGAATCCATACATTCATGTGGAACAACAGACCCAAATTCAAGCCTTTATTCAGCGATTTTCTTCTCCATTCTCAGCAGCAACCATAAACTTCAAATTCCCACACTCTTTGAGTTAAAAAAAAATAAATCATTGGCTCTCACCTGCTTTAACATGGATTAATGCCGTTTTTATCTTTAAAGCTACACTGTGTGATTTTTACCCCATCTAGCAGTGAAAAGGTACAGTACATGTATATGACCATCCAGTGATTATTAGTTTCTGTTCCTCTCAATTCCGATTTCGTTTTAACTCCTACGGTGGCCAATGTAGTCCAAGATTAACATGGCTTCCAGTTCGACCTCGTCCATGAGTGTTAACTCAAACGTAAACGCGAAAGGCGAAGCTTTAATTAACAGGTATGTGCCTCTTTGGCTAATGTACATTCAAGATGGAGGGGCAACATGGCGACCGAAATTAGAACCCCTTACTCATATGTATTTCCAATGGCATATTATACACTCACGATAATACTTTATTACTTGAACGAAGTAAATATACATTAATGAGCACATATATTTTAGAAAGAACTAAGTGTTTTTAGCTAAGAATAAACTAAAAGAGTTACACAGTGTAGCTTTAAAGCTCTTTTAAAATTGTTCTAAATTAGAAGATGACAATGACTGACTGGTCAGTTTCATATGTAGCCATAATGTCCTTAATACCCCTTTGACTTGTTGAGAGTCAATATCACAATGGGAACATTTGTGCAGTGCCTTTATTGTGAGATACCATTTTTTTGTCAGTCTGTACCAAATCTAGGCTCCACCACCTTTGTGTCCAGCATAGAATGCTATTTTACATTTATGCTGTCAAGCAAAAAAATAAATAAATAAATAAAATAAAAATAAAAAATAGATTGATGAGTTGTCCTCACTCTTTAATACAGTATCAATTTCAAATGATCAGAGGTTGAATTGAAAGAGAAGTGAGGACCAACAATGTTATCAATAAGAGATGCTCAGAGGAAGAAAAATGAAAATGAAAGAAGAAAAAAAATGAAAGAAGAAAGGAAGAGCAATATTTTGATTAAGGAGTTGTCTCTCAAGAGTCTTTGGCGCACAGTGAAAATGAGATGTTTTTCATTTGAGCTTGAGATTTATGTTCTTGAAAAATGCAGAAGTGGAAGTTGAATTATGGTACATTGGCATGCTTTGCTTTCTTAATAGCTGTAATTGCTCTTTTTTGCAAAGGCCTCACTGCTGTTTCCTTCCAATGTGATGAAGAATATGTCTGCCACATGTTAATACACGATTTAACAGAAACATTCCCCTCAAAACAACCCCATATACTTAAAAGAACCTAATTTATTTTGACAGAACAAAATGTGGTAACTTACTGTTGGGAAAGTGGGCCATAATTCTTATCTCTAGTAATTGAGATTCACTTTAGTTACATCTTGTAGCACAGTGCTCTAAGTATAGTAACAATGGACACATGTTGTTTGATTTTCTTTTAACTGAAAAATATATGTATGGATGTAATGTTATGCTAATGTGATGTGATTTACCAACTGTAGAAAAGCTGCATAATGTATGGAAGGACCTATGATTTTCACATAATTCAATCACAAAAATGGATGCTCCCTTTCGTTGTCACTCGGACCTCGACGACGAATGGGGTTTCGGTTAGAAAGTCTATCGACTTTGAGTATTACAAAATGAGCCAATGGCAAAAAAAAAATGCCATGGTTCTGCGGAATTTGCATCTGCGGGAACGGAATTTGCATATGTGGGAATTTCTCCCAGTGGGAATTTCTCAGGGAGCATGCGGTCCCTGGAACCTCTTCATCAACTGGTGAGCTTCTCACGAGAAGACCCCCGAAGATGTTCAATCAGCATCATGCTTTCTTGCCTTCAAGATGGGTTGGAGCGAAGGCTGTCTCCCTCCACACTCAGTCTATGTTTACGCTATTGGCGCATACCATGACCCTATCGAAGGTAAGTCTTTGGGAAAGTGCGACCTGATAGTCAGGTTGCTGAGAGGAGTGAGACTAAATCCTCCTCATCCCCCTCTCATTCCCTCTTGGGACTTCTCAGTGGTTCTAACTGCCCTGCAGAGGGCTCCCTTTTAACCTTTGCAATTAGTGGACCTTAAGTTCCTGTCGATGAAGACAACGCTTCTGGTTGCATTGGCCTCCATCAAGAGGGTAGGGGACCTGCACGCATTCTCCTTTGACAAAGCCAGTGGTGTAGTGCAGGGTATACGCAGGTATACGGCGTATACCCACTTCTTCTTCAGTCGGCATTGCGTATACCCACTTCTAAATCCCCTCGGATGCGCATCGTTTAGTTACCAATCCAATTTCGTGAATAAAAAACAACCAGTCAGGGTCGTAGGCTACCCCTAATATTAACTCCCATCGCGACGATAACTGACCTTCTTATCTGATCTGCTTCAGCACTCAAACACCTGCTCGTCAAGTTTGAAACCAATCAAAGAATGCAGGATATTTGTTCACAGAAGCACGCTTCTGCCGAGCGCTAATCCCAACGTGACGCTTCACTTCAGTTAACGATCATTCAGTGCGAGATAAGATGCAAGTGGCTAAAATACACGGCTGTTTTAAATAGACGTTTTAAATGAACGACAGAAATCAGTTTGATCAAAGACAGTGGAAATGATGATCAATTTAACAACACAAGCACCCTATTATATATTGCCATTATTATTGTAATAAATATATTAGTATGACTTTTCACTGTTTGTATCTGCTTGTCTGTATTTGCGTAACTTGCATAATTAAGCCAGAGGGCGGCGACAAGTGACTGTCTTTTTGAGTGAGCATTTGAACCATTAATTAAATTAACAGATTAGTCCAAAAACATTGATTGATTTAGGAAATAAAAAGTAGCTGAAACTGGAACTGATTCTCATTTTTAAGAATTTCATCAAATAGGCTAGGCTACTTCATGCTTTTAAAGCTATACTGTCGTCAATTTTTTTTGGCCATCAAAACACTCATTAAAATCAAAATTTTCTCGAAATTGGGAACCCCCCCAATCAACATGATTTATGGGACCTGGGTATTTTGAAAAACATACGTGCAGCCCTGATATACAAGAATATTACTGATTCTATATGTTCTATTGTATTAATTATACTAGATTATATAGTCTTGCATATTGAATACTAATGCAAGACTAGTCTTACATGTCACTGTTTATAACACAGAGCGTTCATCCTTTGCTGGGACGCTTAAAAAAAATATTGAGGACATAAATTAAGAGTATACCCACTTCTCCAGGCACCACTACATCACTGGACAAAGCGTGCCTGCAATTCAGGCCATCCTACTCTCACTTGATCCTGAGACCCCAGCCTGGATATGTGCCCAAGGTTACTACCACTCCCTTCCAGGACCAGGTGGTGAACCTGCAAGCGCTGCCCCTAGAGGAGACAGACCCAGTCTTGGCACTGCTCTGTCTGGTATGTGTTCTTGGTGCCTACTTAGACAGGTTCAGTGTTCAGGACCTCAGACCAGCTCATGTCTGTTATGGTGGGAAGCTGAAGGGAAAGGCTCTCCCCAAGCAAAGGCTGTCTCACGGGAGAATGAATGCCATTTGGCATACCAGCCCCTCATCCATGTCAAATTATCCATTCCCCCTTGGTGTGACTGCCCACTCCACCTGGAGTGTGGCATCCTTTTGGGCACTAGCGCATGGCACCTAGCTAACAGACATTTGCAGAGCTGCAGGCTGGGCGACACCCAACACATTCGCCAGATTCTACAATCTCCGAGTGAAGCCTGTGTCTGCCCATGTACACGCTTCAACCAGCCGGTACTAAGACCCGCTCAGGTGTCTTCGCTTGCTCGGACTGTGCGATATTCTCCTCAGGTGAGCCTCATAAGCCCTGAGTTCCTCCGGCATTGGAGACGCTGACACCAGTGTCTATTGCCTGCGCCTAGGCTAGGTGCCTCCCGTGTGCATGGTCCCTCCCCTGAGCAACCCCCACGTGTGTATTTCCACTGTAAGCCTCTCTGAGCACAACATGACATCACGACTTTTGCGTAAACATACACGCCACTTTCGAGTCAAGTGGCATGTTATCTCTACGCATTTTGAGCTATCCGCGTGTATCCGCGTGTATGTCTACGCCATTAACGTCCACGTCATTCCGCGTGTCTGTACACGCGCGTCAAATGTCCAGTCATAAATGCCATTAACCCCAGTGACGGTTAAGTTTAGGGACAGGGTTGAGGTAAGTCCTATATTTATATAACGTTAAGTCAACGGCATTCATAAACACGCTGAAAAGCGATTATGCGTCCTGATAGCACGCCAAAAATGCAAATACGAATTGGCATGTCATACACACGCTACTTCATGAGATCAGTCTGCTGAGCATGTGTTTTTCTTTTGGCAAGTCAGCTTTTAAATAAGTGGGTTTTAAATATTCCCCCTGCGGCTGTACACTCCATGGTGTTTCTCCATATGAGAACAACTCCTTTGTCCGTGCCGGAACTTGGCGTGACAATGAAAGGGAACGTCGACGGTTACGTACGTAACCCTCGTTCCCTGAGTAGGGAACGGAGACGTTCCATCTTCCTGCAACCTTCCGCTGTACCGCTTGATTTCAGCTGGATTTCTATTCCGCTGGAGTTCAGTCTTGGCTCATCAGTGAAGAAACATATCTGCATATTGCCGGTGTCCTCCTTTTATACCCACGAGGTAAGGCGGAGATACGCTATGCAAATTCCGCAGACCCATAGCATTTCTTTTCCATTGGATTATTTTTTAATACTCGAGGTCGATTGGTTTTCTAAGCAAAACCCCAATCGTCGTCATCCAACGGAATGTAACCGTACGTAACAATCATACATTCATAACCGAGACGTTACTGTGCAATGCAGAATGTCACGGAAATTGGAAAAATGTATGAATTAAAAGGGCTATAAATTATTGTGTATATATCTAGTCTATAAAGTTTAAACCTCAAATTTTATATTACATAGTGACACAATTGTTCCCTGTTGTAATTCAAAGAAAGCATATCATTTGCCAAAAAAAAAAATCAAATTTCATTTGGTTAGATTTTAAAAGATTCATTAAATTGAATGTTTCAAGCATTTTTGAAAATAAATGCATATGTTTCCAGAGTATACAAGTTTGTCTTTGTGTGACTTTGAGTGCATGTTTGTGTGAGGCAATCAAGATTTATATACATTACATTTGCCAAAAGGGGAGCTGGACGGACAGATTGTTTGCATTTGTTTGCGGTTCATGTTTGTGGTTTCCAGTTGTGTTTATGTCTAAATCTAAATGCAGACAGCGGAGTTCAGCGGTGAGATTCTCTACAGCACGGGGGAACAATGCCTCTACCCCAGTGGTGGTTAAAGGGATAAACCAGCTCTGACATGGCCGACCAGCCTACTGATCCAGCTCTGACAGCCTGCCTCCTCCTGGCCTGGTTCTCGCTTCTCTCCCCTAGAGTCTGGTCTGAGAGAGAGTCAACGACCAGCAGTCTGGCCAGGCACGCACGCGACTGTCAACCCTTCCCCTCTCTGGCCTGCGTGGCTGTCAACACTCTCCATCTCCTATTCCTCTCAGGAGAGAATGTCCCCGCCTCTGCCACAAAACAAACAGACTGAGATATCAGAAAACACAATCACAAAAAAAAAATCCTCAAAGAGACTTGTCACAGTCTATCTATAAAGATGTCACAAGAAGCTATTTTGAATGTAAGCCGCTTGCGTACTGCAGACAAAAAAAAAAAGAACAAAGGGAAAGGGTGGAGTGCAGGAAAACACAGAGAAAGAAAGAGTTAGACAGATGGAAGAGTATTTTGGTTTCAACAACATTTGAGCCCCATTTCTGTCCCTCTCCATAGGGGACTGGTCTCACCGCACTGCTCCACAGAGAACTGGGCGACTGGGACTCTCCTCGCCACATCAGCGGACCAATCTGCCGCATGTACATGTCTCCATTTAACATGCATCTGGATCACACTCTGGATCCAGCTCTCATTATGTCTTCCTTCATATAACTACTAGTCTGTCAAATGCAAGCCTTCGCCTGATGTCTGAGGTCACCGGAGATTCATGTGCTACTCTGAAAAGAAAGTTTGATTGTGGTCACTGACCTCATATGAATATGAATGTGCTTTAATTGGTATTCTGTAAAGTTATACACTAACAGCTTACATGATTTTATGTTGTGCTTTAGGTATTTTACATCTACTGCACAAGAATACTTTTCTGGGCAGTGATGTCGTTTCATGGGTTATTGATTTCATTGGATTATTCAGGACATTGTTTTAAGGAAAACTCAATATAGTGCATTTTAAAGTTGCATTTAGTAGTTCTTTAGCTAGCTTTAGCATCGCTGTTTTTATGTACTTTAATTACTGATACAGCGGTTTTAGACACTGCACTGCAATCTATTTGCGTGGTTCAGCATGATTTTCTCATGTAAATTACACTAATATTAGTGTGTTTTAGAGAGCAGTCTACACAGTGATTAATCCCCTAACCATTCCATCAAAAAGATCTTGGGCATCACTACTACCGTCAAATCTTTTCACTTTGTGTATGCCATATTGATGTTTACAATTGTTCCTGCCCCCGTCTTTGGGCTTCATAACTTTTCTGCTTCTTTGGAGCCTTTCATTGTCTATTTTTGCTCTTCGAATCACCAAACAGCACTATGCAACTAGCATACAGTATCTACAGAAGTGGCGGTCATTGAGCGTGAGAATTCTCAACAACATTTAGTAAAACTGTTTAGCATTTAGTGTGTAACATTACTGGGAAAACATAGATTGTTGTGACTCGTAGTCTCGCACGACATAAATTATATATATATATATATATATATATAATTTTAAAAACTTTATTTTTAACCCTTTGATGTACAAGCTATGCAGAACAAGGTCCCACTTTATATTAAGTGGCTTTAAGTACTATGTAATTACATTGAAATTAATAATTTGATACAATGGACTTATTGTGTACATACATGTTTTTACATTGTACTTACATTTTAAAATTCCAGCATGTAATTACAGCTATAATTACTTTATGTAATTACATTTGTAATTACACAGTCGACCCTCCCCTCACACCTCAACCTACTCTTAAACCGACCCATACCACCACACCTGTCCCTAACCTTATACCTTATCACACCTCAATAGCAGCAAAAGTGTATTACAATACAACAGGAACACAATAATACATTGTACTTATTGTTCAATGTAAGTACATAGTTCTTAAAGCCACTTAATTGGGGTGGCAGTGGCTCAGTGGTTCATGTGGGTTGTCTACAAACCGAAAGGTTGGTGGTTCAATCCTCGGTTCCACCTGACCAAGTGTCGAGGTGTCCATGAGCAAGACACCTAACCCCAGCTGCTCCTGACGAGCTGGATGGCAGCCTTGCATGGCTGCCGTCGCCGTCAGTGTATGAATGTGTGTGTGTGAATGGGTGAATGTGAGGCAAATTGTAAAGCGCTTTGGTGGCCATTGGGTCTATGAAAGCGCTATATAAATGCAGTCCATTTACCATTTAAAGCCACTTAATATAAAGTGGGACCCCAAAACGCTTCTAATGCACAACATGGGTCTAAAATTACCTGTATTCATGTTCATGTTATTTCACTCATGGCTGTTTGTTTTTTTGTTTCATATTTTTTTTTTTTTATCTTTTTATTTCAGCATTTAATATTCCATGACCTATAAATACACGATCCATGAATATTCAAAACATCATGTTTTCAATGACCACAATTTGTTATTTTAATTTGTCCTAGGTTTTGTGTTACTACATACACAACATGACATCATGACTTTTGCGTAAACATACACGCCACTTTCAAGTCAAGTGGCGTATTATTTCTACGCATTTTGAGCTATTCGCGTGTATCCGCGTGTGTGCGTGTATGTCTACGCCATTAACGTCCGCGTCATCCCGCGTGTCAGAACACGCGCGTCAAATGTCCAGTCATAAATGCCATTAACCCCAGTGACGGTTAAGTTTAGGGATGGGGTTGAGGTAAGTCATATCTTTTTTTTCCCTAGGATGGTAAGGGAACAGTCATAAATGCCATTAACCCCAGTGACGGTTAGGTTTAGGGACGGGGTTGAGGTAAGTCCTATGTTTATATAACGTTAAGTCAACGGCGTTCATAAACACGCTGAAAGGCGATTATGCGTCTTGATAGCACGCCAAAAATGCAAATACGAATTGGCGTGTCATACACACGCTACTTCATGAGATCAGTCTGAC
This sequence comes from Cyprinella venusta, assembly GCA_038021265.1. NCBI lineage: Eukaryota > Metazoa > Chordata > Actinopteri > Cypriniformes > Leuciscidae > Cyprinella > Cyprinella venusta. The sequence continues at coordinate 26,882,215 of CM075864.1, forward strand.
ATACAAGTTCCCACACATGAGTCAAAAATTACCCGTCTATACAAGCATGATAAAACAAAAGAATAAAGACAACATTTAACACTTGAATTATGTTTATTTGCCACTTTGTCGCACAACATACACATATCACTGACAACCGATTGGCCGATTTTTTTGTCATTTAAATGTCAATCTTTTATTATTATTATTATTATTATTATTATCATTATTTGGGGGGAGAAACACCCACTCTATGTTTTCGGGTGTGGCTGAAACAAGTGTTCAGATGTTTCATTTTTTCACAGCACCATCCAAGAGTGCTTTGCATCAGCACTTAAACCGAGATGTCTTTGTGATCAGCAGTAATTCTGATAGCAGCAGAACCTTGCTGGCTGTATTTCAATATGCAAAGTCCTTGTCAAACAAGCCAGGATTGAGAGGCTACCAATTACAGCGACAGCATGAGAGAGATGTTTATCAGCTCTCAGACTTAGTTCATCTCCATGGCCATGGAAGTGCTTTATTGATTGGCTATTGGGTAGCTAATAACATGGGTTATCTACATGCAGCAAGAGACAAGTACTGCTCTCTCTGAAGCAGGTGGATGAGGATTTGATATGGTCCTCCGTCCACCTTGGCAAAAAGAGAAAGGTTGCAGCGCTCAGGGGGATTGGAAAGGATGGGGTGTACAGTACAGTATGCAACCAACATTTACTGAATCTGGCTCTGAATTTTTAATTTCAAAGAAAATTAGGTTTTAGTTGCCAATGTTTCCTGTAATGAGGAGCACGATACTATTTTCTAAATGCAGAAATCAAGGAAAGTGTTTAAAACTAAATTTGGTTCTGTTGGAGGCTTATTCCAAGACATATTTCTTTCATTATCTGTAAATTAAGCAGTTGGGATGTAGGAGCACAGCTCAGAGCCTGTTGTATGTATGTTAGCATGTTTATGTGGAGTGTCACTCACACAGGTCATGCATGCTCACTTGGGCTGAACATGGTCATGAACATGTCAAACCCACATGTGCCAGTTTCTGAGACTTATCGGTAGATTGTGTGTGTGTGTGTGTGTGTGTGTGTGTTCATGCATTAATCACAGTGACAGAACAACCCACGTCCTCTACTGGGCTATGGTCTCCCGAGAAATCTGTGACCTCTAGTACACACACATACACTAGTTCTTATACTTGAATTATTGACACCTTCACACACACACACAACATTTTTTTTATTAACTATCTCAATCTGTTTTTACATTTGGGTGTTTCCTAATGCACAGGGAAAGAAAAGACAAAAAAAATCGTTTGAATGATAAGCCATCAGAATTATGTGTCACATCCTAAGTTGGTTGCTCTTTACAGGCAAAATGGAAGTGGGTTCAAAAAAGGGGGATTACTGAACCGAAGTCCAAGGTTTATACTCTTGGGAAGAACAGCGTCTCAGCACAAGATTACATTTCAGTCCAGGCTCACGTCAAACCATGCCAGGCGGGACAGGAAATTGTGTCTCTGTCACTGGGACGCTGGAGAAAAATGTAAATACCCTTCCCCGGAAAGGACACCTCATATGCACCCTGGGGTCCCATCCATAGCCCTCCACCTCAGGGTGTCCATCTTGTGTCAAAGCTGCCTTTTTAATACCACACTTATACCCCCCTCCCCCCTCTCTTTCTCTCTCTCTGACCAGCAGTGTGCCCAGTTCGGTTAGCTTAAGGAATCTACTGTTGCCCTATGCGGTTTGGAAAGGAACAGCGAAATAAAAAAAGAAGAAGGAAAAGCACTGAGAGAGAGAGAGAGAGAGAGAGAGAGAGAGAGAGAGAGAGAGAGAGAGAGAGAGAGAGGAGAGAGAGAGAGAGAGAGAGAGAGAGAGAGAGAGAGAGAGAGAGAGAGAGAGAGAGAGAAATGGAGCTGTGACTGAAAGGCTGAGAGTATGAAGGCATGTGTTTAAATCCCCTGGAGAGTAAATACACAGAGCAATTACCATGTAAAAACAATGAAAACGGGAGCTGCCTGTAAAAGCAGGCCTTGTGGAGGAAATGTCACTTTCTTACTTAAAGCACAACTCTCTGTCAGTTGCATTTAAATGCACAGGTGAAGCAAAAACAAACAGCTGTCCTGAAATGAGAAAACTCCCCCTATCATGGAATTTCCTCCAAGTGCTCTGAAGCTTGCTCTAGAAGCTTTAAATGTCTCCACCTTTGAGAAATAATAAACACCTGTAGATACGATCATCCTGCACTGGGAAATTACTGACATATCTGTAGGCCTATAGTGTTGTAAACTGTCATTTTCACCATGAGAACAGTTATCCAGGTCATACAACACTTCTACTCAATCTATAGTGTGAAATATACAGCAATACTGTAGGTTCTGTATGAAGCAATTCCTGAATAAATTACTTGTGTGAGCCTTTTCTTTTAACTTAATCAAATACAGCCTGACCAGTTTAGCCTCATTCCTAAATGAATGACTCTTATGAAGCATTTTTAGTGAATCACACACATACCGCCGCCACGCAACGATGTAGTTCGATTCCTGATTAAAGTAGGCCTACTCTTACAAGCCTTTGTATGCATTTTATAAAAAAAATAAGTAAATGACTGAAATGTTACCACTTTTTAAAATGTTTGTATTTTTAATTGCTATAGTTATTAGATTGTGTTTGTCACCTGTACAAAGTGAAAAGTAACGTATCTAGTCAAGAATTGTTTTATATGTTTATTATTATTATTGACATTATTTCATGATTTGGCAAATTAATTCCATATATTTTTTTTTTTTCTTTTTCTAAAATCTTTCTTCAAAAAACAAAATGAATCGTTAATGGAACCGCTAATGAACCAGAAGCATAAATTGTTAACTTTCCTATGGTTTCCATCCCTTTTAGCCAGTTGTTCCCATCTAGAGAACAAGCTCATAACGTGTTTTCCCTGTTGTGTATCTTGTATTTTAATATGTGTGATAGGTGATGGGTTTATTCTGCATTGGCAAAAGCACATGTAGTTTATTTGGACGCAAACTCCAGGTGTATCCGGACCCCACTTTTTACTGAGGTGCTTCCATTGCTGGACGAGAGGGCCATTTATCAATGCAAACGTAATAACATCCATTTAAATCTAACTAAAAATCAATATTTCATTACCAAATTGTTAGTGGGAATGAAGAGGGATGTCGGAAGTCGGGGCGGTTGCATCGCGAGGGAGGCGTCAGTAGGTTCGATGGGAAGACGAGATGATTCATGGGACCATCAGAGGAACAGAGGAAGGGGAGGGGTGATGGAGGACGAGCACAGGGAGAAAACTTGGAGAGGCCCTACTCCCCTATGACCTTGGCGGAGAGGGAAAAATATATAGAAGAAAATGAAAGCAACTGTCAACTCCCCACCGGCCAGGATCAGCCCATAAATCATACCCAGAAATATGAGTGGGGTGGAGATGGGTGGGAGTGGGAGGGGTCAGGGGCAAATCTCAAACCTACACAGTTCTCCTTATACTGTATAAAACACTGAACGGGGATATGAGAATCTGGTAGGGTACTCAAAAATGTTTAGGATGCTAAAGACTGTTTGTGTGTTTTTTTGGGGTCGCCTAAAAAGGCTATGAATGAGCTTGAATGGTTATGTGTGTTGCAAGAGGGATCTTTAAACCTCTGGCCTGTTGATTGAAAACGACAGGACAGAGGGTTGTGCTTTACACACGCAGTGAGATCTGATGCAACTGTGTACTGCTTAATCAATGGATCATTGAGGGGATTGATTCTAGCCAACAGATGTACTCAAAGTTGTATATGGACTGCATTGCTACATCTTGCATCACATTCCTGTTCGACCCCCTCAGATTTGGAGATTTATCATTTGAAGTCTAAGCTAGCTGTCCAGTCTTGTCTATTTGCATTGCATGCTGCTGCATTAGCTTTCTAGCTGATTGTAGTGCAGCGTATTTTGAAGAGTATGGGAAAGTATATTTTTTGGAAAGTATAATGTCTATCCATTTGCAGTAATTGAAATATTTGCTGGGCTATTTTTATGTATTTTAGAAGTTCAGCATAGAAACTAGCTATGCTACAATCTTGATGTATTATAATTGATTGGGAAATCTTTACAGCAGTTAACTGTAAAAGTCAGTGTGCTAACCAGTGAGTGATTTTCCACTGCTTGTAGGAAATTTACCCTATAAAAAATCTCTTTAGGATTTTCTGTTTAATATTTGCATGGATAAAATTAGGACTGGCAGTGATAAATGAATTGCGTATGCCTCTCAAAATAAAACATAATTGTCAATTTTACCATAATAGCAATGCTTATTTGTTACGCAGAACAGCAGTGATTTTTATCAAGCGTTCCACATTAAATGATTCTGGCATGCTTAATCATTTTGGCAAAGAAATGAAATGTGATGAGTAGAGAAAGGTATCTTAGGAAGATAACAATTTACTTGCTATTTTTACAGCAGCATTGTTGGGATCAGTCTCAGAATTTTAAAGATATGTCCATGATACAGTATATTCATCCAAGGAAACAGAAGATTCATGCATTTAGTCAATGAATATCACTGTGTTTGGGCCCTAATAAAAAAAATAAATAAAAACAAAACTAAACAAAACTACTTTGAATAAAAGACAAAATTGACTGATTGTGCTTGGTGAGAATGTTGAAATTGTTTTATTTAGGTTTTATTGTAAGTGCTAGAAGGGGTTTGTTATTTCATCTACCACAGCTCGCCGCCCCCCTCCCTTGCACAGATGAGTGGGGTATGAGGGGTTGTTTTTTTATTTTTTTATTTTTTTGACAGGGCTCCAGATTGTAAGCGCATCAGGTGACAATTAAGATGTAACAAAATAAATTGTTTGCTGTCACTTTCACTTACCCCTGCCGTCTCGCCATCCTCCCAATGCCCCACAACAAAGCAGTGGTGTCAAATCTGCCTCCCTGATGTACCCCCAAGGTACCGGAAATGCTTTGTACACACTTGCAAACACATATGGGAGCATGTACGCATGTGCACACACGCATTTGCATGCATACAAACACCTACCGTGAAACCCCTATAAACCTGAGATTTGTATTTATAGGTGGACACCATCTGTAAAACTTGGCTGACTTGTTTTCTTTCTTTTCAAAAGAGACCGTGACTTTCTTCACCCTACTTATCATTCCACATTTCAAACAATCCAAAAATGGCATACGCACACTAAATAATTCATCAGCTGCTAACATTAAACAACTGTTAACACGCTCAAATAATTAGTTATGCTTGCTTGACATGTTTGCATCTTTAATAATTGATGCATTTGTCTTAATTACCAACAACAGTATTTTGGCCTCGTTGTTCCTTTTCCGCCGAAAAAAAGGAAAGAAGCAATTATTCCATAAATATTAATTGGATACCCTTATTAAAATCAAGACAAAGGGGCAGGGAGTGATATAACAGAGTATTTTCTTTGAGTTTAAAAAGTGTTATAAATCTTTCTCTCTCTGCTTGGACAGGTATCGTCACAGAGAGACGTTTTTATCGGTGGCTCTGAATAAAATATTGTCATGTTTTAATACGTGCTTGGTATGTGATCGCATTTGGAGAAACATTAATGCTGTCGATGGGTCGAGATGAATAATGCAATTATTATGATAATGATATTAAGCAGAATTATAAATGCATTCACATTAATCAAAGTTCTTCCTCTGTGTGCCACTGACTGTGTTCACATTAGGAGTTGAGAAGGAATTCAGAGACAAAGAAAAGAGAAAGAAATCCTCCAAACAAAGTCGAGTTTCTGTAATCATGTGCATTAGAGATAGATGCAGATGTAAAGACACCTCTTTGACAGTTGTGTGCTGTTCAAACAACAGTACAAGTAGGAACAAACTTCTTGCGGCTCGGTAGCCATTTTGTTTTGCCGGCGTGACGAGCAGGCCTCTGTAGATAGTGAAATATTTAAAATGTATAACGGTGAGTTTTCTCCTTCTCAACAACAGTGTTTGGAAGGGTGCCAATGCTGCCTTGTGTCATGTTTAAACTTTCATATGTGGCACCTCTACTGTATGTAGTGAATGGGGAAGTCACGCAAATGCGCACTTTCACCCAGACGTTCAAAATACAGCTGTCAGTGTGGAAGTGTCTGACTTTGGGAGGTCTTTTTGATGCTCTAAAAGACTGCAAGATAAGTTATTTTCCTTTTTTTGCCGGTAGATTAAAAAGGCAAATGAATGACACTACTCAACACCCCAAATCAGCCCCCGCTATTAATATTTCACACTGATGGCAGCTGTTTATCACAACACAGCGGCATTTAGGAGGTGAAGATGCAAGCAAGAGGGAGGGGAAGGAAGGGGGAGGGGAAGGAAGAAGGAACAGCCAGGATGTAGCATGGCCTCAAGTCTTCATTTAAAATGCTCTGCAAACAACCAAATTTTCCACTAGTGAAGCACTTATCAAAGTTTTGCTCTCACCGTAAAACCCATTACATCTCAAAACATGAATATGTTTGTCTTATTTAAAAGCCATAGGTTACATATAATCAACACTTAATTCAAAGCACCTACCTCCCATTTCCAATGAATGCGGTTTTCATTATACTGTAAATTATGCATGTATGTGAGCACCAACAAGAATATCAGAATCATAATACAGATCAGAGGCAAATGAAAAACGATTTGGAGATGAAACGAGTGAATCTTAAGGTCAGGAATTAACCTCATCCTTCTTATCGGTGTATTGTGCTGGATAATAGCCATGAAACATGCAGGCTATCAGTGACACTCTCAATTGGAAATGTCCATATTAGGCAATATGCAAATGCAGTTGATGGGGTATAAATTCCAGGACAAGACAGTAAGCCCGCATGGGGCAATGATTAAAACGGGGCTGTTAAAGATGGAGAGGGGGGTGAAAGGAAAAGGAACGAAGGTGGTTAAACTGATATTATAATGAGCGACTATAGAAGGTGATGACCATCGACTGAACCGAACCCTGTCAACATCCTTCCTTGGGACACAGTTAACCCGTGGCGCAATACCCCAGATGAGTCAACCTCATCGATAGCTGTCAGTTCAAAACAACTCCCACTGTTAATATGTGCTCACCACACCACATTGGGCAACTGGAGCGCACTGACTTCCTCATCACCTGTATGTCTGGCATTATCATAATACGGTCCGTATTTTTAGCCATCACGACTAATGGGAAGGTCACATTGTTCTCTCTGCCTGCGAGATGGGCCAAAGCAGGTGAACAAATAGTGATAAATAAACAAATATGAAAATGTGTGAAACATTTGAGGGTAGCAAACTGTTTGTGGCACGTCTGCAAATGTCATAAAAACAGATTTATGGGCTGCTTTCGCAGGACATTATTTGATCTTGACAGTCTTAATCATTCACGCTTTCCCCTCCATCTCCCTTCTCTTTTTCTGCTGCCCGTCATGGATTATTGAAATAGAAAAATAACAAGTGAGAAAAGGGCCCAGGAGCTGAATCAAAATGTCAGGTTTGTACTTACAGCCGTATGCGGTGAGACAGGGTCAAGGGTTTCAATTATTTGTATACGGTATGGCCGGGCTCTACACGAAAGGTTATGTCACCCCTTAGCTATTTACCCTCCGATTTGAATGGGGTTGATATTCAACTGCAGGCCCAGCACCACTGATATGGAACAGATCTAACATTTGAGTGGAATGGAGATTGTGGTCGAGATTGACAGCGAGGCTTGGGGGGAAAGGGGGAAGTATTTCCAGACTCCATGTCATTGTACTCGTATGTGAACAAGATGATTGCCTAGTAATGTGTGGCTGATCCGTGCAAGATTGCTCTATGTTTCAGATCCTCGGGGATGCTGGCGTGACAGTGTAGCCTGAAAGGCCTGTCATTTAAGGAACAATGAAATAATGTGCCGTTAGATATTATGATCAAGCTCACTGATTGCTTTTGTAGCATATTTTACAAACTTTGCAGTCAAGAAATGGCAATAACAACCTTATGGGCCTGTTGTAGATAAATGGTCATATCTGGGGTTTACTTCGAGGGAGAGTTCACCCAAAAATGGAAATTCTACCATTATTTACTCACCCTCATGTTTCTACAAACCTGCATGACTTTATTTATTCTGTGGAACACAAAGGAAGGTATTTTGAAGAATGTTTCAGTTATTTTTGTCCATACGTAAGCAGGACCCGAACCTTTTAAGCTCCAAAAGAGATGGTATAGGTACAGTAGGTCTGTCAAAACATTTTTCTAATGCACACACAAACTACGGCAATATGGCGGTAGAAACATCATATAACGTCAAACTTCATTAGATGCAAGTCACATGACAAGAAGTCTTGTTTGAGGATTATGATGCCATTTTTGATGTGACGCTAAATGTGATCATGTTTGCATCTGAATAAAGGTGTGCATTTCAATATGTTATTCAGTGTTTCAGAAGACTTGAAATACAAGATTTCGAGTAATTGAGTCATTAATTTAAAAAAAGTGTTCCTTGCTTAAAAGTTTGGAACCCCATTGCCTCGTTATATGGCCAAAACACAAAGACAAAAGACAAAACTTCAAGAAAACAAACAAACAAACAAAAAAAAAAAAACATTCCTTTACATTCCACAGAAGAATGAAAGTCATGGCAAAATGAGGGTGAGTAAATGATGACAGAAGTTTAATATTTGGGAGATCTATTCCTTTTGTCCCCTGGCAAGTTCTGCATGGTGGGTCCCTGCTTCATCATATGCATCAACCTCTTTCACTATATGTGACAAGACCTCCCTCATTAGGGAGTAAGGACGTAATAAAAACATAACTAAGGAGCCATTTTGGGAGCCGATACTCTCAAACCAGACCTTTTTATACAGATTTTGTCAAACTTTATCACCTTTCAAAGACATTTTTCTTGTCTACAGCCCCTTGAACAGAAAGGGCTGGGCATTGATGTGATGAGGGCTATATCATCCCAAAAGACAATCATGGTGATCAATTAGATTTAATGCTGACCCAGGTCTGAAATGATTGCAGGTGGAGCGAGTGACATTAATGGCTTGCCACGGTTCCTATCTTACCTCATGAAAGTTGCTCCGTTTATGCGCCCAGCCCTACCGTGGCCCCTCCACCCGCTGGTCCCTGTAAAAATCTCAGGGTTATTGAGAGTGATATGAAATTTCTAAATGTCATTAATTGACACCTTTTCCCCCCTGAGCTGTCAGCTGTGAGACAGAAAGGTCACAGCTCGGGGGTGAAATATTTATATATATATTTCCAAGTCCTGTGAATTATGGCTGTCATTAACGAGAGGGAATGGATGGCGGGCCCCACTGAAAGCCTCCATCGATCGAAGCTACGAACAGGGATAGCAGTCGCCTGAGATGGGACGGGGTCACCAAAGAATACGGACTAAGGTGAAGGGTCCCTTGTGAAGGCTGAAGAGTGTTGGGCTTTCTCTGAGGTAAGCTTTCATTTCGTAAAAAATAGCTCCATTAAACACAAAGTTACAGAAGGATTATTTTAATCAATCATCATTCAACAAAAGTGCAATAAGCTCTTAGAAAAATGATTACAAAAATGCAAACTTTAGGAGTGCAACAGTTTATGACTGGGGCAGTACCCTTAAATAGTAGAAACTTAAGAGTATATTTTATTACTGTAAGGTACTAATATGGTACAAAGTTGGTTCTAAAAGGTAAGGTAAGGTACTAAAATGGTACAAAGTTGCCCCTTTAAGGGTACTGAACCAAAGTCAGGCTATTTTTATTTTATTTTCCCTAAAGGCACAATTTGAATATGATGGTAAAATATGTGTTGGATCATTTCACAAAAGACAAAAACAATACCCTTAAAAAATTCGGAAATGCCCTAGAAAAAAAAGATACACTGTAAAAATTACAGTTTTTACAAGTTTTGATTCCTATATCGTCATTGCACAACAATGGAAACAATGGAATTACAGTAAGTAGAAATCCTTGTTGTGCCTTCACACAGAAATTTAACCCTCTGCAACGTGATCTCATGACAATACGTTTGTAATTGTACGTAAAGTGTCGTTATATCATACGTATATATAATTACATTTTATATGCGGAGAAACGTCTCGGGTTATGACTATAAGTATAAAAGTGATGCTGTCACAACATACACTAGCCTTGTGATGAAGCAAAACACTCTAAGTCCTCAAGGGGCGTGGCAGAACGACGCAGTGTCTTGTTCCCTTCTCAGGGAACAAGGGCTATAGTCATAACCCGAGACGTTCCCTTTCGAGGGAACTCTACACTGCGTCGAGAATCGAGACTTTGGGGAACGAGTGCCCACTAGGCCACGCACCGAATAGGCCTGTCCCGGAGTGAAGCTGTTTAGGCACTCAGCAAGGACAAAGCACGTGTGCTCCAGGTGTATTAGGAAGGTGAAGACTGTAGAACCTGATAAAAGTATGTGGAGTAGCCCAGCCGGCTGTCTCACAGATCTCCTGTAGAGGTAATCCCGACAGGAGGGCCCTAGAGGACGCCATGCCTCTAATTGAATGAGCCCTTAAGGCTAAAGGTGAAGGCAAGCCGCGCACCTTGTAAGCCTCAGTAATAGCCTGGACAATCCAGTTACTGATAGTCTGCTTGGATGCCGGGAGCTCCTTCTTAGGTGACCCAAAACATACTAATGATTGGTCCGACCTTCTTCAAGAAGAGGACCTCTCAAGGTACAAGCTCAAAGCTCTGACGGGGCAGAGCAAATGAAGTCTCTCTTCTTCCTGCCGACACATGAGGTGGAGGATGGAATGCCTGAAGGACTGTAGAACGAGCCGTATTCGATGGAACTTTAGGCACGTAGCCCGGACTCGGGTGCAAAAAGGCCTTCGCTCTGCCAGGGGCAAACTCCAAGCAAGCTGGCGTTGCTGCCAGGGCTTGGAGATCTCCCAACCTCTTAATTGAGATAATAGTTAAGAGAAAACCCATTTTTAGCATGAAATCCTAGGCGAAGCCGACTCTAAAGGTTCGAAGGGGGCCAGGGATAACCATTCCAGAACTATTGCCAGGTCCCAGGCCCGAACCCTGGACCTGGTTGCCGGTCTCATCCTCCAAGTACCACGGAGAAACCGAATGACCAACTGGTGCCTCCCCAGAGACCCACCACTTAGCGGTGCATGGACAGTCACAATGGCAGCCACTTACACTTTAAGTGTGGAAGGGGAGAGACCCGCAGAGAAACGATTTTGAAGAAATTCCAGAACTGAAGCCACCGGGCAGTTTACTGGATCTAACTCATGTTCTCTACACCAAGTGACGAACACGTTACACTTGAGGCCATATAATCTCCTAGTAGATGGAGCCCTAGAGCTAAGTATGGTTTCAACCACTCCGGCTGATCCCTTCAGAGGTCAGACCTACAGCTTCCACAGCTCCTGGCGAGGGTGGAAGACTGTGCCCTCCGCCTGAGACAACAGTAGGGCTGGGTATTGTTGGGCATTTCACAATTCGATTCGATTTCGATTCTTGAGGATTCGATTCGATTTCGATTCGATTCAATATTGATTTATTAGCTTCGATATCGATTCAATAATAAGTAAATTCACAAGTAATTAAGTGCCTGAGTATATTTTTAAATAATGTGTGCAGTATTACCAATGTTAAAGAACAAATTGACCCCAGCATGTTTGTTTCCTGTCATTGTTTATTCATCAGAATAAACTGTACAATATTGTATGTGTTGAATACAAACACAACTGTGACAAGCACTGAACAGTGCTTTAACAACACCTCTAAAGTGCATGTAACTAAGTAGTAGAAAGTATATTTCTTTCTTCCTATACATTCAAGTTATAAAAGAAATGTAAACAGAAGCACAAAATGTGCATACTCCAAAAAAGTCTAATATTATAATTATAATTTTGTAAACAATAACACTTAACAGCTGATCACTCTTAACAGCAATTGCAAGTTATCAGGGGGAAAAAGACTAACTTAACCTTATTCCCTCTCAGAATAGTTTATATCTCACAATTCTGAGTTTATATCATGCAATTTTGACTTTATGTCTCGCAATTCTGACTTTATATCCCGCAATTGTGACTTAATATCATGCAATTCTGACTTTATAACTCGCAATTCTGAGAAATAAAGTCAGAATTGCGAGATGTAAACTCCCAATTGTGAGGAAAAAAGTCAGAATTGTGAGATAAAAAGTCGCAATTACCTTTTTTTATTTTACATTCTGTGGCGGAAACACGCTTCCATAGTTCCCAGCTTACAGTGGAATCCAAAATGAGCCCAAACGTCGGCTTTTAATGTTAGTGGGGCAGGCTTGAATCAGGCTTGAACGGAGTGCAGCTGCTGCCCGTCATCGCGCTGTTTTGCTAAAGCGCGTCTTGTACAACGCTGAACGCTCTCACTAGAGTGTAGCCCACAGCGCCGCCACTGGCCTGGATGGCTGAATCGATTCATAGGATTTGATGAATCGATATTGAATTGAGAAGCAAAGAATTGCAATGCATTGATGAATCGATATTTTTACCCAGCCCTAGACAACAGATCAATCCTCAGAGGAATTTGTCATGGCGGAGCTATCAGGAGTGAAATTATGTCTGAAAACCTTACTCGGGTCGGCCACATTGGGGCAACCAGAAATAGACTGATGCCCCTTGACGGACCCTCTCCAGGACTCCCGGGAGCAGAGCGATCGGGGGAAAAGCGTACAGGTGAATCCTCGGCCAGGCCTGTACCATGACATCCAACCCCAGTGGGGCTGGATGTGAGAGGGAGAACCAAAGTGGGCAGTGGGACGTCTCTCTCGAGATGTGAATAGATGCACTTCCATTGGTCCAAACTTCTCCTATATCAACTTCAAGTCTGAAGTCTACATTCCCTGGGCCTCAGCCCCTGCCTCGACAGGATGCCTGCTCCCTGATTCTGAATCCCCGGAATATACATTGCTTTGATATACAGTATTTTCCCTTGGGACCAAGAATAATCTGATGTGCCAGTCTGTACAGAGGGCGCGATCTGAGTCCCCCTTGTTGGTTCAGATAGGCTACCACTGATGTATTGTCCGAACGTATCAAGACATGATAACCCTTGATGTCTGGAAGGAAGCTCCTCAGAGCCCTGAACACAGCCATCATTTCTAGACAATTTATGTGCCAAGAATGATGATGGTCCTGCCACAGACCCCTGGCAAAACGGCCATCCGTGACCGCGCCCCAACCAGTGAGGGAGGTGACTGTCGAAACGGTTTCCCGGCGACATGACACTCCCCGCACTGGCCCTTGGGATAGGAACCAATGTTTCTTCCAAATTACCAGAGAACGAAGGCATCTGCGCATAACTCTGATGATATGGAACAGATTCCCCTTGAGGGAAAACCCTTGGCTCTCAGCCACCACTGAAGGGGGCCTCATGTGTAGAAGGCCCAAATATATAATGTTGGATGCCGCTATCATGAGGCCCAGCAGTCTTTGAAACTGCTTTACAGTGATGGCCTGGCCTAGCTTTATCCCAGACAACATGGCCAGGATGGATTCAATACGAGCGGGAGACATGCGTGCCTGCATTGTAACCGAATTCCATTTCATGCCCAGAAGAGCAGTCTTCTGAACTGGGTCCAACACCTTTGTCTTAGTGTTGAGTCTCAACCCCCGATTCTAATTTTGGCCAAGGACGACATCTCGATGCCGAACTGCCATTCCTCGAGACTAGGCCAATAAGAGCCAGTCATCGAAGTAATTCAGTATACGGATGCCATGAAGCCTCAGTGGAGCCAGAGTCGCATCTATATACCTACACATGGACATGCGGGGAGAGAGTGCTAAGCCGAACGGATCAAAGAGAACCAGCCTCTTGAGACTGGCCTCTGGTGTTTTTCGAGCACCCTTCTCGACTGCCTGAAGCGGTAGACCAGCAGGCTGTAGTCGATATGGTTTCGTGACCATCACTGATGCTCTTTTTTTTTCCCCGAGGAAAAATGATGCAGAGTGCGTTCGCTGGAAAATGATGCGGCCCGAAGCGCCATTGACGGCGGGCAATACACATTATTTCCTAGAGGGCCTTTATTTTCCTTCTACTGAGTGGACAGCCCCAACTTTTAGATCTACCGTGCCAAACCAGTCCTCGGATCTGATTTGGTTTCCGATAATGGAAATTGTAAGCATTTTGAACCTGGAACTCCTCAAAGAACAAGTCAATAGCCTTAGATCTAAAATTGACCTCAGTCCACGATCCTCCTTTGGAACTAAAAAGTACCGGCTATAAAACCCTGGACTTCCTATGTGGTAGGGGAACACTCTCTATGGCCCCTTAATTCCAGTAGAGTCTGTACCTCTTGTTCCATAACCCGAGCCTGTTCTGGAACCACTGCAGTCGGTACGACCCCAACTCGGTAACCGAACTGCAATCTGTACCCATATTTAAAAGTGTTCAGGACCCATATAGATATATTGGAAGGCGTTGCCATTCTACAAAATATACTAAGGGAACCAGCCCCTCGAGACCGGTCTCGGGTGTTTCTCAAGCACTATTCTCGACTTCCTGAAGCAGATGACCGGCAGGAAAAAGTCGAGAAAAATTTTGTGACCATAGTCGGTGCCCGGTTTTAAGCCCTTGGGGTGAACGCCACGGTGTGCGTTCGCTGGAAATCGATGTAGCCCGAAACGTTCAAAACGGCGGGACAACATACATCTATATATATATACACACACATATATATACGCATACACATACATACACATATTTTTATTTATTTATTTATTTTTTATAAACCTGTCGACGATTGAAGTTACAGCGTCGGAGAACAGGCCAGTTTTCTTTATTGCAAAGTAGACTCGTAATATTTACGCTGCCTTGACAATCGCGAGATCTGAGTCACTATGGTTTCTGTATTGTACTATAGATTCTACATTGCAATGCAGACCTTAAATCTACGTGCTGCCTCGGCAAACGTGAGATCTCAGTCACAGAATCTTTATTGCAGAGTAGACTCGTAACGCTGCCTCGGCAAACGCAAGATCCGAGCCACTATAGATTCTGTATTGCAATGCAGATCTTAAATCTACGCGCTGCCTCGGCAAATGCGAGATCTCAGTCACAGAATCTTTATTACAGAGTAGACTCATAACGCTTCCTCGGCAAACGCAAGATCCGAGACACTATAGATTCTGTATTGTAATGCAGACCTTAAATCTGCGCGCTGCCTCGGCAAACGTGAGATCTCAGTCACAGAATCTTTATTGCAATAACTTAGGACACTGGGTTTGGAGACATGGGACGAATGCGGTTTATCCCACGATCTCGTGATCTTTTTGTGGAGATCGGGGAAAAACGGCAAACCCCGGCACTGAGGCTGTGACTCGTGCTGCATGAAACGCTCATCCAATTTACTTTGAACTTGCGTTCCCTGCTCATCTTGTGGCCAGCTGATGTTAAGTTTGGCCACGGCACGAGTCACAACCTCACCAGTTCCTCATATGCTTGGCCGCTCTTTTTTTCTATATATAGAGACAAACAACACCAAATAAGACAGACAGATTCACATAGAGAGCTTGCTGAAGAGCGAAAGCTAGTGTGTGTTGTGACAGCGTCACTTTTATACTTCCAGGTATGCCGCCACATGTTACGTCACGACGCAACACCAATCAGGATTGGATTAGTTTCATTCATACTTCAGAGGCGCACGCTAAGGGAGCGTCCCCCAAAGTGTCGATTCTCGACGCAGTGTAGAGTTCCCTCGAAAGGGAACGTATAATACTGGCGTATTTACAGAACTAAAACAAAATATTTACGTATTGACAGCACAAAAACGTAAATTATTTACGTATTAACAAATCCACCGATGTACACATTTGTACGCATCACAATTTATGCATTAATATCGTAGCATTATGTTTTGACTCTGTTGCATTCTACTGTCTTATTAATTAAGTTTTCAGTCGCATTTATTGATATAATACTCATAAATATTAACATTTTGCTTGTTTCACCTGCATGGTGTTAAACAATACAATATAAAACCTTAAAAATACATTCTTTAATGTTACTCGTTTAACCATTTTGTAATCTAGTTTACCTTCAGACACATACAGCGTTTTCTCCTATAAAACATAACAAAAATTCACAAAGACATCAATTTTATTAGTTTGATGTAATCCAAATCTTTAGAATCCATCTAATTCAGCCTTTTATCCTGTCGTGATCTTCGTCTCTATTCTCAGCAGCGACCGTACATGTCCAATCCCGCGCTGGTGATGAATTCAAATTCAAAAATTGCGCCCTTGAGAAGCGTTACGTCGTGTTTTACGGCAGTGATATCAAACATTCATTGGCTCTTCCTCCCTGCTTTGTCACAGATTGGGACATGAAGGACTCATTGGTTTAGTTTAGTTCGAATTGACGGTCGATCGTTGGTTTAGTTTAGAATGACGGTTGGTTTAGTTTAGTTCATTTGAAATGGAGAAGCGCGAACCGAAGCTGGATTAACATGTTCATTGATTAGTAATTTAATTTCTCGGCTTGCTCTGTACTTCATACAAAGCTATTACAATACTGCGACTGCGACTGCAACGCTTCATGATGTGAACGGCTTTTGGTATCGGTTTTGACATTTTCGCAATAAATAAATTATTGTGATTATTCTTGTCTGTTAGTTATGTTTTTCCTTCATAATTGTAGTTTGTTACTTTGTTTTAAGGAATTGTTATGGGTATGTTTAGGGGTAGGAGTAGGATTGGTGGCTCAAGATATATTTTAATGCTATATTATTGGCTCAAGATATATTTTAATGCCATTTCCCAACATATCTGTCCATTATGTTTTATCCTTTTTTATATTATTTATAAAATTGGTATGTTTAGGTTTGGGATTGGGGTTACGGGATCTTACATTTATCTATAAAATGGTAAAAAGGGAAATTATACAGATATCTTTATGATATAGAATATACATAAATAGTTAACGTTTTGTAGCTGTAAAAACGTAATAATGTTACATTTAAATGTTGCAGATATGTCTATATTATACGTTTTAGCATCCATCCAAACGTACTGAAAAGAGTAGCTAAGGTGAAGTATTTCACATCAGGACATTGCACATCACTGAACTGCAGTGGCCCTACTGTATGTACAGTGATAATAGTTATAATAACAGTGATAATAGTTAATTAATACTTAATAAAAATGTTTAAGGGTTTGTTAGGCCTGTGTATATACAGATTATCTAAATATATTAAACTCTAAATTATAAGCTGTATTTCGCTTCATATTTTGTTTCGATTGGATTCTGATTGTTTTAAGAATATTTAAAAACAAAGTACAAATGGAACAAATTCTCAGATCATGCTAAGAACCCCTTGATTAAAAAAAAATACTTACCCATATGTACCCATCCTTTACTTTTTATATAGTTTATGTTGTGTCTTATCAATGCAAAGTCATCACAAAATAATAAGTATTTATGCTGAAATGATCTAAAACCCCACTTTCCCTTGCCTTGGGCTGCATGACGCCTAGGGTGCTTTCAAACTTTTGGAGGGCATTGAATTTCAAAGTCTGCTACTCAGTAGAAAGTCAGAATATAAATGAAATAAGTGAGACTTTTTAGCAGCCAAAGAATATGAAATTAGACATGAAACCAGCTGAACATGGTGATCCTGCAGCGATCATAACGCCACAGGCATGCACCCAACCATACACTGCACAGGATGGAATGAGTCATAAAATGAACGTCCAGCATCTAAGCGACGTTGTGGCTAATGCTGGGTGAGCCCCAGTCTCTCATGGTCCCTTTGTTGTGTGACAGCTTTCAGGGCGAGAGGCGTTTAATTTCAGAGTGAATACCACACTACATAACCACATGGCATTTAACTTGAGAAATGGCTTTCTGCTTCAGCTGTCTGTGTTTTCATCATCAGGGCGGGGTGGAGGACGGGAGGGAGAGGAAATGGCTTTTTTTCAGCTTCCTGATGCCATTAGACATCAACGCACAGCGGGCGCATGCGTCTTCTTGGTATGCGTGTAGTGTTGCAAAGCATGTTACAACTGGAGAAACACACTGGGGGAGGGAGAGGTAGTAGTTGAGATAGCTGAGATCTTTATCTGTGGAGAAGAAAAATGTATAAGTAGGCAGCGGGGAGATGGGGAGGGGGTCTGCTAAAGGTCTGCCTTAAGACAAACCCAGCGCTGATTCAAATTCTGTTCAAATCGAGCCCGAGAGAGGACAGTCCCACTGAGGATGCACTACATTATCATCCTGAGCCACGATTTGAGAGGCCATGTTATACATCAATGCTGAACCCCAAATACATGAGCCTGCCATAATTTATCTGTCATAAACTGTTTAGAGACTGTATGACAACTATTGTTCTATGGTAGGAATGCCAGTTCACATGATAAACATATTTCAGGAGCCATTCTCGAGTAATGACCTGTAAGTCTGCTTGTGGCTTTGGAGAGCAATATGATTTTTGTTAGTAATGTATTTTATTTCGTAAAAGTGACAATTATGATTTAAGGGCCTTTCTTGGTCTGAAACAACAGTAAAGTAAAGCAGCGACGCAGAGCTCTGCTGATGTCCCGTAGGCAGATATCTAATGACTTCATGATGTGGAGCAATAACTAATTACAGGCTCAGATTAGACGTACAGAGGGGTGGTTGCCGACTGAGTCAGTCATTTTATTTATTTATTTATTTTTTTTTCTTTCAAAGGCCTTGCCAAATGGAGAGAAACCAATCTAAACAACATTTTATGTAAAACCCTAAATCTCATTAGAGACATGCAGAAGGAGGGGGGAAATGTTTGACAGGGGAAAATGTTGAATCACTTCCTGTACAAGTAACACAGTAACTTTCATGTGGTGCACGGCCTAATTAAGGGGAACGTTTTGGAGAGGCTCAGACTGGCATTACACTACCGAAACAAACCGTAAGTCATGAGACTGAACCTGAAGGAGCCCCAACAGTCCACCTAATGCTGGGTCACTGGCAGAAAGCACCTGACATTATTCTACCTTCTACATGACAGAAATATGGGCAAAGAATATGTACCCCATCAAGAAGATTTAGGGCACTTGTTCGGTGGTGCCAGGCTTTGAGCCTCCTCCAATCAAGCATCATGTCGAGTGAGTTTTCAAATATCTGTTCAGTCACAGTCAAACAACTCATTCTGTCGTTTGACGTTAAATAAAATGATGCAGGTGCGCGCTAATAATGTATTATTATACAGCAGCATGCACTGCTCCTTAGTGCTCCGATATTTCATTTTGGTTTAGATAAAAAGGGCATAGAAATTGCACAATATCTATCTAAATACTAGCATGGCATGACCTCATCAAGGGAAATCAAGGCCAGACTGAAAGCAGATCTTGCAGCCGCCATGTAACGCTGGGGCATTTCTCTGTAGAGACTTGTCACCTTGTGCATATGGGAGTACATATAGACCATTTCAAAAGATGTAAACAAAACTGGTCCAGAAGCACTTCCTGTTTCAGTTTGTAACTGTTTTCTTTATTTCACATGTAAAGAAAACTTCTTAAAGATGTTTGTTTAACTTTTTGATTCAGTTTTAAATGTTCTGTTGGTTGTATTTTATCCCAGCTTTTATGTAGCGTTAAAAAACTGAAACAGGAAGTGCTTCTGGGCCAGTGTTGTTTACATCTTTTGAAATGGTCTATATACATTTACATTTTATGCATTTGGCAGATGTTTTATCCAAAGTGACTTACATTGCATTCAAGATCACCTGTTCCCTGGAAATTAAACTCTTGACCTTGATGGTGTTAAGGCCATCCTCTATTATTTGAGAATACTGGAGCAATGCTGTGACCTGCCACTCATAGGTACACTACAGAAAAAGAAAACCATACAAAGTCTGTAACTGAGCTGTTGGGTTTCATTTGGGGAGAAAATACAGACTTGCATCAGTCATCTTTTATGAATTTGTCATTTTTGCAAAAACAGAAAAAAAGGTCCAACTGCTATGCTATTTACTAGCTCATTCAAGTTATTTTTCAGACTTTCTTTGTACTATCAGTGATCTCCGTGTATCTAGCCAGATCTGCTATGATATTGTGATCATAGACAACCTTGGGTCTACCTAAGATTGTCAACTGGTGTAAAAATATTTCCTTTGCAAGGAACTTGCAATTTCATGGTTCAACCACATGGCGCTGCAAAGCCCAGAATTCTCTATAGTAACTCAGTACATTCTGGCAGTTACATTACCTGTTTGCAATTGCAAAATGAAAAGTAGGAATCAATGTCACTGAGGAAAATTTTATTGGCACCTGTGCAGCACAATCATTCTGTCATGAAAAAGCAGTTATGCTGATGATATGTAGCATTGCTTGGATAAGAATCAAAGTCTAAATAAAGTTTGTTTCTGCTTTGTTTAGTGAAGAGAAACATTATCAAAAACCCCAGGCTATCTTGTGGAAACCAGTGCAGGATGAATGTGTGGGTCAGGAGGTTTAAAGCAACGCCACATTGGGCTCGTTTATGCAATTTTGATTGGGCTTGGGTAAAGAAAAAAAAACTCACTGAGTATTAGTGGAGTAATTCCTGCAGTGGGACCTGCCTATAAGTGCACTAATCAATTCAGGTGCCCTTGTTACGCAGGAAGATTTGAGCCGCTTGATCGCTGATGAGGAAAAGGGGTAAGCAAGACTAGTGGTTGGGGTGATGTGGATGGTGGAGAGGTAGTAGAGGAAGACAGGTTTTCACCGACTGACAGTTTTAACTCTTTTCAAAGGTACAGAGTGATTAATGAGGGCTTTTTATGGTGAGCGGGAGCAGAGGTTTGGGTGAGTCACGGGCCTGAGAGTATTGACATCTCCATTATTTACTGAGTGATAGGGGCAGCCGAAGGGCCCCTGATTAGAAAACAATAAATGCTGTTATTGGTGATCTAGGCCTAAGCAGGACACTTCAAATGCATGTCTGAGGTTTTCTAATTACTGTGGCCAACTGCACGCTGGACCGTGATAAACAAAAAGCAATAGAGTAGTCCCAAGGGGGAGTGCATGGCTTGTGGTCTCTGTAAGTGTGTGTGTGTGTGTGTGTGTGTGTAAATGCACTAAACATTTGAATGTGCATTAGAATACAATGAATGGTGCTAAAATAAATGAAAATCCACAGAGAGCATATTCAGTGAATGGGTTTATTTTACATGCAGTCTCTCGGTTTAACAACTCTAAATTGTATTTTGACAGGCACTTACTATTAATCTGGCACCTGTATCAATAAATAACCACTAGCCGCTTATTTTCACAATTTATTATTTATTTATTTAACCCAAGGAGTAGTGATGTGGGTGACAGGCCATTTGATGAAAATGTGGTGATTTCTTTGTTCCCAAACTTTATTAAGTGAGGTGGCAACACTTTATTTTGATAGTCCACTTTAGGCATTCAACTAACTATAAGTAACTTTGCCGCTACGTCAACTAACTATCATTAGAGTATCAGTAGACTGTCTGCTTAATGTCTGCTAACACTTTATTTTTATGGTCTTCCAACAGATATTCTTCTGACTATAAGTAATTTAGCAGCTACAAGTCAACTTGTTCTCCTAACCTGAACCCTAACACCTAACCCTAACCTGACAGTCTACTACAGCCTACTAATACTCTAATGACAGTTAGTTGACATGTAGTTGAAAAGTTACTTATAATTAGTAGAATGTCTAAAGTGACTATCGAAATAAACTGTGACCAGTGTGGTTTAGTCCGAAAGTAAAATCAGAGAGATGGTTACATTGTAGGCGAGGCATGTTATCGAAAAGAAGTAACAGTAGTAATAGTTTGTGTTGTTTGAAAGCACATTTGATGAAATAGAAGCTTAACAGTTTGAGTAATACTATTTGATTTAAACAACTTTAAAGGGTTGAAGGTGAAGTTTGTCATCTGTACAACCCTTGTGACACCAACAGGAATAGTTGGTATCCCCACCATCCCCACTCTCCCACCCTATACAGTTTGTATGGTATAAAAATCAATGTCAATGGAAAATCCCCAAAAAACATGAAAACATCTAGGGTAACAAGATGCTGCATCATGACATTTGACGCTGTGGGAACGCCCCTGCATAAGCTGGTGTCTGAAGAATGTATCGGAAACGCCAATCGTGATTGCAATGATGTGGTCACATGATGTAGCGCATCACCTAGATTGTAAATAGACACCAGAAACATGTCACCAGCTTCTAACTGACTGAAGAGATAGGCTTGTATGAAGTATGGCAAGGTGAAACAGCATCTTTTACTGTATATATGTCACAGGTTGGGGGGGGGACGAAATTTTCGCACGTTAAAAAAAAAATTCGACCTAACGTTATGTCAATCACGCTTGCACACCGCCTACAAAACTTTCGTCCGTCATAAAATTAATCAGATCGGGTCCGTCATAAAATTAATCAGATCGGGTTCGATTTTCTGCGTTTTTCACATCCAGAGCCAGCATTTTCAGAGGTCTTTTGACAATTCAGGGCCGGGGGGAGCTCGTCCTTCAATCATTGCACATATGCGCCGTGCTTTCAGTTTCGGTTTTCAATTCGATAAAGTGTTTATGTTGTCTTCTCTATATTGGATTATGAAATTAATAAACCTCCCCTTTCAATCAGACTGAAATTTAGGATCGAATAAGGTGTGATTGAGCAGCCAATTCGATAACTAATGTATTATTTGGGCACAATATATACGCAATAACAGCCTACACAGCTGTTCTGTCTGCCCAGCGCTTCCACCGGGCCGCGCGCGGATGTGTGTGTCGCTACTTTAGACACACTGCCAGTCTCCGTTCAGAATCGATTGTTTCACGGAAATTGGTGGTCTTGTTTTTAATATGTGGCTCCAGAATCGCTAGCAAAGCATCAAACTGTCCCACTGACATTCTGAGGTAAATTTTGAATCGCTCAGGATAAATTCACAACTCCTTGATAAGAAACTCTCCTTCCTCTCGGCGCAATTTCAGGATTGGATGAACGTAATATTTTCTCTTACTTCTCTTTTCAATAAGAGGGCAACAAAATCATCCTCACTGCTTGATGAATCCATTTGGTATTTTTGCGTTTTTTACCGCAAAGGTTTAATAAATACGCAACGGACTCGGTGTGCAAGGTTGCTATGCATGACGAATTTTTAGGCTGACGAACAGGAAAATACGCATACGAAAATTTTGTACTCAGTGTGCAATGGCCTTTAATATGGGCTTCGTATCTCTCTGCAAGAGGGAGGAGACCAGGAGGTTCACTGCGCCGACCCGGGTCACTGGCAGCCACAGAGGAGGAGGGAGTCAAACGCCGGTCCGGCGTGCAGGTGGGTAAACGTGGTAAGTAGATCCTTTTAGGCAGAATACAGGCAGACAGCTCTCCGGGCGGACCAGGACTGGGACCATGGGCCAGGAGGGGACTCTTGCACCGGACAGGTGGGTAGCAGGTAAGTTTCGTTTCAAGCGGCGACTATACAGTAGGTGGTCGGCACAGGGGGCGATGGGTCCAGGAGGGGGCCTCCCTGCCAGCCAGGTGGGTAGCTGGGTACGTATGTCTCCTTCGTGTAGAGTGCTCTCCCATAGCGTCGCTGGACAACAGGTGTAAGGTCCTCCGGGTGTCTTTCCTCCTTTAACGGCTCCAGCCAGAAGCAAGATATCCTCTAATCCAAGACAGAGACAAGTTTACAGGTTCAATTCTATTACGGTAAAGCAAGGACTTACAGCTGGAGCGGGTAGTTCTGAACAAGCAGCACGGAGGCTGGGGTGTGTCTCTCCTCTGAACAGGCAGCACACAAGAAGGCAGCGGCAGAAGAATCTTCTATTTAAATAGACAGAGCATCTGATACAAGAGCAAATATGATCCTTTCGTATAATGGGAAATCGGGCTTACGGCTGGACTGGGCTGTTCCAAACATGCAGCACTACGGCTGGGGTGTGTCTCTCCTCCGTACAGGCAGCACACAAGAAGGCAGTGGCAGAAGGATCTTCTATTTAAATAGACAGAACAAGTTAAACAGGGAAATCACACTCCTCTTCAGTATCAACAGGAGCTTGTGGCCGAAGTGGAACACACACATTCAACACTGAGGGCTTCGTTCCACAAACACTGGGGAAGAATGTGAACTGGGGAATACTGGCGGTTAAATAAACATATGCATCCACACACTGCAACTTCACATCAAGTCCAATACTGTGTGAAACTTCAATTCAGGCACTGCATATCCACTCTCAAATCTCAGTGCAATAAGGCCAGCACTCATCCAATGATCAATCCTTCCACTGTTCCACGCTGAATCAACACTCAGAAGTTGAAGAGATGCAGATGACTTCTCACGGCATGGAAAACAGCGTCTTCAATACTCTTTCACACTCAGAAGAAGATATCAGGATTTCAATGATGACTCAATTCACACTCTTAAGTGGCAATTGTACTTGTGGTCAATACACTTCACAATTCCTTATTCAATTCAGTGCAAGGCATGCATTCACACAGATCCGGTGTTTCATTACTTATCTTCCTCTCTAGAATGATAACGTTCTCCAGTCTTGACTCAATCTCCACAATTCACTCACTTCACATCCGTTTTCACGTCTCCAGCTTGTATTCTCACAATCACCATTGCACCCCTTTCCAGACAGATCCTCACAGCCCGCTCCAAGCAATCCCAGCAAATTCAAGCCACCGCCAAAGGAATAGATTTCTCCCAGGGGAGTACCACCCTTGAATGCCTCTTTCTTTGCCTTTTAACTGCTTCATTTGGCCATGTCTCCCAATCACAAACCCTCACACCAAAACCCGCACCTGTTACCGCTTGTCTAATCAGCTGCCGCTGTCATGGCAACTGACAACAAGCAAACCAGCACGGTGTGTCAGTGAGATCGTCCCGGGGGAAACACACTCCCAGCGGAAATTGGTTCCGCTGGAATTGTCACCTTGTGACATATGTGACCCTAGATGTTCCCTTTTGCGGGGGAACCCCACACTGCATCATGACTTTTGACGCTGTGGGAACATTAATGCCCATGTCGCCATGCTGAAAGCATGCCTAATCAGATGGCACAAACCCATCAGTCTGGGAAACCTGCTGCCGTGACCGTCAGGGCAAATGTTTCTTAGCCATCTAGCATTGATAACCGTCCTTAGATTGGCCCATGCTCTTGGAGGCTATGTGTGACACCCAGCCCCCTGGGATCGCTGAAGATCTCTGACTAATTCAGTATCTATCACTTTGTCAGAGTCCAGGTCTTTAAGCGGGTCAGTCCTGTATGTTTGAAGAATGGCCATAGTGTTTAATGAGGCCTGGAGCTGCATAGGCTTTGCCCACGAGACCAGATGTAACTCTACATGGTCTTGAGGGTTGTGTAGGATGTTTTAAAGACATGGACATTAAAGACATGAGGTGCAGTAGCTGGACTCCCATCGCTAGCGAAAAAAGGTCAGACATGAGCAGAGCTTCTTCAATGTGAACTTCAGAGAGAGCCAATCCGCTCCTAAACATGACACGGAGATTGTGTTTGTCATGTCTAGTAATGTAGCGAGGGCATGGCATCACACAATGTTTATAACTCTCGGCCATAGTCTCTTTCACCTAGACAAACTTGATTGAAATGATTGATTTCTAAATAACTCCTAAAACAAAGGACTTCCACACAAATTCTCAAACAAACGACTTCTCTGAAGACATAGAAGCTGGTGATGCATGTATCTAGCATTTATTTATTGTCTCTGAGACTTACTTGCTCTAAATCAAGTAACCACGTCATTGCCAATCACGATTGGCATTTCCCAAACGTGCTACAGAAGCCGGCTAACGCAAGGGCATTCCCACAGCGTCAAATGTCATGACGCAGTGTAGAGTCTTGACAACATGTGTTGTTTTAATGATATGGATTGGTTAAGTGCTTATTTTTGGAAAAGGTTTAGGTAAAAACTAAATTATATATAATACACTTTATTTATTTTCTTTCTTTCTTTCTTTCTTTCTTTCTTTCTTTCTTTCTTTCTTTCTTTCTTTCTTTCTTTCTTTCTTTCTTTCTTTCGTGCTGCATTCATAGAAATGTCTCCATTTAAATAAATACATATGCATTTTAATATCTAAATCATTCAGAAGATGTGACAAAATTATGATTGCTGGACGGCGTCTGCACAGAGGCGGAATAGTTCAGCAAACAGAAGCATCATCACACATTCCTCCCGATGACATTTAGGCTTTGAGAAAAAACACACATCTTTAATAAAAACCAACCTTCTGATGCAATGAAATATTAAAGTCTAATTTTAAACATTGTAATGGCTGCCTTTCTCTGATTACAATGAAACATTTAAATTGTCACAAGAGGTAATTTTTTCCACATTAGAGCTAAGTGGGTAACAATATTTACAAACTTTTGAAATTAAACTTTAAATAGAAGTCACGTTTAATTTATTGTTTCGAAATTCATTTACTTTTTTTCTCATGCTATTTTCATTCTTATGTGCTATAATTTGTGAAGGCATATTGTATAATTCTGCCTCATACTTTTGATTATTTTGCAACAATGGATTCATTCAAAGCAGCTTGATTAACATCATATTAAATATAAGCAAAGGCTGGAGTTTTGATTTCTATGAAGTAATTGAATTATTTATTTTGAATTATTCATTCATGAATTCGCTATATATATTTTTTGATTTAATGAATAAAATGGACATGCCTGATTCTATGGTAGGTGTAGCAGCATATTGCAAAGCAATATGCCCCAATAAGCAGTGCATTGCAGTTGTTTTACAGTGGGTAAGAGGTGTTTGTACCATATAAAGCTCAAGAAACACTGGATTTTAAATCCTCTCATTTTAGGTATAACGTAGTAGCTTTATTGAAAAAATGGATTGCATCTTTGTCCATTTTAGTAGTTATGTCTCTGTATAATAATGAATCTGCAAAGCCAAAACTTATTGTTGTCTCCTTTCCTAGTAGAGTCAGATAGCAATGTTTCTGCCAGCTGTGTTGAGGTAATACTTGAATATTGAGTAAGTAAGAGCAGAATATTACTGTATATCACAAGTGACTTCACAGATGGCAAGACGCATCACATCATCAGTTGGTGACACAGTTGCCCAGATTGAAAGTCACAATTCTTCCACTGATGAAATGTATCTGCATTAAAGGCTTATTTTATATAAATGTGAGGGTTTTTTTTCTGTTTTTTTTTTTTCTGTGTTAAATACAGACAATTAGAAAATTTGCAAAATAATAAATAAAAAAAACAACTTTCTATATCATTTATATTACATATATATATATATATATATATATATATATATATATATATATATATAATTTTGCCACTTTTTAAAAGATCTAAAATAAGTCACAAATGTCCCCAGAGTGTGTATGTGAAGCTTTACCTCAAAATACCCTACAACATTTTTATAGCATGTTAAAATTGCCACTTTTGGACGATGCGCAAAAACAAAAATAATATTTTATTTAGAAAAGAGTATATATATATATATATATATATATATATATATATATATATATATATTATGCTAAAAAACTTTCAATAATGACAAGAAAGAACACTTTTGGCATAAAGGTTCTTTAAAGGCTATTATTCATTCATATATTACATTATTTTGCAACATTTTGTAGTTATTAAATTATTGTTTATTAAACTGTTGTAGTAACTTAATATCTTATTAAGTTCACATTTTATTACATTTTAATCATGCAGATTTTTGGAAGATAAAAACTGAAATGGCACTCTTCGTGTGATTGATTAATTACATTTTTAACCCCCATATCTTGAATTTTGTGATCATTCACATCATTGCATTTTAGGGGTTCCAAATACGTAGCACTTTAGAACCTTTTAAGGTTCTATATAGAACCTTTTCTTCTAAGAGTGTGTGTGTGTATATACAGTGCCCTCCACAATTATTGGCACCCCTGTTTAAGATGTGGTCGAGGACTTCTAAAAATTCTTCCTTTTTTTTAAACAACATAGAACCCAAATGCAAAAAAGAAGAAAAATCCAACCTTTTATTTAAGTACATTACTTTGGTGGTAAAAAAATAAATAAAAATTTAGAAAAAAAAAACTTCAAATCATGTGTCCCACAATTATTGGCACCCCTAACAATTCCGCTGAAAAATGTAATTGATTTTTTTTTAAAACATATTTTCTGTAGTTGCTAAAGTTGGTCAGGATATCTAGAAACTTTTAATTAGTAATTCATGACTCCCTCTTTCCCCGGGGTATAAATATGACATGACACAGAGGCCAAATTCTCTTACCCATTTGTCAACATGGCAAAGACAAGAGAACACACCATTCAAGTAAGGCAGATGTGTGTTGACCTTTATAAGATAGGCAATAGGCTCTATGCGCGAACCCTGCTGACGTATGTTCGAACGAATCTCAGTCAGCGTCTTTACTTCCGGAAGCGCGTTCTGCAGGCCAAGTGTATAGCGGCAAAACTGTAATAAAATCCGTTTTCTCAGAAACGGAGACAACGATTTCAGAAACGCTGATTCGCTAGTCGAATTTCGTACGATATGAGAGAATACTAACACTCAAAGTTGTTGATTTGGCTCGAAATATATAATTTAAATAACTTCTCTTTTTTTACTCTTGTGTGACAGCTAACTGCCTCACAGTGTTGTTAACATCATTCACGTTAACCGCAGGACGTTTTTATAAACAGCAAGTGTAATTTGACACTATCTCCACCTATCGCAAAACCGGCTTCTGACCATAGACTGACGCAGCACCGGAAGTAAGTGGGCGTGCTGAGACAAATATGGAAGCGATCGTGCATAGAGCCTATGGCTACAAGAAAATAGCCACTCGCCTTAATTTGCCCGTATCTACAGTCAGAGGAATCATTAACAAGTTTAAAACAACTGGAAAGGTGACAAACAAGGCTGGAAGAGGTCCCATGTTTATCTTGCCACAAAGCACAGTGAGGAGGATGATAAGAGAAGTTAAAAAATGTCCTAGGCTCACTGTCACTAAATTGCATCAAATAGTGGCATCTCTGGGTCACAAAGTCTCCAAAATAATCATCAGACGCACTCTACAAGCCAACAAGTTGTTTGGGAGGCATGCAAGGAAAAAGCCTTTTCTCACTAACACTGACAAACGTAAACGTCTAGAGTTTGCCAAGCGGCACTGGGACTTCATCTGGGATCGTGTGCTTTGGTCGGATGAGAGTGAGCTTTTTGGCAACAAACACTCTAAGTGGGTCTGGTGTAAAACAAAAGATGAGTATGCTGAAAAGTACCTCATGCCCACCGTGAAGTATGGTGGAGGATCTGTGATGCTGTGGGCCTGTTTCTCTTCCAAAAGCCCTGGGAACCTTGTTAGGGTGCATGGCATTATGAACGCTTTGAACTACCAGGACATTTTAAATAAAAACCTGATGGCCTCTGCACAAGAGAGGGCCCAGGATACTGGATGATCTAGAGAGATTGTGCAAAGAAGAATGGTCAAAGATCCCTCTCTCTGTGTTCTCCAATCTTGTGAAATGTTATAGGAGGAGATTAAGTGCTGTCTTGTTGACAAAAG
Source organism: Cyprinella venusta (assembly GCA_038021265.1). Lineage (NCBI taxonomy): Eukaryota > Metazoa > Chordata > Actinopteri > Cypriniformes > Leuciscidae > Cyprinella > Cyprinella venusta. The sequence continues at coordinate 26,911,670 of CM075864.1, forward strand.
GGAGTTGTACAAAGTATTAACTTCAGGGGTGCCAATAATTGTGGGACACATGATTTGAAGTTTTTCTTTTTCTAAATTTTTAATTATTTTTTTTTTTTTACCACCAAAGTAATGTACTTAAATAAAAGGTTGGAATTTTCTCCTTTTTTGCATTTGGGTTCTATGTTGTTTTAAAAAAAAGGAAGAATTTTTAGAAGTCCTCGACCACATCTTAAACAGGGGTGCCAATAATTGTGGAGGGCACTGTATATATATATATATATATATATATATATATATATATATATATATAATATATATATATATAAACAGAGTGGATAAAGACTATTGATAATGAATACTGCAATTTGATATTCAAATAAATTGTGTTATTTTAGCAATTTAGACTGCAAAAATAATGAATCTGTGATCCCGAAATCCGACATTGCAAATGATTCTCATGGCTCTTTTTTTGCATTATGACTAGTGGCTGTAATGAATAAGCGGATAAGTGCTTCCACCAAACCTCTACACAGAAATTCAAAGAAGGTAACAATAGTGAACAGTACAGGGTGAGAAGTGATTTAAGTTCCAGTATGTGCTTAGCTCTTGCTAAGACTGCAATACTTCTGGACAGTTTGGTTTTGATGTATTTTATGCGAGGCTTCCAGCAAATCTTTTCAACATTTATAACAACAACAAAAAACAACTTAACATACAGTTTTTCCATCACAAGGAATACATAACATTTCCAAATATAATAAAATACAAAACAGTTATTTTAAATTGTAATATTTCATAATTTTACCGTACTTTTTTGATCAAATAAATGCAGCTTCGGTGAGACTTTTTTCAAAAAACATTAAACAATGCTACCAAACCCAAACTTTCTAAGTTTTATGGATTAAAATGGATGTGAGTATTGGCCTTTCCCATTCTGTCTAATTGTACATTGTGAATCTGCTGTGAAGTGTGAGTGCACAGGTTGTTTTTCTTTTTTTTTTTTTTTTTTTTTTTCTTTTTTTTAAACAGGCATCAGTATTTTTGACGGGAAGGCAGGAGATGGAAGCTTTTCCACACTGGATTTATGTCAAGCCCAAGCCCTACGAAATAGCTGTTCTCCACCCTCCCAGGATTTACGTGTCACTTAATGGGCAGAGACAGGCCCGTCCTTGACAAGTACACCTGTCAGCCAGCCGTGAATGACAGGGCCAAGTCACATCGTATCCTCAAATTCCCCTTGTCAAAACAGAAAAAAAAGAATAACATCGAAATCAAACCAGCAAGCAAGTACTAATCAACTCCCGCATGCCTTACACAGAAACAACAGTGAGTGAGTTTTTATAAAGGAGAAGTGCGAGTGTGTGGGTGTGTGCCGCACACTGCGTTGTAAAGGACTGATATGCCACTGAATCTCACGACCTATGCATGGGGAGGGGCTGATAATAACATGATGGTTCTTTATACAAAGTTTGACGATACTGATGCTTAGCAAATAGTTATAGTATGTGTACTGTTAAATCCCATATGCGTGTAAAATGGTCGATTGGTAAATGACGAATAAGAGTGTCCACGATAAAGAAAAGGAAGAAAAAATGTCTCATGTTAAATCTTCTTTTTCATTTTTAATCCATAAATATCTTTAAGCTTTTGGAGAGTTGCATATCATTTTCTAACGTGAACTAAAATGTCCATGTCAAAAAAAGGTCAAATATATGAACCTACCCAGAAAGTCATGAGGGTCTGGTGTCCTATTAATTCCTGTTTTATGCCTGGTTCAGATTACACGATTTTAGCCCGATTTTGGCACAATCAATTGGACGTAGGGTTTTCGTGGGGATTCTTAAACGACAACGTACATCGGGACGCAAGATTCGATCGTATCATCTCGTATAGTGTGTCATAGTGGGCGACAACCTGCGTCGCGTCTTGCGATTCTTCACGACAAAAAGACTAGCATGTTTAATTTTTTTGTATGATGTTGACCAATATAGGAGCACAGAAGGTTTTCCATACACAACTTTCAAAAATGGCAAAACGAAAGAGAGACGATGGTGCTAACGTAAAAATATATAAGAAAACAATATACCTCAAGCTCTCTTGGGAGAATTGACATCCCATACGGTCCTATTCGAGCAATCCAGGAACGTGTCCATTGTCAGGTTTTCTTTCTTTTTTTAACTTTTTTTCTGAACACAGGACAGCCAATAAAACAGGTCAGGAAGCAACGTGTAGTCTGACATGTGTCTTGTCCACGACACGACAAGATTTTAGGAGTCAAAATCGCGTACACAGTGACTATCGTAACAGACCAATCAAATCTTGTATTATTTTTGCACGATGACTTTGATTGGAAAGACAAAATGAATTTTGCATCAGAAGTTAAAAACAAAATTTTTCAAACTGTTGTATTTATGAATTGTATTTTCAGTGCATTTTGAAATAAAAAGGGCTGATTGGCACGTCATTGACCACCGTGACTGAGTAATTTGTGGGGGACCAGCATTCCTCTTTAAACAGAGCCAAGAGGCAGTAGCAGTGAGAAGAGTAAATAGCCCAATCCTTCCTTTAAAGAGCGCCTCAGTGTCAGGCGCTTTAAGAGAGCTCTGCAAAGTTATCACATCATGACAGCAACAGCCAGGAGTGTCTCCTCTCTTTCGACTCTTTAAACAAAATATCGCTGTGCAGTAAAATTGATGACGCCGTTGAGTTGTGTTCACTTTTTTCGAATATCTTCAAAGGAACGCTGCTTACAGCACGGAAAGGGAAAGAGATTTTGACTGCGTTGCTTGTTTGTGTGTGTGTGTGAAGAAAAAACATACCCCTAGTTGCTTTCTTAAAGATGATTAACGAAAGATATAATTCAGACACTGAAGCAGGAGAACCTGTGTGAGAGTGTCTCGGACTGATTGTAAAGGGCTTGTAGACTAAAGGCTGTCAGAGAGCAGTATCTCCTATTTTCAAGATTAATGAAATTCAGGCAAAGATCAGAGGAAAGAGGAGTTACTCTGAACCCCTGATTTGGGATCAGATCCCCCACCCCTCAGAAAGAGTGTCTTTAGCCGTTATCTGCCGTAAAGCCATTACAGTGACATGCTCATCGATGCTCGGCTCCTATCAGCTCCCTCCAATGTCCTAGATGTCAACAAGACGCATCTTTGTGACCTGCCCATTACAATGATGCCTTCAATATAAAGAGAATGTGCTACTCACAGGGCATTCGAAATACAGTTAGATAGACAAAGCGTGAGGAAGAGTGTGTCTCGGGAATATGTGTGCGTGTGCATCTAAAGAAGTGTACGGGTGACACATCCTTGGCATCGCGCAGCTCAAAACTTCCTCACAGAGCGGCACACCAATTCTGCAGAGGGACAGGATTGACTGTGACACCCGGCAGCCCAGCCCTGCGCTATAAAAAGCCTGCATATGCTCTTCGCTTGGGTGGAGAAAAAAAAAACGAAAGAGAGTGAATGAGTTAGAGAGATACAGACACAACTGAGTGAGAGGCCGTGTATGTGCGGACCATTCCGTTCCATATGGGGAGGCGGACCCTAGCACCGCTGATGGACAGGCGGGCCGAGATGGCCCATCTGCGCCTTTTGCAGGTGTTTCCAATGATTATATTATTAGCTCTATCCGCTCATCTTTGAGTTTTATGGGCTTTTTAGTGTCCCCTGCCTTAGTGTGAGGGGAGAAGAGAGGTAAAATATATCCAGCAACACCACCATCTGTCTCCAGCAAGACGCACATGCCGTCTTCAAGGAAACAGGGGCTTTATTCCACTTTTATGAGGGCATAGCTTTTGATTTCATTTTTCATTGCTGTGATTTTGTGTGTGTGTGTGTGTGTGCGTGTGGCTGTGTGTGGGTGGGAGCGTGCATGTAGCCATATGTTATGTGGGGATAAGCAGGAGAAATGTTTTGACTACGATGTGAAACCATTAGCAAGTAATGCAAAAAAAATAATGGCAAATTAATTAATATCATACTCTGCTGCTCTTTGTGAAACATCCGAGACTCAAAGGAAGGATCAACAAGTGCCAATCAACACGAGCTTTTTGAGGCTTGTGTAACTTAAGAATCATGACATGCTTTATTTTCTAACTCTTTAGTCTTGTCTGGTTGCATGAACAAAGCCGAAATACAGGAAATTCTGCTATATAAGAAACTATAAGAAATTTTGTAACTACATGTCAACTTATTCTACTAACCCAAACCTAATAGTCTACTAAACACTCTAATGAGAGTTAGTGATGTAGGTGCAGTGTAACTTATACCATCAAAATAAAGTGAAACCAAAGATTTATTGAATTAAAATCAAATTGTAAATTTAAAACCCTGTTCTTTGTGTGCATTAGCAATAATTATTACACGATTTAAAAAAAACTACAGTTCAATACTCAGACCAAATGTTTTCAGCTACTGATAAACTCATATTTGCCATAAACTGCCATGAAAATATCTATTGATAAGTCAAATGACAGTGTTATATTTTTAAGCTTGATGAAATTATTATGAAAATATTTTATTCAATATTTGTAGAAAATTGACTGAAATTACGCACTGTAGAAATGTTTATCTACAGTAACACATTTAATAATTTCATATGAATTCAATTTATATTTCAGCCATAAACTGAAGAAAATAGTAGATTTAAATTAGGGCTGTGCAAAAGTTAATTGCGATTAATCGCATCCAAAATAAAAGTCTGTGTTCACATAATATATTTGTGTGTGCTGTATATAATTATTTTGTATAAATACGTATGCATGCATGTATATATTTAAGAATTATTTGCGCTTAAATTCTGTAAATATATTTAAATACATAATCTATATTATATAAATATAAAAATTGTATATATGAATAACATATTTTCTTAAATATATACATGCATGTGTGTGTAATATATATACAAAATAATTATATACAGCACAGACAAATATATTATGTATACACAGACTTTTATTTTGGATGTGATTAATCGCAATTAATTTTTGCACAGCCCTAATTTAAATGTGTTGAGATTGAGGAATATAAATATGCAATATTCTCTTGTCTTCCTGCCATGCTAAAGAAATGGTTATGCTACATATTAATATGAATATGCAGCACAACCTTAAACGTTCATTAAGTAATTCTCATCATTAATAAAAATGTATTATATTAAAATTATTCTTCATGATTGGCCTAAGAAAATCTGCTGGAATCTACTTGAAGGGTGGCCTCATGGGGTCCGACATATCGAGATCACAAGGCAAATGCATCCGCACCACGTGCTAGTTAATGTCAATTATGAATGCAATATCGGCCAGCATAACATGTATAATATTAATAAGTGCATCCCTACCCACCCATATTACTAGGCTGTTGTCAGCGTCAGTTCTGTATGTCGTAGCTTACTTTCATAGAGTGCAAACACACCTCTCACGCTCTCAGAGATGACAGCAACAACAAAAAGCTCTTTATACTGGAAAGCTAGTGATACAGTGAAGAACGTTTATAATCTGCTGCTAATCTCAGCGGATTAAGGGAGAAAAGAGCGTCTCCCTCCGCAAATTAGACGGAAAGCATGTTTTTGTTCTTTTGTTCCCGTCTTCATCCCCCTCTCTCTCTCTTCCTCTTTCTCTATCATATTCGGCAGCAGTTGATTTTTGTATTCCTCTTTGTCACGCTTGCTGCTTCTTGCTGCAGTGGAGGATGTTTGGTAATGGCCATTTAGACTAATCAATCGGTCTCTTTGAAGTCAGAAGATGAAAGAAGTGTTTGACAGCTAATGTGTGTCTGTCCCATGACGTGAACTGCATGCCAATGTCAGTGCTTTGAAGGCAAAAGGACGGGCACATCACGTTGAATTTATCCTCCTCAGAAAAGATACACCTCAGCTGAGCATTGCCGCAATAACAAGTGTCAGCCCTCTCTCTTCTTCCTCCCTTCTCTCCCTCTCTCTGTTTTTCTACCCCTCATTCCCCCTCTCTCTGTGTTATATATCTGTCACATACCTATACCGCCTATGCAGCTCGTGCCATCTTCTATTCCACGCTTTCCCGCCGAAATGTGTTCAAGTAAACATTTCATGCTTGCTTATGCTAAGGAGAAGTGGCAGCTTCAGGTAAGTGACAGGCTGAGATCTAACAGAGGTTTAGACCGATATTGATGAAGAGAGTTCTCTTTCTTCCCCCTCCACGGTTCTTCTCAAAGCATCCCAAACTCATCCATAACGATTATATGTTCATTTCTTTCATTTGATTACGGTACACAGAAAAAAAGTAAACATAGCTGAATGTAAAGGTCTATATGTGATGACTGTAGTATTCCACTTGGTGTAACAATTATAAAATTGTGCAAAACTGAAATTTTGAGTGAAAGTACTTACAGATGTTTTCTTTTAGTAGTCAATTGAAAGGATTTAAGCCACTGCGAGAACCCAGAAAAGCGCTATATAAATGTAACGAGTTATTATTATTGCATGTAACAAGTAAAATCCTTACAGCTGTCACTATCCATTAATAGTGTACAAAAAATGTCTACAAATATCCAGTGAAAATATTTTTTTTTTCCAAACTGTTTTATGTGTAGCGCCCCCTATCACCCTAGATGTATCTACCCTTTTGGGATGTTAGCCCAGGTGAAAAAGACGTCCAATTAAGTGTATTAAAAATGCATTACATTATATTTGTATTGTACTAAAAACATATTTAAGTACATTTTTAATACACTTAATTGGACGTCTTTTTCACCTGGGAGACGCTTGAACCCAGATTCGTTTATTTGTCTCTCGACGTGATTTTATAATCAATCTGTGACCCTTGATTCTACACTAATTCTAATAAAGTGCAACTCAGATCTGAAAACCTCTTTTAACCAATTACAGCTAGGCTATCTGCTCTAGTAAAGTGACCACACTATAACTGAAATACACAATGGATTTATTTAAAAAAAAAAATAAATAAATAAACAAAAAGAGAATTAGCAAAAGTGAATCACATTAGAGATGAATAAAAGTTGTTCAAACAACTTCTGAATAAACTGGTATTTTCAAATAGTGTTTGATTAAATCTCCTTAACAACAGGCACTTAAAGGGTTAAGCTTCTAGATTCCCTTCAAAACAGGGATATCTAACAAATCTCTCTTTAAATTAACATTTCCTTATTTTACAAAAAAAAGGTAGAAATTTGTCTTTGCTCAGTGCACACGAATATACCAGTGTGATTACGGTATAAATGAAAACTCAATAATAAAGAAATGTAAACAAACCTCAGTTTCAACGAGAAATGCAAACTGTAACGCGGTAATATTATACTCAACGAATGGCAGAGGTTTTAAACCGTTATATCAGTCACCAATTGAAAAAACACAATCTATTGTGGGCCCACACACACACACACTCACACCCCGTTGCAGGCCTGAAACGTTGCTTGTGTGCGTTGAGGCCGAGTAAAACGTAAAATGGCCGCTTCGCTCTATACGAGCACAAATAAAATAAGCAAAGTGTACCTGAGTGTAAGTGGCAAGAGTTATTGATTTCCGTCACCCATCAGATCCATCCACATGCAGCAGGCACCAGTTAGCAAACTCCGTGATGCTCCCGCGATGCTCCCGCGATGCCAGAGGAACTCCTAACCACTCGGGGATTAGGAGCGCTATCTGGATTCCTCCTCAACGGCTTTGTCACTCTCGATCGACGCACTACCAGTTCTTGGCAATCGCTTTGATCACGTTTGACAAGCTTACATTCGCAGATGTAACGGATAAACTTGAGTAAAGTTTCTCACCAGTCTCATGAATAGTCTGATTCACTGCGATAGTGATCAAGCGTTAAATACAGTTCTTCCGAATCGCGTCGTGTTGACTACATAGTGTGGTCGTGTTGACCTCACAACAGAATACTGTTCGGATTAACACTTAAACAACGTAGTTCTTCTGACTATATTTCACATGTTATCATGTCGACAACACTTTTCAATCTCCTCTTCCCTCTTCCCCTCTTGACTGACATTCCCACTGGCCAATCACAGTTGCCATAACTCATCTGAGGCGGAATCAAGCCGTTACTAACAGTTCAAAGTACAAACTCAGACATTCACATTTTCTGAACAGGTACACTTTGATTCAATAATAAACCGTCAGTATCAAGCAGCACATTTTTCCCATTTAACATAGATAAATAAAATTATATAAATAAAAAACAAAAATAAAGAATAACAATGTAGAAATTTACCCAGGGTTACATATGTATTTATTTATAATTTGTAAAATAATAATAAAATAAAAATAAAACTTAATTTGTGTGATTAGGCAGTTTCCAATAAATATTAAAGGGTCATTTCAGCTCAAGTGTACGTAGCTCACAATCTTGCAACTTAAATGGGCGTGCCGTGGATAGCTGTGAAAGGAAGGGAGGGGAGTGGGTGTGGGCCATCACTGTCATCGCCAATGTCCCATGCATATGGACTATCACTAAAAAGCAGTGGTAAAACATGAGGAAATGGAAGCTTTAGCATTAAGTTCTGCCAGGAAGACTCAATCGTTGCGTCTCTAATTACCTTCTCATCTATCCAATCGCATTTAATGCTTGCGGTATAAAAGACCGGTACTTACACATGTTTGAGTTCGCAGATGCTGACGCATTCATTGACCTCCATCCTCCCCACCACCTCCAAGATGGTTCCTCCCTCCTATCCTACCACCTCCAAGATGGTTCCTTCCCTTCCATCCTCCCCACCACCACCAGGATGGTCCCTTCCTATACCTCCCGGGGGGGTCGGCTGTGCCCCTGCCTTCGTCTTCAGGCAGGAAATGCAGAGTCCGGACCCTCGGATTGCGAGCTATGGACGGGGCCTACGCCAAAGAACTTAATTGCTTGCTGGGCTATCAATAAATGTATTTATTGTTACATTATTTATTCTCCCAAGTCTTTCTGGTAGAAATGCTAGTTCCCTTTGGAGGGAACTCGCAATCCGTCAACAACGCTTTGGGAACACTTCTAGCGTGAGCGCATCTGAAGCATCTATGTCTAGTCCAATGGGAAAAATTATCGTCACGGGCGGGTGACGTCATACCAGGAAAAGATAAAAGAGCATCTGGTTCAAATCGGCATTGGCTTCTGTTCCCTCAGAAAGTGATCTGTGTCTCTGTCTGTTATATTTACTGTTGTCGGTGATATATAAATATATATATATATGTTTTGGGAATTATGGCGAAACAACTATACAAACACCGTGCTATTTAACGGGTGGGGACACACACAAGCTTTGTGTAGTTTGTTGCATGTGGTGGCAGCCTTCGAGGGGGCTGATTGCCAGCATTGCGACATGCTTCCGCTTCACATGCTCAGGCCCCGCCTGACGCTTTTTGACGAAAGCGGCCAGGCTCGCGATCCTCAGGGTACAGAACCCGCGTCTGCCGAGGAAGTGCAGAGAATGCATTCCTGGGGATCGCAAAAGGATCTTTCAGAGGGGTTGGAGACGTGTCCCATGACCTTATCACCTTACTTTTCTGGGAGATCCGGTGCTCTCCCTCCGGTGTTGGAAGTCCGCCCAGCGGTTTCTTCTGCCCGGAGAGAGAGCCCGATGCTTCAGTGCTCTAGCTCCGAGGAGCTAAATGTGCTGAGCATCGAAAGTGAAAGCACACACATTATTTCTCCCGCATATGAGGAGCTGGTGGAAGTTATTACTAGAGCTGTGGAAAAAATTACATATTGATTGGCCAGCTGAGAAAAGAGGCGCTCGTCCCAAAAGCAAATTTTCTTACATCTAATGCGTCACTTCTACCACAAGGCCTTCCCTTTTTTCCCGATTTGCACAGTGAGCTATCCAGCTATCCACTGGTGTCAGTCCTGTGAGGACAGCCCCAACCGAAGTGAAGTGGTGTACACTTCAGAATACGGTGCCCGTTACATTTCGGGGTCCTCAGGGGGGCATTCTGCCAAACCTGCCACCCTGCTTCGGTGCGCAGTGGTCTCCAGCGAACGTCTGGTGCAATGTCAACTCGATGTTGCATCAGACGTGAACCCTCTGAGGGGGGTTCAAAAACAGTCAATCCGGGTAGTTCCTGCCATCATGCTTCAGGTCCCCGGGCTGAGTGTCTCAACCAGGGGCCAGCCTCGAGAGGCTGGTTACCTTCATAGAATTTCTGACAGAGTGTGAGAATCTGTCAAATATTTCTCAATGAGGATACAGAATCCAGTTCGGTTCTCATCCTCCACGCTTCAACTGGGTGTTGCCCACATTGGTGCATCCCGAGCAGCCTCTGGTGATGGAGCAAGAAGTAAAAGCTCTGTTAAAGAAGGAAGCTATAGAGCAGGTGTATCCACCCGACAGGGAATCAGGTTTTTACTGCCATACAGTTCAGAAACTCAAGTTCAAGATGCTGACACTCAAACAGATTGTGACTCAAATCAGATCCGAGGACTGTTTTTTCACAATAGATCTAAAAGACGCATACTTCCTTGTCTCCATCCTCCCTCAGCACAGGAGGTTACTGAGGTTTTCTTTTTGGGCGCAAAGAATACCAGTATCGGGTACTTGTCTGCAGGACATATGCATTCTGAACTACATAGACGACTGGCTGATTCTAGCGAAATCAGAACAGTTAGCGGATCGGCACCAAGGTGTCGTTCTTGCACATATGCAAACATTGGGGTTAAGGCTCAACGCCAAGAAGAGTGTGCTTTCTCCAGTATAGAGAACTACTTTTACTTGATGTGGTATGGGATTCAGTCACGATGCTAGCCACTCTGTCACATGTTCATGTAGCTGCTATCCTTACTGCCACAAAAGAGCTAAAGCTGGGCCAGTCACGCTCTGTGAAACAGTTCGAGAGACTGTTAGGCCTAGATCTATGCACCTCTGAAGGGATAGAAAAGTCCTCGGGACTTGGTACCAGATCACTCGCAAGACGCAACTTGAATTGGTTGTCACACGGCGAAGTCCACCATTCTCCATTTCTCGCAGCTCTCTCGTGAAAATGTTTGAGGTACACACTATAGTTTAGATCATAGACTGTTTAGATGTGTCCGTGGTTGATGGCAAACCAACCGTCCAGAGACAGAGTCTAGCCCTGGCAACATCGCGGGTAAACATATTCAACCCACTTGGACTTTTGCACCACGAAAACAAACACTTGCGTCCCATGATTGCCTCTCTCATCTACTACGCTATATCACAGTTTGACATGTCTGTCATTGGAAAGATCCATGTGGTGTCATGAATAATTAAGACACAGTGTCTTCTCATAGGATATGAAAACTCAGTTTCATTAATAATGAGACACTGATGAGTCATCAATGCACTCACAGTGCACTGTAGACATGGAGAAGATTTTAAACCCAGAAGATGAAAAAAGTGAAAAAAAAAAAATCAAATTTAACAATTTTAACTATACTATTAAACCTAACAGATGCTAGTATGGTCTTCAATGATGTTCAATGCACATACCACTGTTAAAATCTCAGAAAATTTGGTTTGGTGTTTCATGACCCTATAAATAAACATCTAAATCAGAAAAAGACAAATTTTTGTTAAATTTACAATTATATGGTAACTCTTTAGTTCAAGGTCCATTTCTCACTATTAGTTGCTTATTGGCATGCATATTAGATTATTGGCTGTTTATTAGTTCTCATAAAGCACATATTAATACCTTATAATGCATGACCTTCTATTTCACTTAATCCTACGCAATACCTAAACTTAGCAACTAACTTACTAACTATTAATAAGCAGTGGTAACGCTTTAGATTGCAGCCCGGAAATTACTGCGTAATTAAAACAATTTTACAGTGTAACTTTTGGTAATTATAGTTACCTATAAAGTACTTATATGTAAGTATAAGGGAACAATATGTAAAGTTTCGGAAATAAAGGGGTAACAACCAGGAGAATTAAAAAAAAAAAGATTTATACTGTAAGTATTATATAACAAAGGGGAACTTATTCAACTATTATGATTTTAAAAAAAAATCTTACAATTGGGAGCAATTTAGCAAGAACAATGCGTACCATTTTGTAATAATGGTGTACCAATAAATATTGTATATGGACTTTTTAAAAGTGCATATACAGTGCACTGACATCTAAAACTAATGCAACTTTTGCTTAAATATTGGGGAAAGATACTCTTGTTTCAATAGAGTTGACTGTTACCCTCTTGTTTCATGTAGTTACATGGTAAGTACAATCAAAACAAATACACAATCTTATATTATTGATTCTGAAACCTTTATTTGAAAAACAACTTAATTCAGAACACCAACACCATTAATGCAAGCTCAAGTGTTCTTAAAAGGTGGAGCATTAAAAAGCACATACTCCAAGTAGTAATCCATATGACCCCAATGGATGGATCAGTGACTTCTGAAGGGGAATTGATAAGTGTTTGTAAGAAAAAATACAATATTTTGAACTTTTTAAACTGTAAAATCTCTTCAGACTAATTGTAATTTCTTACAATTAGTACATTAAAGTTGTTTTTCAAATAAAGGTTTCTTAGTGAGCATTAGATTGTGTATGTATTTTTATTGTGACTCGAGGCAGAGAGAGAAGTAAATGAATAGTTGAAATAAAGTCGTTATTTTTGTTGTTGTTTTTTTTTTGTGCACAAAAAGTGTTAACAACGCGTTGTTTGATAAACTTAAGATTGAGCCACTGTCGTCACTTGGACTATTTTAACGATGTCTTTAATAACTTTTTGAGGCCAGCGAGTTTCTATCCCTCAATGGACTAGTATGCAGGAGTGATCCAGCTCTCATATTTCAACAAAAATAACTTAATTTGTGTTCCGAAGATGAACGAAGGTCTTACGGGGTTAGAACAACATGAGGGTGAGTAAATAATGACAGAATTTTCATTTTTGGGTGAACTAACCCTTTAATAGTTAGTTAATAGTGAGAATTGGACCCTAATCTAAATTGTGACTGATATTGTAAATTTGAAGAATGTTTTTGTAACAGGGAAATCATGCATTAACATGAGTGATGTAAAAAAAAAAAAAATAGGACTCAAATATTCATATCAATTTAACTGTTTTCACTATGTTTAATTTGAATATTAATTCAGTATTACATGTGAAAACATGTCTTTGAAAAAAAAAAAACTACTGGTGTGCATATTGAGACAAAACAATGGCACTGACTTATTTTAAGATATGTCAGTGCAAGTTGCTTTCAGTTGAAACAGCTCAAGCATGCATTTTAGTCTGGGACTAGGCTTAAGCCTTGTCTGGCATGATGATTTTACATTTAAGACCAGGCATGCATGATTTTAATTGCTGGATAAATTCCGTAAAGGTCAAGAGGTGAGACAGGCCAGAATCATATTTTAAGTGGAAATACAGAGATTTGGTGTGTATAAATTGATACTTGTCAAGTAAATGTTATGTTAGATAATTGTGTGTTTATTAAACATATCTAAACATAGGATTTGTGCTTGTAATGTTTATTAAAAAAAATAGCCATCAGACACTAGACTGTACAGCTGTTGAGCATTACCACGAGAGACAGTTAGAGGACGCAGTGCACAGCATACACCCTGCTCTCTCTCAGAAACACATTATTAGCTGTAACTATGCAGACGCCACACACACACACCACGGTGGTCCCTGAACCCTGCACAGGAATTCTGGGAAAGCAGAGGCCTCCTCCTGCAGAGAAACATGAGTGCTGAAGTATGTAAAAGGAAGTGATCTGTGGCTCTCCTACATGGTCGCCCAGCGGGGTGCCTGTAAGGTTTTTATGACTTTCTGCACAGAGAGGCCTGGGTGCTGCTGTAGCACAATGCCGCACCTCCTCCTCACCGCCAAACAGCTTTTCCTTTTCTCTCTGTCTGTCTATCTTTCATTCACTCCTTTACTGGTCTTACAGTAACGGCAACGTCTCCACGGCGGAATATAACACGCGTGCATAACCTAAACCACATGTAGATCAGAGAAAGAGAAAGTGTGTATACATGAGAGATGGTGAGAGAGAGAAAAGAAAAGAGCAAGTGAGAAAGCAAGGTAGACGGCAGGATACGGATCTTATGGTTTTCACTTCATGCATATTTGTTTATAGAAATGCCAGATAAGCATTACATCACTGCACCTTTGCTTGTTTTGGAGTCATTTCTGTGGATGTCCTTAACTATGACATCCATCTAGTGGGTTTTGTCCCATATTTGGTAAAACAATCAGGGAGATGAAAAGGGTTATCCTATTAGTTATTGTGAAGTATTGGGGCTTGATGACAAAATAAATGAAAAATGTACATCTTTGCTGGAAATGTGTATACATAACACAGTCTCATCCCAATTCGTCATATAACTGACGTTTTGGGACGTCTTTTGACCATTCGTCAATATATGACTTTTTAGGGCCCCCTTAAACGTCGGTAGATGACGATCCCGGGTCGTCATACAACTGACGCTTTACCTTTAACGTCAGTTAGGTGACGAGTTGGGTTTAGGGTTAGGTTTAGGTATGGGGTAGAGTTAGGATCCCATAACGTCATCTACCGACGTTTAAGGGGGCCCTAAAAAGTCGTATATTGACGAATGGTCAAAAGACGTCCCAAAACGTCAGTTATATGACGAATTGGGATGAGACCGGGTTGTAACACCCAAGGATATAAAAACATTTTTTTTTTACATGACTACATATAAAGATTTTTTTTTCACTGAACTCTGTGAGATTTTGAATACCAAACATTTCCTTCAGTGCCAGTGCACATGCAATTTCCAGATTATAATAAACATGATTAAAAGTGACAATATCTCAATATGTATTCAAAATCAAAGTGAAAAATTTTAGTCTCCTACTAAAAAAAAAAATCTCTGACAGGTGATACTACTACAATATCAAGAACGAATCCATTTCCTCGAGAACGAATCCATGAAAATTGCTAATAGTCTTATAAAACAAGCTCTGCTATTGAGGAAGTCATAACAGCATGTGCTGTATTTTTACCCTTGCTTCCCGAAATTTAAGTCCCTCACACAAAAGAGCTGCGAATAGGGTGAGGATGTGATCGTCCGCTCCTTTTCTTAAGTACTGACTCGTTCCCGCAACATTTCCTCCCTTTCTTTTACCCTCTTCCATAAGCCCCTCTGAAAATATCCCTGCACTAGAAACATCACAAAGGCTTACTTATCTCAGTATTACCTATTAAAGGTTTAGATCCCGGCGTCTTTGATAAACACTCTCAATAAGGGTTTATCTCCACAGCCTTATCAAGCTCTTGATGGTTCCTCTACCCTGACTAGAGTAATTTGTTAATTAAAGTGTCATTTCAGAGTGGAAATATGGGGCTCGTCATTCAAAGAAAGATACAAAGAACTTTGAGAGACTTTGCAAAGCATATGTGCGTATGTGTTGGATATTTTCACTATATATTGTTATTATTATTATTATTTTCTGCCTGGATTAGGATAAGCCATCTTAGAGTCTGTTGTGGCCGGTGAGCTTTAAGAAGTGCAGGGACATTTTGGAGTCCAGAGGAGAAGAGAATGAGGAGGAGGAGGAGAAGATGAGATGAGAAGCGCAATAAATAAAATGGTTGCTTTCTAAACGAGGCCCGCGGAGGATTGGCTTTTAACGCCCGCAGCCTCCGTCAGCACTTTGGGCGATTTGCGTGTGATTTCATTAGGGGTGAAAATAACACCACAATGAAGATGAAAATAGACTATGGAAAGTGTAGCATGAAAAAAAAAAAGACTTGGGGAAGACAGTTGTGATAAACAAAAGCAGCAAATCTTCAAAACTAGAGCAGAACATTGTGTTTTATGTTGAGTTGCAAGCATACAAATACAACTAAGGCATATAAATGATATAAACTGTGCAAAATATAAAACTGATTTGGTAGATTTGCACTACAATAGGGAATAGTTCTGCGTGCAGAAGATCCAGTCAATACCTGTATGTTTTAAAAATGCCATAGACTATCATTTATTTCGTTTATTGAGATTAGAGGAGGTAGAAACGTACTCATTGGATCGCCTGCCAGGTTATGTCAGATCTGAACCAGCTCTTAATATACAGTACCTGCGGCCACTTTGCCGTTCTGGGCCTTTTTTTCCTTTGTTCTTTCTTCTACCCTGTCTCTCTCTTTTTTTTTAGTTTAAGTGAGCAAATACAGGGTTCCTTGTGCCTTGAGCATCTTTTGGCCTTGTGACAAGGTGTGAGACGAAGAGATTTATGCACACAGGCGCACAGATGCAGAGGGAAAAAGATACGCGAGATCAAATGGAGAGGCATGATAACACATGAAATACGACTCCCCGGCCTCGTAAATTAACAGTCGGGAGAAGGTTGTCATTATTCGAACTGCATTTAAGACCATGGTATGGAACCCAGATGGTAGGGGAGAGATAGTTGGGCTGAAGTTTGAGTAATTGATGACTTAAAAATAAACCGGAGGGCTCATCTTGGGAGGGAAAGGAAGAAGAATTACCCAACACAACAAACATGTAGCATTGGGGTCAAGAGCATAGCATGGGCTCCCTGACTCTTTCTCTCTTCAGACAAGAAAGCATTAAAGATTAAAACAGGGACAGAGAAATAACACTTTGGAAAGTGGGAAAAGTTATACAACTTTTCTCGGGCTGATGCAATCGCATTAAAAAAATTGTTCTAGTTTTGAGAGTGAAAAAAACGTATTGATGATGTCTAAAGTATTACATATTGATTACATTACAATATATATATATATATATATATATATATATATATATATATATATATATATATAAATTGTAATCTAATCAATGACATTTCAGTTATTTATACACAACTGGAAGGTCGTGCATGTACATGTTTAATGTGAGACTAGTGACAGCAGGAAGCTGTTAATCTTAGGACTGGTTTTGGTTGACGAGGGACGGTCGATTAAGAAAGAAACAGAAGAGAGAGAGAAACAAATGGTAACCCTCCTTGAATTGTACAAAATTACATGCTTATCAACTTCCAATTGATTTTAAAGCTGATGAATTGGCTTAGATTTCACATTTTCAAAAGTTTGTGTGGTGTAAATGTTTACAGTCACAATTTGTTTGTTGAGTTTAATTTATAATGACATGTCTCTCCAGACCTGACAGTTAAAGAAAGACTTCTGCTCAAAAAAAGTGATGTAAGACATCTAAGGAGAAAAAAAGGAGAAAAGGCATGTGCAATATGCTGTCCCTGACATATAAACTGTCTGTCATTTCCTTTTGATTGACTTTCTGTTGGATTTGTGTTTTAGAGCCCTGACATGTTATTAATAAAACAGTCTCTAATAGAAATATCATTCCCTTATTTTTCAATCAGCCACAACATCGTTCTAAGTCTGCAATGCGTAACTTTAATTAAAGATTGATGGGATGACCATTCATCTGAGGCACCGTTGATCTAGTAATTAAAATGACAAAAAAAAAAGATTTATTTATAGAAATTATGTTTAACTTTTCCCTTCGCTGTCAGCAGGCCTAGGTTTCCGCTCTAATGAGAGAAGTCAGCAAATGTAATTCTTCTTTCTTTTTCCCTCACAATGAGAACTAGAGCATCAGCATAAGTGGTTGTTCATATTCTATTTGAGATGTATACACATTCCCTTTCTAGCGTAATGATCATCCATGCCACAGTTTCCATTACTCAATCAAATTGTTCAAATAAGTGAAACTTTGGCTTTCATTGACCTTAGTTCAGCAGTAATCATAAAGAAGAAGGGAATACAAACAAAATAGCTTTGCATTTTTATTTTGGTTTGTAATTATGTAGTCTCTTGGAGTTTGACAAGGCCTCTAATGAGTTCTCCGAGGACCTCTTTTATTTGTTTGTTTGTTATTTTTAAGCTTGATTAAGTCCCATGCATTTAGCTAGCACAATTAAACCGAGGGGGGATACAATATGAGCTTAACTTGGTGTGTTTCATTCACTTTAGTTTGAAATGCAGGTTTAGCCCAGTAAGCTAAATCACTAAATCATTCTGTGAGAATGGCTTTATAGTATGAGTTATACATGAAGAGTTCAGATGCAAAAGCCTCTAAATGCCATTTGATATTTTCTTCTTTAATGATGATTTTTATCAAACTTGTGTATTTAAGTTCAGTAATTTCAATTAAATAACAATTAATAGGTAATTATCATTGCCATTTAAGTGAAATTACTGAACCTAAATATACAAGTTTGATAAAAATCATCATTAAAGAAGAAAATTTCAAATGGCATTTAGAGGCTTTTGCATCTGAACTCTTCACATGTACATGTATACCTATATTAGGTCAGAAATTGACATGGACAAATTATTATAATTAAAATAAATTATGTTGTAGTACAATCTGTTATAATACAACAGGGGGTGCCCAGGAATTGAACTTTTTCCTTAAAAAGTATTTTTAAGTTTATTTTAAATTATTAAACAACATAAAACACTGTCCAACAATTAAAATCATAGCAGACAGTGTGTTTTGTTTGTGTTAGTTTCATGATTGTGTCAAATGTCAGCTTTCATACTTTGTTCAATCTTTTTGAGTCAAGTGGATGCAAATGAGAAAAGTATTTTTACAACACTTCCCATCTGCTCAGACATGACATGTCTTGGGTTTTTATTGTATTTTAACATTAAGGTGAAGATTTCAATTATTGTGCAAAAGTTTGGGGTTGGTGGAAATGTTTTTTGAAAGAAGTGTCTCATGTTCAACATGCTGCATTTATTTAAATAATAATAAAAAAAATAAAAACAGTAAAACAGTACATTGTGAAATATCATGAAAGTTATGTATAATAATAAAGTAATGTATAATGTTAATGATCGAATTGTTTTGCATTTATTGTATTTTTTTTTTTTTTAAATATATGATAGAATTGGATTTTTTGTTAACACGATTTAAGTTTTTATAGTCACTTTTGATTTGTTTTACAGAGTAACTAAACCCCTGTGGACACAGGGCCATATCTATTCGAGCCGCTGGCACAAACTGCGGTCTTAACTCGCACATCGCGCTCTGCATCTGATGAGTTGTCGAGTTGATGTCAATAGCGAGCGCTCTATATTCATATTGATATTTTGCTGCTATGTGAAAAAAATCCAGCAAAATTCGCCGGCGCGTTTGTCGACCCCAGAGGATTAACTTTAGCCTAGCCATACTGTAAATAGTTATTTTAAATATACATGATCGCTCACATCAAGACGCCGCTGCAGTGGTGGAGTAACAGTCCAGGCAGTTGGTCAGTTTGGCACAAGGTCATTTATCTGTGTGGAGAAGCCAACCTCTATTCCGTTACCATCCTGACCACTGTACTAAACACAGATAAATCTACACTAACCTGAAGCTATAATAACTGTTCTATGCTACTAACTAACTAGGCTACACAAAATAATCTAAATAGCTATATAAATCCAATGCTAGATGCTAAAATACTCTACTCGCAAACATCCAATAGGAAAATTCAACTGCAGTAGCCACTGTTCAAACTTAAGAGGGCAGCACTCAGATGTTTTTACACCATATATTTTTTAATTAATACACTTTATACCCAAATGTCAAAAACATGTTACTCGAATCATTGATCAACACTAATAAAGCCCCA
This sequence comes from Cyprinella venusta, assembly GCA_038021265.1. Classification (NCBI taxonomy): domain Eukaryota; kingdom Metazoa; phylum Chordata; class Actinopteri; order Cypriniformes; family Leuciscidae; genus Cyprinella; species Cyprinella venusta. Next base: position 26,931,188 of record CM075864.1, read on the forward strand.
GTCTTGCAGATCTTTAACTAAAAAAGTGGGTTTAAGGTTTAGTTACCCTTTAACAAGTCCTTGTTGAGTAAGACTATTATTTTCATTATTTTAAAAAATGAACATTATATCCATTTAAACAAGTGAATCGGCTGAAGGAAGGTGGTGGTCACAAAATGGTGATTTCATAAATGTACTTCATTTCTAAGTGGTTGTGTACCTAATTTCTGACAGTGTTACAACCATCCCTATAGTCTCTTGCAAATCTCTTTAAAGCTTTACATTTTAATTGTAGTAAGTTTTCACAAGGCATTATTTCAGAGTGCCTAAAGACAGAGAAACATTTAGCAAATTATTTCTGACAAGAGCTTTGACTTTGATGGTATGAAACTGTCACGGCCTGATTGACACTGAAAAGCACGGTGCAGCTCTTTTGTACCCTGAATCAAATAGTCATAAAAATGCTTGGATATGCTACGTAGCAATCTGATGTATTAATACAGATTTAAGTGGACAGCCATATTCTGACTAAAGACATTTTAAAACTATGAATAAACTATCATTAACTCTCACTTGTGCCACAGACAATGAATCAGTTCAGCTGAGTTCCAGCCATGGTGAATTAATGATACAGATCCACCATCTGTAAATTCCCCACAGACTCAGTAAAACAGGCAGCCATCATCGAATCTCTTTCCTACTGTTCGATGGCAAACTTCCCATTCCCCTGCTCTCCGTTTTAATGGATTTCTGCAACACGGGTAGATATGCATTCGGTTCTGGTTCTGAGTCAAAGCAGGAAAGTAAAAGAGCAGAAAAAGATGTATTAAATGATAATAATGACTCGTGATATTTCTTCTTTTTTTACCTAAAAAAATGACTTTAATAGCACAATGGTCAGATGGTTTGCAAGGCTGACAGAATTATTAAAAGAGAAAGACTTGAAGGATTTCCTTACATTTATCGGCCAGTACATCACACCCTCTCTAGCCTTTAATATATAAATGTAACGGATCCCGCCGATGTCTGTTTTATTATTTTTTGCTATTAAAGCCCTGGGCCCGCAGATCCGGAGTTAATTTCAAGACAGAGTTGGCAACAAAGAGTGGGGGAAAAAAGCCTCAGCAGGATTTATAATCTTTTCCCTACACTTTTTTTTTCTTTTTTTCCTCTTGAAATCAGGATAATAGAGGCAAGCAGGATCCTGTGCTGACCAGAGTGGAAATGGAATCAGTGGCTTCCCATCTCTCTCCCCCCGACTTGATAAAAACATAATACGTCTTATGATGAATGTTGTTATAAAGCACACCTGCGATAAGATTCAAGTATTCATATTTTCCATCATGTTAATGCTGGAAGATAAACCGAGCTAGTCTCGCCAGTGTCCACCTCAGTGGTTCTCTCAGGCCCGTGAGCAGTTGGTCCATTTTTCTATGTCGTCATGCTTAACGGATAGTGCTGTTTCTGGGTGTAGATGTCAGGTACGTGCCTACACTGGACCAAAGTCCCATTGAGATGATAATAAAACCATGAGCGGTGAGTGGAGGCAAAGCTGGGTGAGGATGGATAACAATTGTGAGCTTGCTAATGAATGAAAATCTCACAGAAAAGCAGGCGTCTGTGTACATTTCATCTCAAGGTTATTACTATTATTAACTGTTTGTTAAAAGTGTCAGGATCACCATCAGGATTTCAGTATAGATTTTTACATACTTCTGAATAGAAAAAGTAATGTACTGTAACAAATGTACAAACAGTAACATTACAATTTGAAATTGTTAATTTCAATGGCACATTAAATGTCTGTCAACATAATACAAGTTACAGACTGATTTGAGGGAGCAACAAATCTGACTTATTTGACTTATTTAGACATTTTATTTGAAAAACTTCATCCTTACGTGTCACAGCTGTTGCCGAGATTATGTAGGTCAGTAGATATTGTGTGTGTGTGCATGCGTGTGTGTGTGTGTGTGTGTGTGTGTGTGTGTGTGAGTGCGTGCGTGCGTTTATGTGTGTTACCTGATGGTCTAGTGGTAACAGGAGATGCTTCCTCTGATTCGACGACGTTCGCTTGTTTATCTCCAGAATATAAATTAGTGTTTTGATCAAATCATTTCATTCAATGACTCAATGACTTGCTCATAACTACAGTCACATGTTTACTTCCTAAGTTAATTGGTATTTTGAAAGAATGAGTTTAGTGAAGGATTTGCCTACTCACTCACAAATAGTCAGTTAACTTTAACTCAGCATTTAGAACAAGTTATTTGAGTTGACACTTCGATAACGTGCTCATAAACATGGCCACTATTCAATTAAATTCAAATTTATTTGTATAGCGTTTTTTACAACATATTGTTTCAAAGCACCTTTACAGAAAGTGCATTTCAGAAATGTACATGTAAAAATACATTTAGTTAATCATGTGATAATTTAGGGCATAACATATCGCCGGCGTTGAGTCGTCTCATCACAGGTGTTGGGGCATCTGAAGTGTCTGTGAGAGGCTACAAACTGGAGCTGACGAACGCCATTTTCCTTGGGACTTGCATCCAGAGATACAGTAACAGCAGAAAAGCAAATGGGAAATAATTAGCATAGCTGCTGTTCATAATATGAAATTCTGATTCAACAGAGGAATAAAAAGTAAGCATTATGTGAATGCTTGGCTGAAGAGATGCATCTTTAATCTAGTTTTAAACTGTGACAGCGAGCCTGAGCCTCGAGCAATATCAGGAAGGCTGTTCCAGAGTTTAGGAGCAAAACGCGAGAACGCCCTCCCTCCTTTATTGGACTTAGATATCCTAGGAATGACCAGAAATTTAGAGGCTTTTGCATCTGAACTCTTCAGTTGTACTTCGTAATTGATACGGAACTTGTAGAGATGATACAATTATTGTTATATGATCATATTTTCTTGACCTAGACACTAGTTTTGTTCCTGGATGCATCTGTGTTTTGGGACAAATTACCTGAGTGAATGCTTCAACTACTCAAAAACAGTTACTTGTCGCCATCATTTGATACAATTGTAGAAAGAGTGACTGAAAAATTCCCATAAATAAAACACAGACTGTCCAGAACAAACAGACAAGAGGAGTGATAAAAACAGGGAAACTGTATATGAACTGGTCGGAACAGACTGTCATATAGGCTACTTTTAATTATTTATTTAAATACACTTCTAGACTTCATGTGACTTGTGAATCAAACAGAGGCATTAGGGAGAGTGAGAAAGACAAAGTTAGCTTCCTGTTTTCTTTGCTCATTTTCATCGGTTCTTCCTTTTTGCTTTTACGGGTCCCTAGAAGTGACACAAGCAGCTGTGCACCATAAACAAAATTCCCTCTTACCCCCTCTCAGCAACTCTCCACGGCCTCAGCAACCCCACCCCTATCCATTCAAACTATAGCAAACAAGTCAACCCAAATGCTGGCAGCTGCAAATGTGAGACTCTGTCACCTGTGCCTCGTAATGCCCCCGCATACCCTCCCAGCATGCTCTCATCAGCCCCTCTTGTGTACCCCTCAGACTAGGCTGGCGTCTGGCGTGGTAAGAGGGATGACTCTCTCGGCACATCCCTTCCTCCGCTCAGCCCGTCTCCACATCAGCCCCTTCCCATAATTCCTGGCCTACTGGCATCATGGGCCCAATTAGGATGACACATCCTATCAGGGAGCTTGTTTTGCATAGTCGAATACAAATGACTGTCGAAGTGAAATGTTTTCATAAACTTGTTACAATGAAGACAAAGCCGGCTGTTAGTTTCTGCCAAGGCTGTCATGAGGAGAATGAACACGTCAAACGATATTTCAGTTCAAGCGATTTGGGCTTTTTTTTTTTTTTTTTGCCCTTAATGTGTTGTTATAAGCATTGACTGGGTTTTGGAGTCGACTAGGGGTCTTTAAATTATAAACGTGCTTGCACCAAATATTTTATTCGAACACAATTGTTTTTTTTTTTCTTTCTCAAATTAAACCCTAATGCCTGCATCACTCATAATTATAATAGAATGAATAATTTAATTACTGCTTCCTCACCAAAAAATCAATATTTACCACCCAAACATTTAAAATTCTAGCTTTTATTTGTCCTCTAAAACTGTCTTTAGCTAAATGATACTGACCCTTTGAATCTTTTAACAACGTAATCAATAAAGCATGTTTATGCAAACCTTGCAGAACCATCAGTTTGGGACTTTTGAAAAAATATGACCCTGGCTGCAGCTTGCTAAGTGCAGAGCGCTAGCACTAAATCTCGGGAGTTAAAGTTTTACTGGGGCGTTATGGGTAAAAATGCCTTGTCAGCCATCTGCCACATTCTCTCCCGACGTCCATATTTCCAGAGCCGCTCAACTCCTGAGAGGGACCTGTACCGTCACCGTGGGCCGTACTCCACCATAACAGCTCAGCTATTGCGTCGCACATCCCCAACATCAACACACTCCATTAAAGGCACCGGTGACAGGCCGAGAGACTGATTCTTCTTTTTGCTTTCCATTTTTTTAAGCTTTAATGAATAGTGATAGCACTCCTGTCAGAATGACATCCTGACATAATGTATTATCAAAATAGCACCAAATATAGTTTAAATACATCAATTTCATGATAATTCATGACAGGGCTTATCCCACAGATCTTGATAAATGCTAATCATTGTTGATTAATCAGGCCGTAATCCTCTGATCCTAAAAGGTTATCCAGTTCATTGTGGAGAATTAGCTGTCTCATGTTCCTTTATTCTGAGATGGAAATCATGGGCAAAAGCACATTTATAATGTGTCCTCTTTCGCCTGACTCTCAGGACAGGGATGTTTTTAAGTTCTGTTTTGGAAAATTATGACTCACATTAGGTCTTATTCTGTCTTTCTGTCTGTCTCTCTCTCATCTCCATCTCTCTCTGTCTAACTAGTTCTTTGTTTTTTTTTTTGTTTTTTTTTTCTCTCTCTCTCTCTCTCTGTCTCATCTATGGCAGCTGGACTCCCTCCAAGTCTGCTAAAGTATGTCTTATCTACTTAAGCTTTTTGAGTGCAGATCAAAAACATTCACGATTTGTTGCACTGACATGGGCTTCTTTCCTAACAGACTTGTAAGTCAATATTGCTTGACTGTAGATACATAGAACTCTCTTTATTTTACATTTTAATATATTATTTATGATACAAGAATGGGCTGGATATTTATGTTTTGTTTTTTTTCTGTTGTTGTTTTGTACCATTTTGAATTACTGTAAATAAATGTGAATCAACAAAGCTTGTTGCCCTCTACAGGACAAATGAAGTGAAGTGGTGACACAAATTACACTTCTGTACTGAACCGGTAAAATCTAAACCCTTAAGTGTGCAAGTTTAGCAGACAAAGTTTTCAAGAAAGAGAAAAAAATAAATATAGACTTGCATCAGCAATGATACAATGATTAAAAGTGACAGTTAAAACGTTTTAATTGTTACAAAACATTACAACATAGATGCATTTCTATAATTTTATATAAATACACACACACACACACACACACACACACACACACACACACACACACACACACACACACACACACACACACTCATCTAAAGGATTATTAGGAAGACCTGTTCAATGTATCATTAATGCAATTATCTAATCAACCAATCACATGGCAGTGGCTTCAATGCATTTAGGGGTATGGTCCTGGTCAAGACAATCTCCTGAACTCCAAACTGAATGTCAGAATGGGAAAGAAAATTGATTGAAGTAATTTTGAGCGTGGCATGGTTGTTGGTGCCAGACGGGCTGGTCTGAGTATTTCACAATCTGCTCAGTTACTGGGATTTTCAGTCCTGTGGGCCAAAATGCCTTGTTGATGCGAGAGGTCAGAGGAGAATGGGCCGACTGATTCAAGCTGATAGAAGAGCAACTTTGACTGAAATAACCACTCGTTACAACTGAGGTAAGCAACAAAGCATTTGTGAAGCCACAACACGCACAACCTTGAGGCGGACATGCTACAACAGCAGAAGACCCCACCGGGTACCACTCATCTCCACTACAAATAAGAAAAAGAGGAATTTGCAAGCGCTCACCAAAATTGGACGGTTGAAGCCTGGAAAAATGTTGCCTGGTCTGATGGGTTTCGATTTCTGTTGAGACATTCAGATGTTAGAGTCAGAATTTGTCATAAACAAAATGAGAACATGGATCCATCATGCCTTGTTACCACCGTACAGGCTGGTAGTGGTGGTGTAATGGTGTGGGGGATGTTGTCTTGGCACACTTTAGGCCCCTTAGTGCCAATTGTGCATCGTTTAAATGTCACGGCCGACCTGAGCATTGTTTCTGACCATGTCCATCCCTTTATGGCCACCATGTACCCATCCTTTGATGGCTACTTCCAGGAGGATAATGCACCATGTCACAAAGCTCGAATCATTTCAAATTGGTTTCTTGAACATGACAATGAGTTCACTGTTCAAAAATGGCCCCCACAGTCACCAGATCTCAACCCAGTAGATTATCTTTGGGATGTGGTGGAACGGGAGCTTCGTGCCCTGGATGTGCATCTCCATCAAATGCAAGATGCTATTTTATCAATATAGGCCAACATTTCTAAAGAATACTTTCAGCACCTTGTTGAAACAATGCCACATAGAATTAAGGCTGGTCAAACACGGCATTATTATGGTTTTCCTAATAATCCTTTAAGTGAGTGTATAAGTCTAAAAAAAATATATAAATGTAACTATAACTGTTCTATTAATGCATTATAGGTCTTAACAAGTCTTTATAAACATGAAAAAAATCTGATATGATTTGGATATGTGCATTTGCATCTGCCATGTAAGCAGACAGATCAGATATTGCCCTGTCAATGCAAGTAGTACGTCATTGAAAAAGTGAAACGTGGCGAATGACTTCAACTCATTTCATCTGCAACCATTTAAAACTGTGCCATTTTTACTTATCGGGGTCAGTACGTCTACCACGGATTGTTTCGACCAGTGTATAGTGTATATGTAGATATGTCAGATGAATGTGTTATTTGGTCGTCGAAAAGGAAAAGGAAAGAAAATCAGGCATCAAGACCTGCAGTATAAATGTGGCCTTAGACCTCACTACAGTGTAGTATTTATTTGTGCCAGGCTGTATATGTGCTACTCCTTATCCCAATACAACCTTATCCAGGTGACATTTAGGGAACTTTCATGCAGAAGCTAATCCTGTTGTGTAAATGTTTCCTAGTGCATATATCATAGTGTATAGATTATGTCTGCCACTGCTTTAGTCAGGATCACTGTACCTGAGGATGGCTGAATTTGTCCATAAATTAGTGTTGAGAGAGAAGAGGGACTGTAAGAAAAGTGTCATGTACAAAGTGTCCAGGCGTACAGCACTAGCAGCACCTTTGCCAACAAAACATGCATGACTCCTGCTCGGGCCGACAAGAATTAGTGAGCTAAGCACTTATAAATCACAGCGCCTATAGCGCTCTCTCTCTCTCTCTCTCTCTCTCTCTCTCTCTCTCTCTCTCTCTCTCTCTCTCTCTCTCTTCCTGTGGCTCTGAACACAAAAGAAGAAAAAAAAAAAAAAAAAAACATGGACTGTGGGCCGAGAAAAAAAAGGTGGGGGGTTTATAGGTCTAGGGGTGCAGAGTTGAAGTAATATGCCATCAGCAACTGGGGTAAATCCAGGAAGGCGATCTTGTGTGAAAACTTTGTGTCAACATTGGAGTGAGAATAACAGCAAACAGAACTGGTATGAAATTGAAAGCTGTGTATATTTAGCATCTTTAGGCATTTTAGTTTTAGAAATGGTAGATGGACACTTACATAACAGCACAAACACGGTGACATCATTGATGCAACATGCCATCTTCATTTATTGATATGAAATTTTAGTTTGACCACTTAAAGTGTTTTAAGGACAAACACCATCTGGAATTATTTAATGCTAAATAAAGGCAAAGCTACATGGACATAATGATTGGGTAACACTTTATTTTGATGGTCCCCTTTAGCATTCCATTGGCTATAAGTAATGTTGCAGCTCTCTCATTAACCCTTGTATTATGTTTGAATTTTGGGTATGATTTTTATGTAGTGAGTCAAATGGACCATTATTGGATTCAATGCAATTAATGGAAAATTACACTATCAGGAAACAAAAAAATCAGTTAAAAAGTAAACCCTGTTTATTTTCTTTATTTTGCAAAAGTTGAAGTTGAGTTGAAGTTTTGTTTTTTTATTGTGACTGTACGCAAAACATAAAAGTAAAATAAAAGTGCCATTTGCCATTTCGAATGATGTATTGCTCATTTTAGTATGACAAAAAATAATAATAATAAAAAAAAATGAATAAATAAAAATGATGCAGTGCTGCATTGTACACTTTTTTGGATAAAAGTGTTTCCAAATACATAAATATAAATTCAAATACTCTCAGATGGAAGTTGATTAAGCTGTGATTGACCACAAAATTGTGGGTCAAATTGACCCGTGAACGTCCAAAATCATCAGATTTTTTTTTTTTTTTTCCCAAATTTGCAGGCAGGTTCATGACTCTAAATGAGAAATTGTCACAAAATTTCTAAAATGTTCTTGGTTAACCAGTATTTCTGACAGCTCAATTTTGTGTTTTGGGTCAAAATAGTAAAATAAGTAAAATAGTAAGTAAAAAATAGTAAAATAGTAAGTAAGTAAAATAAGAGTTATAGTACTATTAGTACCCCCTATCAGTCTACTAAAACTAAAACAATATTCTTGTGATTACTAGTCAAAAGGGGAGCATCCAAATAAAGTTTATGAAATGATGATGGTAAAAACATTTTAATTAAATTTAAAGTTGTTTTAAGATTGATCTTATTTTGTTGGCCTAACTGTTTATTGGCCTAACTGTTTAAATTACCTCAACACAACAAAGATTTCAAGTGTTTTCCCCAAATTCAACTGAAAATGCACATTTTAGTGTATTCTGCAGTCTCTAAATCATTTAACCCCTTCATGGCAAGCATCTTTAGTTCTTAGTGGAACACCCTTTTGCTGTTATGACCTGCTGCAAATGATATGTATAATCAGACACCAGCTTCTGGCAGCATTTCTGAGGAATCAGAGCCCGTCCCTCATGAGCATTGGCCTCCAGTTCAGTAATATTCTTGGGTTTGTGTGCTGCGAATCCCACCAAATATTTTCTACGGAGTTCAAATTAGGTGAATGTGATGGCCACTGTCTTCTGAATCTTTCAGGACTTCTTCTGCAACCAAGCCAGGGTGGAATCTGATGTATGCTTTGGATCATTGTCTGTTGGAAGGTCCAATGATGCCCAAGCTTCAGCTTACTCCTTAATGGCATGACGTTTTCTCCTAGGATTTCTTGGTATACTTCAATGAACCCATCTTGCCTTCCACAAGCATCAGGTTTCCAGTGCCAGAGGATGCAAAGCAGCCCCAGACCATCATGAGCACCACCATGCTAAAAGTATAGAGAGTGTTCTTTTCAGCTTCATTTTTCTTCCTCCAGACATCGCTGATTCATAGAGCAAAAACGGTCCAGTTTTGTTTTATTTCTCCACAGAACAGAATCCCAAAACTGGTTTATTTATATGATTTTGAGCACTTTTCTTGTGCTTTTGGGTCAGTAGTGGTGTACATCTTGGAGTTCTGGTATGGAAACCACATACGTTTTGTACACACCTTCTTGTGCAGCTGAAACCTCAGCGTCACTGTTGCCACCAAGTCTTGCTGCAGGTCTTTTGCAGTCATAGAAAGCTGGTTGCAACCGTTGATAGCTTCATTTTTTTCTGGCCCGTACTGGTGATGTAAACACTTTTATTGTTTCCTCGAACTTGAAAATTATGCTTCCACTGTGTCTCTAGGAAAATTTAGTCCCATTGCTATCTTTTTGTATCCTATTCCTTGTTTGTGATGTCTTTTCTTAACTTTTTGGACCATTCTTCATTCAGATATTTCATGTGTTCTACCTCAAGCACACCTGGTGCAACTAATGAAGCCTTTGATTAGTTGTATCAGGTGTGCTTGAGACAACATGTGTTTTGCAGATTTGTGCTTTTGTGAGTTTAGTTGAATTTGGGGAAAACACTTGAAACGTTTGTTGTGTTGAGCTATTTTAACTACTTTTGTTTGATTTGTTCATTGCAAACAGCTGGAAGCATGTAAATTTTGCCAATAAATCTGATTTGTAATGGGTGTTAAATAATTTTGATTACAACTGTAAATGATAGCTATTGAATGTAATGTTAAATGGCAATATAATGAATTAGTTTATCCTCCGAAATTGAAAAAAAAAAGTATCAAAATAAAATATTGGCTTTAATAGTCCAAACAAGTAGTACAAATAAATGCCAATAATATATATATATATATAGATAGATATATAATTTGTTGATTTCACATTAAATTGATAATTCAACGTGTACACAATATGTTCATTTTTTTTATTATTATTGTTTTTAACCTTATTTTGTCCATTATAGAATTTTGGCAAAAACGTGATGGTACTTTGAGAGCTTTGAGGGAGTGTTTATAGACAGTGGCAGCTCATCAGTCGAAGGAACCTCAAACACAGTTATTTATATTGATTTCAGTGTGAAACAGAATAAACCACAATGATAAATGTGTATAAAAAAACATGCAATGATGTCGGTGGTTCGAACATTGCTTGATTCATTAAATTTTAGTGGCTACACTGCAGAAGATATTAGATTGTTGTGGTGAGGACTAGACACTTACAGCACACTTTGATTAATGGACTATTCCTGTTTGAAATCAGCTCCTCGATTAGTGATTGATGCCTGCATTTGAGAAGACATTACTTTGACGTGACATAACTGCACATGGACCACATGATAAGCTTTTCTTAAGGAGGTAATGTAAAACTGCACAAAAACACAAACACATGTGGCTCCTGACAGATACCTGGATGCTATTCAACAGCCGAATATTGCTCCGTGTTGTGGTTTCGAACTTGTGGCGAATATACCTTATTTTCCACAGTGTAATAGATGAAATGGCAAGCCAATGGGCTTTTACAAGAGTTATTGAATCTACACAGAACGACTTACATAAAATTCACATTCAGGTCGGTGTAGATGTTGAACCCCCGCTTGCGGGAGCAACAAATTCTGATGTAAAGCTTGTGCAGCTGAGATCATATTTGCTGCTAGCTTACAGTCTAAAACCACATTTCCTTGGATTTAGCCAATATCATGGTTAGTAATGAAATTCCTCAGGGAAAACAAATTGCTGCTGTCACAAAATCAATAGACATATGGGAATAAATGTCAAACGCATGTTCCCTCACTGGTCATGAAGCCCAGTCACTACTCAGCATGCTTGTGTCCTGCAGTGCCCCTCCCAGCATCCACTTGGTTCAAAAGGTCTCTCGCTTCCAGTTATTGTACGGGCGACCGTAATACTACACGTGATTTCACTTGTTTGTGTTTGTCAAATGTTTGTTTAGCACTTGTCTAGGCATATTTCTGTGGCTGGGGAGGGTGTGATAATACAGAGGTATTCTTATATGGTGTCAGTGCTCTTCTCTGTGACTGCGGATGACAGAACGCTCTCCAGTGAACTGGCTGGATGGAATCTCTTAGGTGGGCAAAACACGTTGTCACTGCTCCTTGCCGTGTGTCCGATAATTAAACAACTGATTTATTGGCAGGCGTCAACAATCACAGGCTGAGAGAGAGGGCCTCTCTCAGCTTTATGATGTTCATCCTTCCTCAGGCTAAATTTTCTTGACGAGGGAAAAAAAGGGAAAAGAGGCTTTTGGTTTCTTACCCTCTGTCACCTCATCTAATCCAGCCCCCCTAGGCTTGTCTGTCACTCAGCTGCCGTGGCAACCAGAGCAGACAGCGAACAGAGGCTCTGACCAGCTTCGCTTTGGCACAGTTTATTCTAATATTTATTGCCACCCAGAAAATCAGCACAATACAGGTGAGGCGAGGCAGCAATGCTGAGCGTTGTGGGTAATGTCAGTTTTAACAAAGACCCAAGGGAACGTGGTTGCAGTGAGAGAAAGCGTCTTGTTTGATAATTTAATGTCACAGTGCCATAAAGCATTTTTGATTCCTAAATTTTTACTTCGCTGGCTTGTAGAACAGAAATTGTCGTGCGTGTGTGATCTCAATGGGCTTGAACATCTGTAATGTGATGATTTCTGTCATCAAAGCTACGAAACAGCCTGAGTTTTTACCGCAATGTGTGAAATTGTCATGTTGAGTTCAAATACTGCATGTGGCTTTACAGTTATCCCAAAATATAGTATTTATTTTTAAGAAGGATACAAAAACAAGTTTATTAGGTGTGATATCATGCAAAAAAAAATAAATGCAAAAATAAGCAAAATTCAGCTTATTCAGTTTTATGCATTATTTGCAATTAACATATAATATAAAATAGATATTTTACATTGTTACATCTACTAAAGTGACATTGGAGCCAGCTGGTTAGCAAATCATTGAAAAATAAATTAAAATAAAACTCAACAAGCTTAATAGGTATTGAATACAAATATTATATTATATTATATTATTATATTATATTATATTATATTATATTATATTATATTATATTATATTATATTATATTATATTATATTATATTATATTATATTATATTATATTATATTATATTCACTAAAATATTCTTGGGACCAACTGGTTAAAATTGCAAGACAAAAGAAGTGAAGAAAAGAGACACACAAAAAAAAAGGCATTTCTAAAAAAAAAAAGCTCATTATTTGTTTGCATATGTCACTTGGATTTCTAATCCAATGGCATTTATACATCTTAAGTGTCCACATACTTTTTGTTAATGCAAATTATTAATTTATTTGGACATATTTGGCATCTTGAGGTTCAGGAGCACCGTGGATCTCAGAAGTTAAGGCTCAGAAGAGATAGAATCCGACACACACACACACACACAGCCGGAAAACTCAAAGAGGGCCGCGGTTAGTTGTGGATGTATATTGTATCAAATGTATCCCATAGTCAGTCAGACAGACAGGTAGATGGCTGGTTGCAGGTGCTTTCTCTCTCTGGGAGGCCTGAGACAGGCCTGTGCTGCGCTGGCTGTCAGCTCATCAGGGTGTTCAGGTCCGGCTGGCTGACGGGCTTCGGCTCTGAGGCCTGGGCTGATGACACCTTCCTGTTCCACTGTGACAGGCCCAGTCCGACAGGCGTCAGAAAACACTCAGCCCTTCTCAGCGTTCGCAATGTCTCATACACACACACACCTGGACACAAGCGCACACACAGATTCACAACATCATACCTGCTTTGACATGAAAGAACACACATATTCACAAACACACACCCACACACACTCACTGATTTACACTCGGCCTACCTGTCTCCTCCGTGCTGTTGAAACTTGATGAACTGAGATGGAGAATGTGATGACAAACATACAAACATATCCAGTCAGATAAACAAAGTTGCCATAAACCTCATCAGGGCATGATAGATCCAGGGAGGGTAATGGTTTGAGTTAGTACCATAGGTGAATGCTAGGAGATGTCTTTGCGGGTTGTCAGTAAAGAATGCCCAGAATGCAGGATCCTCTGCCAGACCTCTGAAGGTCGGACAAGCTTATGTTTGGCTGAGGAACTTTGGCTGAGTACACACCAGCTGTCTCTTTAGCCATCACTCAGACAGAGCTACACAGCTAGCTAGTGTGTGTGTGTGAGGCTGTGCATCTTTATTGTCGTTCAAACGCTGCCAGTGTGTGTCTTGAGCTCATGGCGCCACACACACGCTCGCCCCTTTCGGGGGGCTACCAGATGCTGACTGCTTGAGGCCTAGAGACAGAGAGAGAGGCACAGAACTCCAGCATCACACCCTCTTCTCTCTGCCTCTCCATGCAGTCACCAGAAGATGAGCATGATTTGTTTTGGGAGCCATCCAATTGACGGAAAAGGAGAGAGATTCAAGAGAGGCTAAGAAGTAGAGAAAGGGGGAAGAAAAGGTGAAATACAGAGCATGAGAATGAGAGCGTGGCACCCCACGGCGTCGGGCAGAATGGGCCTCACCAGATATGAAGAGATTAGCCAGCCGCTGCTTTAACCCGGGCCCGGTTTTATGGCTGCTAAAGCCTCTGGCAAAAGTTAAAGCTACTCTCAGCAAACTCCAGCAGCCCCATGTCTCCTCCTGCTCTCAAACAAGCAAGAAAGACGAGCTGAGAGGGAAGAAAACGGGTTAGTTACACTCATCATCAATGCATTAAAGTCTTCACAACAGGGTTGTGAGCATAACAGAATTCTATGGAATATAAAACCGCACAACCCGAAAGATGACAACTAACACAATTCCCATGAAATTTCAGTTGTGTTGAAAATAAGATATGGTTTATTTTGTCGAATGCCTTCTGATACTTTGAGGTGCATTTATACAGACCGTTTAATGCTGCACTGAGGCAGTATAAATGCACAGAAAGTACATAATGTTATGGAATTAATATAATCTATAATGCAATGATGTTATAAACCATCGCTGACATCTTATACCATTAGAGCTTATATTCTAGCACTGCTTTCGAGCACCATTGTTTACACAAAATTTGGAGGCATGCAAACGTCTTTGTTTTATATATGAGGTAACAATGATTTTAAAAAAAAGGTGTTAGTTGTTGACATTGTGCTTCATTTACAGTAGTCTTTATGTCTCTAATTGGCTTCATGATACAACAGAAGTCACATCATTTCTGACTTTCTTTCTGTGCTTTTTGATTTGCAGTTGATTGACAGAATGATTAATTTATTCACTCACTCATGATATAGCCATGCATGTTCTCATTTGTGTCAGTGTGTATGTGGAGATCATACACACTTGTCAGAATAGTATGAGTTACACTTTCCCCTTTTCTTCTTTTATCTGCTTTAAACAACACCAGACGATGAAGGGTCTTATCTAGAGAAACGATCGGTCATTTCAAAAATAAATAACAAAGTTTAAGTTTTATAAGCTCAAATGCTCGCCTTGCTCTGTTCTGTGATGAGCGTTCGTGACTCTCCTGTTCAAACTCGTTCATCAAAGTGAACAAATCTTTTTTCGAGTTATGACTCGAAGGGTCCTAGATAAGACCCTTATGATCCTAGGTGAACTATACTCCTTTAATTGATGTCAGTCTGTCTATGTTATGTAGTGGTGATTATAACATTATTACTTAATCTGCACATGAGCTCTGCATTCAAGATACAAGAAATTGTTCCTGTTAGGTTGAAGAGGTTCAGTTGAGCTCAAGTTTTTAATCAATTGAAATTGAGATCATATGTTGGGAGGGAGGGAGAGTAATTTATTGTCGAAATTTAAACAGTCTCACAACCAAACAAGCTCCAAAAACAAGACGGTAACACTTTATTTGAAGGGGTGTGCATAAGACTGACATGACACTGTCATAAACATAACATAACACCTGTCATGAACATGAATGAGTCTTTATGAATGTTTATGACTTTTGTCATTAAGTGTCATTCGGTAAATTATGACACTTCTAATGCAAAGTTGACATTGTTTAAAATGTCTTTGTTATGACAACTTGACATTAACCAAGACAAAAATGTCTTATGACAACTTGCAGACAGAACTGTCTTTGTTATGACAACTTGACATTAACCAAGAAATCATAACCTGTCACAAATATGTCATAACAGGTCTAATTATCAAACTTAAAGAAGTTATTTAGCTTTGTGTTAACATTACATTAGCCTGTCATTTGTGTTTGGTTTTGACTTTGGCCGTCATGACACCATAACTCTGTCATGAATATTTTACTTTTCCTCAAGTAAAGTGGAACACATTGTACTAGTTATAAAGATGTAATTAAGGGTTATTACACTGTCAAATGCTGTCAAAAAACAGTGTCATTAATATTTCCCCTTACCTCAAGTAAAGTGGAACACGTTGAACTAGTTATAAAGATGTCAGGTTGACAGGTTATGATTTCTTGGTTAATGTCAAGTTGTCATGACAAAGACATTTCTGTATTTGTTAATATCAAGTTGTCATAATCAAGACATTTTTTGTCTTTGTTAATGTCAAGTTGTCATAACAAAGACATTTTAAACAATGTCAACTTTGCATTAAAAGTGTCATAATTTACCGAATGACACTTAATGACAACAGTCATAAACATTCATAAAGACTACTTCATGTTCATGACAGGTGTTATGTCATGTTTATGTACAGTGTCATGTCAGTCTTATGCACACACCCCTTCAAATAAAGTGTTACCAACAAGACAAACCTCTCAATGGAACCTTCCTTCTCTCTTGCTCTGACTTATAGGCCAGGTTTAATATTACCACTTTAAGGAGCCTTGCTATATTAATTTTAGAAGGTGCGTGTGTGTATGATTGGCTAATCCAGTGCCTCCAATGAGTGCTAGCCCTCATTCTACTCCAGCTTGTTCTCTTTTAATCGCTTTTTCTTTCTTTTTTAATTTTACACAAGAGATGCTCAAACAGTCTCCTCAGCATTTTGCCTTCCTCCTCAACCTATCATTCCTACCTGCTTAATTCCCCTCTAACGGGCCGCACCAAAGTCGTTAGCTGATTAAGGCTCTTAATTGGGCTCAGAAGAAAAGGGTGAAGACAGGACTGAAGTTTAGAAAAACAGCATTTTCTTTTAGTCATTTTTTTAAGGGTCCACACTTTTAGATGGACTGTAATGTGATGTTAATAAAAACGTAAGGAAATATATTTTAACATTTTAGAATAAAACTGTTCATAACTTTTTTTTCCATTACATTATGCTTAGATCAAATATATATCCAAATAGTTATGAATGTGATTAAAGTTTATTCACAAAATTTTCATTAAATATGCATTCATATTTGAATGCACATGAACTAATAATCTCACAGGAATAACATAATGATCACTAACGACGTGTTAATGAAAGTTATTAGAGGAGTTCAGTAAAAGTGGGAAATCAGATAAAGTGTGACAAATATGTTTCATGATTGATAGCTTTTTAAATATCAGGAGACAATCAAATGTAACAGTCTTTAGTGATTATCACACGGGTCTTTGTCATTATGAAAATGTTTTAATTTGCCTGACATCTTTGTCACAAGTATACGTGATCATGATTAATCTTCTAATCAGCACCTGGAAAACCCAGCAACAAATGAAAATGCTCTTCATGAACATGAACATAAAGAAGAACTCTATGAAGAAAACAAATCATCTGCACAAAACTTTTCTACCCTCGTGGGACTGTTATTCATATCTGTCATATATATTTCAGAGATCCCAATTATGTATGCGTAAAATGATATTACAAATATCTAAATTAGCCTCTTTTCTCCTTTACATTCTTTTAATGTACCTCTGATGTAGCCTAGCTAGCGCTCCAGTAAAGTGCATTATATGGAGAAAAATCCTGGAATGTTTTCATCAAAAACTTTAATTTATTTTCGACTGAAGAAAGAAAGACATGGACATCTTGGATGACATTGAAATGGTCATTGTTTGGTCATTGAAATAAGTTTTCTTTAACCTGTTATCATGGATTTTTTTTTTTTTTTTCATTATTCGTTATTAGCTATGGGTTAACATACACCATATATCGTACAATATTTAAAGTCTGGACATCAGCCTGTAGCTGTGTGTCACAGTCCTCGTCTGCACCTGTCTGTCTTTGTCTTCACTACACTTCCCAGGATCCTCTTGTCTCCACACCTGTTCTCACTCCCCCAATCATCCACCTGTTCAGCGTCATTATCATCTGTGTCAACTGTCTTCACCTCGTTAGTGTTCATTTGCTTCTGTATTTAGTTCTCTTTGTTCAGTCTGTTTTGGCCGGTTCTCGTCTATGTTACATGGTGTGATTCTTGAGTGTTTCCCTTTGATTGTAATTCTGTACCTGAGTTTTGATTATACAAGTATATATTTGAATTGGAGTCTTTGTGTCAGCCTCTCCTTCATCCTGTACCATAACCCGTGACACTGTGCTAATACAAAAACATTGCATGTGGTTGTAGGCCTATGTGTCCAGTCGCTGTTTGGTGCTGCAGCACAATACATGTGTATATTATATGAGTAAGCCATTGTGAGCAATTCATTTTGCACCCTAGGAAAGTCCAGCTAAAACCTGCTTCTGATGATATAATTATGTTATTACCAGCCGAAGCAAGCAGGTCGTTTGTGGTAATTAGCTGGTCCAAGCTGTTCTTGATGATTAATCAGTTACACTGCCAGATGATGTGGCTGAGGACAAGCTGGTAGACCATCTTGGTCAAGTTAGACGTGGTAAAGCAACTTGAACTAGTAACAAATCAGATAAAATATTCACAGCATTTATTTGCTTATAACAACTCAAACTGTTTTTCTTAAGTTGCTGAGCCAAAAAAGTGCCTAACTGTGTGTAGAAACTACAATAGCCCATGTAAATCTGCACAGCAACTGTAGCACATTAGCTTGTGTAAAACCTGATATATGTGACTGGCTAATTTCTATATAATATATTCCATAGTGAGGAATGAACCAATTGTCCTTTGAGACATTTGCACCCCTGGTGATAAGGGTCATGTAAATGCTGAAAGTGAACTGAAATCAGTGTGACTCTGATCTCTGTGTGACCTTGTGATTTTAGTAGAGCGCCTCTGCCTGCTCCCTAAGCCGCCTGTCATTAGGAGATGACTGCTTCTCTTTAGTGTGCTGCGCTGTGGGCTGAATGACAATAGAAAACTAATTCACTCCTTCTCCCGCTGACTGGGTGCATGTCTGGGTCATGCGGGACTGGGTGGAGTCACAGTTCACGAAGGGGTCAAAGCTTTTTTAATGCGCCATTTAAATGTGAATTAGGTCATGAGGTTACACATGAACAGCCTTTTGTGTGTGATGTAACGATTGAAACATGATATGGTTACTTAGATATTTAGTTATTACATATATGTGCACAGTTTATAGTATCCATAATTAACCGTGGTGCCTTTCTTAATTAAATCCTTCCATCGCTGTCGCATATAAAACTAATTAGAAATAAACAATAAACCAAAGCCACACTGCTGAGAAGAGTGTCTTCTTTGACAGTGAAGAGCCGCTTCTTTATGACTGAGAAATGTGTGTGGGTATGTGTGTGAGAGGAGGTGATGAGGGCGTTTGGGGGGTAAATCGTTCATTACGGACGAAAAGACATTTGTGGATTTGAGCATGTGTGCTATTACTGAACGATGAGGGGGAAAAATCCCTGTGTGATCAATGGAGAAAAGAAGAGTGAACTCTGCCAGCTGCCGGGATATCACACACACACACACACACACACACACACACACACACACACACACACACACACAATCATGAAAATAACACATTTCAACACACATCAACAATTCTCTCTCTCTCTCTCTCTCTCTCTCTCTCTCTCTCTCTCTCTCTCTCTCTCTCGCACACACACACACACACACACACACACACACACACACTGAACAGAGACAGAGCATGACATTTAAAAGGAAAAAGCTGACATTGACTCCATCACTGTCACAGTGGCTGCCATAAAGCAGCAGCAAATATTAAAACATTTTTCATCTGTGCTGCATTATTGGCACCAGAAATTGTTTTCCCCTCCGTCTGATATTCTCCTGAACTGCTACAGCTCTCCCCAGAGACCACATGCTGTTACCAAGGCCTCCAAACATATTGGCAGTTGAAGTGACGGTATTCATGTACGCTTGCCATTCAGTGCATCCTTATCCTGCTCGCCCCACCCCCTGCTTTAACTGCTGTCTCTCCTCACACATGTCCTCCTGTCTCTGAGAAAGACACCTTGTGACCCTGACATAGGAGGTGCTATGTAAATATGTTTGTATCTGTGTGTGTGTGGCACAGTGAATGAATCAGAGCACCTCACGTATGAAAGAGAAACCGTAGGTTGTTGTGTTGTTTTTATATCGCAGTTTTACTCAAATCACCCACAATATGTACATCAGAGAGCATGATCTACATTGCAAGAAAGACATATACCTGTTTTTTTTAATTACTTTTGAACTGTGTGCTCCTGAAATTTTGATCTAAGGTTCTCACACAGGGTCTCCTTGTTGTCCTGAATGTATTCGCCCTCTTTTCTTCCAGCTATAAAACTGTATCCTCTTTATTGTCTATATCAAAGAGGAAAAATCGGTAACACTTTATTTCGATAGTCCACTTTTGACATTCTACTAACTATAAGCAACTTTTCAACTACATGTCAACTAACTGTCATTATAGTATTAGTAGACTGTCAGCTTAATATCTGCTAACATTTTATTTTGTTGGTCCCCCAAAAGACATTCAACTGATTTTAAGTAACTTGGCGACTACAAGTCAACTTATTCTCCTAACCCAAAAGCCTAACACCTAACCATAACCTACCAGTCTACTGACAGTCTACTATAATATACTTATACTCTTATGGGAGTTGACATGTAGTTGAAAAGTTAATTATAATTAATAGAACGTCTAAAGTGACTATCGAAATAAAGTGTAACCGAAAACTCACGCAAAAAAAATACTAGCTATTATTTAAAAAGTTTATCAAATTAATAATACAAATATATATGATTATTACACAGCTAGTCTCATAGGAAATACATACCTCTGTACACTTTTTTTTGTAGCGCCACAAAATACCATCAGGTACATCACTGCAGTTTCTAACAGAAATGAACACTAGGGGCAGTAAAACAGCAAGCACTTTAAATCGTTTTCACACACAATTATGATTACAGGGGCAGAATATGGATTAATAAAGACTCGTTTTCACACAGCTCTTTTTACGATTATGTTAGTTAGGGGGTTAGGGTTAGCTTAAAACACATTTTACCACAGTGCATGATTTGTAAATGAATATATTTTGGAGTTTGCATCACTTAGCAGCTCCATATGTTCGGTTTTACTGACCTATAAGTTTGGCTCAGTACTTGTACTTGTGATGCAGAGAGCTCGGGTACAAATCCTGTGCAAGACGAGTCATGATAAAAAAAAAACCTCAAAGGCAAGAGCTAAAATTATGATTTTAAGTTATAATTGCTTTTTTAAGTCACATTTGCTTTTGTTAACACTATCGGGTTGGTTTAGGGTTTATTAACCGTTGAGATGGTTCTTTATTGCTTCGCTAACTAGCAGAAGACACTAGCAGCGTTAATGTTACAATGTGCCCCTATTAGAACTATGCTATTCTATTCTATACTTTTATGAATTCTATTAAGAAAACTTGAGAAAAGGGTGAATAAAGTGTCAATGTTCAAAAATTATTAATGATTATTATGTTTTGAACTATATTGTATAGCTGTGTTTTCCGTGTGTTCATTGTCAAACTCAAAAATTATTTTATTTTTAATTATTAAAAAAGTTTTTCTCTTACACAAATTTACACAAACTGAGAAAGTCAAAAAGGTTGTGCCATGCTCTCCCCCACATTTTCTAAAGAGACCAGGCTGCATATAGTTCATCTGAATAACTATCCACCAACTATTCAATCTATGAGATGGTGAAATCACAAGATATTATACCAATACAAGACCATCAATAATATAACAAAACAAAATATATTCAAAACACATTAACAATAATGATCACTTATACAAATTCTTACGTGTTGCCACAAGAGTGTATGTTGGGTATTTATTTAATATAATTATATTATATTATTATTTCATGTATTGTTTGTATGCACATTTTTATTCTTTTAAAAGTTAAGTTTAAATTGCTCTTTTGTTGCAAAATCATATTTACAGCCCAAAGCAAGCATGGCCATATAGGGAAGTTTTGCCAGAACACATCCTTTTCTCAGGTGGCCATATTTAGCTTAAGGGAAGAGAATCTGGCTCCTCCATCTGCTGGCTCCGATAAGTGGTGTGAGTTTGATTAAAATCATTTTCCGCGCTGCATCCACTGATGCTTCTGGAAGCCTCTTCATCTTGTCACATCCCTCACGTGCCCGGATGGCCTATTTACACACACAAACACAAATGCAATTCAATCCAATCGCACGGCACGTGTGTAATCAAAAGAGGAGTACGTGGCAGTCAGTGAAGAGACGACACAGCAAATCTACCGGGATTTATTCAGCTCTGACTCCTGATATAGACGTCAGACCATCGTATATACTGTAATAATCGCAGAGCTTTGATTATCAGCTCATAATTCTGCAGTCAGAAATTACACACCTGCTAAAAATAAGTCTAGATGGAGTGTATAGGATACATGAAGGAGAAGATGAGACCTGTGGTGAATGTGCTCTTGTTTTTATCAGGACTGTTCTCCTTACGTCACCTGCTCCAAATGCACATCAGGACTGCTGTTTCCGCAGGCCTCCAGGCTCTTTTAAGGGCACTGTAAGATATTTGCCTCTAATGCGCACAAATGAGGGGCCCAAATGGTCTTATTACAAGGCCTCCCTCAACAGAGACAATACATCAGGTGAAAACGCACTACAAAATGGAGAGTGTGATTGTTCTGGGAGCACAGTGCTCATTACTCAACACAATCTCTCTTGCTTTTTCTCTCACATGTCCCTCCACCTCTTACTCTCTTTTTCTTTCACCAACATGCACACATTCACACACTCCCTTTCTCTTTTCTTCAGCAAGTCTCTGGTTTCAGCAGGCGCACATGTATGGAGCCGGATCCACCCCCCCCATCTATCAGTCCCCTGCTTTTGTTCTGCATCTCCATAAGAGTAACTAATGCATGTCTGGTGCCTTACTGGATTAGATTAATGTCATTATTGACTGCATTCAGTCTCCGTCAAACGTGCAATGAAGAGGAGATGAGAACAGACCTTTTGATCAACAGGCCAACATTTCATCATGTGTCTCAGGTTGCTGCCTGGACCTTATGCTGATGTCTGCAGCCAGTGAACGTATGAGAGGGGTGTGTTTGAGCTGTGGGAGAAAGAACAGGAGGATCCATGTTATGAGTGTGTTACCTAACGCTTTTCCACCTCCTGAACTCGGTGTGACCTAGGGGCAGCGTGGGGTCAGTTACCTATTGGCCGGGATAGATGATGTAGTGGGTAATGGCATTACAGACATCCCTGGAGCCTGTGGCTCTTTAGAGCAATAATCACTCATTGTTACTCTATCTGTGCTTTAAGGTTTAAGCCCGTTCTCTGCCTGAACTCTGGCATCTTTACAATTCACCACAGAGGCTGATGCTGCTCCAATACAAATACACTGTCAAATATCACAGTGCTGTGAATTATAGAATTGTCAATGCATATATATATATATATATATATATATATATATATATATATATATATATATATATATATATATAATCAATGCATGTATACAGTTTGTTTATTATTTATTTATTCACTATTTATAACTATCCAAATTAAAAAGTTCTAACCATTAACTTCCCTTCAAGCTAAATTTTTGTGATATCTTGTGATATCGTCACCTTATTTGAGTTATTACATTGTCATTAGTGTGTTTTGGGTATTCACACAAGCCCATAAAACACAGATAGAGGAGTAGTTTTTTTGTTACCAATGAAACACACAGGGTTTATCTCGCCCTCAAAGCAAACAACAAAAATAAAGAAAAAATTCAAGTGCTCTCTCTCTCTCTCATTTGCTAGCTGTCTTTGCTCTTGCTGTAATACTCTGTTTATGAAACATATCAAGAGAAGCATAAGACCACACATGCAGGGAAACTGCTCACTCATTCCTCTCCGCCATCTGCCAGGTCACATGACCCATCTGCACACCACAGCCCTGTCAATCAATCAAAGGCTGGGACAATGGAGAAAAATAATCATGACAAACTAGGCAGAGACGAGAGCACGTCCACACACACACACACACACACACACACACACACACACTGACTCAAGCTCTCCGTGCATCGAAAAATGAAGGGACAAAACTTAATCAGGAGGGGTCGTGTTAGGGAGTGGGGAACAGATTAAATTACTATGGTATTAGATACGGGAAATGATTTCTGTCAAAACCATCTTTACTGCAATTATAATATGTTAATTATGTATTTCATTAAGTAAGTGGATTAGAGGCAGCGCTGATGGAATCAATCTGAAGAAGGACTGGACCAGGAAGACCAGACACACACACACACACACACACACACACACACACACACACACACACACACACACACACACACACACACGACAGAATTCTAATGAACTCCATCAGGGGAGGAGCAGAGGTGCTGCCAAATGTGCCATTCTGTCCACTTGAACCACAGCGTTTGTGTCCATTTAAATTACACTGACTAAAATAATTTTACAGTTGAATTGACAGTGTTTTCATCTGTCTCTGGTGAATGTGTTAGGATGGATTTGGCATCTGGTTTTCAGAACAAATCCACTTTGTCTGTTCATGCATTTTTGGGGAGACTATAGTATCTACACTTAGTGTTAACTCTGTGTTATCATTAGTTTAATGATAAAAACTGTTTTTAATGCTGTATTTAATATTAA
Source organism: Cyprinella venusta (assembly GCA_038021265.1). Taxonomy (NCBI): domain Eukaryota; kingdom Metazoa; phylum Chordata; class Actinopteri; order Cypriniformes; family Leuciscidae; genus Cyprinella; species Cyprinella venusta. Next base: position 26,955,594 of record CM075864.1, read on the forward strand.
TTTTAATTATTCAAATAAATAACAAAAATAATTATATAAATAATATTATAATACAAATACAAATATATAATATAAATATATAATATTATATTAGTATCTGAAGTATGAGAGATGATAAAGTAGTAAAATCTATCAATTCTGCTCATTGGTGAATTCCAGTAAATGCTATCATTCAAAATAATATTAATTTAATGATAAGATAAAGTTATTTCAAGATAATAAGTAAATAAATAAATAAATAAATACATAAATAAATGAGGATTAAAAATTCCATCTTAAAGGGATTATCCACCATTTTTTCATATGTTATTCGCTTAACTATGACGAGTTGATGCATACCTCTCTTGTCTCAGTATGTGCACTCAATCGTACTGGCGTGTGAGACACTTTGATCGCAATTAACTAGCCCAGTTCATTTAATATGGGCCAGGCAGAGAAGTGACCAAACACCTCCACGTTTTCCCTATTTCAATACGGTTACACGTGTAGTGTAACTCGACCTTCGGTGACACAAAATAAAACGTTGCCCTTTTCTAAGCGTGTAAAGTGGATAACTATGGCAGAATACCCCACAAGGGAAAAAATGGTGGAGTATCCCTTTAAGTTTAGATAAGTTATCTACGTGTGGGTTAAAGAACAGAATAAAAAGAAGAATGGCAGAATGGATGACTAAATTGTAAATTCAAAAGACTACAAAGGTCACTTTGTGGGCCATGAATGTCATCCGAGAAGTTTTGCTAAAGGACATAATACTCGTAGAGAATGAATGGCCAGGATAAAGTTAACACACATTCGTGACTGGACATATAACAATGTGTTACGTTCCAGTCGAAAACATCGTGTGTGTGTGTGTGTGCGCTCAATATGGTGCTCTTTTCAAAGGCAGACCAAGACTCCAATTTAGATGCAAATATCTGATAAGAGCGAAGTACATCCTTCCAGTGATGGAATGCACTTTTTCTTTCCAATTTCATATCTGATGTTTATTCTTTGACAGACACCAGACAAAAGTGAATGTTGTGGATTGCACGTTCCTGAGGGAACGTAGAAAATAACAAGAATAAGAGAGAGAAACTGAAAATAGACAGCCTTCCCCAATCCAATTAAGTCGCTTCAGACATTATGTGTTTTTTTGTTTGTTTGTTTGGTTTTTTATTTATTTATTTATTTATTTATTTTTTAAATGAAAAGCAGTCGCTGAAGAATTTGGTGTCATTCCTATAAATGTCTAAAAATGTGGCATCATGCATAAAAATGTCAAAATATTATTAGTGGAGACAGTGTGTGTTTACAACATTACCTTTCTGTAAATTCTTCTCTTTTTTTGACACATCTCAAAAAAGATTTCAGTGTCTGAAGTTTTCCATTATTTGTAAGATTGCCCCACACATTTGTAGTGATTCAGAAAAATTCAAAACCTGCTTATTATGTATATGTATGCATGTGTGCATGGTGTTCAGGGAGTTTATCGGTGGTCAAACAAACGGAAACACACACTGAATCAAAAAATCACCTCATTCACAGCAGAGAGTCGCCTCCAATTAACGTATTCGTTTACTTAACATGTACAGCATTTTACCTGTCGGAACGCATATTACACACATGTACATGCAGTCGTGAATAAATCAAAAAGTGTCAAGAACAGCACATCACTGCATGTGAATTAATCCAGGGGTCTACTTTATTGGACTCAAGTGCATCATTTCCATATTAAAGCTGCAAACTTTTAATTCTGCTGATATTGAATTCTTACTCTTGTCAATGAGGAATTTCTTGCTAGCTGGTTGGACTGAAGTATTAAAGAAAAAGCTCATACATATGCTAATACATGCAAGATAAGATATAATAAGCATGACTCAAATACATATAACTGTCTGTTTTTGTATGGTTCTATTTTTTTCCATTCTTGTTATCATACACCAAAAAAAAAAAGAATATATTTACTTGATCTAAAGTAGGTCTGCATTTGTTCCCAGCAATATTACTTTTCACCCAACTCAAAGTGTTTGATGTGCCTTTGAAATGCATTCCTAGAAAACAAAGCCATGTGTAATTAGGGCTAGACTACAATTAGACTGTGTGTTTTCACTGCTATTGAATAATCATCATGAGGATTGTTTGCTTATAGATGCACTGATAGCAGAACAGAAACGAGACGGATTGAAAAGGCAAAGAAACAAGAAATAATGCGGAAAGGTAAAAGTGGATGAAAATTAAAACACAATACAGGGTATCACTGTGTGTGAGTGAATATGTGGGTATCTATGGAGTGATTATAGAGTCTAAGAGGATCTGGCAATATGATAAACCCCCTTTTCCCTTCCTTCTCTCTCGGGGGACATATTACACCTCTCATTATGCTACTGATTGGCCTGATTTCATCTACAAAGCATTCTGTGAAGGGCACCATCCCTTCACACCCAGAAAACGAGAGATAACAGAAATAGGTTTGCTCACAAAAACAGCATCGACAGTCAACAATCAGGATATGCATTTACATGCACTTTAAAAGTTATATAAGCAATATAATATATATATATATATTACTTGTTATGTTATGTAAACACTTTAGTCTGAATTAAATTCAACAAACCTGCACTGATCGACTACATAATAATCTGCTTTGTCCAGCATGAAAACACTTTCATCAGACTTCAATTAGCCTTGGTGCTGTTCACTTGCTTTGAAAGACAGGTGAAACACAGCATGCATTTAATCCTTCACATATTCTGTTACGCATTGTGTCATGTATAATTGTAACTCAACTACCTAAGAGCCTAAACTTGATTGTAACTGCACATGTAAACCTTCGGGTCCACATTGACTCATTGTATGGCCAACAAAACAATTAGACATTTCCTTTCAAACTATCTTCGACATCTTTTAAAGTCCACATAATGAAAAAGTCATACATATTTGGAATGACAACACACCATTCCGACTACACACCATTCCGAGCGTAGCCAAAAAAGGACATTCCTATTCCATTCTCTTTATCACTGAACTTGGAGCAAACAGTCTAATTTACAGGGCAAACTTTCCTTTTTTCGATAGCCTGATTTGATATACTCCAATAGAGCCTTTCTTCCAGACACCATCAATTGTCTATGGATTTTTCCTCCCTCTACCCACCACAGAAGCGAAACAAAAAGGAGGCCTGCACAGCCTCCAGCCTGATACGCTTTATTGATATCGATGCAGTAGGAATATTGCCCATTTTCACCAGGGGATCAATCTAGCCCGTCACGGGGTGTTTTACGAGGCGCGTCTTCTCTGTGTGTGGTGGCCCCGTGGTGTGAGCGTGAGTGTGTCTATGTAGGTGACAGCAGCCTCACAGAAACAGGGTGCTGCCGCAAATCAAGCGGCTTTCACGCGCACGCCAGTTGAATGATCACAGAAATCACCCTTGTGACCGAACACAGAGGCTGCTGTTTCTGGAGGTGAGAATCTAAATTGACCAGAAAGCAACAAGCAATCGACAGCAACAAAATCTGATGTGGTGGTCAATATCAGTGCACTAGAGTCTCTGGCTTGCTTTTATGAGTTTTTGCAGGGCAGCCACGCCGAGAGGAAGTCCATGGCCACAGCAGGTGTCAGGCCCTGTTGGGCAGTGTCTCATCCAGTTGCGCTTTTATAGACTGCAGAGTTGCTCTGGTTTCAATGGCAAGTGCAATCTGTGAAGGCATGCTAGCGCCCCTTGGTACTAGTTAGCATGGTGGCTGGCAGCTGGAGCGCGCTGATGGAGGGTGATGAGTGGAGTGGAGCGTCACCGGGATGGAGGGGAGGAATGGGAAGGGAAGGGGTGGGGGTGGGGAGTACACACCTGGCATCCACCACAGATGGGCATAATCATCTCTTCCCCAGAAGCCCTCCCTTCACCGCCACCATCTCAAACGCTTGAGTGCACGCACACGTACGCAGACGCGCACACACAATCTCACGCTCGCGATAGTTTGCTAGCAAAGCAGTTTTAATCGGTGCGGTGCACACATGCAGATGCACACACACAGACACAACCTCCCACACTCGACATATGTGGAAACAGTCATGTGGTAGTACACAAATCTCACCGAGTGGCTTTGTCTTATTGTTGCCGAGGGTTTGTAGAGCATTGCTTCTTTTGCACAAGGTCCACGGTGCATCTTGTGGCACGACACGTTACTTGACAGTTTAACATTTATTAGAACACAAGGTACAAATGAGACACACTTATACCAGTGCTCACAGAGGAACTCGAGATACACACACACATTATACCCGTCTATTCTCCTTGACTGTGAATATATTACACAATCACGTTGAGCAATTAGACACATCCATGGGGACCCTACACACAGAAAACAAACAAGCAAACAAATCCTAATAGCTGGAAGAGCACTGGAGCCTTAGAGACACCTCCAGAGGTTTAGGTTCATGTCATTATCAGGGCTCTGTTTTGACACGGCAGAGACACACATCAGACTGGATTTGTTATTTCTAGGGGAGCGAGTTCAGAAAACAATAGGTGGAACACAATTCGAATGTGTATGACGCTCTCTAAAGGAAGCAGGAGGGCTCGGTGTGCAAGCCGTTATTTAAATGACAAGGAAGAAAATTCGGGATGGTAAAGGCGGGTTAAAAAAAGACGCTCTGATTATCTCGTGGCTTGTTGGTCGCTAATCGGTTAACGTGTCGCGGGGCCCCTGATTTATTTATCAAAAATATTTCACCAGGAAGCGCGCCCGAGACAGACCATCTCATTTAGCGCCGACACCCCCCAGGGGAGCCCTCCATTTCCAGGCAACAAAAGGGTCCGCTATGCATCCCCTCCACTCCTTTGATGTTTATTTTAGTAGTCCACCCCTGCTGCTCTAGGTCCTTTTGTCTCCAGCCAGGTACAACAAGCTCAAGCTCAGCCCCAGCCAGTCAGGCTGCCTTTTTTCTGTTGGGGGTGTTGTGTGATGATGGCACTCCTCCACTGACCTGGCCAAGAGATGGTCCCCAAAACCCTTTTCCCTAAACCCTTTACCCATCATTCTACAAGTCTTCTAAGCAGCCCAGGGGCAGCTGGAGGTGGGAGGAGGAAGACGACGATGAGGGCAAATCTCCCACTCAAGCGATGGGAGGGGGAATGATGGGATAGTGGAGAGTATGTGTGTGTGTGTTTGTGTAAAAAAGGGAGGGGGCAACATTTCCTTTCACTGCCTGCCAATCCATCAAGACTCAGGCTACTGCTGTGAGGCCCATCAGCCAGCACAGAAAAGTACAAGACCCGGCAACAGAGCCCCTCACTCCACGGCCATCACTCATCCGCTCGCACTGAACTCCCTGTGACCTTTCCCTCACGTTCCCCTCCAGAACTTACAGTCCTCTGCACCTAGTTAGAGCCTAAAGACACAACAAATCGGTGTAGCTCGATTCACTCTGCGTGCTCTCGCCTCATCTCTCGGAAAAGCGGTTTATTTTCATGTCTGTGTTTGATAGTGAGATTACAGTAATAGGAGGAAGAAGGAAAGCGGATGTGTTTACATGACAGTGTGTTTGTGTCAGAACTTTGCTTTTCTCAGCAGTTAGGAGAATGAGAAGGAGAGAGAAAGCAGGAAGGCACACTCTGCAGAGAGAACACTAGTTGACATCATTAGGCTGGACACATTTTTGTCACGCTTCCAGATTTAACCCGTCTGCGTTTCGCTGAATGCCGAATCGGTCTCGCTTTCTTTCTTTCTTTTTTTTCTGGCTTCTTTCTTTCTTTTTTAATCTCACATGTTGGGTATCAGAGACTGTCCAACTCTCACAACAGTCTGATGAAGAGCAGATATTTTGCCATTGAAATCACGGTCCCATATATCACAATAATATAAAGTGGGACCGAAATCACTTAAACATGACAAAATTAACACATAACAACCGCTGTCGAGTGGTCAGAATAGCCCAAGACCATATTAAAACACGGAAAAAGCTCCAAATATGTTCTGTTAAAGATATGAGTGTCCTTTCCTCGCTGCATCGATTTTTAATAAACATGATTGCATCAGGTGAAATCTAATATGCCCTTGCTTATCGTTTTATCTTCACATAGACTCCTGTAATCCAAACTTACTTTTCCAGCACACTTTGTTGTTTATCAATGACTTAATTGTGTTTGCTGCTGTTGGTTGAGACTGTGAGGCTGTTATGAAATTGTGCAGTTCAAAAACAATCTGACATTGTTGTCTCTGCTCTATGGTGGCGAATCGCGTTATTGCGACTAAGGCCTCGGGACAATGTCTGTCTTTATGACGAGGCGCTCGGCAATATCATGTCCAGATGCCGCACCCCTGAAACAGTACCATAACCTATAAAACAAACCTGACCGCAGGCTGTTCCTAATCGCATGAAGCCGTGGATCGGGACACAATATTGTTTGAATTCTATTTGTATTGGTGCAACTGACCCTTATATGACTCACTGCCGACATTAAAGGGGGAGAGAGAGACGGAGCAAAGGAGAGGAATTGCCCGATGTTTGTGAGCGAAAAGGCGAGGGGTTATTTTTCAACTCGAGATGGATGTGCCAGCATCCAGTGTGATTAGAGAAATGGATAACTCACTAACATCTGTGCAAACTACAATAAAGAGGGATTTAGTGTTACCCTGAGGAAGGAAAGGAGAGGCTGTCTGTCCATTAAACGGTTTATTACAGAGCCAGAAGCCCTGTTCTAACTCACTTATTTCTGCGCGGGGGTTTAGACTCTGTGACTGCTTGTCATCCTCGGCAGACGACGCTCCGGGCTCTGTTTCTCTCTTCTTCTCTCAAACTGACTTCTGTCTTTCTTCCTCTTTCTCACTCCCCGTCTTTCCTCTCACTCTTTGCCTCCAATGTCCCCTCCCTCCATATCTCACTCTCTCTTCTTCCCTCCCTCCGTCTAGTTCACTGTCTGCCTCTCTTTCTCTCCTCTCTCTGTGAGTGCACTAGGTGGATGACAATCAAATGACTCATTGAGCAGCTGGAGAGGCCGACCCCCGGCGAGGGCTTAACTACGGAAAGTGAGCATGATCATGTCACACTTCACAATGCTCGTTGGCTGTAGCCGTGGCAGCGGGAGGGACAGGGAGGGGCTAGTTTAAAGAGACAGCGACGCTGCTGAAGCTGGACAACGGAGAGAACCCGTACACGCATTTTGTGTTGCTATATTGTTGACCTTACACTTGATTCATTATTGCGAGGTATCCCTTTGTGATTGTGTCTCAGTCTTTTTTTGTTATTTATTACAGGTATGAAGAATGTGATTGCAGCAGGTGTGCATTAATGTGATATATTGTGTCTGGCTGTTAAGTTTTCCTCTGAAATCTGGCTCAGGACAAGTACAGCTGATGTATTTTACACTTGAAACGGGCGAGGATATCAGATCAGTAATGTATCGTCAAAGCATGACAAACACGAGCGCTTGTCTCATTAAATGTCCCCATGCGCCATTTCAAATCTCGGCTCAGTGTGCGTACGTGCGCGTGTGCGCGCAGGAGGAGACAGCATTGGCTGGGAGGAATTGATGCCCTGTGTTTGGCTAATTAAGACAGCACTAGACATTTCCGTGCAGTGAGATGGCGGAGAGGTGCTAATTCATAATTGACGTAATGGATGGAGTCTGTCTGTTGGCTTTTTAAACGCTTGCGATTTCGCTGTGATTAGCTGACACGTACCTTTGTGTGAATAATGAAAATATGCACCATGCTCCACACTTTAATGGATACCAAGCCAATCTCAAACCAGCCTTTTCAGACAGCCATCTTTTCCTCTCTCTCTTCCTCTCTGGGCCTCCCTGGAATGGCTGTCACATGAAAAATGGACCTTATTTGAGATGGACACTTGGTTAAATATAATCTTGTAATATATTCTATTAGTCCAGGTTCCCACCCAGGAGCAAGAGTATCTACATACAAATAATTTCAGCTCACACTGAAGCCTGGTTTCAGCTTCAAAGTGGAGACCTGCAATTTTGTGTTTGCATTGTGTTATCCAACAAACCTGTGCATTTCATATAATTCAGCATGTTACTTCAATGCACACTCTGTGTATACATCTCAGTATGGTGTAGCTTGAACAATGTTTGAAGGATCAATATGATAACATATGTTACTATGGGATTGAAACTATATGGTAGTGCAAGCTGGACAATGTACGCCTGCAAATGTAACACCATGGTACCACCACAGTAATTGTTTAAGGGGTAATTGTTTATTCTCTACTATCATAGTATAATGATTATGCATATGCCTATATTGCATGGTGTGCACATTGTTAATGTAAAGACATAATTGTGTCTTTTCATCTGTCGCAGACATTTAAGTTGTGCAGCCAACCCTCTCTACTGAGAGTGTATCCATATCCACGTCACTCACACTGTGGCCCAAACAGACAACTAAAATAACACCCTGGTAGCGTAAACAAAGCGAGATTACACCCATGGGAGTGTGCAGTCTATTGTACACCCTTCACCCCTCTCCTCCTCCTCTCTGCTTGACTACAGCCTCCTGACATTCAGCAGTACTTGTCAGCTGAGTTGTTTATATTCAAAGAATTAAATTTGTGTAGGATTTTGAGTGCCTTTGTGTTTTCTGTGGCGATGTCTTTCTGTAGGTTTACCCACAAGATTGAAATGATGGTGAAAAGAAAAAAAAAAAAAAACAAGAAAGAGATATATAGCAGATGCGGGAAAAAATGAATAACACAATAGAAGAAAAAGACTCAAAATGAAATTGCATTAAAAATCCTGGGATAAACTAAAAAAAAAAAAAAAAAAAAGAAATGTGAGAGGAATAAATCCTGTGTTTTTAGCCATAATGAGATTACAGACATTTTGCACCGTAGTCATTAGCACTGCAGCAGAATAATCCAGCCAATCAGAGTGCAGGGAAGGAATCAGCTCTTCCTCTGATGCCCATCAGCTGTCGAGCAGGGCCAGCTGGGTGACATCATGGGGTCTGTTTCCGTGGTGATGATTGACACTGTGTCTGTCAAAGCTGGAGAGCTGCACACATGTGACTCGTCATTAGCGATGAGAGCGAGAGAGAGAGGTCTCCGCTGCCACTGTCCCCCATCCTGTCTAATCACCTGCCCATTGTAGCTGAAACATGTAAACATTAGCAAAAGAAAAGTGACTGATTTCATCTCATTTCATTTCAAGGTACTCATCGCAGATTACCCCTCCCCCCGAACCATTATTATCTTTTACATTGTGGTGCTACATTGCATGCAAATATGACATACACTCAACTAAAGGATTATTATGGAACACCTGTTCAATTTCTCCTTAATGCAATTATCTAATCACTTGATTGCATCAATGCATTTAGGGGTATGGTCCTGGTCAAGACAATCACCTGAACTCCAAACTGAATGTCAGAATTGGAAAGAAAGGTGATTTAAGCAATTTTGAACGTGGCATCGTTGTTGGTACCAGACGGGGAATTAAGGCAGTTTTGAGTATTTCACAATCTGCTCAGTTACTGGGATTTTCACGCACAACCATTTCTAGGGTTTACAAAGAATGGTGTGAGAAGCGGAAAAACATCCAGTATGCGGCAGTCCTGTGGGTGAAAATGCCTTGTTGATGCTAGAGGTCAGAGGAGAATGGGCCGACTGATTCAAGCTGATAGAAGAGCAACTTTGACTGAAATAACCACTCGTTACAACCGAGGCAGCAAAGCATTTGGGAAGCCACAACACGCACAACCTTGAGGCGGAAGGGCTACAACAGAAGACCCCACCGGGTACCACTCATCTCCACTACAAATAGGAAAAAGAGACTACAATTTGCAAGAGCTCACCAAAATTGATTTTGATCAAGATGAGTCTTGATTTCTTGAGACATTCAGATGGTAGAGAATTTGGCGTAAACAGATTGAGAACATGGATCCATCATGCTTTGTTACCACTGTACAGCCTGGTGGTGGTGGTGGTGTAATGGTGTGGGGGATGTTTTCTTGGCACACTTTAGGCCCCTTAGTACCAATTGGGCATTGTTTAAATGCCATGGCCTACCTGGGCATTGTTTCTGACCATGTCCATCCCTTTGGCACCATGTACCCATAAATAAATAGAACCCTAAATAAACCCTATAAAATATAGCTGTGTAATATCCTCAGATAATGTCATGTCTGTAGATAGAATGTATTACATGCTTGCTTGTGAAGTATCCTTATTTTCTACAAAAAAGTAAAATAATTCTTGACCTTCTGACCAGTAGCTGACATTAGCATATGAACCTTGCATCTAATTGTAAACTCCTATGTTCATCTTGGCTGCTGTACAATAACTAAATATGTTCCATGGTATCCAACACGTTTGATCAGTCAGAGCAACAGTTCCGCCTTTCAGGGGATGTTAAAGTCAAGCGTGCGCCCATGACTAATCGCACTGATGTCCTCATGCCTCCACAGGGTCAAAAGTGACATGCGGACCCCCAAACCAACCAGCATAGCCCTCAATGTCAGCATGTGTACAATGAACTGACATTTCCGTTTCGCTTGTTTAGCGAGAGTGTCGTATCCTCACTTGGCTACTGACCAGTGGAAGCATCATATCACACGTGAAGTTGCTCCAGATGTTTCTGTTCTGGCTTGCCTTGAGCTGCACATCTGCTTAAGGCAAAACCACATATCCAGGTGCAATCTTCACGAAAAGATTAATTAGCCAACACTTTAAATTAATGTCCATTGATGGACCTTTAATTATGGAGCAATTAATTATCATTACAAAACAGACTAATTATATCATTAAGTAAAGTCAACCAAAAATAATTTCATTACACCAAGGTGGTTCCAAGACACTCTACTTATTTTCAACCCAAGTGCATGGATATGTGAACAACATCATTGTTATTATTCGTATGTTTCTTGTTCTAGCATCAACAGCGGTGGCAGCTAAAGGCACATCTGCCCGTGGGTGTCGGCTTCAATTAATTCCCCACAATCTATGAAGTTATTTTGAACCTTTGTGTAATAATAACATCTACAATGCATACAAATAAATAAAAAAAACATCCGCGTTTTACAGTGATACAATACTGGGGCTGATTAAAGGATCCTGTATGTGATATCCACGCTCTTCTACTCTCTCCCTGTTTTGTTTAAGATTGAAATCCCCATAAGACAGCAAGAGACTGACGGTTCTTCAGCAAAGTTCACACTGTGTGCACCGTGAAATGCACTGAGCCCACCCAAAACTGTCAAAACGACAAACAGTACATCTCCCCTGCAAGCAGAGGCCTGATATCGCAGCCTGTGTCATTGCAAATGGACGACATCTTCTGTGCGTGCCTGATAAGGGCACTCACCTCACGGTGACCTGATTCGATGTACACACGCACACGCTCACAAATATATGCTCGAACGTGAGCGTATACAAACACGGGCGCATGCAGATACGCAGACACACACAAAACAAATATCTCGTTCTGTCTCTCTCTGCCATCTTGTTGCCTAGACGTGCATGTCTCTGGCAGATGTATAATGTCACAGGCAGGGGGAAGGAAAATGTTGCATTCTCAGGCAAAAGCCTGCCAATCACATTTCACCCTGTCCATCCTTGTGACAAATCCCATCATTCAAACCTCACATTACAGACCTGTCCATATGGTTACATGTCTTCTGTCACTCTGTCAATCTCAGCCAACAGAGCTAAAACACAGGTTGGACAAGAGCATGGATGCAAGCCCCACAAGTCAGGAAAACTCTCCACCAAGCTAAAGGTTTCCAGTCCTGCAAATGAGTTGACTGACAGCTCATGATTGTCCTTCCTCGGCAGTGACACGTTGGAGTACTCCTAAACTATCAGCGCCTCGTCTTCATCGGGCTTCGCTTTTTCTCATCTTCACTCATTCGTCTACCCCCCACTCGCTTACTCTCGTGCTTTTTTCCTCTGCATGCGTGTGTCAAAACGTCAATTTCGGCACGACAGGATGTGACAAGGCCCGTTGCCCAGGGGGACGGCTGGGAATAGAGGGCTGCTCAAATTGATTTTGATTTCATTCCAAATCATTCAAAGTGTTTAGTTCTAATGGGAGCTGATCAGAGCGCAGTTCAGAGCACGGCACCGGGTCTGGAGATTAGTTCTGTCATTCGGGCGATCAGGGCCTGTCGGGTCCACTCCCTCGCTCGAAGACGGTGAGGGCCACGTCATATTGAGACTCTCATCAGCCGAGCTCCATCTAAAGACTGCGGTTTACTTAAGAGACACAGAGCAACACAAGCGATACTCTCTACCTCACATGAGAGGTGCAGAGATTCACCCACCAGCGTCCAGAGCTGTCAGGAGCATATGCTAATACGACAAGATTGAGGGAAAAAAAAAAACAGTGCTACAAGCACTGAATGCAATCAGGCTTCTGGGACTGGGGGGAAAGACAGAAGTCTCAATGTGGAGTGTGGATGGAAAACGAGTGGTAGCTTAGGAAGGTTTCTTGAAGGTTTAGTGGATCTTGACTGGAATTTGTGCTTCATGCTCTGCAATCATGTGATTTTTCAAATGTCACATATTTAGAACAAGTCCTTCAGCCATCTTAGTGTGGAATAGACTGCCTTTCTCAACATTCATACAAATGTTTCACTTTTTCCAACATCTAAGGGTTTTTCACACCAAGTCCGTTTGAACCCTCCAAGCGCTTCTAAGCGGTTCAGAGTGTATGCGAACAAACCAAGTGATCTTAGACCACCCTAAAGGTTCATTTGTGATTCGATTTCTTTGTGATATGTGAAAGTGATGAGGTACACTTTCCGTTTAGTTTCAACATAAGTACTGCTTTTGAAGAAATATCGTACTATTGTGCTACAGTGTAGCCTATTCTGTGCAGCTCTGGCACCTCCGTCCCAACATACTGTACAACACAAAATACATGAGCCCGTTCTCATCCTTTGGCGTCATATAGTTGATATTGACGTTTAGCGTCAATATAACACGCAGAACGCAGGGCGTCATAGAGGTGACTGGCATCCTTTAGCGACAATATGAGATGCAGACCCTACCCCAAACCCTAACCTATACCCATAACAGTGTGTGTTACATTGACGCTAAAGGGTGCCATGTGCCTAGCATTTCGACCAAATGTCATATGGCATCATCTATATGACGCCAAAGGATGAGAATGTGTTGAATACATTCACACGTTAACGCAGCGGTAGAGTTACATTCATGTGACACTGCAGTTATTCGCAGTCATGAACGTGTATCATTTGCAAGCCTAAATAAATGCATAACATTTTATTTGCGTGCTGTTCTGAGCGCGTACACACGAAGCGCACACACTCTAGAAGCTTGCAGCGCGTGAGTACTGAGCAATGTTATCTTTCACGTCTTGTTGGGATTTAAAAGGCATGCTTAAGTCTTTACTGAATTGTGCACAAACCTAGACTAGCATGTAGACCAGTTCTGTCTGAAATGACAGTGGTTACTAAAAAGATTAGGTGGGAAGTTACAGCCAAAGTTACCATATTTAGTGTGTTTGCTTGTTTTAGCAGGAACCACTCAAATTTGTCACCTTTGCAATTATTTTTCTTAGTCATCATCTCAATTACAGTCTAGGTGACTGCCACGTAAAAAAAAAAAATTGGGGCCAGAATATAGTTTTGGAAGCTAAACCATGACTGCTGCTTTGTGGTGGGTATAAAACAAGATGCCGTCAGCTGCACAATTGTTACTCCATGTACAAGGGTTTCTAATTTGCAAGCAGTTGATGGGCCAGAACTTTCTGAGCCGATCAAATGTGACAGCATCAAAGAGTGAGCTAAAGCAGACAAACTTTACAGCCTCTCCATCAGATATGAAATCCCAAGAGAGAGGGTGGAAAGGAAGACTAGAGAGCGAGAAAAGATCTGAGAGCTTGAGGGTTATTGTGGGACACACTCCTTAATTTGCACATGCAGACATCTATCTATCTATATAGGCTATCTATCTATTGGGGGTGGAGCCGAACCCGAATATGGTATTCGGAAAGGTGCAAATAACGTTTTTTTTTTTTTTTTTGTTTTGTTTTTTTTTCCTGAATACTTATTTAAAACAAATACTTATTACAAATATTTGTATTCGGGAACAAGAAAAACTTTATATCAAAAAGCTGTGTTTCTTCATGAGACCGCCATGCGTGAGTGACATCGAAGAGGTGACTGACACAGGCTGCTCCACACAGCAACAGATACCCATTTTCCACCAAAAAAGAACTGGTTCAGAACTGGTGCTGGTTCAAAGTTGGTTCCGAGTTGGTTCAACTTGCGAACCCTTTCAGAACCTGTTTGTTTTTCCACTGACTAGAGCACCCAGGGAATGACGTCGTTACAGCACTGTGTACGTCACCATACGTCTTAGCTAGAAACGCTTGCAAGTACAACATTACTTTGGGATTATCTCTAACTTGTGCACCAAGAATGCTTTAAAAACAATGGAAAAATCTAAGTCTTTTTATCACTTCTTTGAATATATTATCTTTTCTGATTAGTTATGTACCCCTGTCTTGTGTCTTTTTTCCTTTCCATTTATTTGTTCTATATCATGACTGTTTTCTTCTTTGCTTATAATGTTTTCAATAAAAAAAAAAAAAATAGAAATGCTTGTGCCAACTTCAAGCATAACAATTACAAAGGCGAACTCCATCGTGTTTCTGCAAATGTTTCTCTGGGCTTTGCGATCCTATATTATGGTCAGAAAAGATGTTTAGAACACATCTAAACCCACCTCCAGCCCCCGACGTAAGCATGACCCCCATGCACCGGCTCCGAACCGGCTCTCAAAATGCTTCGGTGGAAAAGGGGTAAGAGAGGGCTCGGCTGAGCGAAAAAGAATACTTAACTGCATGACTATTTTGTTGAATAGACTTCTGTACCTTAAATGGGTTCTGGAGGCAGTTTATAACTTTCGGGAAGCGGAGTTTGATCAGGAAATTATTCCATGTTCACACGTCATCCAATCCAATCACGCGGGCGCCTCTGACGTGCGTCTTTTTCACTCAGCCGAGCCCTCTCTGTTGCTGTGTGAAGCAGCCTGTGTCAGTCAATGAGCTAGCCCTACATCATTAACTGTCAGAACCCGAAAACGGGGCGTGGCCTTACGCGAATACAAATACTTTTCCCAGCTTAACAAATACACATTTTGCACAAAAATACACACTGAAGGTTTAATAATCCATCCTAGTGTCCTAGTCACTGAGAGCTTCTATGTCAATCAACAGATTCTCATCAGCCCAAGCTGGACTTATTAAAAACTTTCATCAGTGTGACAGAGGGGCATCACTCCCCAATAGGGTGTGAGCGTCCGTGTGGAATGACAGCAGGGCGAAATGCCAGTCTTCTTAGGGGGGTTGACTATGCCAGAGCCCTGGTGCCTGTGCCCTTATGCCAAGGTCAGCTGTGGTGGAACAGTAGATTCAGCCAAATTATTTATTTTATACATTTTGTGCAACCTATCGCATAGTCTTTCAGAAATGTCTTGTTAACTTATTAACACTTGGTTAAAATGTATTTTAGAGTAATATGTATCAAATGTATTGATTTATTGGTATTTGATAAAACAAACACATATTAAACTATTCAAATTCATTCAAATTCATTTTATCTTCTTAACAATAATGATAATCATCAAGTAGTACCTTGTACTAGCCTTAGTAAGTCGTATGTTCACTTACACAAAAATGCAGTCAAAAAACTATGGAACCCTTAAAAAAAAAACTGATCCCAAACATTTGAGTGAATATTTGACATTAGACATTACTTGACTTTTAGATCATTATTTTTAGACATCACATTAGCATGGGAGCTCCATTCAGATGGAAGGTGCAAGCTCACCTGCTAGCGTATCTTGTTAAGGCAGTTTTTATTCTGTGTGAGATAAGAGGCCGGATCCCCATGAGGTCAGCACTTTCTCTCTTTCCCCTGTGTCTCACCACTGCTTTAAGGTGCCTACTCATGCCACGAAGAGACAGGATCTAATAGATTGATACACAGGTTTTGACATGCTATTTGAGCGTGCAGCCGCCCTGTAATTGGCCACGTCATCATGCATTAAATTAACGATATATAGAGAAGTGCCCAGAGACGAGTGTCTTTGGCCGATCCATCAGCCGTCAGGACAAACTGCATCTGACGGCTCTCTCCGTGGGGCTAAGAACAGCGAGACAGGGAGTGAGAGAGAGAGAGAGGAGCAGGAAGGAAGAATTTCAGCAGCGGGCCTTTTTTTAGTTTTGCTCATGCTGATGAGGACGTGAGATTGTGTGAGAAGGTTTTTATTTTTAAACTCTTTCCAGGTTGACTTCACTCAATCATTCACCCAGATGATCAGCATGCGCGGCTCAAGGTTCTTTGTTCATATTTGTAACTATAGAAAATGCCTTCTGGCTACAGTATATATAGTAATATTTTAATAAAAATAATAACCTTACACAAAACTAACATATTACATTATTATTACTATTATTACATTATGTGATGCTCAATAAGATCTTGGTAAATGTCATTGGTAAAAGTGTGTTTGAGAGTGGGACCATCTATTTATATAAGCAATTAATTATATATGTTATGCCTTTAAGAGGATAGTTCACTCATCCTAATGCAATTCTGAATACATATCTTTAAAAAAATGTTTAACAGAACATCCAAGCTGCTACTTTGTATTTTGCAGTGAATGAGATTAGATTTGAGTGAACTTATCATTTAATGATGTTTATCATTTGTCACAGTCTTCTCATTGAGAAGTAATTTCTATTGAATTTGTTTTTGGTATTGGAACAAAACTTCAATTGCTGTTGCTGTTAACGCAAGTGTAACCCCTCAAGTATCTCACTTCCTACTGAAAGCTTTATATACATCCAACCTTTCCTCTAATAACCTGGAAATCCACAATTTCCATGCATAGTGCTTTAAGCAACCATGCGGTGATTAGCTGATCTCTGAGTCCTGCTGTTAAACTAAAAAGAACAATGGGTGCGATGGAAAATATGACATCCTTTTTTTTATGTAGATCTGGATTCAGCCCAGTCTGGAGAACAATTATTCAGTTGGATATATTCACGTAGTGCACAAATTATTAAAAAATATCACCTCATGCTGCTTAAGGGTGCAAGCAAGATGGAGGTGTATAATATGGAAACACTGACAGAAGCCATTTTGATCTTTAAATTCCCCTAAAAAAGAAGAGTGACCTTTACATAGAAGTTATATAAAGGTGCAATTTAAGCAGACTCTCTGGAGTTCAGATTTATTAACATGAAATCTGAAGTGGAGCATACTTTATTGCACCATGCTCTGCCGCAGGACTTACGGGGGCCATTGCCATTTCAGACTCTTGATATCACCATATTATTATTTCATCATTTCTTTATACCGATCCCTAAACTCAAACGTGGCCATAAGTGGCGACGACGTCAGTTTAAAAGGGAAAAGTGCATGCGGTGTATATTGAAATGCAATCATCGCACTGACTCATATCTACAGGTTCTCACCCATGGTTTTCGTTGGCTGAGGGTATCACTTACAAATACTCACTCACCTCAGCCTCTCACACGCTCCCACCTTCTCTCTCACACACACACTCCCCACTCTTTATATTCACACAACACCATTATAGATCTAGTCAAAGGCCCAGGTTTATTTTCCTTTGCACGGGGGATGTAAGCATTGAAAACACAAGCTGTGTTTGAAGGAGGAAGTTGGCGAGACAACAGAGGATGCTTTATGCCGCCGACACAATGGGGAGAGGATCACAATGGCATCCTGCCGAGCCAGTGGCACACAACGTGGGATTACAGCAAGTGGGACTTAAAGCACTGCAGATGGGTGGGGGGATCCACTGCAATCTGATGCATCACAAGCGGAGCTCAAGAGATGCTTGCTTCACTCCTAGTGGTGACCCAAATGTTTAAGTTGAAGAAAGCTTTCAGAGAAGTGCGCCGTGTTGTATAAATATCGAATGTGGCTCTTGCTTTTTCCTCCCACCTCATGATTGAACCAAAGTGTGCACTGGAGATCAGTGAGACACATCCAACAAACATCATATCTCATATTCAACAGTGAAGTGGTTGCCACGTTCAATTACGGAGCATCAAAACAGTAAGTCGTGCAGTTCCTCTTGATACCTGCTCAAACTCAAGTTGTTAACATGCTCTTCCTGGCACTTCCCGCTCACGACTTATCTCCATGCCTCTTGTTGACTTTCACGTCCACGTTTTAGCTCTCTGCGTGCGTCACTGTCCTACATTATGTACCTCTAGGTGTCCTTACAGAGGGCTATCTGCAGCCATCGCAGCAGGGGTGTCGGGGGGCTCTGTCACGGGCCCTGCTGTCAGACTTGGCCCCTGTGACAGGGAGCAGCGCGGCTGCTAATAAGGGTATTCATCACGACGGCCAGGAGCCGTGACAAGAGAGCCTGCACCACTCGATTGTCCCTCAAATATGAACTTATCATTTAATTACTCTCCCGTGCCTCTTGATTGCCTTGTCAAGATGCAGGTTAGTTAAGAGAAGAGATCTCCTGGCCCTCACCCTGACAACTGTTCATCTCATCAAAACATCAGCTGCCCGGGAGATCCTCGAAAATGAGATTCAATTTCATCCCCACTGATGCCGACAGCTCTTTTTTTTCCTCCCCCCTTGCTCAGGGTCGGAGTCATGAAGTGGGAGATCCATAAGTGGGAGAACATTTGATTGCTACACTGTTAGCAGAATAAACAGGGGAGAGAGAACATGGGGACAGGTGGGAGGCCTTACTATGAATCTTTTTTGGATCTTGCTGAGATGAAAGAAATAGTTCACCCAAATATGAACATTTATTTAACTCAATCATAGCAATACTAATAAAAATAATAAAAAATAAAAAAATCAGAAAACTGTGTAAAAGGTGGAAAAAAACAGGAAAGTATTACCATAACTAGCAATCTAAACAACTCACACACGATGTTTCAAGTGTTTAGAAGAGCTTTATGTGATGAATAGACACAGTTATTATTTAAGGACCCTGCCTATTTTGGATCATTGAGTTAGTGATCTTTATAACTGTCCCCGATGATTCAAAAAAATTGATTACATGAACTTGATCAACCAATTAATTGATAAGATTCTAGTTAAAAGAATGATTCATTCACAAATTGGGCATCACTCATTAACTCTCAAGTAAAGTTAAGTTACTTAATGAAAGACTAAAGTTTCAACCTTTTACTCAAATAAATTTATAGCAGGACTTTTAGTCGATCCCCGAACGCCGTTCATACAGTTCAGAAGCACGTTGAACTTCATACAGTTCAGCTCACTCAGCACGACGTTCGTGGTTTGACTTATCGAGACTATTTCCTAAGATGGCTTCTGTATGTATACACGAAGTGAACGGTCTTTATAACTTATGTTCTTATTAAACGGTCTGTACACTTACAAAGTTGTCAATGCTTCGTTTTGCATGTATGGAGCCTCATTATGTTACTGCGTTAGTGTGGGGCTATTTTGAGCCTTGTGGTATAAACTAGCGATTTCTTTTTACTTAGTCAATGCCCCCAGTATAGCATTATACGCTAAACAGTTTTTAGAGATAAAACTCTTTACATTCGATTATCATGAAAACAAATCTCAGAGAACGATTCACTAGGTACCGATGATTTATTAGACCAAAGGTTCATTGTTCGCCGGAGTTCTCCTTTAAAAGGCTGAAAAATCTTCCAATCATGGTCTTCCGCCATTCCTTCTCGAAAAGAAAAAATAAACAACTTTGCGCTCCTGCGTCAGACTGTGAGTTATTAGAATCTTGATAATCAAACATGGTTTTAATGACATTTTTTTTAAACGATAATACTAACCGTCAGTACATTTTATCGTGGTTTATAGTGAAACCGTAATCCATAATCATCATTTGACAGTTTTCATTCATTTACATTACAGTAAATTGAAGAGTGGCCATGTTATTCTTCAATAATTCACCTTTTTGTGTTGATTGGTAGACTGTCATACAGGTTAAAAAAGACATGAGGTTAAATAAATTATAATATAATGACATCAATTACACCAAGCAATTAATTTACATAAGGAGTGTTTTATTGTACTCATTGCAAAGCAATGAGTATCAGACATGCATGCCATCATTTAAAATAAGAATTCAAACATAGATCGCATCGATGGATGATAGATAGAGCTTATATAATGAATGTTTATACTTTGGTGCTCAAATAAACTGAAAATAACGTGTTATGCGCATAAGTGCACTAAATGCAGTAAAATGGCATTGTGAAGTCATGAAAGTCAAGAGACACTTGGGCTTCTGACAGACTCTTTTCTAACTGTGCCATTTCTGGCTGGCAAGTCGTGCAATTCCACAACTCCAATTCTGTTCAACGCTCATGTAATAAAATCACTCTCAGTATTAAGAGGGATCTTGGCATTTCTTTTTTTTATTTCTGTGCAACAGTTTACAGCCCTCCAGGGGAAACAGAGCCCAACCTATAAAAGTTCCAGTCTAGCATGAACTGAAGCCTTTCAAATGAAGACGTATGTCATGGAGTCAGAATGAGAGAGAGTTAGAGATCGAGAGTTGAAGAAAAGCCAAAGTGAGAGAGGACAACTTTTTAAGTGTGTGCCGTAGATACCCTTTTAAACAAAAAGACTAATAAATTCCACCTTTCTGACGTGATACAAATGAAATTGTGGACATGAAATTTTAGCCATTTCTTTCCCAGATGATTGGAATGAATATGGGGTAGTTAAAGTTTAATATCCTATTATTTGTGTCTGTTTTACTCTCATTGTCCATCGGAAAGGTTACCTTTAGCAGAGTATGGAATCTTGGAGAGACCGACTAGCAGTACTGGGGACAAAAAAATCTATATACCAACATGTTCTCATTTGAGTATCTACGTGTATGGGCTCTATGCACAGCGGTATTTTCGGTGAAGGTGTAAGGATGCTCGATAACTTCCGCCGATCATAGAGTTCAATGCAATACCGAGAATTTATATTGAATTTTATACTCCATGGTTATACTAATGAAACCTTAGTCACCAAAACAGATAAAACAGACACCCCTCGTTGTGTTTATGCTTCTTTTTAAAATTATATTAAATAAACATAACTATATATAAAATTACATCTAAACGTATGTACGTTTCATTTCAAAGTCGGGAGGCCAGTAAATATTGAAGACTGTGCCATAATCCCGTTTTCCCCGGTTTTCCTCCGCTTTAATCTCCACAACCGGAAATGGACGAGCATCCTTGCGTCAAATGCGGAACTTATGCGTGCATATAGCCCATTAATCCACATTTTCATGTAAATACGATTCACTGTAGAAAAGTTCACAGGAAGAGCATGAACAGTGTATCAAACACAACACAAACTGAATATAAATGGTCACTTACTTCACTCCTGCGACAACTCTTTTACCATCCCTTACCACTATAAACGTCTCGGGTTATGACTATAACCCTTGTTCCCTGAAAAGGGAACGAGACACTGCGTCGATAAAATCGACTCTTTGGGGGACGCTCCCTAAGCGTGCGCCTTTGAAGTATGAATGAAACTAATCCAATCCTGATTGATGTTGCGTCGCCTGATTGATGTTGCGTGTAACATGTGACGGCATACCCGGAAGTATAAAAGTGACACTGTCACAACACACACTAGCCTCGCGATGAAGCAAGACGCTCAAGGGTCTTTAAGGGGCGTGGCGACACGACGCAGTGTCTCGTTCCCTTTTCAGGGAACAAGGGTTATAGTCATAAGTACTCTAGTAGAGTGAGCCCTTAAGGCTAAAGGTGAAGGCAAGCCGCATACCTTGTATGCCTCTGTAATGGTCTGGACAATCCAGTTACTTATAGTTTGCTTGGTTGCCGGGAGTCCCCTTCTCGGTGACCCAAAACACACTAACAACTGGTCCGACCTTCTCCAAGAAGCGGACTTCTGCAGGTATATACTTAAAGCTCTGATGGGCAGAGCAAATGAAGCCTCTTTTCTTCCGCCGACACATGAGATGGAGGATGGAACACCTGAAGGACTATAGAGCGAGCCATGTTGGAAGGAACCTTAGGCACGTAGCCTGGACTCGGGTGCAGAAAAGCCTTTACTCTGCCAGGGGCAAACTCTAAGCAAGTTGGCGTTACAGCCAAGGCCTGGAGATCTCCCACCCTCTTCAGTGAGGTAATCGCTAAAAGAAGACCATCTTTAGCGTTAAGTCCTTAGGCGAAGCCGACTCTAAAGGTTCGAAGGGAGCCAGGGATAACCCTTCCAGAACTATTTCCAGGTCCCAGGCAGGAACCCTGGACCTGGTCACCGGCCTCATCCTCCAAGCACCACAGAGAAATCGAATGACCAACTGATGCCTCCCCAGAGGTCCACCACCAACTGGCGTGTGGAAAGCCGAAATGGCAGCCACGTACACCTTAAGAGTGGACGGGGAGAGACCCGCAGAGAAACAATCTTGAAGAAAGAACTGAAGCCACTGAGCAGTTTACTGGATCTAACTCTTGTCCTCTACACCAAGTGAGAAACACATTCCACTTAAGGCCATACAATCTCCGGTAGACGGAGCCCTAGAACTAAGTATGGTTTCAACCACTCCCGCTGACAAACCAGCATTCAGGTACTGAACCCCCTCAGAGGCCAGACCCACAGTTTCCACAGGGCTGGGTTCGGGTGGAAAATTGTGCCCTCTGCCTGAGACAACAGATCCCTCCTCAGAGGAATCTGCCATGGCGGAGCTATGAGGAGTGATATTATGTCAGAGAACCATACTCGCGTCGGCCATCTTGGGGAAACCAGAAGAAGACTGCTGGCCTCCTGACGGACCCTCTCCAGGACTCCCGGGATCAGAGCAATCGGAGGAAATGCGTACAGGCGAAGCCTCAGCCAAGCCTGTAACATGGCATCCAACCCCAGCGGGGCTGGATGTGAGTGGGAGAACCAAAGTGGACAGTGGGACGTCTCTCGAGACGCAAACAGATCCACTTCCATTGGTCCGAACCTCTCCCATATCAACTTCACCACCTCTGGATGAAGTCTCCATTCCCCGGGCCCCTGCCTCGACAGGACGTCTGCTCCCTGATTCTGAACCCCTGGAATATACATTGCTCTTATTGACCGTATCTTCCCCTGGGACCAAAGGATAATTTGATGCGCCAATTTGCACAGAGGGCGCGATCTGAGTCCCCCTTGTCGGTTCAGATAAGCCACCACAGACGTATTGTCCATCCGTATTAGGACGTGGTGACCTTTGAGGTGTGGGGGGAAGCTCCTCAAAGCCCTGAACACAGCCATCATCTCTAGGCAATTTATATGCCAAGTGCGATGATGGTCCTGCCACAGAACCCTGGCAAAGCGGCCATCCATGACCGCGCCCCAGCCAGTAAGGGAGGTGTCTGTCGAAACAGTTTCCCGGCGACATGACACCCCCAACACTGGCCCTTGGGATAGGAACCAAGGTTTCTTCCATATTTCCAGAGAATGAAGGCACCTGCGCATTACTCTGATCATACGAAATGGACTCCCTCTGGGGGAGAACCCCTTGGTTTTCAACCACCACTGGAGGGGCCTCATGTGAAGGAGGCCCAAAGGATTAATGTTGGATGCCACTGCCATGAGGCCCAGCATCCTTTGAAAATGTTTCACAGTGATGGCCTGGCCCAGCTTCACCCTGGATACCATTGCCAGAAATGACTCGACACGTGCAGGAGACATTCTTGCCTGCATTGTAGTTGAGTTCCACACGACTCCCTAAAAAGTCATTGTCTGGGATGGTTCTAGCATACTCTTCTTGGAATTGAGTCTCAACCCCAATTTTTGAATATGGCCAAGGACGACATCTCGATGCCGAACCGCCATCGACTCCTTTGAAGTCTGAGTGGAGCAAGGGCTACGTCCATACATTTGGTGAATGTGCGGGGAGAGAGTGCTAGGCCGAACAGAAGAACCCGATACTGGTAAGCTTCGCCCCCGAAAGCGAACCTCAGGTACCTCTTGTGACATGGAAGGATGGAAATGTGAAAATAGGCGTCTTTTAGATCTATCGTGACAAACCAGTCCTCGGACCTGATTTGACTCACAATTGCTGGAATGATCAACATTTTGAACTTGAACCTCCTCAGAGATTGGTTCAACACCCCGAGATCTAAAATAGGCCTAAACCCCCCATCCTTTTTTGGAACTATAAAGTACCGGCTGTAAAATCCGGACTCCCTGTTTACCGGAAGAACACGTTATATGGCTCCGAACTGCAGCCTGTACCCTGCTCTTATAATTTGCAGGACCCATGCAGATATGTAGGGATAAAAAATTCCACTCCTCTATAAAATCTACTAAGGGTACCAGCCTCTCGGGGCTGGCCTCTGGTGTTTTCACAATAACTTTCTCGACTACCCGAAGCGGAATACTGGCAGGCTGTAGTCGATCTAGTCCCTGTGACCATAACCGATGTTTTAAGATCGCATTTTCGCTGGAAGTTGACGCGGCCCGAAACGCTGCTAACGACGGGCATGCATCTTCTTGAGAGCCCCGCTGCGAGAACAACCTCGGTTGACTCACTGCGGAGGGGGCGGCCCTTTGAATATTTTTTCTATCTTTTTTTAAAAATATTCAGGACCCA
Organism: Cyprinella venusta; assembly: GCA_038021265.1. NCBI lineage: Eukaryota > Metazoa > Chordata > Actinopteri > Cypriniformes > Leuciscidae > Cyprinella > Cyprinella venusta. Next base: position 26,980,143 of record CM075864.1, read on the forward strand.
TATAGATATTTTGGAAGGCGTTGCCATTCTACAAAATCTACTAAGGGAACCAGCTTCTCGAGACCGGTCTCGAGCACTATTCTCGACTTCCTGAAGCGGGTGACCAGCAGGAAAAAGCCGAAAAATTTTAAAAACCATAGTCGGTGCCCGGTTGCAAGCCCTTGGGACGAATACCACGGTGTCCATTCGCTGGAAATTGATGTAGCCCGAAACGTTCAAAACGGCGGGACAACACACACACACACACCTATATATTTCTTTATCATTATTTATTTACTCATCTATGAACCTGTCGACGATTGAAGTTACAGCGTCGGAGAACAGGCCAGTTTACTTTATTGCAAAATAAACTCGTTATATATATATATATATATATATATATATATATATATATATATATTTTTTTTTAGTCACTGAGGTTTCTGTATTGCAATGCAGACCTTAAATCTGCGCGCTGCCTCGACAAACGCGAGATCTCAGCCACAAAATCTTTATTCCCACTATAGATTCTACATTGCAATGCAGACCTTAAATCTACGGCAAACGCGAGATCTCAGTTATTGCAGCAGAGTAGAAACGCTGCCTCGGCAAACGCAAGATCCGGGCCACTACAGATTCTGTATTGCAATGCAGTGCAATAATTTAGAACATTGGGTCTGGAGACACGGGACGAATGCGGTTCATCCCACGATCTCGTGGTGTTTTTGTGGAGATCGGGGAAAAACGGCAAACCCCGGCGCTGAGGCTGTGACTCGCGCCGCATGAAACGCTCATCCAATTTACTTTGAACTTGCGTTCCCTGCTCATCTTGTGGCCAGCTGATGTTAAGTCTGGCCACGGCACGAGTCACAACCTCACCAGTCCCTCATATACTTGGTCGTGAACTGGCGCGCCTAAGCCACGGTCATCCGCATCGATACTGAGCACGTCTACTTCCTCGGAAGCGGAGAGCTCGCAGTGTTGGGGAGTAGTTAACTACAAGTAGCGGCGCTACTAACTTAAGTACATTTTTCAGTAGCTTGGCAGTAGCTCAGTTGCTTTTTAAACAATGTAGCTTTTCCAGTAGCTAACTACTTTTTGCAGCAAGTAGCGGTGTAGCGCGAGCAAAAGCTACATTGCCTTTGTCGAGCCTGCGCGAATCAGCGCGATGCAAGGATATTCTTCTTCTTGTTAGATTACAAACTCATTTTTTTGCCATTACCGGCACCTGTTGTTTAATCACGCATCTTGCGGCTAACGGTTCACTGACGTAAAGAAGTGCGTTGACACACCCATATTATGATGGAGCAAGACGTGACGGCAGATTTGGAGGATGGAGAAACAACTAATGTCAATTACCCGTGGCCTTATTTGTCCAAGCTAAATCGGTATTTTTGAGAAAATGTTCTAAATGCAATTTATGTTGAATGTATATTTTGTTCTTGCAATGTTGTAGGCTATTTGTTGCAATTTTGCACTTTTGACAAACAGTCTGAGATATTTGAGTGTTGTGTGTAAAAAAAACAATATTCTATGAAATCATAATTGTATTGCATTGTTTTAAACACTAAATATTTTAATTAAAACATTCATCAGACACTTATCAGTTATTTATAATATATAATTTATAACATGTTATAATAATAATAATAATAATAATATGTAATATAATAGCCTATTTTATAATATGTTGTTCAAAAAGCAAAAGTAGTTTCAATGTAGCTAACTACTTTTTGATAGTAACTTGTAGTGTAGCTAACTACTTTTCCAAAAGAGTAGCTTGACTGTTAAACTACTTTAACGTACGAGTAGCGTGTAGCTTGTCAAACTACAGTTTCAGAGTAGCTTCCCCAACACTGAGAGCTCGAGTATCAGAACCTGATCGTGGTCAGAAGAAGCCGCGGCGCGAACTTCTGCACCACTCAGGGGCTACGAGATCATCAGACGATGAATGAGAAAGTGCCTCAGCAGTCTCATTCTCGTCTGCAAGATCGCTACGAACCCCACGATCTCAGTCGCCGCGCCGCCTCAACGGACGCGGGACCAGAACCGTCGGGAACGCGAGCCTGACCGCGTTCATCAAAGCACACCAGCCGGGAGTGCAGGACTCTAATAGGCATTGCATCACTGCACACCCAAACAATCCAACACAGTGTGTGCGTCCCCACCCGTGAGAAAACGAGGGCAGGGACGCACACATCTCGTAAATTGTTTACCGGCCATTCTTTCCTTATATATAGGATATATAGAGACAAACAACACCAAATAAGACAGATAGTTTCAACATAGAGCGCTTGCTGAAGAGCGAAAGCTAGTGTGTGTTGTGACAGCGTCACTTTTATACTTCCGGGTATGCCGTCACATGTTACGTCACGACGCAACATCAATCAGGATTGGATTAGTTTCATTCATACTTCAGAGGCGCACGCTTAGGGATCGTCCCCCAAAGAGTCGATTTTATCGACGCAGTGTCTCGTTCCCTCGATAGGGAACCCACCTTTATTTGAATGAACATTTCAACATTAATTATTAAGTAGCTCAGAGTCACATCATATTTATCATATGATATGACATATTTAGTGACATTTGCAAACAAACAATGCAACACCTTTTCTGAAATAGATTTCTGAAATATTCTGAAATTCATCTTTACACAGTTGATCACATCATCTATGGTCACTTCATAACCAGAAACCATCCAAATGCTTAATATTCTTGCTCGCATACCAACAATAGTTTGGATAATCTCACTGATATTTCTTGCATATGATTCTTTAAGATTAAAGTTGTTGCAAAATGACATTTCATAATCTTATTTCCAATGACAAACATTATGACCTTGCATTATGGTGAAATGATGCTCTGGATATAGGTACACAACATTTAAATTGACTCTTTTGGCAGTTGCTATTATCCAAGGAGACTGAGTGCATTTAGATAAAAAAAAGTGTGTGTTTCATGGGAATCAAACCCACGTGGAGTTACTGGAACACTAAGGCTATGTTTACACGAAAACGATTCTGAAGAGGAAACACAAAAGTGGCGCTGCGTCATCACTTTTTATTCTGCGTTCAGGTGAGTGTTTTGTGTGGGAAATCCGCGTGCAAATGGTGACGCAAAAGAGTGTGAAATTCAATGTAGTATGCACTTCAGGTGGTTAGGAGTGCATACTACAACAACACCAAATCCACGCACCTGCGTACAACCTTCACTGTCAAGCAGACTTTGCGTTTTTACCGTTTACACGGGAACGCGGCGGTGGAGCGTTTTTACGCGTTATTTCCACTCTGGAGGGTGGTTTCACTTTTTTGCGTTTTTTAAGCGTCGCTGTGTAAACGAAAGGCACATCCGATAAAATATTTTTACGTTTTCACCTGCAAGCGTTCTCATGTAAACAGGGCCTGATACAATACACACTCACCTAAAGGATTATTAGGAACACCTGTTCAATTTCTAATTAATGCAAATATCAAATAGACCTATTTACATGGCAGTTGCTTCAATGCATTCAGGGGTGTTGTCCTGATCAAGACAATCTCCTGAACTCCAAGCTGAAGGCCAGAATGGAAAAGTGATTTGAGATTCAAGCAATTTTGAACGTGGCATGGTTGTTGGTACCAGACGGGCCGGTCTGAGTCTTTCACAATCTGCTCAGTTACTGGGATTTTCACGCACAACCATTTCTAGTGTTTAAAAAGAATGGTGTGAAAAGAGAAAAAAAAACATCCATTATGTGGCAGTCCTGTGGGAGAAAATGTCTTCTTGATGCTAGAGGTATGAGGAGAATGGACTGATTCAAGCTGATAGAAGAGCAACTTATTGACTGAAATAACCACTCATTACAACCGATGTATGCAGCAAAGCATTTGTGAAGCCACAACATGCACATCCTTGAGGCGGATGGGCTACACAGCAGAAGACCCCACTGGGTACCCCTCATCTCCAATACAAATAGAAAAAAAAGAGACTACAATTTACAAGAGCTCAACAAAATTGGACAGTTGAAGACTGGAAAAATGTTGCCTGGTCTGATGAGTCTCGATTTCTCAGACATTCAGATAGAGTCAGAATTTGGCGTAAACAGAATAAGAACATGGATCCATCATGCCTTGTTAACACTGTGCAGGCTGCTGGTGGTGGTGTAATGGTGTGGGGAATGTTTTCTTGGCACACTTTAAGCCCTTTAGTGACAATTAGGCATCGTTTAAATGTCATGGCTTACCTGAGCATTGTTTCTGACCATGTCCATCCCTTTATGGTCACCATGTACCCATCTTCTGATGTCTACTTCCAGCAGTATAATGCACTATGTCAAAAAGCTTGAATCATTTCAAATTGGTTTCTTGAACATGACAATGAGTTCACTGTACTAAAAGGGTCCCCACAGTCACCAGATCTCAACCCAACAGAGCATCTTTGGGATGTGGTGGAATGGAAGCTTCGTGCCCTGGACGTGCATCCCATCAACTGCAAGATGCTATCCTATCAATATGGGCCAACATTAGAATGCTTTCAGCACTTTGTTGAATAAATGCCACATAGAATTAAGGCAGTTCTGAAGGCGATAAAGGGGGTCAAACATTATTAGTATGGTGTTTCCTAATAATCTTTTAGGTGAGTGTAGACTAGTGATACCACAGCACTTGTCGGAGTGTCATACAGCCCTTAACTTCCTGGCATGGTAGTCAACATCATACAAAAAGATCAGAAGAGTATGAATATATGTATGAATATATTCATGATGAGCTCACTATGTAGAATGTGTTCCTCCTTCATGAGATCAAGGATATAAATGCCCAGCATGCTTTGTTGATATTGCTGGAATAACATGATAATGGCTCAAATGTTCCCTCCCTTCAGATGCCATATGAGATTTTTAAAGGCCTCACGGCTCTGTGTAGGGCGTTTTGACGCACTTTCCTTTAAAAGTGCTTTCTTTAACGATGCTGAAACCCATCTTCTTACAGCTCAAATTTTATCGCTTACTATAAATCCCAAGAATGGCAGAAAGGTGCTGCTTAAAGTGATGTGCGTGGAACTTTCATATGAATTGTGGCAGTCAGAATGCTGACTTTGACAAGCATATCAGCACGTCTCCCTGGATCCCGCTTCAGAGGCGCAGTTGAAAAACATCCCGAGATCTACCTGGCCCGTCTCCTCTGTCGGGACGGAGATAGCTACGACGATGGGCTGAAATCACACCGCACTTCCCCCATCTGTGCCGAATCCTGCAGTGACAAGCATGAAAACCTGCGTAATCAAAGCGTAATTGATTATACTAATTGCCAGGGCATAATTGGATCCGACTCAATTAAAAAGCCTGAGTAATTGAAATGAATTACAAATGACGCATTTATTACCATCGGAATAAAAAAAAAAAAGCAAGCGAGCGAGAGAGAGAGAAAGAGAGAGAGAGAGAAAGCAAAAAGCTTGCAGGGTTGGGCTTTGTCTGCAGAGCTTGGGGTCTTGATGCACCTGCAATGCTAAATCATCAGCGCCTCACTAGATAGCGCCGGGCCGGGAATGCTTTGTGCTGTTTTTGCAATTCCTCAATGCGGATTTATATCTTTTGCTTCAGGAAAGGTTGTAATATTTCACGGCGCACAGCACAGAGTGCGACTCAGTACTGTGCGAGCGTTCAGAATGAGTGCTGGAGGGGGACGAGGGGGAGGGTTGAAATACAGTATCAGCATATATTGTAATTTTATTTTGATAAGGCCACGCTTAAAAGCCGAGGAGGCTCCCAAGCGCACGGAGGGCGAGCGGGTTTATTTATTTTACATATACACAAAGCCTGCGGACGCTTCCTCAGCCGTCATTAGCGATCCCTCTACGACAGGGGGATATCAGCAAATGAGAACAGGTGCTCCCCTCCCCCCTCGCGATTCAACAGTAGACTTGATAACGTAAACCACTTTGCAGCCACTTCCTGAGATGCAGCATGTGTGTAGTCGGCATCTCCGCATGCCTGAGTGTGTATGTGCACATGAGTGCGCATTTTTTATTCTCCAGCCCTGTCAGAATTTCCTTTCAAACTCGTCTGATCGGGTCGAGTCTCATCACGCTGTCACCCGAGCTCGCTTTTCATTAGTCTGCCTCCTTCTCTTTCTCTCTTAGCCTCCCTCCCGTTTTCTATCTGTCTCTATTCGCCTAGCCAAGCAGAAGAACTCAAACACATGCGCAAATTAAATCGACATCCAAACTCACTCTCATATACAAAGCAATTTAAATGATATTCATTAGAGCGATGACAAGTCCTGATGAGGCTTCCAGGAGGAGAGCACTCCTTCAGCGATTTCGCCGACTCCGTTTCATGCTCACCGATGCGTGATGCCCGTCGCCATACCATCACTTAGAAAAAGAGAAACTGAAGAAAACACATATCCTACAACACAGAGGGCTTGTCTCGAAACAGCTCGCCACTCTTTCCCATCCTTTCCCTTGCACACATTCTCTAGACCTCTTTCTGTGTCTGTCTGGCTGTTTGCCTTTTGCGCCCTGTCCAAACATTTGACCTTTCTGCTGACAGATTAAACTTCACTCTTTTTTTCATCAGAAAACACAGAAAAGGGACAATTTTTTTTTATGTTACTTCCTGCCTATTTTGCCTCTCTTTTTTCGGTCGTTACTCTATTTATGTCCATGGCAAATTAACTGCTGTCAGCTACTCTTAATGTTTTAAAAAGCCCAGCTTTTCCTCTCGCTTTTTTATTTTACCCTTCATCCGGACGAGAGCCAATTAATTTGGGCTTTTCTCTCGGCCCTAATTAACCCCTTCAGGACTGTGATGATGGCTAATGCCACTGATTGAGGCCAAGCCTGAAATTACCCAGAATTACCCGACTGCTGTGAGCGAGAAGGGAGATTACCACATGCCCCATTGTTCACAGGGCCGCCATTCATTAGCACACTTACCCATAATTCATTAGGAGGAAAGGAACAAAATGGAGTCGATAACGTAGCGAGCGTGTTACCTACATTTTCTCTTTCTCGCTCATGGCCTCCTTTCCTTTCCTCTCTCTTTGTCTGGCTCAAAGCTTTGGCAGACATGAGAGCCTGATGTTGTAATCAATATATGTGAGCTGACGTGAGTCTGGACATGCGTGTTAATTAAGCAGCTTGTGGGTGGAAATAATTTGAGTGTGATAATGAGTTTTGAGAGGGGACTAGAACAAGATAACTGTCTCTGGAGTCCAGCCACTGACACGCAGCGCTGTCTAACAGGCTCCACCTACTTTTCTCAGCCCATTCTGACAGACAGGTAGCAATCAACCAATCACAAACAAGATTCATGTTAATGTGCGTTAAAGCTTTTGTGTGGGGATTTACTAACTGTCAAATGCCATCCTTTGTTAGAGTTAGAGCACCTGAATATTGGAAGGATCATCTTTAAAATCCACATCCATCAGGATCAAATGTAGAGATGATCTATTAATAAATGAATTAAATTGTATAATACAAATATATCAAATTTTATATTTTAATACCTTTTATATACAAATAACATACAACTTTTTTAAAATAAACACATTGCTTATTAACTTAAACTATTCACACATTTTCACGTGTTGTGTTTATTTATTTCACTGTTCAAGAAAAGGGGAAAAAAAAAAAAAAAACACCCTCAGGCTGATCACCGCCCTTGCTATTTCACAAAATATGACACTCACTATAGTTTGGCCATGCTGACCTCTTAATTCTGTTATTCTATTAAAGGTGGGGGTAACATTTAATTTGTGTGTGTGTGTGTGTGTGTGTGTGTGTGTGTGTGTGTGTGTGTGTGTGTGTGTGTGTGTTTATGGAGCAGCGAGGGGTGTTCAGGTTAAATGGCACTAAGCACTTTCCCTTATCACCCCGCTTTAGAAGATTCACCTCTGACCTTTCTGAGAGGTCTTCTTTAGTCTGAGCCCCAGGGCAACAAACCCTCCAACATCAGCAAGCCAAACACAGACAACCAGCTCACATCACTTCTCTGACTGCCCTCAAGCGACACTCTCAGAGCTTTCCTTTCCTTTCCTTTCCTTTCCTTTCCTTTCCTTTCCTTTCCTTTCCTTTCCTTTCCTTTCCTTTCCTTTCCTTTCCTTTCCTTTCCTTTCCTTATACAACTGTTTATTTCATATCCTTTTCTTTACATCTAAAACAGTTCATTTCATAACAAATTCTCTGTTCAATTTTACCTGTAGAGATTGAATTCAAATTCTGTATCCTTTCTTTTCCAAACTCAACCAAACCAAACAATAATTTAACAAACATTATGAAACGTCAGATTTCAAATAACCGTGGAGATGTAAAAAGGATAAGAAGAAAGATGAAATAGTATGCACGGACATGTGTCAATGTTGCTAATTCATGGATATATTTTTCTTAATCAGTATATTTACATTTACATTAAATCATTGAGAGGAATCATTAATGAGGCGAGCGATAGAAGCAAATAAACTAAAAATAGGGCAACATGCACATTCTGTAACCCTTCCCTCTTTAGTCTAACACAGTACACAATAGATAATAAATACAAAAGAAAAGAACGAAAAGAAAGTATTAATATATTAACCAACATTGGCAATCATCCCCAACACAGTGTTAAAAAGTAATACAAGGAAAGCAACAAACAGAAAAACAGATACTTTTTTTTAAATACAAATTCAATAGGTCCTCTTTGCCTTGTAAAACTTTTTCTTTATTAAATCTTTATTATTTTTTTGTGAATTACTTTCTGCTAAATGTTACTTGGAAATGCTGAGAAGCAGAGGTTGTGGATACATTCAACTTCTGCCATTCACCCCCACGATCAGGTCAAAGGTCAGAGGTGAGTGACAGGACAAGAGGGCATGTCAGGACTATGTTTATTTAACTTTTCAGCCAATGATGATGTCACCACATTAATGACAGGATGATACCGTAATGAATATATATATATATATATATATATATATATACCGAAATGTATGTAAAATACATTTATTTTATGTTAAGTATACTAAAAATACATTTATATATTAATGTACTTTCGGTATACTAAACTGGTAGACAAAAAGTCTATTAAATTGGATCTAATTTTGTAATTAATGCTTTAAGTTCTCCAGAAATAGTGCTGAGGTTCAGTGAAAGATACACTTAAGTATATTTGATTGTGCTGAAATTATTGCTATTGCAACTACACTAGGTGCACTTCAAATATCTTGCAATTAAAGACTGATATTATACAGTGATCATACAACTAATAGTGAAATTAAAACATATTTTAGGCTATATTAAGAACTGTGCATTGTGCAATAAAGAAATACTCCAAAATAAAAATTTAATTAATATTTATATCAGTAGGTCTCATGTCAGTAAATATGTTGATGAATTTGTAGTATACTTAGTATGAAATAAATGCATTTTAAATACATTTTGGTGTAGTTTTGTTTTTTCTTTCACTAGGGTAGATAGACATACAGACATGGATTATCTATTTTTCTTTGCCTGACCTATAACATTTTAATTCCATTTCATTCTTATTCCCCAAAGAGCGATCTGATTCACACAGCAGTTAGCCTAATAACAGCTTTGTGGCATCTAAATACCATGAACACACTGTACTGAGAATGGCAACATTAAAAATGAACAATTTCCGTTTGTCTCTAGGGCATAGGTGCAGTGCAAACAGAAGTAAGGCTGTTTTGAAGGCAAATTAAAATGAATTAGTATATAAATGAAAACATGGTGCAGGCATCAGCAACTCCCAACCATCTCAGACAGATTTTATTGTGTTACATGTGGTAAAAGATTCACCCTCAGCGTCTTTTATATGCATTTTATAGTGGCTTTTTTCATTCATCTGTGTTGGTGGGCTTTAACGTCTGCTATTTGTGATGAATACTTCAGCGTATGTGTGCATCTGTATTGTAGCAACTAACTGCTTTTGCACTGTAGATAATTCTTCCCCCCGGTATGTTTGTTTCATAGACGTGCAGGCCCACGTGGGAATGTGAGCGGGTTAGGAGGGAGTGAGTGTGAGACCTTATTACCTTTTCCTGCGTGGAGTGTGTTGTGTCTCGAGTGATTGGTGATCACATTTGTAATGGCACACTGCTGCACAACGCCATTATGCCCTTTGTCATCTTACTGAGTCACTGACAGCCAACTGGCTCTTGGAGACAAGAGGTATAAATGACAAACACATACACACACCCATGTATGTGAGATGATTCTGAGACTACAGGTGTGCGTTTAATGCTTTTAAGTATGCATTAAACTCTCTAACTCCTAGTTCCCTAATATGTGTGGCATATTGATTTCCTGTTGTGCAAAGAACCGTTCAAGCCCCATTTAAGATTTCTATCCTGCGCGTAGCCGGGAGCACACCAAGGCCCCGTAAATTAGGGAAATCGCACATTCATCACACGCATTATTTTAAGATACTTTGGGAACGTGACAGCTCGAAGATCAATGGTGGTGCATTACAAAACGCTACGACGCCTCCTGTTCTTTCTCTCCATTACCCTTTGGGGTAATGTTGGGGTCATTGGGACATGCCCAGGAAAGGAGGGTTCTTTCTTGTGCTAATATCCAGTTTTTCCACGTGCGTATATTGTTAGCGCACGAGCGTGTGATTGAGAGAATTTATAAGGTGCTCTAAATTAGCATTTGTAATGGGAGAGCTTGCAAGGTGAGATTGCAGATGGTGAGTGAATTACAGTGCATGTAAATTACACAGGTTAAGAGAGACAGCTCGCCTCAAAGGCATCCACAGACGAAGTGAAGACTTGGGTCAGCTCAGCAGTGAATCAATCAGGCCCGATTGTGGAAGAGCGGATGGACGTTGCCAGCGTCATTGCAATTTGCTATGGCCAGTGCCCGCTTATTGTAAAGGCCTACTGAAAACTGTCTGCGCATGTTGGTTTGTGATAGTGCGAATACACATTTCCATCGCCGCCATGCGTAATCCGCAATTTCGTTTATCTGAAAAGTCCAGCAATACATAAAGTCCCTCAGTAGCTCAATAGCATTACAACACACCATTCATTTGTGTTGGAGAGGGCTGGTTCGAGAGTTTCACTGAGCTTTAGACACTCTGTTCTTTTGTAGTGGCGGAACGGAGATAAAGCCTCCAATGTGTGGTTCGCTCTCGCACACGTAAACCTCTCATTCTGAGCAGATTATGTATACAGACCAATTACGCTCCTCACATCCTGGGAAATATACTCATTGTTGAAGTATTTAGGCACAAAGCAATTATGAGGGACGTTTTCTACACAAACATACCTTTGGCTGTGCATGTCTGTTTACAATTTGTTTACTCCCCGTCGTGAACTGGGTCAAATTCAAAGCGCAACACAATCTCGAGACTGATACAGCACACACAGTGTCCTGTACACGGATATCATTAAAGCTTGAGTAACTTTAAAAAGATGCCATTAGTATCAGGGTGGAGTGGGATATTGTTGATTTGACTGTGTGGGAGTGTGTAGCCATTTCTTGATAGTTAAATGTCTCCATGTAGAGTTGTTTTCAACCTTAATAACCCCAAGTTTGGTGGCTCACCAGGCTGGGAGAGAGGAGAGAAAATGGCTTTCAATTTCACACACGTTTTCTTTGCGTCTAATGAGCACCTTAAGTATGGCGTCAGACTTGTGAAGGCTGGCATTTTCACACACAGCAGCACCTTGTCACCACACATGATGTCCCCTCTACCTGGCTCCTGGCGTCTTTGAGTATGTGCGTGCGCATGTTGAATGCTTTCTGACAGATTTGACGAGGAACATATTCAGTAACCAAACAGAGTAAACCATTTTTGAGAAAGTGTCCCACCATTATGAGATATTTCTTATATATGCCCCTACTTCCACTGATTAAGAAAGTTAAGACCTCCTCTGTTCCTCTGTTAAGAAAGGTTCTTTGACACACATACAGAAACACCAACCCAAGAATCGGCTCATACAGTGTGTCATTTCCATTTTCTTTCAGTGCAGAATTTTGTAGTCAAACTCTAAATGCGATTCTGTTGTCATCCTGGATGAGGCCCAAACAAAATTGTCCCTGCAAAATGGGAACCTGAGCTAATTACAACAGCAAAAATGGTGAAAAAGAGACAGTTAATGCCAAAGCAATTATCTGCTACATTCCTTTGTAGATAGGGAATGGCGCATCGTTCTTCACACCGCCTGATGCTTCCCTAGTTAAACCATATTAGGAGACGTTGTGAGCCGATGTGTCACCAGGCAGGGAATTAGATGAGAGGAGTGATGGGATAGATCTGCCAAAAATATATGACACCACTAAAGTCTGTCGCATCAGAGATAAACACTTAATGTTTGTGAGACCAGCAGCAAAGGTCTATGCGCACACACACACACGGCTGATTTTAAAACGCTCATGCCTGTCAGAGGTCCGGTGGTCTACCCTTACCGCCACACAAACATATTTTCACACACTTGTCGACTGCTATTTAACTGACAGCAGTTCTCTTTAATCTGCTCATTTCTTATCCCCCGGCGCCCGACAGACTTGTGAGCCATGACACATCAAGTTATTGCAAAAAACCAAAACAATTTCAATTTAATGCTGCAGTAGAAAAAAGGTTATATGAAGTCATATAATGAGAGCTTCATTGTCAACAACAACAAAAAAAAGAAACAGCACAGAATGCATAACAGTGCCTGTGCTGTTAACATGCCAATATTTTACACATAAGATTTCCATTCACTGGCAGCTGTCAGTTACTTCAGTAAATTAACTGCCAAAACGTAGCAGAACTGTCAATTGGAGGTAAGGTAACCATGGTTACCTTTCATATCCCCAAAAATGATGAAGCTGCAATGTGATTTTATGGAGGAATAATTAGACAGAGCAACAAAATAAAAGATACCAATCAAAAAGGCATTCTACAATATGAAACAACAAACAAGAGTGTTTATAAATAAAAGGTTACATTGTGGAATTCCTCCTTACATTATAAAGTAGCATCTTTTTATACAACCATTTAAGTGAAATGATGGAACAAGTACTGTCTTGTACAAGAAGTTTAACCCTTTGAGCACGAGGTGGAAATAAAATGTGATTTTTTTTCTTCTTCTCATTTTCATATCTTCTGATTAAATAACATATTTATAAAACTATTGTGCAAAACAATTTCATTAATGTCTTCATATATTGTGCACAAGTAGATAGTCATACTCATCTTAAATTAAAAAATATAAAATGATGCATAATTTAGACAGAAATTAGTTTATGTATTTATGTACACATTTTTACACTGACCTGAATTCATAAAGGCCCCTGATTTGAGCAAACTAAAAAACTGCTATTTTGGATTCACACATATTTATGCACTGCGACCTGTATAAGAGGTGATATATCAGATGATGTAACTTTTAATGGGTAGACAAAATACCCTTGAATTTTCCCACTCAAATAGATATCAACTTGACTTCCAATCTCTAATTTATCTCTTTAAATATATATATTTTTACTTTTGGAGGGGGATTGTAAATATAGAAGTATTTAGGCGTACTCAGAGGGTTAAATTTTTTTTCTGCTGACACCAGCATACTTAGGTCACGTAAAAAAAAGAGGAGAAAAAAAAGAAAGAAAAAAAAGCAGAAGAGAGAAGTAAAGAGAGAGAAAGAAAAGCCCAGATTTAGTTATCAAATATTGAACTAAACCATTTCATTAATGCATGCAGCTGACTGCATCGCAAGGATGCCAAAAAGAAAATAAAAATAAAATCAATTTACACAACTTTCAAATACATACAACTTCATTTTAAGTCTTTTTTTTATTCACCTTCATATTTTACCAGTGACCTCTTCACTCAGCACTGCACAGTTAGAAAATTATCAATTGTCATAATTTTCTCTGTTTTCCTTTGTGAACTAAAAATGCAGAAAATGAATGTCTCTAGGGCCAAATGAGTGTTCCCCAGAGGAAAACTCCAAATGATATGCCAAAACTAAACAGCAGTTTTTTGGCATCTATGTGCAGTTAGTTCTTCGTTAATTACTTGCAGTTCTTTGTTTTTCCTTAAGAAATGTTAGTCAGAAGGCTTGAAAAAAAGGACAGGAGATAAAGAGATGAGAGACAGAGTTTTTGTCCTCGCTCGGCCATCGCTAAGGTTTCTCAAGTTCACTAACATACATAAGATGGTCCTCAGGGGATTTACCATGGGTCTTACTCAGATGGAGCTTGACAGCGTGCTTGCTGGCAAAAGTCCGGTTACACAGTTTACACTGATATGAGGTGCCATTTGCCTCCTCGTCTGGGGAAGGGGAGGGGGAAAGGGAATGAGGACTGGGGTTGGGGATCGAATGGGCCAAAGAATGCACTTGGGCTGAAAGCAGTTTCTCAGAGAGCCCCTTGGTGTGGCGTGAGATCTGGCTAATAAGATGCTCTCCAGACAACTTAGCCAGGTCCCTGAGCCGGAAGCCCAGATGTGATTCAAGATGGCTGACATAGGTAGAGGGGGAACGTATTTGTGATGCACAGTCACTGCAGAAGAAGACAGGGTGTCCAGAGTCTAGATTTTTCAAGAACTTTGTGCCACCTGTCCGCCTCAGCTGGTATTTGACATTGGCCAGCCAGTGACTGATGGTGGTCATTGAGAGCCCAGTAAAGCGAGAAATATGCATTCGCTCCTGTGGACTGAGGTCCGACATAATGTACTTGCCATCGCCTGTTTGCCGCAAACTGGAGGCAAATTGTGCCTGAAGGATAAGTAGATGCTGAGGATTCCAGTTGGATTGCCGGCCCTTCCGTTTTTGAGCGGGAGAGATTTCCTCTGATTCCTCTGGAGTCGATCCATCTATATCCGAGCGCTCTGAAAGACTCGTCGGTGTTGAGGATTTAGACGCATGGCTCTCTGTTAGGTTGCGCAGCATATCAGAGATGTCGGAAAGGGCATTTTCTCGCAGAGGTGAGTTGGACATGAAGGAAACCACAGCAGATGAGGCTTTGGCCATGGTGATGGTTGATGATGGTGAAATTGAGGTGGGAGTGGAGGTGGAGGAGGACAGGGCAGCAGATCCCAAAGAGTTGCTCTTATCGGTCTTGCCTTTGGTCAGATCAATAGGCTGGTCATTGTTGATGTGGTAGAAATAGCGGTCTAGATGCTCATTGTTCTTTTTGGTCTGAGATGGAGTGGATGCAGCTACAGCTGCCTTCTCTGCCAGGCTGTTGCTCATCTTGAAGAGCATGCTCATGGGATCAAGAGATGGCAGGGCAGGTTTGGCAGCTTTGCCTAGGTGAACATTCATGACAGACTGAAGCGCACTTAAAGGGTTGACAAACGGCTGCTCTGGAGGATGGTCAGTTATAATAGCAGTGCTGCTGCATAAGGTAGACACAGAGGTTTTGACAGCATGGTCAGTGCCATTCTCCAGAGACTCTTTTGTGAGAGCATCACCATTCGAATCTTTGTGAGTGTTTCCACCCCCATTAGTCTCAGGGGTTTTGGCTCCTCTCCTTTCCTTGGGGGACTCCCCTCTGGCAGATTCGCCTGCATCGCTACTGCAAGGAGAAGGTGTGGTTCGTCTAAGTGGGGAGGCCCTGGCTCCAGGATCCCTCATTTTCTCCTCTACTTTGGCCACTTTTTCTGTGACTTTTTTGACTAGCTCCTCCATGGCATGGAAGTTGTTTTTGGGCAAAGGGGATGTTTGGCAACTAGGTGGAGAAACGAGAGGTTGGCTTTTGGTAGGAGACATAATTTCTTCTCCAGAAAACATATACTTCAGGGGGGAACTTTTCCCTGAGTTGCGCAGGGACAGTTTCATTATGTTTGGAAGCTGGTAGGCAGCGTGAATACTGGGGTAGCCTCCCCAGCTGGGTGTGCCATTCTGTGCTTTGTTGATGGCAGATGTTACTGTATTCTCAAGAGACTTCAATATGTCAAACCCCCCCTTAGGGCTTTCTTCAAGATCTTCCTCAGTCAAATATGGATATTTGGATGGAACTTCAAACTTCTCGTCGGTTTCGCTTTCTGTTGCCTTCTTGTCTTTGCTATTATTTGTCTCCTTGGTACACTCCACTTCCTTCTCCTCTTTTTTAATCTCCATGGGTGTGATGGCAGGTGAAATACAAGGGGGAGGAGGTGCAGGTGGTGGTGGAGAAAATGCGGTGGCAGCCAGTGGCACTGACTGTACCTTTTCTTCATTGGTAGGTATTGTGTTAGGAGCCGTTATGGACATCGACTCCATGATTGGTTTGCCTTTCTTAATGGCAGAGTTAGTGACCTTGATGAAGTGTCCCGTGACCATCATATGGGCCGTCAGCTCCTGCAGTGTGTCATGCGAGCTACCACACTCCATGCATTTCAGGATCTGGGATTTCCGTGACTCAAACTGCCACGCATAACTAGCACCGTTCTGGTGTCCATACCGATTGTTGGGTGTGATGTAGGGATTTGGGGTCTTTTGCAGAAGGTCATTGGTGTCAGATAAAGAAGGCTTGGGGGTGCCGCCATTGGAATCTGGTGAGCTGGGGAGTTCTAGCTCAATAGGGGCTCTTTTACGAGCTGAGGAGATAATCTTGGCTGCCACAGGAGTTACAGGTTCCTTAAGAGGCACTTTCTGGTAGTGTTTCGTCTTGATCATGTGAACACTAAGGTCCTGCAGTGACTCAAAGGAATGTCCACAGTACATGCACTTAAGAACTTTCTGGGCATCCTCTTTTCCTTCCATCTCCAGGAGGGAACGCTTGCGAGGCTTTGACCAGCGCTTGGTACCTTCACTGTCTGTCTCATGGTTGTCATCCCGGTAGTGGCCCGTCTCGTTCATGTGCACCGTGAGATCAACCAGAGTATCATAGGCGGCACTGCAGTCTTTGCACCTGAACTTGCTTGCACCAGTGAAGATGGAGCCATACAGTTTGGTGCTCTGCCGATAAAGCTGCACAGTACTGAAAAGGTTTGGCTCAGAGGCTGGGTTCATCAGTCTACTCTGATTCTGTGAAACATTCTGCAAGGTCTTTGCAATGGCTGTCTGGTGCCAGTCGTAACCGCCACTACCACAGCTACTGCTGCTGCTACTACTGCTGCTACTACTACTGTGGCTACGTGGGGGCTTTTCTGCTGGTTGCTGAGACACATTCAAGTTCAGCGATGACCAGTAAGAGTTGGTCAGGAAACTAGTGTAGATAGCTTTCATCTGCTCCAGGCTGTCTGGCCCTAACTGCGTCACCTCCTCACTGATTGGTGTGGCTGTTGTCGTCATCATCATTGATGAAGTTGAAGAAAGAGAGGTGAGAGGCTCCTTGGCTGAGATATCTTCTTCGTTCTTCACTGAGGCACTCTCAAAGTCTGACATGCGGTCACTGGATTCACTCAGGTGTGACTCGCTGTCCATCTCATGGCTGGAGAAATCGGCCGGTGGAGAGTCATGAAAGCCTGGCCTGTCTTTAAGGAGCAAGTCTTTGTCCTGGCACACATACTTCATGGCAGGTTCCTCCTCCAATGCCGAATCCTCTCCCTCAACATCTTCATCGAGTAAGGCACCCTCCTTTAGCTCTTCTGGCACATATGCTACAGGTAAAAAAAAAAAAAAAAGAAACAAGAAGAAAATATGTTATCACATTGTCCAAATGAAGATTGAACACACTGCATTGTATGGTGGATAGACAGCTGATGAAATGTTAAGCATCAGTGTGTTTTCTCCAGTAGTGAAAAATAATCGCTCAGAATTTTTTTATATTATAAAGTGTTGCAGTAATTCTTTTTCTGCTTTCCAATTGCATTACATTGCCACATGGAATGAAGTTATGTTTCTCTTTTTTACTTTCTGAAAAGAAAGTGCAGCAAGAATAAAGAGACGTTAAAAGAATGGAAAAAATGACTCTTCAAACCGAAGTTGCCACCTTATTCTTCTCAAGGGGCAACAGCTTGAAATTAAAACTAAATTTGAAATTAATGAAGCACATTCTGGAGGTGGCATTCGTTTCTAAAGTAATAAATTACTTGTATCAACCTCAGAGACAGCAGTTCCTGTCTGTCAATTAATATGTCTTACGCTTCTTCAGCAGCGCCTAATGCATTCTCAAACAGACACACACACCATTTAAATTAAGAAAGCATTCTCACTCATTACACAGCAAGTGGTTGACTGCATGTAAATAAAAAATATTGTATGTATGTACAAAGTTTCCTACATAAAAAATCCCTGCATCAAACACATTTGTGTCACTTAAGATTATAAAGCTGAAAGTTATTATTTACAGTTTAGCCTGGAGAACGCAAATGCTCAAGAAAAACATGGTCATGTTTTGTGCATGCCAGCCTGAAAGATAAGAAAAAATATAATTTTTAATTCCAGTAATGCAGAATGAAAGGCTGAAAAAGAGAAAGAGACAGAGAGAAATGCAATGCATTGAAATAATTCCATGCATTCCTAACTGTGTCAGTTTATCACGCTTTTGAGCAGGTATGTAAACAATGGAGAAAGAGGACACTCTATTGGACACACTGGTTTTCTGTGAACACATTCAATCATGTCTAAATACCACAAAAGTCAAACTAGTCAGGCTAAAACTTCAACACACAACATTTAGATTTAATTCTAAATACAATGTACAATTGTATAAAATGGACATTCATGGGTTTCCTCAACAAAGACATATGCATATAATTAGAATCATTAGAATTTATGAATCATCCCCTTAAAAACATTTTTTTTAAAATTTAAGTTAGTAAAGAGATTTCATTTAATCTTAACAAGACAACACGGCTGCGATGCTTGTGTATGATGGTTGTGTAACAACCACAAAAAAGTAAAAAGAATGCCATAAACATGAGGACAGAAATTTTGTAGCCCTTGGCAGAATGATGTCAAGGGACTGGCACAAACCCTTTTTTTAGTTTGTAGTTGTAATGTGCTTATCTGGCTTAAGGCATTCTGTGCTGTTGCAATAACCCTTAACAGGCCTGAATTGTTTTTTGTAAGGTCGTCCTATTATTATTATTATTATTATTATTATTATTTATAATTAATCATTTTTAATTAAAAGAAAAATCTAAACTGATATATCCAACAATTATGTAATAGGATTTAGGCTACAGATTTCAAATTTTCAGCTATTTCATTTCTGAATATTACTAATTTCTCTCTCTGTGTGTGTGAGTGTGTGTGTGTGTGTGTGTGTGTGTGTGTGTGTATATATATATATATAGAGAGAGAGAGAGAGAGAGAGAGAGAGAGAGAGAGAGAGAGAGAGAGAGAGAGAGAGAGAGAGAGAGAGAGAGAGAGAGAGAGAAAATGTTTGAATCTGAAATTAAGGGGACAATATTAAGAAACTAAACAAGTAGTTTCAACAGAACTTTATTCCAAGTAGGCAGAAGAACAAAGGAAAAGAGCATTCAATAGTGATTTTTTACAGCATTATTATTAGGATCCATCTTCTCACACACATCACAGTCAGTCTGTGAAATCAAATCACCCCCTACACAAATCACAACCAACTGTGATCGTGCAGCACACACAAACTCACATGCACACACTTACACACAGCCATCTGTTCTGAATCAGCCAAAACGACAGCTGTTTAAGAGAACAATGCCTTCGTTCAGGAAGCAGGAGAAGCTGAGCTTTACATCAAGGCCAAATAGCAAGGTAAAACCCTAGTTCCTTCAAATACATACACTTTAAACCTCCTCTCAATGATTACAACACACACATACACATGCACACACACACAGGCACACACGCACACACAGAAAGATGGAGATTTTAGCATGAAATTTTTAGCTGCCACTAAACCACTATATGTAAAATGTAAGGTCAACCTTGAACATAATTACACAAAATGATTAGCTGGTAATTAAAGTTAAAAAGGAGGGTGAGTGTGCCGATGGAGGGAGGGAGGGAGGGAGAGAGAGAGAGAGAGAGAGAGAGAGAGAGAGAGAGAGAGTTTGCTCATCACTTCAAATACAAGCAAACCTGTCTCACTGTAACCTTGACCTGAACTTGACTATATGTAGAGCACAAAGTGAGTATTGCCAGTGAGTAGGCGTACGCCCTGCAGCAAATTTGAGAAGTGTGTACGTTTCTCTATATTATTATTATTATTTTTTTTTTTCAAAATTCATTATTCCAACAGCAAACACAGAATTAGCACTGCTTGACATCACAACAATCAGCCAAGGTAACATGAGAGGGATGGAGAAAAACGAGTAGAAAGCAGAGGCAGGGGCTAACGAGAGAGAGACCCAACAATCTGTGACACACATCCCGAGTGTTGGTGCATGTCCTGGCTGTATTCCAGGTTCCTAAGCCCCCAGTGTACCTACAAGCCTGTGTGATCTGGCTGGGAACAATATTGAGATTTCATCCCTGGACCTTCAGAAGCCAGTGCTGTGGTCCAGGCCTACCCACACCACACAGGTGCTGTTTTAATTAGAAAACAGGATGCTTGGATGCAAGAGTGGTAAGGTGGGGGTAAAATGAGAATGACCTCCCAATGATTTGGCATCAGATTGGAAAAAAAGAGCTTGATCTAATTTACACTCAGACATCCAGGGAGATGACCAGCAGAGAATGCCGTTTTCTAAGGGAGTGGAGAGTGTAACCTTGCAAATTTAAAGGGACGTCTGGGTCTGGACTATTAGAGCACACACTGTCTTTAAAAAAAAAATCAAAATCAGAGAAAGTGGAAAACCTTAATACATATGACAGTGATAAAACGAATCCGCAAGCCCTTTTCTCAAAGGAAAAAGATTAAATGTTAACTATGCAAATATGACTCTTTTTCACAACCATGTGTGACAATATTGTTTGATTTCAAGAACTAATGAGCACTTTTTAATTACAATAAAAATGTCTACTGTCAACCAAAAGTAAAAGTCAAATGTATTGAATGTGACAAAATCTCTTTACTCTGTCCACTAGGATCTAGGAACTAATGTGGGTTATATATAACCCACCAGTATATAACACGCCACTAATGTACGAGTTAAATATTTTTGAAATAAGTCAGTAAATCAGTAACATTGTAAAATATTTAAAACATTTTGTCCTATTTTAATATATTTTGCATTTAATTTTGAGCAGCCATTAGGCTACTCCAGTCTTCAGTTGTGCTGTTTAATATTTGTGGAAACTTTTTTACAAGTAAATCAATGTAGATACAAAATGCAAAGAGTGTTCACTGTTATTGCTGACCAATTGCATCCTCGTTGAATGAAAGCATGAAAAAAATAATAATAATAAAACAACTTTTGCTTTTGGTGCATCCTATACATAATAATGTAGATACATGCATGTGAACCAAGTTAACACCCCTCATGGTGCTTCCATTTGTTCTTGTTTGGAATTGAACCTCATTTATACAGACATAAGTTGAAGTCGGCAGCTCGGTCCAATACTTCTGGGTGTGCGAATGAGCTGGAGAGAGTGAAAGAGTAAGTAGTTGGTAATTAAAGCTGCTATATATAGCCCCTAAAGCCCACATTTATAATGGGAGGTATCTCTCTCTAATATGCCACTATCTGCAATGTGATATCATTAGGAGGAAAATGGTTTGTAGCCTTAAGCAGACAGGCTGTCTGTGTGCGGCTGGAGAATATGAGATAGCACCAATCCACTTCTCTTCTCCTCTTTCCTCTCGTCCTCCGCCCTCGCTCCTTTCCTCACCTCCCCTCCATCTCTCCTCGGCTATCCTGACCCGCGTTAATGAAGTTAATTGAATCTGAGATCAATAATGCTTAATTATTGCAATTTGACGTGCACAGACAAATTGGTGGGGAGGCCAGACGTGTATGCATGCATGTGTATGCTAGAGGAGATCTAAGTGTGTGTGTGTGTCCAGCACCGGGGTGGGCGAGAGGGCACGGCTGGACAGCAGAGGAAGAGAGAGAAGGATGGACGAAGCAGACAGGCGTGCCATCGATTCCAGAGAGACGCCCCATCGACCAGGCCTACTGACTGATGGAGGCCCTGCTCCAAGGCTAGCTGGAGAGAAAGAGAGCTCACCGAGACCACTTTCACCAGCCCGGCCTGCCCTGCCCTGCCCACAAACAGCACATTGAGATGGATTGGGTGGACAGAGGAGCGTAACACCAGAAACAAAATGGCAGACACAGATAAGAGGGTTCTACCTATGGAATTACCGGTGTTTTGTTTATAGAACGCATGGCTGTTACTAAGCGATGGTTACCATGGCTATAACTCTAACAAGTTTTGTTTCCCTGCATTGTCTCTGCAACCAGATGAATCAGAGGTATTTTAATTTATGAAAACATTAAATGAATATTCTGGATTATTTACAACTTAAATGTTTATGGACGACATCTGTGACTTTAATTGCAATGTTGATAGCTGCATATTTTAAACGTTTATTCGTGATGCCTGCTAGGCTTATACTGCCAGTGCATTGCTGTAAACACGTTTTGCGTTTATTGAAATTATTGACTGCAGTATCTGAAAGCATGCCACAGATGCAGTACACGGATATTAAACTATGAAGAACATTCCCAAAATATTACTTTAAAGTCAATGTGAATTGTCATTTGCAGCCAATTTTACGTCCACATTTCCAAGTGAAACAGGACATTGAATCGGGGGGGAAAAAATAGAGTAGGATTTTAGCGATAAAAACTGATTGGATAGTAAAAACACACTATTACAAACTATAATACAGACAGACTGAATGATAGTTTGTTAAATATGAATGACTAAATTTGTTTAAAACAAGCTAATTAAAAAAAAAAAAAAAACATGTACCATGAATCATTCCCAATTAGACCATGAACATGCATTAAGAAATTAAATTAAGTTCATTTTGAGTATTTCATGCTTAATTTAAGAAAGAATCATAGCTACTGTGATATCAAAAACCTTGAAAAAATGTTAACAATGAATCACAGGCACTTAAAACCTTTAAAAAAAACTCTCATCTTTTGTTATAATAACGTGGAAATATGAGGTGGTGGAAGAGTGTAAAAGAGAGCGAGAGAAAGAGCAAGCTGGTGTGGATTAAAGGAAAGAAACAGGGCTGGAGGTGCATCGGCGCTGGCAGAACTGAGAGAGAGAGCTGGTAAACACAGACGCTAGCACGGCTAATCGCCCGCTCATGCCACTCAGCGGGAGAGCCCCTGACAGTGTGTGTATGTGTGTGTATGTTTACACACCCCCGCTCTCCCCACCTGCATGTGCACAGCAACCGGTAACCACGCTGGAGAACAGAACTTCCCCCTGCTGCCATAGCACCTCCACTGGAGTTAACACTCCTACACGGCATCAAGATTCGACAGCCTCGAACACACACGTGAGCGCTCAGTCATACAAATTATCCTGTGTGCAACACAATATCGTACAAACAAAAAGTTGATTTATATTCAGAAACTGGCTCGGTGCTGATGCAGGCATTTAGAAACCCCTGGCCTAAACCTCCGATGAGCGTGTTTTAGCAATGATTATTACAATAACTGCTCAACTGAAATATGCTTTATTCATTGACTTCAGTGATGTATACGGTTGTGTTGACAAAATCGCTCTGGAGCCGCAAGCTCTCGAGACTCCTCCAATAAAAAGCTTACATGTGCTTTTTGGATCTATTTCTTTAGAAATTTGAACCGAGAGGTTAAAACAGCACAGCATGGACATTCTCAGGAGTAAAAACACGCTCCACCTCTTCCAAAATGCTATTAGTTACTAATGAACACTAACGTCTACCCTGAATGTCTCCTACGATTCTAGCTAATGCTTCTTCTGAAGGTTTGGCCGCAATTGCTCCTTTAAGAAGGCTCACATCATCAAATAATCATTTCCATGTGACGTAAGTGACTACTATTTCTAAGCAAGATGTACTGCATCGAAATGCAGTGAATAATTTCCACTCTTAAAAATCCATGTGCCTTTATGAAAGTAACGCTTAGAATTACTAATCAAGCTTCATCATCTCCATATAGGGCTAACTATAGATCTAAAAGTATGTGGGTTGAAGGTTTACTGATATATTTAAGTCTTAAATCATATTTATTATATGAGTTAACTAATATATAGGCCTACCTAATATACTACTTTTTATTCAGTCACATTAAATATATATATATATATATATATATATATATATATATATATATATATATATATATATATATATATATATATATATATATATAATCTGCTTATTATATGTTACTACATGAATGTTACTGTATTTTTTTTTTAAGGTAAAAATAGTTTTATAGTTTGGGGTCAGAACTCGGTAATATTTTTTAAATGTTTTTAAAAGAAGTTTCTTATGCTCACCAAGACTGCATTTAAAAAATAATAATAATAATAATAATATTATGAAATATTGCGAACACTTTACAATAACATTCATTAATTAACATTAGTTAACTACCTTAGTTAGTAATGAACTGCACTTCGTCAGCATTTATTAATCTATAGTTAATATTATAGTCAATTAGTATAGTTAACAGCTGTATTTTTATTTACTAACATTAACACAGATTAATAAATACTGTAACACATGTACTGCTCATTGTTAGTTCATGTTAGCTAATACATAAAGTAATGTTAACTACTGAACATTATTGTAAAGTGTTACCGAAATATCATTATCTAAAATAACTTCTATTTTATTTAAAAAGTAATTTATTCCTGTGATGCACACCTGAATTTTCAGCATCATTACTTCAGTCTTCAGTCACAGTTTCACACAATCCTTCAGAATTCATTCTAATATGCTGATTTGGTGCTCAAAAAAAAACATTTCCTATTATTATCAAAGTTGAAAAAATTTGTGCTGTTTAATATTTTTCTAAAAAACATGATGTGTAACACCGCAACTACGCCGGACGCGAGTGGTGTAACAAGACAAAGGACGATAGAATCCATTATAATCAGTGATGTTGTCTACACTGGATGTGACATAAGGCAAATCCCCTTTGTCACGTCCAGAGTAGATAACCTTTAGCTTTTGCGGAGCAACGTGAGCGACAATGGTTGCATCCCGTGTAGACAAGGTGTAACTAACTCCATCAGGTCTGTGATCTATATTTCAGGATGTCAAACTAGAAATCAACGGTTACTAAGGCTGTTCTCTGAGTGATGAGTAAACGTTCTTGAGGACAGACAGAAATCTGTGACTGCAGCAGGTGTTTCCAGTATGGAGTTTACTGCTCACCTGTGCAGATAAGATTAGATAAAACTGATAGAATTTGTACATTTGTCCATATCGTATATACGCATAAATATTCTTTACTGATTTTATTTATTTATTTATTTATTTTTTGGACTGGTTGAATATATTGTAAACATGGGCCCAGATATGAACTCTAGTTAGTTAATAATCAGTCAAATGTGTGTGTGGCTCCTCTGTTGTCTTAAGGAGCTCTCAAACACACACCACAGACAATTATAAAGCAGGAGGAAGATGATCTCCAGCAAATGATCCACCCGCCTTCCTTTGTTATTCAGATGGGCTCCACTTGGAGAAGTCACATTCCTAAAGCACGGGGCAACCGGAGGTCAGACACATCTACACAAACACTAGGAACTCCCAAGAGGCCGAAAGAGAGCCGGAGAGAGGGAGGGGCGATTGCCTTTGAATGAGTTTACATGTTTACTGAGAATCTCTTGGTTTTTGTCGGTGACTTGTTTTGTTCCTCTTCCTCTTTCCGTAATCCCTACCATAATGTGTCTTTCCCTCTCTCTCTCTCTCTCTCTCTCTCTCTCTCTCTCTCTCTCTCTCTCTCTCTCTCTCTCTCTCTCTCTCTCTCTCTCTCTCTCTCCACTCAGAATCACAGCAGTGTGTCAGTCTCCCATTAGAGAGGGTTGCTGGGTAATGGGAGAGAACAGATCTGCCTTGCTGTGATCCCCAGGGCCTCACTCGGCACGACTACCACACACATACACACACACACTCACAAAACACATATTAACACCACAATATAAACATGGTTATGTGTCTGCAGGAAGAAGGAAAAAAAACATGCAAAGAAAACAAAACGTGACAAAAAAAAAAATAAAAATAAAAATCGACTAGGCTATTGGTCTCTGAACTACTTATCGGTCTGAAAAGGATATTTCATTCAAAAATGAAAATTCTGTCATGATTTACACTCTTTATTCTGTGGAACACAACAGAAAATATTTAGATAAATGTCTCAATGCTATTTGTATGGTCTATACAAAAGAAGTCAGTAGTAACCAAAAACAGTTTAAGATTCTTCAAAATGTCTTCTGTTATCTTCCGCAGAAGAACGGAAGTCATACAGATTTGGAGTTAAACGATGACATCATTTTTGTATGAACTATCCAAAAATGTTAAACATCTTGTTTACATAATACAAGTCCTTGCATTTGAAATAGTTAGACTACTTTAAATTAAACATGCAATGATGGGACGCTCAGCGCGAAACGGCCTCAAGACGTCTGTCTGAATGTGTAACTGTAGCGGTGCTGCTTGAATGTGTCATGATCCTAGCATGCTAATAAAAGCACCGGTGCTAAAAACAACAAAATAAATATATCCAAATGCCTAAGAAAAAAACCCTCAACCTCACTTATGGACAAGTCATCCAACAAGCGGCAATTGTGACCCATCCCTCGCGCAAACGCACAAAGACGGAAAATAGACAAAATCTCTGATTTGAAACAAAAAAAAGTCACTGTGTCTCTCCCACGTACACAAGCCCTGAACTTGGCAGATGCGTTAGGCAGCAAAATAATAGGCATTTTCCAACCCATAATGCAGAGTGTTAGCCAGTGGCAGTCCACTGATTTAGGTACTACGACGAGACGTCAATCTGAAGGCCTTGGAAGAGAGGGAGCGAGAAGGAGGGGGATGTAGACGCACAGAGTGGGCCTGCAAAGCAAAGATGAGCGAGATAGAGAGAGCGAGATGCTCCTAATGGGAGACATGCAGTCATCTAGTCGCTGACTCTCTCCATTCAGCGTGTCACTGGGTATCCATTACCTGCCACTCTCCTCTGATCTCTTTGGACAGCTCTGATCAAAAGATGTCATTTGACCTACTCGCCCGCTCGTGCCGGCCTGCCGGGGTACGTGGCCCGCGAGCGCGAGGCTGCCTCGCCCGTAAATAAAACGACATCATCGCTTCAGCGTCCCGTCATGTTCCCGGGCCGATTATGATAATAGTGGATCTGTCAGCGCGTAAACGGACAGGGCAGCCGCGCCGCTAATGCGCAGGATATAGCCTCTCTGCCTCCACCGCCTTAGTTCCTGCTTCGCTCTTTATTGGGTCGACTTTTCCCCCTCTCTCTCTTCTGCTCCACTCATTGGATGGCACCTGAGAAGCAAGCCCCGCTTGTTGAGGATGTCAGGGTTAATCTGTTAGCATCAAGCTGGGGCCGCAGAGGCAAACAGAAAGAGATTTGCCTTATTCTGATTTGGAGGGAGACAGGGCAGAGGGTGTAGATGAGCTGGGAGGGGACTGATTGTCTATGATATTGCTCGCGCCGCGCTTCGAGGGGTCCTGCTCGGGCTGCGGGCAAACATGGAAACAGACACATAATCTAAACAAAACCAGACGTAGAAACAACACGCCGGCGCACGAGCACATCATAGAAGATGAAAAAAAAAAAATTACACACAATACCGCAAGAGGAGACAGACACAAAACGCTTGGGCTCGGTGGAGGCGGGATTGTAAAAGACAGGCGAACGTGCAGGGTTTTAGAGGCGAGAAAAACGGCGCACAATAAAGCGAGAAAACAACACTGCTCCGAGGCAATTTAGACTGCAAAACACAAACCATTAAGTTTGTGCATTATCTTTTAATTTAATCTGGAATGATTTATAATCCATCACGCAAGGCTTCAACCATATCCAATTATTCTCTGTGCCTTGATTGACAACAAAGGTGATTTATTAAGCTAATAAAAAGTGATGTGCACCCAGCCCCCCTCCTTCCCCCCTCGACACTCCCCACCCCCCCTGTGAAAATAGCCAGTGAGAGAGACATTCTGCTTAACAGGGGTGTAGCGGTTCACTGCCGCCCTTGGCCAAGGGGCTGGGGTCACGTTTGTCGCTCTGGAGGTGTAGTTAGAGAGTAGATCTGAGATCAGGACGTTGCAATAAGCATGTTTTTTTTCTAATGACTTCATTTTATCTATATTTCAAGGTGTAGTACCCCTATCGATGCATGACAGGAAATTAACAGTAGCCTGATTCTTGTGAAGTACTATTAACATACTATTTGTTTATCTCAAATGACCAGAAAATGACATGAATGCATATTCAGAGGGAGAGAAAGATGCTCTCTGGGTTTTGGCAAAGAGAAATGACATTATGTCTTGGATTCGTTCATTTTGGATATGTGTGTGTCATCTTGTCACAGCTGCTACGGGCTACTGTTGTGCTTTGGGTATTATTTCTGATTATTAATGAAAAGCAGAGGACAAGAATGAACAAGAATTTTTCTTCGGGACGCTCGTAAATAATATTAAAACTGTGCTAACAACAGGGCCGGCCACCTAATGAGCCTTTAACCCTGTGAGTCGCATATGCCTCGTTTTTAATTTTAGACCTATCGAGCTACGAGGTCACGTTCACAAAGCTGTGTGTGGAAGTAGAGCAAAGAACCCATACAACACACTTTACCTCTTTTCACTGAAAATAAAAGATGTGGCTTTAGGGTACGGAAGAGTTTGTGTGCAGATTCCTTCAACTGTACAGTATATTGTCACGTGAACTGTCGATCGCACGTGTGTGTGTGCATGCACGTGTTCTGAATGGCTCATAAACCACAGGAGGACACATTAATGTCCACAATGTTCAGCCTGCCCTGGTAAACACACAACCCCCTCAACTAATGATGCAATAAGAAAACAAGCCATCACAGCCCCTCCGCAGAGAGAGACACACATACACACACCCGCTGCAGCCGACAACAGATTTAAGATCTTAATATCACATACTTAATAAGGGTGGGGAAATATGTTGGTGGTCTACCAAAGAAGTATTTACTTTCTTTTCCACAAAATCTCTGGGAATAGCCAGAGGACGACAACAACAGAAACACAAAGATAAGATACTGAAAGGTAAAGAGTCACTGAATGGATGACTACTAATATTGTAAATGGCACATTTTCCTTAGCATGTGTGAAAGTGAGGCTTGAAACTGGATTTTTTTTGTCCAGATAAGCAGACACGGCTCTGGCAGTACATTCTCTCAGCTCATAAAACTGGGGCCCAGGGCAGAGGACCCTGTTCACTCTCTTTACAGGCTTCCTCTGTTAACGAGAGAACGGCTCTCGCTATAACTGTCCCGGCACAGCCGCGGACCTTTGCTTTGTGACGTTTTAAAAATGTTGCCTGGTTATACTAGGTCACTGTGATGCTATAGAGCCATTATTCAATTATTTATGTATATATATATATATATATATATATATATATATATATACATTTCTATTTATTCATTTAGCTGACGGTTTTACCCAAAGCGACTTACAACTGCTATATATGTCAGAGGTTGCAAGTCTCTGGAGCAACTAGGGGTTAATTTTCTTGCTCAGGGACACATTGGTGTCTCACAGTGGATTCGAACCTGGGCCTCTCACACCAAAGGCATGTGTCTTATTCACTGTGGCATATATATATATATATATATATATATATATATATATATATATACGTAGAAGAAAGTCGTCTGGAAACTCGCTTGTGTGCTACGTGCCGAAGTTAAATACAATAGGATGTAAACAGGATGTGCAATTAAGACACCACCAATCCAGACAGTTGGGCTGCTACATAACACACACACACACACACACACACACACACACACACACACACACACAAAACGAAATACAGGACAAGTAATTTTAAACAGTGATATCTAAATCATCAAAATAAACAAGCAGATTCTATAAGTCTCATCCCGTTCTGCATAATTATGTATGTTTTTCCTTAAAGCACAAAATCATTGCATGTTTTTAAAGTGCAATAAAAAAAATAGTTTTAATAAAGCCATTGCACTGTGGCTGCATTTAAATAAGCTGATTGTTGCTCTTCATTAATAAATAATTATTATGGAATTTCTCTCTCTGGATATCACTTTTAAAATCAAGATGAAAATAAATCTGTACAACTGTATTTAATAATAAAAGTGGATTTCACTGAATAAAATATAAGGATCATTTGTAATATTAATTTATATGTATTTTATATAAAATATAGTTTTAAAACAACAGCCATTGTCACTAAAAACATTATAATATATATATATATATATATATATATATATATATATATATATATATATATATATATATTAAATTAAGTTTCAAAAAATACAATAAACTCTGGGATCTGTTTTAGTGATAAGAAACCAAAGTGCTACATATCAATCAATTTGCAGAACTCTTCGATGTGGTTTGTTTCCCTCTGTGTCAGATTGCATCCTGCATATTTTCAGCTTAATTTGATATTTCAAAACCTGAGCTCTTATTTGGAATAAAACTTTGATTATTATGTTTGTCGTTCTATGATTTATTGCACGACTGAAATTAAAATGCAACTCTAGATCTTTTAAAATGGCATTCACTCTAAAAGGGCATTCATTTACTTTGATATTGCATTACAGACAAGTTATTCCTAAAATCACAGTGAATGATGGATAGCTAGTACTCTATAGCCATCAACACCTCTTAGTGGGGGCCGCGCTCTGATTGGTCGAGTGCCGCAGGGCCCTCTCCTCCCCTCCCCATTGAGTCCTAGGGGCCGCAGGGCCACTGATCTGGGCTGGGAACTGATAGAGTATCCATTTCAAAGGCCTGGCCTGTTCCACGGCTCTAAAAGGGGGGGGGATGAAATATAGCAGGAAGAGGGACGCCACATTTAATTATCTCATTATCACACAACGACAAACGAACACAAATGAAACAGGCCAAAGAGTGATCATAGAAACGCAGAGCGTTAAAACCACCCTTCTGTGTGTGAGAAAGTGCGTCAAACCTCAAAGAACTAAAGGCTCGTATTTAGATGTTTAGATGTACAAGCTCCTTTAAACTGCCATTTAAACACACGCACACACACACACACACAACACACACACGCACACACCCTCAGGGCTTATGCTTGGGAAGATCATTAACCTCTCCATACCCAATTAAAGTGAGAGTCTGTGTGAGCGAGTGTGTGTAAGAGTAAACGTTTGCTTCCATATGTGTATGTGAAATATTGGATCTTCTCCTCAGTGTGATTAATTTACAAAACATTCGCATCAAGAACACACAGTGAATAAAATGTGCGCGCACACACACACACACACACACACACACACAAAACTAATCAGTGTGTCTGTTGTGAATGCAGTAAGGATGAGGAAGAGTTACCACCTAGCATTGTGTTTGCAGGATGGAACTCCACAGGGGAGCACAGAAAACCGAGCCACGGCCATGAACCTCACAATAACAACACAATACAATCAATACGACACACACTCTGCATAACTCATGGCTACAAAAAAAAAAAAAAAAAACACGTTTCTTGCAATAACCTGCAGCTCAGACGCTGCTGAACACTACAGAATCACAGTGTCGCCTTATGAAATAAAATAATAAATTCACTGAATGCTCAAAATGTATGGTCGAGGTCTCCAGAAATGATCTGAGGCACTAGTAACAGTTCAGACACACACACAAAACACCTCCCTCGCCTACCGAGAGGATGAGGAACTCGAAATGTCACAGATGTTCTGAAACACCTGCAACTTATAAACAAACAAACAAACAAAAAACATTGAGAATTGAGACTGCTCTGCTCAAAGCCAATATTCATTTTAGTTTATGTATATGACTGCAAAGGGAGGACAGGAAGTGCAGAATCAGGATATGACGCATGCTGGAATCGAACTGGAGTTGCTTGCATATGTTACTGCATGTGTGGTAAATGCTTGCCCTTTGATGTTTGGACTAATTATTATCATTTTAAAATGTAGTTTTGCTGTAATAATCCAATGGTCGAGATCACATAATGTATCATTATCACAATAACTTTCCAAATATGTCACAGCCTTTCACTCCAGTGGAATAAAAAACCTGCAAGACAAAGACAGACAGCACGAACACTCCCTTCTTCCTGAACAAATCTTTGTGTGAGTATGTGTGTGTATCAGGGAAGATAAAAAAAGACTCTAAAGTTTGCCAATTTTTGCTTGATACCATCTTCTCCCTAGTCTCGTGGTTTTTTTCCACTACCACTTCTACTCTCTCCTTTCTTGCAGCACCTCCAAACAATAAATAAAGCATGTGTGTATGTGTGTGTGAGCGCGGGCTCTGTTGATAATCCTCCAGAGCTGCAGCTTATCTGCATTGTAGAGAGGTGCGAGGCAGACAGTCCCTATCGCAGGTATTAATGTAGCGCAGTTCCCTGTGTCACGATGGAGAGATAAGCAAACACACAGCAGTCCCAAACACTCCACACACACACACACACAAAACATAGCCAGAGGTATAACAGATTGTTTCCCCCCTAGCCTACAATAGAAACACAACTAACAGAGGAATGGTGAAAAATTGAGAGCAGCTTTAATACTGAATCCAAAACATAAAACACATGTAACAATATGCACACACACACACACACACACACACACATATATATATATATATATATATATATATATATATATATATATATATATATATGAAGAGTTCAGATGCAAAAGCCTCTAAGTGCCATTTGAAATTTTCTTCTAAAATGATCATTTTTATCAAGCTTGTATATTTAAGTTCAGTAATTTCACTTAAATGGCATTGAAGATTACCTATTAATTGTCATTTAAGTGAAATTACTGAACTTAAATATACAAGTTTGATAAAAATGGTCATTTTAGAAGAAAATTTCAAATGGCATTTAGAGGGTTTTGCATCTGAACTCTTCATATATATATAATTTTTGCAGGAATAGTGTGTTAGGATGTTGAAAGAATGATTTGGGAGTGTGTGTGTGGACACAATGGGACAGTTGTTTGTTCAGACCTCCCACCCAACTGTTACACTCATGTGCAGCATGTATGCAATTCAATTACACAGCCAAAATTTGATTCACTCAAAGCCTTCGGTTTGCATCCACACACACACACACACAAACACACACACACACTCAAATACCTCTTGCTCAGATGTGCCTGTACTTAACACATTACGGTAAAGATACGCCATCAAGATGGCCAGCGTCATAACATTTGTGGTTTTACACGCACAGCTGGGAGCGCAGAGACGTACTCTGGCACACAAACTTTTCCCCTACTGAATTCCAGGGTTGGGTGACTGGATCGAGCCAGAGGAATTCATAAACAGTGAGGGCCTTATCAGCCGCGAGAGGGACATCCTCTCAAGCGCACAGCAGGAGTGTTGTGGACCGTGTCATCAAAAAGCGCCACAGACAGCCGCAGGAGAGGAGAGGAGTAAATTGCACTCATTAATTATTAGTTTCTATTATTAAAAAAAACAACAACATATTTTTATAAGAAATGTGTTAAATAACAGTACAGGATCAAATATGCTTGTAGAGATATGTCACAGGCATAAAAAATAGATACTTAAAAATAAAAGTTATAAATAAATAATACATTTAAAAAAAAACAATTCTAGTTTAATACTACAACTATTTTTCTTAATTTAAAAAAAAAATGTAGCAGAAACATTGCATTCAGAATAATTTATATTCATTTAAAGCCACTTTTGGAGACAGACTTATAATTTATCTGTAGCTCACAGATGCCATGGTAGGCAGGTACATTGAGGCCATATTTTATGAAAACAAAAAGGAAAAAAAAAAACAAAAAAAAAAACAACCACAGCAGCCCCCCAAAATAATTTTTTATTTTTTATTTTTTTTAGCAATCCAGTTGTTCATAGCTAACCATGCTGGGGCCATTTTAGCATTTGGTTTCAGAGGCATTTGTTTTTAACATTAACGGGCCCCTGTCAAATTAGGTCTCTGTATTGGAGCGGACAAAATTTGCATCAGCAATCAGTCGTGAGAGTTGTAATGTTTGACTTCAGTGCGTAACTAGCAGCTATAGGGACTGACCCAGGACCAGGTCAATATATAACCTCACAGCGACTCAATAAATCACTTAAACCCATGTTTGACACAAGTGCAACAGCGAAGAGAGATTACGCTGATAAGCCATTTAACTACACATTTACTGAAGCCAGTGACTGAACTTACGATTGATTATGTACCGAGAGCAGAGCAGGGATGCTAGGAAAACATTTCAAACATTCAGAAGTGCCCTAAAATAGACTAGCAACACATATTACATTTGTCCCAAAAAAAAAAAAAAAAGAGGTATTATGGAAAAAAAAAATAAAAAAAAATCTTTTATCATCAAATGAGTTACATAGTAACTGAATAGTATATTCACCACGATATTGTTATTTATACAATAAATCCAGAGGGGAAAATGGTTTATTTTAATATCCATGGGTAAATGCCTATTTTTGGATCATTCGGTGTAATTCAATACTTTCCACGTTAAAGGTGCTTCATCTAATTGGACTATTTTATCCTAACCATAATATTATTCATAACAAATAAATGATAAGTCTCGCATCAGTGCTAAACAAAAGTCATCAATTACTCAAACTCAGAAAAACATCAATTACACACTGTTGCAACACTGCTCTGCAACTATGGACAACTCGTCTTAACCCTGTTTTGTGTCAAATGTTCACTGCTCTTCTTCGTTTACATTTTTTCGGCATGTCCAGCTCTGCATTTTCTCATTATGTTTTGTGTCACTCTCATGTAAATAACGTAGAATGCCCACCAAGTGTCACATATACACACACCGCAGTATAAACAGTACAGCCAAATATATAACAGTTGACACCTTTTCATAATATCAAAGAAAATGCTCATCATATTAGTCTGCAGAGTAATAGTTTCATGTCAAACATATCAAACACTAATCATATATATATATATATATATATAGCCTAAACAGCGCCTTTTTTAGCAACCATCTTGTGAAAACACAACTCTAATGCTCTCACAGACACTGAGTTAAGAGCCTTGACATTTCCATCTCTATAATTTTATCAGAAAGGTATGTTGAGGATGTGTGAGAGTAGTCGTGTCTATCTGAGGCATATTTGTGGAACGGGCCGGCGCAGTAAAGCTATTTTTTTCTCCATTTACACAAAGGGCAAACCATGTCAGTGTGACGTCCATGAGTGCGTTATGCAGTGTTTTGACTGGACTCTCAGTCTGCACCTGTGTGAGAAGACTAGAGTGACTCTTTTATCTGATAATGACTAACCAAACACTACTTACAACATGCATCACGGCACTCCCTCGTGTTTTAACTAGCTTGTGGGAAAAGCACCATTTTAATATTTTAAACACCTCTATTCCCATTCTGAGCCAAAACATTGACAGGATACGCAGCATGATTGCGGTGTGAATTCTGACATTTACAATAAACTTTGATATTAACGTCTCGATCGAGAACACTTTGGCTTGGGAGGTGATCACATTGTTCTGACTCTTATCGGTGTACGTAGAGTGAAATGATGGAGAGAGAGAGAGAGAGACAGACAGAGACAAAAAGACAGGCCCATGGGAGAGCTGCTGCTAGAGGCAACATGACCTCACATTACCTCAGAGACATGTAGGTGCAGGAGACACTGCTGTCTAACCAAGTGAACAGAGACACGGGCACAAACACTCCACACACCATGTTACTGCAAATTATTACATGGCTTTCCCGAATACTTGATTCTGATCTGTTGCAGGCATTCTGCGATCAGATATTTTTGGATAATTACAGCTAAACTATGATTGACTGTCTGACTATTTATTATCCATTTACAGCACACAAACAGCAAATATTTACACACAATGTTTTGCCTGCTATCAAACCCAAATAAATGGCGTGAATATAAGGCAAAAAAGGTCAAAGGCATAAAAGAGTGATAAAGAAGAAGAATAAAATGGTTAGAAATCTAGTCTAAAACACATTTGCCAAGAAATAAATAAACATATATATATATATATATATATATATAGGCCTATGAATGTTTAATTAAAAAATGTCACCAAGAAACCACAGAGAAATACATGAAATTCCATTGTATATATATATATATATATATATATATATATATATATATATATATATATAATTTGTTTTGTGTGTATGTGACTGATTGAAACACGACTGTGATATGAAGTAGGGTTGTCAAATGTACTGGTATTACCAGTCGATAAAAAAAAGCTCAAAGCTTTAATTTACATCTTGTTTTTACAAGCGTTGAGCATTAGCTGCGTTTACATGGACCCTTATAATCGGATTGAAGGCTCAATCGGACTAAAAAACCTTCATGTAAACACCTTAATCGATCCAATTGAGCTCGATCCGACTAGAATTTAGATCGGATCGAAAGGGATGGTTTACTCCTTTTGTAATCAGACCGAGAGAACATAACACTTGATCGGATTGAAAACTGAAACTAAAACGGCTGCGCATGTGCAATGACATTGAAATAGCATAATGACGTATGACGCACAGAACAAGCAGTTCTTCCTGTTGAATAAAGTGTGTGGCATCGAGAGAGGGTATGTCATAGAGGCAAGGTATGTGCCATCTAGGTGGTTACAGCAATGGGGACTACAAACCAAGATGGCCACCTCGTCCTGGACTACAGTTACCAGGTTCCTCAGTGGTGGGGACACAGCTGCTGTGAGTGAAGGAGAAAAGCTGTTAATGAGCTGAGAACAGAGAGAGACTGTCTGTTTTGTTTGAGAAGCATAAAGTGAAGCTGGGAGAGTTTTTGGTTATGGAAAAGAACGCTTTGGAGTTTTGAGTTGATCTATTAAAAAACAGTGACTTGATCTCTGCCTGGACTCGATTTGTGAACCAATTCACACTTTGATGATACCCTACCTCTCACGATGCCACAAGTGTCATATAGCCTAAAAAAAATCTCATTTCACTCAGTGTCTGTGAAGTGAAGCAGGACAACGTCAACGTCCCACCAGTGCTTGTTTTAGATTCTCATCCACACACGACTTTTGGCCGTGAGGTTTTACTGCGTGATAAATACAAGCAGCATGGCAAAACGGTTCATGCTCATCGTCTCCAAATCATGACCAGAGACGGATAAATATTAAGTATGTTGTTTAAAACAAATACAGAACCAATAGAGAAGAACAGTTATGCGCAAACAGTGGCATATTTGTGCAGTGTGCGCATGTCAAAAAATCTATTCCGATTTGAATCTTGTGATTTAACGCAAATTCATTCAGATTGTGTTCATGTAAACGTAGCTACTGTAGGCGATCACAATCATATCTATCGAGCATGTCAACGAAATGGCCTATCAGAGGTGCTAGTCAGAATCTGCTTAACACTGGTGAAAAAGCATGAGGTGCACACTTGCAAATCGTTTCATTATAACCAACAAAGTGTAAACACGATGTAAATAAAAGATGCATAGTACAATTAAGAGCTTTTTTATTATTATTACAGGAGTTTTCGAGAGTGTGCGGAATTCTCTGCTGTAGATATTGACTGATTATAAAGGGAGGGCTCTTCTCTTGATTTCTGTAACCCATTCTCAATATGAATAAAAGTTAAGCTTTTAAAAGTATGTACACTGCTAAGTTTCTAGATTGACAACTGTATGTAAAATGTGTGACTGAATCCAAAACTGTGGTAATTGACAGTGATGATAACAGACGGACGAGAAAAAAAAATGGGACAAAATGTTTTAAAGAACTTAATTCAATAGTTTTTGGTCTGGTACCGAAAGTGGTACCGACCAATTTGGAATTAAAATTTTGGAACTGTGACAGTGCTAATGTGAATGCTAAAGGTTTTAGTTGTTCATATTTTGTAACAGTAGGCTATAGAATTGATTACGTTTATTTAAAGAAAATACACACACAAAATGTAAGCTAAAACCTATTTGCCAAAATTAAATTAAATTAAAATGTTAATTTATGGTGTAACTAAATAATAATAATAAAAAAAAAAACAGAATAAAAACATTCTCTTAACAACTTGAATACATGCAAGAGTCCACATCGTAGTCATTAATTTTTTGAATAAAAAAGATTTGGGCATTGACCCAAAACGTATGTGTGGTCACTCATTATTCTGGACTCTATGGCTGTCTGTCTCTCTCTGTATTCGAATAACATCAGTGACTATAAGTGTGTGCACACGCATTTCAACAGAGACATCTTAAACTAGAGTTAAAGAAGGCACACCGTGTAGGCCTGAGGCTTTGTGGGAAAGTCGCAGCGCATACACACACACACACACAGACACACACTGAGGCACACGGGAGAGCGAACGACATGGATTTGAAGAGGAACACTTTTAAGTAGCACGTTTGTAGCATTTGCTCGTATCAGAGCGAGGTACTCAACCCTTTCATGTGGTTCCTCTCTATCTCTCTCTCTCTCTCTCTCTCTCTCTCTCTCTCTTTCTCTCTCTCTCTCTCTCTCTCCCCTCACTCACTCTCATCTCCTCCGCCAGCCCTTTTATTATTTCTCTCCCCTCTCTCTTTCTCCTCCGATCTCTTTTTAATTAATTACAACCTGGTCTAGTGACGGAGAGAGTAAGCTTTATCTTCCTCTGCCCCACTCTCTTACCGTGTCGAGAGAGTAAGACTGAGTTAAAAAGAGAGAGAGAGAGAGAGAGAGAGAGAGAGAGAGAGAGAGAGAGAGAGAGAGAGAGAGGACATGCCACACGCCAGTGCTTTCCTCCTGCTCCACTCTCTTCCTTACCCTCGTTCTTCCCTCTTCACTCTCTTCTCCGGCAACCCTGAGCAAGTGCTAGCAAGGGTCATATCTTTTTAATTATCTTTCTTGCCTTTGATTAATTATTCCGTCTGACAATAGCGTGTTTCTAATGCTTTTCACCTGCCCGTCTTGATTGACAGTGCCTCTGTCTGAGTCAAAGCAAACAGCTGCTGCCATGATTGCCTAGCAACCAGGAGGTGATGGATGAGACCCAGAGATGGATGGCCACAATAAATCATGTCTCCTGCTATAAAACTAGAAAAAAGAGAGAGAGAGAGAGAGAGAGAGAGAGAGAGAGAGAGGGAGAGAGAGAGAGAGAGAGAGAGAGAAAGAGAGAGAAAGAGAGAGAGAGAGAGAGAGAGAAAGAGCGAGGGAGGGAGAGAGGGGTACTAGGAAGGGGAAGAAATAGAGCATACAAAAACAAAACAACCTATTCTCTCCATCCTGTTCTTGCCTTTCCTCACGCCTCTATGTTTTTCTCATACTCTCTCTCTCTCTGGAATGGGTCTGAAACTCTCTTAACAGTTTGACCCAAGCTTTCAACCTCCCTAAGAAGGGTGCAGCTCTAAAGTGTGGTTTGCAGGGGCAGATGAAGCCCATAGGACTTTATAGAAGCAGACTGCTGAAACCCAAACGCTCGAGGAGTTCGTCATAGGGTGGGGCCTGTCATGAGTTGGGACACGTTCTAGGTGCTGGAAAATTCAAGAACAATGAGTCCAAGTACACCCAACACGTCCAACGAGCCTGCAAAGCAAAATAATTCATCAAACCCATTTCAATGCGGCCGGGAGCATGATGCATCTCACGTCGACAGTCGCATAGCCCCCTACCGCAACAATGGACAAATATATCAAGCATTGTTGAGCACTCAACTGCCACTGCCAGAGACGACAGGAATCTGACCAGCCCGTGAACTGCAGGCACACAGCGAGAGCGCACCGTTAACTGAATTATCAGATGCTTATAGATACTGTGAAAATATGATTCGGACAGATCTCCTCTTACAGTCACAAAAGGGACGGAGGAAAACATGACAGAAATGTTTTCATTAACGTGGGCCGGGCGCGGAGGATCACGTGAGATTAGAGCGCTCAGATATGTGTTTCTTTTTCTGCTTTCGTTAAAGGTCGGCTTCATTTCCTGCTAATGAAGCCCAGCTGTTCCCGCTCTTTTCGCGTCCATGACGACAATGGTCACCTCGTTCCTGAGGGGCTGTCGACAAAACTTTACGACCTCGATGAAAAACGTGTCAGCGGTGGGGGAGGAAAACAAAAACGGGAAAAAAAAGTCAGGGTAACCTAGGTTACAGGGCCACAGTGTTGACAAATAAAACACTTTGAGCTTTGTTTTCAGCAGCAAAAAAAAAACAAAAAAAACAGGCTAGTGAGTGGGTGAATGAGTGAGCAAAGGAGTGCGGCTCCTCTGGTATCTGGTAACGAACAGTGCAAGAGCTCGGCCCATCCATCAGAGGAAGCCCACGTCCTGCTCCGAGCTCTCTCTTGTTCTCTCTCTCTCTCTCTCTGAGCCCTGCTCAGGTTACAGCTTTACACGGCCAGTCTAAATAATATTCAAAATGATGAATGACATGGCCAGCCTCGTATCCATCATCAGTTTCTTTTTTTAAGGAGCATCCATCTTCAGTAATGCTCCTTTGAATCATGGGAAAGCGAAAGAGCTCCGATTCACTCATGCAGGCCCCTGGAGAGGCAGAAGGAGGGACAGGAGGAGGGAAAGAGGGAGGGATTTGGGTTCTGACTGATACCTGACAGTCAGACGTGAGCACGGACACAGCCTTCCCGAGTCGGACGCATGTAGGCTCACTTATAAAACCCAAGACTTCCTATGACCTCAATAAATACAAACCTTTCTAAGTGTGTCATTAAAAAAAGAACCTTCACAAACATAAAAATTGAGGAAAAATTTGAGTGGCATTGTTAGTGGTCGTGTCCCCCCCTCATCCGCCATCCCCTCCCCTGGCTGTGCAGACCCCTCGGTGGCGTGGAGGCAGTGGCAATTCTCCGAGGGGGGGACAGCCCCTAACACTGGGCTCCTTGGCAAGGGCCCGTTTGATAAATGACACATGTCATTCTGTCAGGAGAGAAGGGTGGGTCCATGATGTATGACCGTGCTGAGGAGCTGGGGAAATCGACTGTTTGGCATCGAGAGCCTCTCTCTCTCGCTCTCTTACACTCTTTCGGTCCCGCTATCTGGGTTCAGGACGGTATCAAAAAGGTCGAAGAGTTGTATCTGCGCGTGTGAGAGCCAGAGAACAGGCCGGCTGTTCTTTATTTCCCCTGTCTATTGCTCCATCTCACTCTCATACTCTCTTATTTTTGAAGAAAAGGGAAGAGGAAACAGGCCAATGAAGGAAAGAAAGGGGGAGAAAATGCCTAGGAGAAAGAAACAGACCTAAAAAAAGAAAACCTGGCTCGGAGTAGTGCGAGAGGGCAAGCGTATCAATCAAAGTCAACTTCGGCAACAACGAGACTACTATTTCAAATAAAAACTACATACGGCAGACAAACGACCTCGGCGCAGGACCGAAACCCGAAACGGCTAGCCGACCGACCAACCGAAACTCTCTACTCATCCCTTTCTCGTGTCTCCTCAAAGGCAGACTTCAACTCACCCCTCCTTTACTGTAAAAATCGTCTTCTCTTTTTCCTTCCTCTATCTCATGTTCTTTTCTTTTTTAACACACTGGCAGTGGGGGCCTGACATCTGCAGAGTGCATTTAAAGAAAAAAATGTGTCAAGGAAGCGTGATCCCCCCCTCCACCCTCTCTCTCTCTCTCTCTCTCTCTCTCTCTCTCTCTTTCATTAGCTCACTGGCAGGGTGGCACTTCTCAAGCTCATTACAGCCAGAGGATTTATGGTGCCGAACCCAATGGCGGAGAAAAGGCATCTGTCAATAATTGCAGGGAGCAGCGCACACACATCTCGAGAAGCTTTGAAATCTCATTAGGTATGCAGTTATCAGGCATAAAGATCAAAAACATTACTCAACTCAGACAGAATCCTACCAAGAAACATTAATTAGCAACAGGCCCGCAGTATAAAATAAAACAGACTTCCTCTCTCGCTCTCTCTCTCTCAGCCTCCCTCCCTCGCTCTGCCCCTCACACCTGCCTGCCTCTGCCAAGAACCGGCACGACCCAAGCAGGCGATGCGTACGAACACATTAAATAGCGGGATCACACAGGAAGGAAACGCTGGCATGACATTACGCTCAAGAAAAAATGCGCATCATCATACCCAAACATTCATATATGTGCACCGAGGTTGCGCAGATGCAGACATGGACAAACACAGGCGCACCGGGGACTCCGGCAGACTTAACAACATCCCGAACCCCTGCGCGCCACATTCCCCTCTTCTTCCTCTGCCCTCATTAAATAAAACACAACATGGAGGGAGGAGGGATAATTCCAAGCATCTGAGACTGATCAGGACATGAGAGAAGGAGTTTGGGAGCGTTTGAGGGCCTCCCCTCTCTCTTTCCTCCAGTCTGAGTACTGAGGAGAGAAGGAGGAAGAGGCCTGTCAGGCCGGAGAAGGATGTCAGAGCTCAGGCTGGCCCTGATTACTAGGGCCCCTCTCTCGCTCTCATTCTCTGCTGCTCTGCCTTTCATCACCCGCACCGCCATCAAAAAGCCTGCATGTCACACGCACACACCGTGATAAAAAGCGAAGCAAGACTGATGGCTGTCAGTTTTCAGACTCGGAGTGAAAGGGGAGGAGGGTGCCGAGACAAGCCGAGCGGTGGGGCAGGATCCCTGCCGTTCCTGTGGAGGAATCGTACGTGTACACGCACGTACACACTCACTCACTCAAGAGACACTCTGAAACATACCAACAACCAGCCCCCTGCCAAAATCTTTACTGTAGTCCCTGCCCCCAACTTACTCTCGGCACGTCCCTATCCCTCTTCGACGTGACAGGGATTACTTCCACACGGCCATATTTCATTGGACTACACTGGGACTCGTGCAGTTGCGTGTAGCTGCCAGAATGGACCGGCCTCACAGATACACACACAAAGAACTACAGTATCACTCAGAGTGAGAGAGCGAGAGTGGGAAGGCGGGACAACTCAAGCATATGGAAAGAGCGCAGGCCGGATGATTCATTAGTACTGTGATACTCAGTGCCACCTCTGTGCAAGGCTAAGCTAATATCCCTCACAGTACTGGGTAGAGTAAAAATAACTGTCTACCACAGCCAGACACATAGATCCCAGAAACCCTCCTCATTTCCTGTCTCCTCCCAGATTCCGCCCCACCGGAAGAGGTGTGGGCCACGGTAGCAGCAAATCAAGCAGCACAGCCGAGAATCTTGACCAATCGCCAGTGTAAAACAACAAGTAGATTTGGAGGCGAATTCTGGGTTTCACAGCATAATCGGCAAGGTTCAGTGTTCATTGTTGACGGATAAAATAAATAAGAATAAGGAAAATGAGCTAAAGGGGTATGATCAACACTTGCTGTGGTGCGTTCTCTCCGTGAGAACTATTTGTAAAACATGTTAAACTATTACAGTGCATGTAGTTCCAATTCTCTCAATAACAGAGGAAATCATCAACAAATTACAGCACACAACCCACTGAACTGAAACTACTCAAACTTTTCATCATATCCAAGCACACAGAAACCTTGAAGGGGAACATAAACAATTTTGAAATGTTTATTTTTCTTGTACTTTTTGACGCGTAAATGGCAGATAAGCTACTCAAAATGTTTTGTTTAAACGTCGCTAAAAAAGCTTAATTTTCAATATGTGTGACTTTCTCAGCGTAGGTTAAAACAAGAATGGTGCACTTTTTCCATGTTATTCTTTAAACAATAAATAGATTAATTTAATCAAATTGAAGCAAATAAAATCAGACAAACCTATGAGACGGCAAGCAAATTCAGTGTCAAATTTAACAAACACCAAACGACTAACAGTAATAGACGCTAATCAGTTTTTGTTAATGTCCGCTGAATTCCACGCTGGAAGATATTTCAAATGAAACATTTTGCGAGTTAAAGCTTCACATTACTGCATTTAATACAAGACAAATATAATATATTTTGATAATTTTTTGCATACTTAAACAGCATGAAAATATACTTATACGGTTATAACTGATCAAATAATAATAATGAAAATAACTGAAAACAAATTAAATTAGTCTGGGCTTTGCGTTGTGCACGGAAAACCTCCATCAACAACATCACTTTAAATTCGTGAAAAACACATTCGAGAAAAAAATAAAAATAATAATTACATTACATTTTATATGATGATCTTATAATCCAAAACAATGTGTTCTAACAGCAAGTGAGCAATTACTGCCAGTGTAAAATATGTATGCATTCAGGTCAATCACTCTTAGCAGAAAAGAAAGGAAGGGGAATCGTCTGAATAAAAAACAATATTTACTTTAAATTGTACAACTCTTTGTTTTTATTTATTGTTTTATACAGTTTAATGGGATTTACTGAAAAAATGATTTCCCTTATATTATTTTATTACAGGAAAAACAGCAGTTTATGTTCAGATTATGGTCAATATGGTCAAAGTAATAGTGTGTTTCAGCAAAAAAAAATCTACCTTTTTTTTACCAGTTAATACTTGTGGTTCTGTATTTTTTTAGGTTATTTACACTGTCGTAACCACTTTCAAACAGTGACAGCACTTTATATTGTAACCTTTATATTATAAACATATTTTGCATACAGTGTGTAGCATAACTTTAATCACTGTGCAAGATGAATCATAAAATAATCAGCAGATAAATTGATTCTTAAAATAGTTGTTAGCTTGAGTGTGTG
Source organism: Cyprinella venusta (assembly GCA_038021265.1). Classification (NCBI taxonomy): domain Eukaryota; kingdom Metazoa; phylum Chordata; class Actinopteri; order Cypriniformes; family Leuciscidae; genus Cyprinella; species Cyprinella venusta. The sequence goes on from CM075864.1 coordinate 27,024,640, forward strand.
TAAAAGCAAGACACACACAAACAATGGAATCGCCCTGCATTCATCCTCATATCTTCACCAAATAATCTCTGGAAAAGAAAGGGTGAAAAGAAGGGATGAGTGAGAAAGAAACAGAGAAGGAGAGAGAGAGAGAGAGAGACAGTAAGGGGGTAGACAGGGGGAAAAATGAGGGAAGGATGCAGCCTTGTGAGCCAATTTAAGAAATAAGTGCTGATGCATCAGCTATTGACTGTGTGAACGCTCCTGATAACGCTCAAGGCGAAACTGTGAGGGAAATGACAGCATCAACCGCCTGCAATAAACTGCAGCCCGCGAGACCAAGGGAGCCCTAATTGACAGCTGTCAAGCTAATGGGAGCCATGACGGAAGATTCGGGAAAAAAATTCTGTTTATCAACCATCAACCCTGGTGTGGATCCACAGCGAGGAGAACTTCCCCTCCCTCCGTTCTCTCTCTCTCTATCTTTCTCACTCTGTTTGGCTGTTAGGTTATTCAGCTTTTTCCCTTAACCCCCATCCCTCTTTCCTTCGTTCTTTCTTTCTCTTTCTCTCCGTTCCTGTGCTTTTTCCCCGCCTCTTCTGCTCTTAACCCTTCTCATTGTTGCTCACTTCTTGCGGTGAAAAAGGCGGAGGACAGCCATAACTAATCATAGTGTCAGTTGGCTGCCTGGGAGCGCAGGGTTTGGGCCGGAGCAATGTGAAGAGGACGAAGACTCAGGCCCCATAATCCACGCACACACACACACACACACACACACACACACTGCTGAAGAGACACCTACACAGGGCCAAATGCAGTTATATTTCCAGCTACTGTGTACATAAAAGCAAAGAAAAATGTGCGACTGACTGTATGCAATAAACAAATTTCAGTGAAACAATATATCCAACAGGCATGCTGCTCACTCTCCTGCTGAAATGACAATCAAGCTATAACAAAATGTGTTCGTGCGCCTCATTCATAATGCTGTTAGATAAGGAAATTCAATACAGAAATGCTCAAATGCCTATTAAAGAGCTGTAGGTGATGTTTAATTAGATCTCCAGTTAGATTTGAAGATTTTACTCTTACGCTCATTACATGCAAAATATCTAGATTAAAATTATATCCGTCTAGACGTGCATTAGTATGCAAACTTTTGATTAATCATTTTCTGAATTAAATAACTGTATATATTAAACAAAAAGAAAAAAACCCAATCATTTGAGGAGAGGAATGCAATTCTGGACAGTGGTGTACATGACATAATTTTCCTTTTCTTAATAATGCATATGATTATCATGACTAGGTTTTAATAAGGGTAATTAACATAATCAAGTCACCATGATGTTTCATTATAATTTAAGTAATTAAATTGCAGCAGGGGAAAGAAAAAAAAAAAGAAACTTGAACCAAAGTGGACGACTCTTCTTTGGCAAAGAAGTCAGAAGAGATCACACACACGGAACTTCAACAATATTCTTTCTGCGATTTGATCTAATCATAACTAACCTATTAGTGTGTTCCATATAAGCATGTGCTAGTGATCATTGTGTGAATGTGACCGTATTTACGAGCCCACCGGTGCGGTGTTCCCCATATGATCTCACGCATGCAATCCTCCACACCCTTGCCGGAACAGGCTTTGAGTTTGATTAATCATTGCTCCCTGTCTGCAATCAATCAAACACACACAAAATCACAGAAATCAGCTCCTTTCCCCAACTGCAATCCATCTCAGCGCAGCCTCCGTAACATTCGTCACAACCCAAATATTTTTATAAATCATATTTAGCCGCTCTAAACACAATGCTGAGAGTTAACATTTATTCAAACGCAGATGAGATAAACTAACTTTAAACACGATATGAACGCCATCATAATGACCGATGTCAACATCATTTGTCTTCATAGATCAAATCCGCTTGGTTCAAACTAAAGGCACGTATAGAGATTACAGTACATTTCACCAAACTATGAGCCGAGACGGACATGTAAACATGGAGACTGTATTTTGGACACTTTGGTATTGAGGGCACGTGGATGTTTCCAACAACGCTGTGCTTTTGATATTAAAAACCGAGACGGACAAAGAGATAGCTGGAGGAAAAAAGTTTGATGTTCTCTTCGACTCCCCAAAACAATTGATATGTTTGGTCTGGCAAAAGCTTTGAAGCCTGTGAACAAAACCATGGTGTGTACGCTGCATTGCCTGCACCTGAATGGTTGATTTTTTTTTTTTTGGCAGGGGGTGAAATCACCCTCACTAGACAGAGAGTGCTGTGTCTGTCTGTTAAAAAAAGAGAGATAGATGAGAACAAATGGGGAGCAGGCACAAAAAAAAAAAAAAAAAAAAATCACATCACGTACGCGCACAGAGCCGCCCACTTCCACCCGGTTATACCTTCACAACCCGATTTTTCTGCGCCTTTTGATTCTGTTTTGTCACCTCGCCACTATTATTGCTCTTAGTCTCTTGACCATTAAAAGCGCTCTATTTCAGCCAACATGATTACCCAGGTACCCCGGCCCATTTGTCACCTGCAGCAGCAAATTGAGTTAGTGCACCAACTAAAGGCATGGAGGACTGTGTAATATCAACTTGATTACATCAAACTAGCTGCAAACCTAATTGGGCTGGATGACAGTGTGCGGAGCTTGTCATCTCCAATCATTAGGCCTGTCAGGAATCCATCAGCTTTACAGCTAATTAGGTGAACACTAATGAAGCTGGCAAAACAACTTTTCTTTTTCTACGGCTGAGCGGGCCTTCCAGACTTGGTGGGAGGAGGGAGGAAGGGAGAGACGGAACGAGGGAGCGAGAGAAAGAGACAGAAAATGTGAGGGAGGGCGAAATTTTCTCATGCAAAGCTCAAGGTTGCAGGGGACTGGATTTCCCAAAGTTCCTAATCAAGGCCCATCATCTGCCATCTTTCCTTTGCTCTTTCCATCACAACGGCGCAATCAATTTGTCATCACTCTTTGTATGCCACAGTGCAGTCGTCAACCTTATAACTTGCAGCTGTGAGGGCTGCTGGGAGGGAGGGAGCGAGAAGATGAGGGAGAGACCGAGGGGAGGGGCATTGGTTTGAAGAAAGGAGAGAGGGAGTTAAAAAAGAAAAAAAAAATATCACAGGAAGTTGCTTCGTCTAAAGAGAGAAAAAAAAAGGCTCTCAGCCTGCTTTCGTATTTGTCTTCATCCACTCATCAAAGGCATAAATGCCTGATTTTCTCTCTCTCTCTGAAATGAGAAGCTTCTCAGTCACCCTTGTTCCCCTCCTCCCTCCTTCCCTCTACCTCTGCGTGTCCATTAGGCAAAAGCATTTTGATAAAGTAAAGCACAAGCCTATCGTATTGGGAGTGGAGAGGAGGGGAGGGGGACAAAATGAGAGCACTCACTCTGCCAACTTCTGATTGACCATTAGAGCTATTGATGAATGTGGCTGTCAAAGGAGAGACAATTAAATCAAATATGAAACAAAGTTGCTTTGACGGGTCAGACTGATGGAGCAAACCATTCTTCCGTCTCCAGATTAGGTTATTAGTTTTGTGTATGTGTGTGTGTGTGCGTGTGTGTTTTTGTAGGACTGTAGGTGTGCCCTCTATTGGACCGTGTTCATGAGTGTTTCATGCTCCGGTGATATTTGTATGCATGCAAGAGAGTGTCAGTGTTGATCATACTAAACTGTTGAATCTGATTATCAATAGACTACTTGTTTATATATAGATAAGATCTTCACCTGAAAGTTTCAGCAATAAATATCGTGCCGCGTATTACACAGTAACAGCGTGTAATTCATCCATGAATAAACAAAGACTCCTTGTGTCCCCTAAAGTTAGACAAGGATTCAAAAATCACAAGACGTACGTATTCTAGTTTTGAACACAACAGGAATATCAGTCACAGCTTTTAAATGCAGCTACTCAGTGGGCTTACAAAAGACATTAGTAACAGTTAAGCTGACAGATTTCTATTTTTGTTTCTTTGACTACATCATTTTTCCTTGTTGCAAATTTGTCGACCAACAATCAAAATGTCATAAGGTATCCATTTACGTGTTATTTTTAGAAAGTACATTAAAAATAAAGCAGATTTAGATGTCGCCTATCATTATTTAAACGGTCTGTTTTTCCCGTGTTCCTCATGTTAGTGGTCTTTGAGCCGTGGAAGTAAATGTGGCCTTGTGCCCCGGCCTATGTGGGGGGGAAAAAAGTAGAAAAGCAGCAATTAAAGATGTTTTAATGGGCGGTTGTCAGAGCAGACGTGACGTCACGGGGTTGTGGCGTTGCCATGGCGAGTGATTTATTGATGTTTATCAGGAATGAATAGATCAAAGAGCAGCCCAATGACAGGCAATCAATCAGCCGTCAAATCAAAGATGGGAATTGTCCATTAAAGGCTCTTCGTAGACCCCTCGTGCGTCGGCTACAAAATCATATTTTGAGGCTTTCCCAGAGACGATAAAAATATAAATAATAAGATGGATAAAGTTGGCTTTTTGTAATCAAATGTTTTCGCACAAAATCCCCCAAAACAACGAAGACAAGCATCAAAGAGAGTCGTGACAGTCAGCTGACACCTAAGCCCTTTTTCCCCAGCGCTTCTTTATAGATCTCTAATTCATGGAGTCAATATCTACGCCCTACGAGGAAAGAGAGCGGTGTGAAACAGAGAACAATCAAAAGACTTGTAGTCGACTCAGCTTCAACTGCATGGGGCCAGGCGAGTAAAATAGTCAGTATTCACGAGGATAAAGTTAAATATTGTTTCCCCTGATGAAAGGAAATGTCACTATGTGGCCTAAAAAACTGCTAGACTAACATGATAAACTTAATAAAAAACGACATACTTTCGGGGGGAAAAGGAAGACAAACTTTTTTTTAAAAAATACACATCATACCGCTGGAACACTGTGTAATTGCAGATCATTCATACACACAAACACACACATTCAACGTTACTATGAAGATAGCACAAAAAAATATATAATAAATAAATAAACGGGGAGGTGAAGAGGAGCAAATGAGGAGGAGGAAGAAGAAGAGCCGTACCTGCCGAGCGCCGGGGCGCTTGCTGTTTCCTCCGCGGCATGTTTCTCTTTCAGGGCTTTTTTTTTTTTTTTTTTCAGGAGCCCCTGAGATCCCGAGAGCTGCTCCGCTTCTGCTCTGATACACGGCACCTGGGGCGCTTTCACACGCCTGACATGTATCGGCAGTTTTCAAACCAAAAAATCAGACGGTAAGATCTGAAGAGGATGAAGACGAAGCGGGATTTTCCCCCTCTTTCCTCTCTCTCTTTCCCCCCGCGCGTCTTTTGGGTTTGACGGAGAGTCGAGCCGTTACAGCGGGGAGAAAAACCGCTCGTGCCTCAGTGCGATTCTCACTCACTCCGCGCTGGAAGCTGCAACAGGCAAGCTTAAAGGAAAACGAAATGATCGCGTCACTCAAAGTCTGCAAACAGAGGCAAACATCAAGCACTGTCATATTAACTCCTTCCATCTCGAATGGGTTAGCTAGCTCATGTCATGTGGGTAGGCATATGTCTCTCTCTCTCTCTCTTCTCTCTCTCTCTTTCTCTCTCTCTCTCCCTACCGCAGCCAACCACAATGCACTCTAATAGTAAAAGTAGCAGGTCACAAACACTATAGATATGCAATGATTGACACTAACATAGGAATGTATCAAATCGACATTCTGACTTCATGTTTTGTTTAAGCGTAAGACGCTTGCAATGCAGGCTGCAGTCGTCTTTATCAATGATTTGGGAACGTAATAGAGCAAAGCTTTACTTACTCGATTGCTTGAATAAACGTGTTATCCATGAGGAATCCGGTCCGAGTAATCGCAAAAGCAACAACAAAAAAATAATAATCTGCGCGGCTCTCGCCGATGGCTTTCTGTAAAAATCCAAAAGACTCCAAGTGCCCACCGCCTTTCAAACGTCCATCTCTTTTATAATAAACAAGCCGGGGAATAGACAAAAAGCTTGAAGGAGGAGATGGACGGACTTGTCGCCCGCGCGCTGCCTCGTTTGCTTATTTTGTCCGCGCGCGCTGGGAATCCGCTCAGAGAATCGATGCGATAGGTGTTTGATTGGGTATTCCTGCTTGTAATAACGCACATCAGAAGGAGGGGATTGACTCGGGCTGCGCCTCAGCTGCTGCTGCTGCTAGAGCATGGATCACTGAGCTATTGCCAAACACTTTCTTGGCCGCTAATAGCACTTTTTAGCCTTCTTTGTGGTGGTAGCAGATATTTTAAAAAAACACAACGGGCGAAGCAGACGCGTCTTCCTCGCGCTCGCGAGACGCCTTTTTCTCTTCTGTAGGCTAATGTCACTTTCGAAAATCCCTTATCAAACGCTTTCTTCACAGAATGGACTTTTTAAGACGGTAAGATCAACATTTTCCAAATATGTCCATCATCAGTTAATAACAGTGTTATGAAGAGCGGATTTTCTCGTTTCTGTTAGCGTGAACTGTCAAGCGTAAACTCTTTGTAGTGAAGAATCAAAGTTGTCCGTATTGGATGAGAGAGGGAGATGGGAACTGTGTCCTCTGTTTACTAGCTGAGGGTGAGTTGTCAGATATCGCCTCTTCCCCTAATGTCCTCGTGCTGTCTCTCCTCTCACTCATCTGACCGCAAAGGGAATCGCATCGAGCCCTCGAAAGGGGGCAGTTGGAGTCGTAGCTTTCACTAAAACTAGAATGTCCAGAATCTCGTGAATGTCCGCGCGCCGAGCTCACGGGGGGAGATTGAAAGGGAAGAGCAGTCTTTCACGGATCCGGGATGTTTTTGCCCAATCTCACTCACTCGTGTGTGCATGCCGTTAGATCCGCCCAAGCATCTGTCCGTCTAACCATTGGCGCATCCATCAGTGTCACACGCACATACACAGAGACACACACACGCCGCACGGAGTCGCTTTAACTACGGGAGGCTTCTCTTCTACGACGTATAAAGCAAGATCACACTGTTTTGTGGGCGATGCATTCCGATTTTATTCTAAAAGAAATAATGATAAAGATATAATGCTATAGGCTTCCTAGGCTAATGGTGCATCGGAACGCTGTAGGCTACCATGAGGATGCATCCTATTTTCAAACTTTAGTGGACGAATGTTTCTCTCTATTGGCTAGCCTACACCTTCGCTCATATTATAGCAACAACTATTAATAATAGAAATGGCAGCGTATATTTGTTAAAAAAGTTACAAATCTTAAAATCTTTAAGCAACTCACAAACAAGTTGATGCAACGAATGTTTGTTTTTTTCTTTCTTTCTTTTCTTTTAATAACCGGCTTTTCAATCTCGTTGGCAGTTGGCAGAGTGATGTGAATGTAATTTTCGTGATTTGCTATATGGATTACCGCGTGAAGGGTATGAAACATACATAGCTATTCTGGACCGCAGGCTATTCTGTTTATTTTTAGAGCCATATTTCAGCGATGGCCTCAGTTTTCGAGCATGTGCAAAACAACTTTAATTATGAACCACAAATTTAATTTCGAAAGTTTGAATGTCTGTAAAACTACAATAACCACAAATAAACTGTGCTAATGTGGACCTGATTTAGTCTCAAAGACTATTGAACAGCAATTAAACAGGTAAAAACTCAATTTAAATGTTCTTTTCAAGCTATAGCCTATATTAAATGATCTTTATGAAAACTTGAACATTTATAGCTACAATTAATGAACGAGTAAATCGCATCTTTGAATAAAACTATATGTAAACTATAAATAAAACTATATTAAACAACTAACATAGCTATATAAAAATGTACTGTGTGTGAGTGTGTAACAGAGAACAGCTGCATGAGTACATGAACGTCAGGGCGCAGTTCATTGTTAACGCCCCCTTTTATGTGCAAAATCCCCCAAAATGTTTTATTTTAAATAACATCGACGTAGGAAGTTTTACAATGCTATTTTGTCAAAAATCACAGCACTAACTGGCATTGTGCTCAGTTGCCCAAAGAGAAGAAAAGGTACGTGATTGTCTTGTGTTTCACTTGATTTTATGTGGATTCCTCAATGTGTAAATCCTTCAAGAGTCTGTTCTGTCCTGGTATTGTATGTCTTTAACTGTTATAACTACAGTTTTAATGTCAAAACGAAAGGCATCCGTTTAACGTGAAACAGGCCTTTGCACTTTAAAGAAGTATTTAAGCATTTTCTTGCAACTTATCCATTATTATTATTATTATTAGTAGTAGTAGTAGTAGTAGCCTAGTAGTAATAATTCACAATCTTTCAGAAAATACAAACTTGTGATTTATTGTTGTTGAGGAAGAAGGGAGTGACATTACTGAGTTTCTAAGACTGTAAACGAACTTAAACATCTTTCTTAAAAACAAAGATAAACTTTTTACTTTAATGAACCCTTTGCTATTAAATTAATATCCTAATTTCTGTGAATGTTGGTCTCATTTTGTTTTCACATATCTACCACTATGAGAAAGAGAAATAATATTTGTATCATAAATAATGAGTATAATATTTGTATCATAAATAATGAGTTATTTGGTACCACTTGGAGGCTCATTTTAATTGCCACATGCGCTGAGGACAACATGAACACTAATATGTTTTATTTGCCGCAATATACTAATGGCTGTGTTAAAACATCCCTGCTTTGTAAATTGTTGTTAGTTCAGTTTAAAGAAATAATTTTTATTAGGCTATATTACATTTCTTGTCGAATATGAAAAAAAATGAATGCTTGTGTAGGCTAATCTGAACAAGAACACACGTGACGATGTGAAAATAAGTCTTATTCCCCAAAAAGTCACTAGAACATTGACATTCAGAAAAATAAAAATCATAATGTGCTAGAACGAAAAAAAAGTCTATTGTTTTTCTTCACATATTATTGGAGCTCTCACTAGTCGGAGAAATGTGAGAGTTCGCTTTTACCTTTAAACTGAGAGAAAAGTCTGAAATTGCCCTAGTGGATCCCACTCATTAAAGTTTGAGCATTACCCCAGCATGACTTTAATCATACACGTATATTTATCCTATACGTTTTAGTCTAAACTAATACTTTATTGGAAAGTTACTGCCTATTTTAATTACACATATGTCTAAATACCGGAGATTAATGAATTTAATTTTCCCTAACTAATCCAAATTTCAGCCTCTTTCATTTCATTCACTCTGGTTTCCGATGCAAGCACGAAATGAAAGAAGAGAACGTGAGGGAAAGTGCTATTTTTTTGCGCACTATTTTACAGTCATGTGAACTTCTGTTCGTTTGTCTTTTTCCTCATTCGTCTCTACACATCTTTCTTTTGTTAGATATTTAATTTAATCTGATCAATCGTAATTAGTGCCATGCGCATAAGTTGAATAGTGAAAAATATTTGTATATAGGCTGTACGTTTCATTCTTTTTACGCAAAATTTTGCGAGGTGGGATAATACTTTGGGTGGGGGAAAAAAACGCCAAGAGCTTAAAACAACTTTAATTCAGCCCCTTTGTAAAGCTAGAATTATTATATTAAAAAAAAAAAATCACATTGGATGAATTGGCATTGTCTCATTGTGCTAAATGCAAAAGTTCAACACGATTCCAGACGCTTCATAATCCCTCTCCAGTTTAACACCTGTTTTCCATTTTGTGATTTCTCTCTATGTACACAAGCTGACACGACACAGATCCACAGGAGGGATCGCAATTCATCCAGAATTTCAGTACGATTATATAAAACAGTGCCAAGCAACAAACGCGACAAACGATATATATGAAAAGCATGAGTTTTACTCATGCTCAAATGAATGACTGTAAAGTTTTGTTTGTCTGTTTATTATGTAGAATTCAGTGAGTTTTTCGTTCTTTTGACTAGCTAAGCTAACTATTAATTTAACATTAGTTGCACCATCAGTGAATATTATTAGGTTGGATGCATTTTAGATTGAGGTATAGCAGGATTGAGATGTTTCTACAGTGAGAACTGGTGCATAATGGGGATAATGTCCCAAAAAAAAGATGGCAAAATCCAAAATCCTTGTCCTTGTGTGGACAGGTTTTAGTCCTCATGAGGAAAATTGCTTATAAATCATACTAAGTGATGTTTTTCTAAAATGTAAAAATGCAGAAAGTTTTCTGGGATGGTAAGTTTAAGGGTAGAATAATACTAAATAAAATACATTTTGCATAATATAAAAATCATCAAGTCTCCGTACAACATGGAAACCTGTGTGTGTGTGTGTTTTAAATTTAAGTGATGCAAAGGATGCAAAGGGTAAATTGCTTTAGGGTAATTCGTTTATAGCTTAACAGCATACATATATTACTTTAATTAATAGTCTTTATTCCAAAAAAAAAAAAATCTTTGAAAAAAGATCCATTGTACTACACACTACTTGCTAGTGCTAGTATAGTAGTAGCACATTACTACTTTTTAAAGTGTGATCAGCATTAATGAAATCATCATTGAATATTTATTCTATACTGACTAGCATGTTTATGTTATGTTTTCTAGCAGTTGGATGAGATCAATATAGTATCAAAGTTAAAGTTAAGGTTTATTGGCCATGCGAGACTGCTCTAACCAGGTATTTGAGTTGCTTCCAACATTAAACACAAAACAATTAACAATGCAATACAATATAAAATACAACATATTGCACGGCATTATATACACAGGTTAGGCCCAGGGCAGCAGCAGGCTCTCATTGTTTCAAGGAACATCTCTTATGAATAAAGGTTAATGTATGGTGACACCACCCATGAGACTAGGAGACCCAGCTGTGCTAGACTAGGTCAGATCAGGCTAGACCCACACAGAACATGATCAGCTTGGTACCCAACTCATTTTTGTGGTTTGAAGAGAGTAAACATCTTTACCATCATATCATTGTCCTATGAAAATAATGGCTAGGACTAGATCCTGGCCAGCTATAAAAAGCATGTGTCGTAATTAGAGCTAGAGATTTCCCGCTTCTGGAGCTCACGCTCTCCTGCACCACGCATCTTCACGGCACACTTGTTCCTAGTAGTGTGTGTAAAGAGGCATCAGAGAGATCTACTCAAGAGAGGCAAAACTTCTATTCAGTAGCAAGCATCAAATGCCTATTGTAGATATAGCAGATCCCACATTAAACACACAGAATATTTTTTTCTATACTCATCTGTGGTAGTTTTATACTCTCTCTTTTTTTTTCCCACACTCTCATTGAAAATGAATTGTAATCCGATTGTAGGTAACTTCCAGTGCAGATCAAAAATGTGCAAGATATATAAAAAAAATAGCCAGATATAAAAAATGGTGTAAAATACAACATACAACATAAAGTATAAGAGTATCATGTCAATTCAAACACTGGCCTAAAAGTGTCTAAAGTCTGATCTCTCATAGGGCATCATATGAGTCTTATATGTATACACTCTTAGAAAAAAGGGTTCTATATATGCAGCACAGGGTTCTTTACTCAACTCCAAAGGATATTTAATACTAAAAAAAGTTCTATAATGAGAAGAAAGAACCCTTTTGGCACAAATGTTCTTTAAAGGCTATTATTCATTCATATATTACATTATTCTGCAACGTTTGTACTATGTAATTAAATTATTGTTTATTAAACTGTTGTAACTTAACATCACATTTTAATCATGCTGATTTTGGAGGATAAAAACTGAAATGGCACTCTTCGTCTGATATTGATTAACTACATTTTTTTTTTAACCCACATATCTTGAATTTTGTGATCGTTCACATGCATTACATTTTAGGGGTTCCAAATACGGTAGCGCTTTAGAACCTTTTAAGGTTCTATATAGAACCTTTCCTTCTAAGAGTGTACTGTGTATAGGTAATTAGAAAGTATCTAGGACTGGTTCACCATGCGTAGTTTGGCTCACAACTGTTGTTGTTCAGCCCTGAAATTTAAAGTGCCCTCAGAGAAAGAAAAGGACTGCTGGCCTCTTCAGAGAGGAACAATATTTCCTCTGCCTCTTACTGCTGATGTGTGTCTCACACTCTGGTATGTCCTTCTTCCTCAGAAGAGGAACCTTACATGTTGGGGGCTGCTCTTTTGTATCTCTCTCTCTCTTTCTCTTTCTCTCTCTGACTCCTTCTCTCTCTCTGGGTGTGCTAGCTTGCAGGGTTGAGAGGGCAAGTGCTGACCAGCCCTCTTTCTCTGCCTCTTACTAGGTCATGGAGCACCCCCCTCCCCACTCCCATACCTCTTTCTCCGGCACCTTCCCATCCTCTGCCACCAGGGAGAGGGTAATTTAAGCCCTGCTTGATATATCCAATTCATCACTGTCCCACAGACCCGCTTCAAAATTAAAGTCTGATCTACAAAGTTAAAGCAGGTTGAGATAAAAATTGGCATAGGTCAGAGAAGAAGGGAGCAGACAAAACACGTGGCGCTTTTTCATCTCTTTTGATTTATGCTTTCAAGGAGAGCAGCAGAAAAATTAAAACATTGCCCTGTTCTATCAGTTGTAGCTTATGTTTTGGTCATTAAAGCCAAATCGGGTTTAGGTTAGATTGGAAGAAGAGGAACATTTGGGAGAAATGTGTTACCTCAGCGGTTTGATGGGGTCAACAACAAATATAAAGAAGTATATACAAATATTTGATACAGACACACAAAATAATAATAATAATAATTAAAAAAAAATAAATCAAGTTTAAATAAATGATTGACCCAAAAATTGTTAATGATGTCCTCTCTTCTGTGGGACATAAAATAAGAACTATTTGGTTACCAACATTCTTCAAACATTATTATTTTATGTAGGTTAAACAACATGAGGGCGAGTAAATTATGAATTTATGATTTTTTTTTTGATAAAATGATGATTTTTTTTAATTAATACCGATTTGATGAAAAGTTACAATATATTATATTTTATTATATATATATATATATATATATATATATATATATATATATATATATATATATATATATATATATATATATTTAAGAAAGTTGTTCATTAATTTTCAAGTGTAAAAAGTATATATATATATATATTTTTTTTTTTTTTTGAAATATTACATTTTGGGGAGTCATATACAAGCACAAAATATGTGATTTTTTAAATAAAGACGTGATATTTTAAAATTGACACCTAAAAATATATAAATGAATTTTACTGCAGAAATGAAGACATGCTCAACACAGAAGTGTATTCAATTTTGAATGTAGGATTTTTCGAATAAACATAAAATGAAACGCAAGCGTAGGCCATTATGGTCTTTTTTTATCTTATTTTAATTCACAGCAATTAGGCTACATACCAAAGAAATCAGTTCAAATTACATGGTTTAGCTCAATAGTTTCCTGGTTTGATGTCAGCACCATTATTGACTATATACAGTTTTTTTGATCTTGAAAGCATTTTCCGCAGATTATCATTGCCGAAACAGACAGTGATTGAAGCTTGTGAGTGAGATGAAGATTGCGGTGTGTGTTTGAGCAGGAGATATATGATGGGTGAGTGTGATTATACAATAAATGAGCAGATGTGGGTGAAGAGCTTGATTATGAGTGAATGTTTGACTTTGATGTAGTGGTGAAAGAATGACCAAGTAAAAGAAAACAACTTTCATTTTAATGGGCCCATGAAACTCTGTCTGATTGGACGGAATGACGTAAAGCAGGCATGAGTCAGTCGTGATTGAAGGAACATGAGCATGTGTGTGAGGGACATGGAGTGGTTGGGGTGGAGGTGCTAGTATCAGCTCACAATAAAGACTGATTGTTAGTGCGTGAGAGTGCACATGATGTGCGTGGGAGAGGAAGCGGGTGTGTGTGTGCACATTTGAGCATGACCGTAGATATAAGAACTTGTGTGTGTATGCGCAAAATGGCACATTTTCATTCATTTTGTGTGTGGGAATAAGCCTGCATGTGATTGCCTTGCATCTCTGTGTGCGGGACCTGATCCACGGCGCTGTATGGTAAACAGGAACGTTTTCCCTGGAAGGAGGAATTTCCCCCAGCAGCCCCCTATAGCAGTAATGGTGGTGGTAATGAGCTGCAGCTGTCAGAGCTCTTTCCGCCTCTTGTCCCTGATTCATGTTCCTGCCGCACAACATCTACAACTGGAACAAATGTTTACCCCAATGAAAACCAGACAAACACGGCCAGCCCGGCTCACAGCTCCTAACGGAATAACTAATAGCCCCGGCTCGGTTTTAGCGCTAATAATGATGCAAGTGAGCTCTGAAATACAGACCTTCAAGGTCAACGGAACTGACCATCAAACAAGGCTATCGTTATTTTAAGATGCTGGTGTTGCTGAGATTTAATTGACCAAAGTATTATATTTTTGATATTATTTGCCCCTTTTTTTTTCTGTAAAAGAAAATGTTCCGAGTGCAGGGATTCTTTAAAGGAATGCAGAATTCAATGCATCCATATACTGTTTCGTAAAATCCAGCGTTCCAATCAAGGCATATGTGTGTTTTTATAGAGCAGATGGAGCTTGACTCATTCTGGCTTCCTGACTGGGTTTCCTCCCAGTATTCTGCTCCCATGAGGTTGATATTTCTAGAGAGCACAATCTATATCCATTGGAATGAGTGTCATGATTCAGGGATTGAGATGAGTCACTGATTGTGACTGAGCTGGAATGGGATAATCTGAAATGTGTTTTCATATAACTTTTTATAACTTGCTGTCACTGTACTGCTGTTTAAATATAGCTGCTGTCTTTTTACATTCCACTTGTCCATTTTTCCTTTCTGCAAATGGCATTCTTTTTTTATTGTGGCTGTTTTACCTTCTTCTATTCATAATGAAGAATCGAATGCATTAAGTGATGTAGAGAGATAAAGCGCCTCAGAGTGTGTTTGTGTGTTTACCCCATGCGGCCACTAATGCTACGGCTGTGTGCCAGCGATGACATTAATCCATTAATCACACTTTTTTGTGTATTTGTGCAGGCCTGCTTTATTAATTAAATGTGATGTAACGCTGACACAACCTCTCTCTGTCGGACTTCCTTCCTCATTAAACACAAAAACTGCCATCAGCCGCCTGTCAAAAGACCCCACCCTGGAAATCAGACTCTGGAAACTGTAAAAGACATGGTAACTGTGACACAAGAAGGAGGGGTTGGTGGGGGGGGGGGGATTAGAAGTTCTGGAACAAAATTATAAGGGTTTACAAACAAGCAAGGGGTGCTGGAGAGAAAAAAAAAATCAAAGATCAACCTTTCTTCCTCATTCCCTCTCTCTTTCTGTTGTCTTGTCAACCGTGTGAGAGCCACTTCACTATCTGGTGTTTATCTTACACTGACATTCTCTGCTCCATCTATTTTTCAGCCCTCCTAAGCAGAAGCCTCACCTCGAAACACTCTAGGAGAGTCTAATGACAGCGAGATAAAATGAGAGAAAGGGATAAGAATGAATCACACAATCACAGGGTAATTTGTAACTATTTTACATTTTGGCGAATTGGGGGCTTATTGTATGAATTTGAACGTTTTAGGGATGTTATCGGTTAATCAATTATCGATTAATTGTCGACAAGAATTCACTCGATTAAATTTAATTATTTCTTGGCTAATTGAACATTCCGAACGTGACACGAGATTCTCACATGGGAGACCCGACACAAACTTGAGGCAGCAAAAAAAGAAACCAAACATGAGGTGGTTAAAAAGGATTGGACTAAGGCAGGTTTTTGAGCACTTAAATCACGACTGCAAACCACGACTCACGAGTATTCCAGGCCAGTCACACAAAACTACCTGAGCGCAAGGAATTGTGGTAGCTAGATGTAAACAAACCAGCATGGCTGACCTTATGGTGCTTATGCGCTTTTGTAATAATTTCTGTCACCAACGGTGCTTAATCCTTGTTTATTTGAGGGAAACAGCGCATAAGGCAAGATAAGCTGTTATACCTTTTATTTAACTTCATTTGTATATTTGGAAATTGATTTAGTATTAATTTATCCTTGCCCTCATTGGACTGAAAACTAGTTAACGTTCTATTGTCCTAAAGTGTATTCTCACCGTGTACCGCCTGCAGAAACACTGCATCCATAGGGGCTGCCATTGTTGTTTTTTTATGGTTCCATGAGCTATGTGACGTCAGAGCTCGTAACTGGGAGTAGCCTACATCGATCTAGTACGAGTTCATGGGTGGGAAGTCACGGGTGTGACTGCTGTTCCAGTGCACTTTCGCGGGTAAAAGGTTGGAAAAACACGGGTTACAGTGTGGGCGACAATCCATAAGCCAAAATAATTTGTCGGCCGAGAGACTGAGTAGGGGAAACTATTGCCAGACGCGCTTGCTTAAATGAACCTGAATCCAAAGATTGCGTTTTGTAGATTTATTTAGTTGTGTTAGAAATGAACAAGGTTGTGTGTCCAATACATTCCATCCATAGTAATTGTTTCACTTGCATACGAAATGGTCTCCAAACACAGACAACATCACACGACGTTAGTGTGTTCTACAGCGGTCAACAAAATAAGACTTCCCCCATCACCCCCTCTCCTTCCTGACGAACCCCACAGGTGGGAAGATAATATAGTCTCACTTCCTCCACCGCCACCAGGTGCCTTAATTACCGTAAGTAACCAAAAGAATGTGTTCATAAAATGAAACAATACCAGGCTCTTACATTCCGGCCCCTAATTATTACAGCTATCACACAGTAATAATTACATACATTACACGTGCAGGGGGGGGGGGGTCCTCTTCTGTCTGGCAACACTTCAGTTATCCTTCCGATGATCCAGGAGTTGCGGGGTGCAGAATCATCCACTACAAGTATTTTGTCTCCAGGAATGAAATTCCGCTTGATCTTGGTCCATTTTTGTCGTTCCTGCAGTTGTGGTAAATACTCCTTAGTCCACCTTTTCCAAAACAAGTCAGCCATGTATTGGACTTGCTTCCATCTTCGCCGTGCATACATGTCCTCTTTCTGAAATAGTCCAAGAGGTAAACATGGTTTAGTTTTAAGAAGCAGAAGGTGGTTCGGAGTTAATGCTTCCAAATCGCTGGGATCTGTCGATTCCTTGGTGATGGGTCTACTGTTGAGAATTGATTCCACTTCACAGAGCACTGTGCAGAGTGCTTCCTCTTCCAGACTTTGTGTCCTTAAAGTCGAGTTAAGGACCTTTCTAACAGAACCAATCAACCTCTCCCATGCTCCTCCATGGTGTGATCCAGTGGGAGGTTTGAAGGTCCATTTAATTCCTTTTACCGATTATGCATCATTGATCTGTTCCAAGTTCCATCCTTCAATGGCTCGTCTTAACTCCCGCTCTGCGCCGACGAAGTTGGTGCCATTGTCTGACCGCAACTCTTTGACCTGTCCTCTTCTTGCAATGAAGCGTCGCAGTGCATTAATGCAAGAATCTGTATCCAATGATGAGGCGACTTCAATGTGTACTGCTCTTATTGCTTAACACGTGAAGATAACTCCATATCTTTTTACAAGACTCCTGCCACGCTTGACCTCGAACGGACCAAAGTAGTCAACTCCGACATGACTGAAGGGAGGTTCTTCAGAAGAAACTCTGTCTTCAGGCAAATAAGCCATCTGCTGTTGACCTGCAGCCCCATGTAGCTGCCGAGTCGACACACCACACATCTTGCCAAGATCTTCCTTATGGAATAATGCATCTCTGATAAACCTTCTCTTCAGGTTAAGGGTGCGTTGCTCTGCAATCTTCCGGTTGTTAGGCATGCTTACCTTTCTGTCTTTCAGAGGTAAAGCAATACTGTAATGGCCATCAACTAATTTCACAGAACTGTTAGCCATTTCTAAGAACCTGCAGTCATCCCTTGGAAGTCCTAGCTGTTCCTCATGACTGCACTCTGGAAAATCTGTCTTGAACTGTTGTTTCCAGAGTTCATCCAGTGTTACAGCAGAAATTCTGTTGATGGTAAATGCAGACTGACACACACCAGGTTCATCACAACATTCTCCACCAAGGGGTCCATTTACCGTCCAACCAAGCATAGTCTTGATGGCATATGGCCCTTCGTCCACACTCCGGATGATTTCAAGTGGTTCCAAAGCTCTGGGTACGTTCATGCCTATCAGAAGCTCCACATCTTTATCTATCTCAGGCAAGTACACATGTTTCAAATGAGGCCATTTACGCAAGTCCTCCTGTCGTGGGATATTACTCCTATTTACAGGCATCCTAGGTTGTGTGAAAATATCTGGCATTTCACAGTACCAGCCACTGTCCAAACCAGCCACTTCTAAGTCTGACACAATACAACTGTCCACAATTCTCTCTTGGCCCATGGTGCGCAAAAAAATCTTTGTTTTTCTCCCGGAGAGATTCAATCTATCCATCAAACCCATTGTGCAGAAGGATGCTGAACTGCCCTGGTCCAAAAAGGCATAGGTCTCCACTATCCTTTGCCCACTCTTTGATTTCACCTTTACTGGTACGATGGCGAGCTTGAAATCTTGTTTGCCGGCCCCAGTAAGACCACAGTTGCTCTTACCCTTCTCTGCATCTGCTCTTCTGTCCTTGTGGTGGATGTGAAGCATGCTAGGGTGCCTTGAGCCACATGTTTTGCAAGAAAGACGTTTCCTACACTCCTTACTGATGTGACCAGTACACAAACAGCCAAAACAAACTCCATTCTTTTTCAGGAAATCAATCTTCTCACTTTGAGCTCTCTTCTCCAGCAGAGTACAAAACTCCAGCACGTGTCCACCTTTGCAGTACAGGCAAATCTTTTCAGGTAAGTGTCCATCTTTAACCTTGTGTTATGTTAGTGTCTTTTCAACTGTAGTAGCAGCAGTGGCAAAGCTACTTCCCTTAGCCCCTGAGCGAAGCGATCTTGTCCTGCCGCCTTCTTTTTTTGCCACCAACACTGGTACATCCTGTAGATTTCCAAACACAGGATCGGTTATGATCTTCACTTGACGTTCCATAAAATCCACAATATCAGCAAAATTAGCTCTCCTGTTCATCATGAGGGATCAAAGGCATCAAAGATGTGTGCAATGCAGTGGCATTTTCAGATAATTGCAGCAGGACATCAAACTGTGCTTTAACTTGTGAAGCATTTTTATCATCTCTCATGAGCTTTTTGAGAGACAATATCTGTCTTTTTAAGTTGTCTACATCCTTTTTACGCTGTTTTTGAATTGACTCAATCCTGCTTGCCAGAGCCTTTTCAGTCAGAATGATTTTTCTTTTCTCCATATTAGATGAAGTTGAACCAGCCCTTGATCCACTCATCTTGTGCATACACAGATGTAAATAAACAACGCAGTATGAATCCAACGTAAAGCCAACGACGCCAATAGCCACAACGATTATATGCAAGCAAGATATCCAACGCGCTGAAGCCACACCACACACACATAAGCCAGCTGTTTGCTCCAAACATAAACACGATCGGCGGCAATCGACCCGTTCCAAACAACAGCAACACCAAACTTCAAGTGGCAGTAACCCGTTCAAACTACCATCCAAAACAAGCCATAACAGTAGGAAACGCAGGTTACATACCACTGTTTGTGTGCGATGCTCTCGCCCAGCCGCCGTTCTCCCGCATATTCAAATGGATCCATGTGTGTGATCTCAATGGCCGATCCCGTAACTCCGTAAGTGAATGACGGCCTTCCGTTTGCGTGGTTTCTTTTCCAAGTTTATCGTGATTTTGTTGACAAATGTGGGCGATAATCCATAAGCCAAAATAATTTGTCGGCCTAAAGAGACTGAGTAGGGGAAACTATTGCCAGACGCGCTTGCTTAAATGAACCTGAATCCAAAGATAGCGTTTTGTAGATTTATTTAGTTGTGTTAGAAATGAACAAGGTTGTGTGTTCAATACATTCCATCCATAGTAATTGTTTCACTTGCATACGAAATGGTCTCCAAACACAGACAGCATCACACGACGTTAGTGTGTTCTACAGCGGTCAACAAAATAAGACTTCCCCCATCACCCCCTCTCTTTCCTGACGAACCCCACAGGTGGGAAGATAATATAGTCTCACTTCCTCCACCGCCACCAGGTGCCTTAATTACCGTAAGTAACCAAAAGAATGTGTTCATAAAATGAAACAATACCACGCTCTTACATACAGGTTCCTTGGAACGTGACATAAGTTACCAGCTAGCGTGCTAACCTCGAAAATCCAGCTGTGTTCTAACATAACTTAACTCTCCTTATTATCTAGGCTCCTTGCATGTTGGCTAATAACTTTTTTAAAGCTGGGTCACAACCATTAACAGCGCTGTGTTGGACAGATGAGCGAGATCGCAAGAAATATGGGAGAGCAAGAGCACAAGAGGTAGTGTTGCGCGAATGCGCTACAACGCTCTGCAATCAAATAGCATTTTAAAAAGGCTTAGTAAATATATATATATATATATATATATATATATATATATATATATATATATATAGCGAAAATCAATGTGTGGTTTATGTTGTGGCGAGCCGCCACAAATAAATGAACGTATAGGAAACAAATCTGAGCGGGTCAGTATAGATAGGGTACAATAGGCCTAAAGACACACCCGGGTAAAGGGCGCCTTAAATTTTATTTTCCTTTGAACCACTAGATGGCACAAAAACTTGCTGCAGCACTTTCCAAAACATCTGCTTTTTAAGATGCACATTTGGCTGATCCTTTACGTGATTGCTGGCAGAAAGTTGATTCTGTGCTAATTTGAATCAATAATTGATGTTTTTAAAATGTACAAACAAATGTCTTGTTAATTAATTTCCCGTTTTGTTCAAGGTAATTAAAGAAACATTTTTTTCAACAATGGAAGACAATTTAAAAGTTTGGTATTTGGGGTAAAAGGCTAGGTTAGGGTTAGGTGAAAGACGCAATAATTAACATGATAGGAAATAGCTGGCTGACTTTTCCATTTGTTGACGTGGTATGGTTAGATTCAGATGTCCACTTTTGATGTCCATTCAAAGATATGATATTAATCATACCATATAGAAAATATCATGTATTGTTACTGTAAACTATATTATGGGACCTACTTAAATGCTTTCAGCATGTTTCTGTATTTTTAAAATGTATTTTTTTACCTTAACATTATAGTATATTTTATTGAACACAAATTAATAATTTTATTTATCAAATGATTTACCCATGCTAACTATACACCATGCAGTGGGCTAAACAGGCCACCTTGTCACCTCATACATTTACAAGTTTTTTTTAAACAAAATAAAGTACTTCTTTGAATTATTTTCATACAGATGTGCCTTTAACATCATTGTACACTGTGTGTATAAACTAGTGTGTGTGTGTGTGTGTGTGTGTGTGTGTGTGTTGCTGTTGCAATTTCAAGCTAATTATATCATATGTTTTATAGATGGATTGATAGGCAGACTATTGTATACTTTGACTCAGAGATGAGAGAGAAAACAAGATCCCACTCAGTAGAACCAATAATCATATTACAGCTGAACCAATGTGACACGTTGCTTTTGAATAGAAATCTGATCAGAAGAAAATTCAAATACCCATATAAGTCCACACACACACACAGAGACACACACACTATCAGATGTCATCATGTTGACTCCTGGCTGACTTGTTTTACAATGAGAGACTCAAAGTGCACCCAGAGGCTAGCCTTTACAGCCCAATGATTAGCATTCTCGTGGCTAAAGCCAGACACTAGAAGAAGTGACACTTGTGAGTTGGCTACTGTATGTTTCCTGCCAGTGTAAAGGCCATTGCACACTGTGCGTTTTTTCGTATTCATGATTCGATGGCTCTGAATTGTCAAAACACCATTTAAACACCATTAAAACTGCTTGCTACGGATGCGAAAAACGCCGAAAATCGAACCCGATTCGATTTTTTTCTATGACACATGAAAGTTTGGGAGGCAGTTTGCAAGCGTGATTGACATAACGTGAGGTCGTATTTATTTTTTAACGTGCGAAAATTCCTGATGCAAATTTCGGACTTTCGGGCCTTAAATTAGCACTTCCGCATATTCTCCTAACATCCATATGAGAGTTATCAAGGACATGTTTAAAATACAATGGCACAGAAAGCAGTTTGATTTAACATGCAAATGTGATAAAAGCACACTTTGTACTTAATGAAAATCAAATTAGAAAAATCTCAAAATGAAACATATCTTTCATAGTAGCCATTCTGGATGGTATTGCCACTGATATGAGTTCTATTTTTACCTTGAAAATCATTTCACCAAGTCCAAATTCTAATGTGTGTGAGTTCTCTGAGGAGGTTTTGTTTTTTCTGAAACGGGATCTAATAACTGTCCTCTTTATAAGCAGGAAGTGATGCGTCTCACTGCTGATAATAGTCAATCATTCATCTAACCATCATAGATTCAAACAGGGCTCAGTTTGTATGAGTCTACAACAGGTGCAGGATGAAGCGCACACAGGAATTCTGAAAAAGAAGTGCACATGTCAAAGGTCAAATGTATGAGCACACAATCACCAGGGCTAAATAAATAAAAATGTTAAATGAAAGAAATACTTTCTCAGATCTACTATAGGAGATGGTTTATGTCTGTGTTTGTGTGTATGTGCGCACAGGAAGGTGACTAATTAAATGAGTACATTAATTACACGTTAGATACAAGATACGGTGTATGATCTCTCTGTGTGCGCGCACACTTCCGACAATTCAAAACCATGAATACAATGGCAATAATACAAAATAGGCTCACACTGCGTGTGTAATGACTAAATGAAATGAAGCCTGCTGGTTTTCCTGGGCTCATTGTGGCCAGTGTTCAGCTGTATTTTAGTACTGTGTTCCCCAGCCAAATGTCATGCAAAGTGTCTGCAAAATGGTTTGATCTGAGCAAATTAATGTTGGACATAAAAGTCTAGCTTTCTCTTGGGCAGAGGCCAGGCTTTTCAGAGAGAAAGGGGAAAAGCACTTAGTTGTAAAAGCGAGTTGTGCTTTACATTTTGATTAGGTCGTTTTTCATGACTGAAAAGAAAGAAAATAGAAAAGCTTTTGATTTCAGGGGTTAATGGGAGGTATTTATTACCTGTAGTGCTGATATAAGCTCCACAATATATATATATATATATATTTTTTTCCTAGAACACCAATATCTTCTTTGAATAACAAAAAAATGTTTTCAAAACATTGATGTGAATAACTACATGCATGCTTTGTAATATTCCTATCCATGATTACAATACTCCAGTCTGTGAGTATAAACAAAGGCCTCCATCTTAATGTCAGTCTCAGATGCTCAGACTTGGATCATGATCTATGAGCGGTTGGCTCCATGGTAACCAGTATTAAGTGGACACTATAATCATATCATTTATTCAGCTTTGTGACCTCTTTGTCTCTATTTTTAAAATCAGGTGAGAAGGTAACAGAGCTCCACACTCCTCTGCAAAACAACTCTTCACTCCTACACAGCAGAGTAAATTTACAGTACTGCACATCATTGGTGAACCAGTGGTACATCTCTTAATGCCTTTACTGAAGAAAAAAAAAACAGAGTTTGTTTCTTATCTTATAATTAGTAGGTATGCAGCCTGCTGTGACATGACATTGTATATTGTAACAGAGACATTTAGTGTCTCTATTGTTTTGTTTCTTCTCTCTATATATATGAACTACTGTTCAAAATGTTGGGGTGGTATACAGTGACGGTTCTACATTGAAGTACACCCTGGGCGAGACACCCTTTGAGACCTGCCTCCAGCACAACACAAACTCCACATAAATAAAATGAAATGAATACAAAAGACCATTCCAGCATAACAAAAAGTCGGTGCTTTAGGATGTAACTTTCATTTTATGTACTAGATCTACCGTCTAACGTCACTCATTCCACTATCATATTGTTTATAATACACATTTCCACACACTTTCAGTACCGTAATGTTACTTTTTATGATCTAACTTCTGCATTTTTTATCCTATTAACCTAACTTGTACAGTACATGATCTAACCTATTTTGACATTGCTGATTGTGAAAGATAGACGAATAGTTAGTGCAATGCCTTAAGCTAAAAAACACCACAAATGTAACGTTATCATGGTACGAGCATGGAGCGTTTGTTCAACGTCAAGCTGATAAAAGTAGCCAATTATTATAACGTTCCAGTGGGAGTTTACATGAGTTTCCAGAATGTTGTGTGATGCTTTCTCCGGTGTGTTGAAAGTCTCAGTGTGGCTGTGTACCATGAGTGCTCATTCTTGAGTTCGAGCATGCGCAAGATTTGGTAAAAATTGTAAAAATTGGTTGCAATCTAAAACATCACCAATAGAGGCCTCTAAAAAAATACATATAGCACCTTTAAGAAACATTTATTATCATTATTATTATTATTATTATTATTATTATTATTATTATTATTAATGTTAAAAAACTGTTCTGAGTGTGGTGTCGACGACTGACAATAGGGGTCGTAGCTGGTAGCCCTAAACATCCCTGATACTCTAATGAGAATTGGTTTCCCCGGGACATATGTGTAAACGGGATATGGAGAACATCTTTTTAAAGATGTCTTACAGCTTCAGACGGTCACGATTGCTGCCTCAAGTGTTTGGGTCTCACCCATGCTCCTCATTATGAGAACATGACCTTGGGAAAGTTGCGATCACGACTCTCTTTTCTGCCAAGTCAGCTCAGTTGCTCATCCCGGGCCTTATGTGATGCACAAGGCTGCTGCCGCTAGGGCTGAGAATAATATGAGAGAAATGGGAGTGTTTCCACCAGGTCATTCTCCAAGGACCTCCTGTTGACTCTTCTTGCACGTTGCGCTCGGTGGAGTTCCCAGAAGACTTTGGCGGTGCATCTAACTTCTCATTCGGGGCTCTGGATTTAGAAACTATCGATAGAGGATGGGTTTATGCCTTACAATGCTGAGGAATCAGCTGGACTCCCACCTTCAGGTGCGGTAGCTCAGTCTGAGTCTGATTGGCAGCCATGCTTGCCCAAGTCACCACAAACATCAGGCTAGAGCGGAATCCTCCACCTTGTCCCGAGCATGTCACAGGTGCATGATTGGTATCTGGGCTAGGAATCCGGCTTACAGCCATGCCTGGCCCCAGTCCCTTTCTTCCCAGAAGTGCATGAAGAGCTGACCAGGTTGTGGAGGGCACCTTTCACTGCCGATCCTGCTATACATGTTCTTCCACCCTCACTACTCTTGAAGATGGGGTGGCCAGGAGGTATACGGACATTCCTCAGATGGAACATGCGTTTGTGGTGCATTTATGAATCCTCCCAAACTCCCATCCAGGGCCCTTAAGTTAACTTCGGCTCTAATGGTGAAGGCTTATAGTGTTGCTGGACAGGCCACCTCCGCCCTCCATTCCATGGCCATCCTGAGGTCTATCAGGCCAAAGCACAAAGGTAGTTCTGAGCCGGGATTGATAGAGGAACTGCACTTGGCGACCGACTTAGCTCTCTAAGTGGTCCAGAAGCGCCATCTCTTGCTTAAACTTGCTAAGATGAGGTAGGTAGACAGGTCTGTTTTATTGATGCCCCAATTCAGGAAAGTGGCCTCTTTGGCGACAATTTCAAGGGCTTTAGACTTCCAACAATCCAGAAGCAGATGGGGGCGATTAATTACATCCTCCCTTGGCGTGATTCCACCGCCACCTAATGGCCGCCAATGTCATCATCTGCTCATTGCCGAGGGCTTCAGCCTGCAGCTGCCACATCAGCTCCGCTACAGTCTGAGCCCACAACCTGGCCGCCGAGCAGAATCTTTGGTTTTATTTTATTTTTGTTCCACCACTCGCCCCAGTGCCACTGGGACCCAATTTTTATTAAAAAATTCTCGGCCCAGCCATGATGTGCGTTGACTTACTGCCTCCTCATGTTCGGACGCAACTCACACAACCCCCCGCAGAGGTCAGTGTGGCAAGTTCAGAGGATGTGCAGCTTCCTCAGCTGTCACAGGCCAGTTCCAGTTGTGGCTTACAGAGCAAGATATGTGTTCCAGTACACCCACAGCCACCGGATGGGGAGACATGGCTTCTCAACATGGTGGCAATCTCTCTTCAGGGGGAGTAAAGACTCCTAGTAATCCTCCAATGTGGTATTCCCTGACCAAGACCCCCCTCAGCATGGACATGCTGGCACACATCTGGCCCTTGGGCCTTTGCAAGTATGTTTCCCCAAGTGAGTTTAATTGCACAGACGTTGTGCAAAGTCAGGGAATACGAAGAAGTCTTGATGGTTGTGCCATACTGGCCCACCTGGACTTGGTTCTTGGAGCTCATGCTCCCTTGCGACAGCCCCATCTACAGGGCAGGCCTATGCCATAAACTGACTCCACTTTAAGTTTGCTAACTGGTGTGCTTCCTGAGGGGAAGACCCACAGAGATGGGGTCTTCCCCTCAGAGGTCAGTGCTTTCCTCTCCTGCAGGAGAGGTTGGAGGGCCGGCTGTTCCTATCCACCTTGAAACCCTGCCAGTGTATCTGGCTGCCATAGCAGCACATTATGACGCAGTGGATGGCAAGTCTTTAGGGAAGCATGACCTGATAATCAGATTCCTCTGGGGTACCTGGAGGTTAAATCCTCCTAGGCCATTCCTTGTACCCTCATGGGATCTATCTGTAGTCTTGCTAAAGTGAACTCCTTTTGAGCCCTTGGAGTCAGTAGAGCTAAGTGCTTTCTCTTTGAAGATGGCCCTTATGACCTGACCCATTTCTGGGGGACTGGCCGGATTCGCCAACAGAAGTATTTCTTAAAGCTGATCTAGTTGTTTTCGGAAACATGCTCATTTTGCATGGCTTGCAATCATAATGACAATGTACGTTACTTATCTGTTGTCATTGGTAACATGCCTGTTGCTGCCAACATGCTATGTTTAAACCTATCTTAGTATAATAATGAAAATAATAATTCAGTGATGCAAACAGAAGGGACATACTGCTCTTCTCAGCTGCTTGTAACAGAAGAGCACACCTTTGTTGCAACTCCCATCTTGTAAGGGGTACGCTGCCCCCAGTCTGCTATTTCAGAGGGTGCTCCTTTCCAAAAATGTACTCTTTTTATCTATCTTAATTCTCCAGTGTCAGAGTCTTACTTTTTCCAGTACCAGTATGAGAGAAGGGGGGAAAGAGCATTAAGCCCTTTTTTAGTCAGTTTGTGGTTTCCCCATACTGCCTTGCGCAGCGCGATTTTATTCATGCTGTAAGGCAGTATGGAAACCATGGTCCTTATTTTCGCGTCATCTAGGGAACCATTCACAGAACTGGGAGGGAGCAACAAGACGATGGTGACGTCTATGCAACACACCGAAGCAGTTTATTTATACCTATGGATTCAACTTGACAGCAGACACAAAGTTACTTTCGATGCAGCCTTACAACCGTTTCACAGCGCAAACATGAGAGGCACTTGAGCAGCGTGTCAGGATAACTACATCGTCATGCAGACGTGCCAGAGTATTCACACTGGAAGCGCTTGAACAGTGTCGCAGCAGCAGCTCCAAAGCTACATAAGCGAGCAATTCTTAACAAGGACAACTGTACATTTGTTTTTAGAAGTTGGTCATTTAAAACATTGATAGTCTTGAAAGTTTGTAATGGGGAGGTGAACATTTGCATATTAATCTTAAACAAGAAAACAACCCAGAAAATGGCTCCAATCTATTAGTTTCAGTTATACTTTCGATATGTTTACAAGACTGCAACTCCGTGGATAAAAAACAAAAAACAAACACCACACTTGGGTCTGACGTTAGACAGGCTAGGTTGGGGGGTGTTAGAATATGGTTTTGTTTTGGGGGGTTATCACTGCTCTCCCTGCTCTTATCCATTCTAGACTGCATGGATAGACTGGGAGTTCTTGCCCAGAACAGAACCATTTCGCCAATCCAAACTGTATGATTATTCTTAATCATCTTTGACGATAGTGGTCCTGACAGAAATCAAGCGTAGCGTTAATTCTGTGAGGTCACGCTAGTCAAGCTTGTATCACTTCAGCTGATTCAGGTCTACCTATAGGACTACGACACCAATCACAGCATCCCTATATATAAGGTCCATTCTGTATTATCAGCAGCTTTATCATGTGGCTTAGCAGCTAATTACACTCCTCCATCCCCAGCTCCTCTTCTCGTCCCGTCAGGACTTGGCCTTCTGATATTCCTCTTTGAATCAGACCAATTATTATTGAATTATATTGTTACATTAAATTATTTTCATTAAGAACATTAATGATATCACAATACCTTTATGTTGGTTCTGTTATGTTATGTTACCCTAAGGGGGGTTATCGCTGTTCTCCCTGCTCTTATCCATACTAGACTTCATGGATGAGGGCGAATTTTTGCCCGGAACAGAATCATACCGCCAATCCAAACTGTATGATTATTCTTCTGTACGATAGTGGTCCTGACAGAACTCATGATGCATGCTCTTTTCAGGTCAGTCCGTTTACGTGGTCTAGTTGCTCCATATATATATATATATATATATATATATATATATATATATATATATATATATATATATTTTTTTTTTTTTCCCTGTTAGTAATCCCATATAATGTATTGTCCGCGATAAAGTTTCTCTAATGGTAAACCTGTGTCTTCCCCTAGGCAGAGCTTCATCTCTGCTGGCAGTCGCTGCATTTGAGAGAAAAGGTCAAATGATTGACTGAAGTGACCCTATCGTAAATACTGTCCTATATGTACCTGTGTGGTACGAAGGACTACATGGCTTAAGTGGGTTGTTGGGTAGGTTGCAGACTTGTTACCCGGCACACTGGGCTTGCCAACATCTGTACCGCATAAACCTTATAACACGGTTCAGCTGTTCAGCTGCCGTTTTTCCCAGGTGACCCCTAGTGTCAGTCATCAACACCACGTCAAAGTGACTGACAGATAGGAAATGTCTTGGTTACTATTGTAACTTTCAGCCAGGATGCTTACCAGGGGTGGCTCAATACTACTTTTTCTTGCACTCTGCTTAACCTAGCCATCTAAAAAGCATCATGCACAATAAATGTTCTACTACCCTAAAGAAAAAAATACATAGCCCACAACATGTTTCAGTTTTGCAATACTATTGCTTAATTTTTATGAAAACAATTTGTAACAATTTGTAGCAGCATTTTTAACTATTTAGCATCATTCAATGAATGAAATTTTAAGTGCAACTGTACAATATATATATATATATATATATATATATATATATATATATATATATAGTATCTCCATATAAAATGTAAAATAGAACAGAATAGTGCAATAAAGCGCTCACAAATTAAACCATTACACCTGAAGGAAAAAAAAAAAATCTAGGGTATGAAAATCATGAAATCCATTCATGTGACACCAGTGTTGTCAAATCCGCGGGTGAGTTTTGTTGTGAAAATTTGTCAAACCTACATATTGCTCATTTCTCTGTCCAGCATGTATGTCAGGTGTTCTTAAGGATTTGTATGACAGACTAAGGTCCGCGATAATATCAGATCGAATCGGATTATACTCCTGCGATTCATACAGTATCCAATCCCGTGAATTTGGCCAGTATCAGACTAATACAGATACTAAATACACACTCACCTAAAGGATTATTTGGCACACCTGTTGAATTTCTCATTAATGCAATTATCTAACCAACCAATCACATGGTAGTTGATTCAATGCATTTAGGGGTGTGGTCCTGGTCAAGACAATCTCCTGAACTCCAAACTGAATGTCAGAATGGGAAAGAAAGATGATTTAAGCGTGGCATGGTTGTTAGTGCCAGGCGGGCCGGTCTGAGTATTTCACAATCTGCTCAGTTACTGTGATTTTCACGCACAACCATTTACAAAGAATGGTTTGAAAAGGGCAAACAACCTGTATGCGGCAGTCCTGTGGGAGAAAATGCCTTATTGATGCTAGAAGAATGGGCCGACTGATTCAATCTGATAGAAGAGCAACTTTGACTGAAATAACCACTCGTTACAACCAAGGTATGCAGCAAAGCATTTGTGAATCCACACCATGCACAACCTTGAGGCGGATGGGCTACAAGAGCAGAAGACCCCACCGGGTACCACTCATCTCCATTACAAATAGGAAAAAGAGGCTAAAATTTGCAAGAGCTCACCAAAATTGAACAGTTGAAGACTGGAAAAATGTTGCCTGGTCTGATGAGTCTCGATTTCTGTTGAGACATTCAGATGGTAGAGTCAGAATTTTGTGGAAACAGAATGAGAACATGGATCCATCATGCCTTGTTACCACTGTGCAGGCTGCTGGTGGTGGTGGTGTAATGGTGTGGGGGATGTTTTCTTGGCACATTTTAGGCCCCTTAGTGCCAATTGGGCATCATTTAAATGCCACAGCCAACCTGAGCATTGTTTCTGACCATGTCCATCCCTTTATGGCCACCATGGACTAGGGCTGCAACAACTAATCGATAAATAAGATTATAATAGATTATGAAAAGCATTGTCAACAAATGTCATTATCGATTAGTTGGTCTGCTTACAAGCAAAGTCTCTATCCTTCGCCACTCTGCCCTGCGCGCACATGCTACACAGACGGTTTGGAGCAGTCTTCTGTCTCGCATGCGCGCTCTTGATTCCGTGAGTTTGAACTAATTTGCGGGAATCAGGGAACCGCTATCAATATGCGGGTGACTCCCGGAACTTCCTGGAGACTTAGAATGTCTGTATTTTGTCTCGAGCATCAGGTTGCGCAATCAGTTCGCTCGCAACATAATTGATTAATAAAAATAGTGCCACTGCAGAAATTAATAATAATAATTAATAATATATTTGAGATTTTTTAGTTTATATATTCACATCTGAACAACATGTCTGTAAATTTATTTTAACAAAAATTGTGTTAAAACACAATATGTTGGATATCATTTTTTCTTTTACATTAATTATGGTTGTCAACTTGCCATCAGCAATTATCATTATAAACAATGCAAATATTGATATTATATTGATATTATTATACACAACACATTATTGAAGTTACTTTTAATTGTTCTGTTTTTTTTTCTCTCTCTCTCTCTCCTTTTTTAGAGAAGTGAATATCCCGAGGAATCAGATTGATAATGCTTGTATATGATTGAATTCAGGTCAGTGCCAAATCACATCATCTTAACAGTCATACTGCTCACATTCATGCATTCACTTTCTCATACAGATGAACCTCTAATCCACCTGTTCCAAAGACAAGAGTCTACTCACACCCAGTAACTTTTGCATAAATAACAAGCTCATCAAAGACATTAAGTGATATTACACATGAGAAGGACCATATGCACGAAAATTCAGACACACAGACCAAAGTGAAAAGTGCACACACGCACACACACACACACTGCTGATATGCATATAAAGGTGTCTGTCACTGTTAATATCATTCTGTCTGCTAAGTGAACTTCTCAGTCACCTCTCATTTCCTTCTCCTCATCACTCGCTCTCCTTTTACTCTTTCACATACAAGTAGACACATCATCATCATCATCTCACACACATCAGTAGACACTCACTGGACACACACACTCACGCATATCCAGAAACCAAGAGATGGTCCTTCTGAGTGAAAGAGGGAGAGATGACAAGTAAGAGGGGAGAACACAGGAAGCACATTAGTTATCGGTCTCTCCCTTTCTCATCCCATTACAGTTACACTCTTCCATCTACCCTCTCACTCTTCTTCACCTCTAACATTCTGCCCTGCTGCACTTTACCTGACTAAATGACACTTCACACCACACACATACATATGACCAGCTGAAATATTTACAGAGCTGGAGGATTGAAAAAAGAAGCAAGGATTGACGGAATATGTGTGTGTGTGTGTGTGTGTGTAATGTTCTGTTTATCAAGAAAAAAAATATCATGGTTTCCAAAAAAGTATTTAGCAGCTAAACTGTTTTCGACATTGGTAATACTAGGAAATGTTTCTTGAGCAGCAAATCAGCATATTCGAATGAATTCTGAAGGATCATGTGACACTGAAGTAATAATGCTGAAAATTCAACTTTTCATCTCAGGAATACAGTAAATTAAAAAGTTTAAAATATTAACCAGAATAATAATAATAATCGATCATATAAATGCAGCCTTGTTGAGCATTAGAGACTTAGCCACACACATAGCCTATATATATTTCACTCATTGAAACATATCACTATAAAAATAGAAAATTGTAAATCAAGTTTGTTGAAGTTGTTTCATAGGTCCCCCCCCACACACACACACACCCCAGAATATTCCACTTCCTGTCTGTCCATAATCTTAAATACCATTTTTTCCCTCCACTTTAAGCAAATGTTTCCCTCCACTTAAAGCTATAAAATACAATTATCATGAGGTCGTCATATATTTTCCTCATTTACAAAGCTCTTTTTTCCCCATTATTGCTAAAAGTAAACACTGCAGCAATGGGAGAAAGAGCTTTGTTGAAAAGCCACAGTTGTGTTTGTCCCTCTAGACTCTCCATACACACAGACCTTGAGGGGGGCTCGCACAGAAGCTCTTCGGGGGGTTGTTAGCTGTGAGCTTAGCCACCACAAGGGCTCCAGCTCACACACTAATTATTTTCATAGTCAGCCGGGTGTGCAGAGCTGGCCTGCGAGTTGTGCAAATGCTTATTTAAGCTGTGTAACTGACATCCATATGGTTTTTATCACCATGAAGAAACGTTTGAACTGGTTATGTTTTTTTGCGGCCAAGGCTCTGACCTGTCTGTCAGAAACACTCATACGTGTTGCGTCTTTGGGAAATTCTATTCCATAATGTTCTGGATCAGCATGTTTTTCCTTCACTGAGTCACTGTTGTACTGTAAAAGTGTTAATAAAAACTAAACCACATTTGGCATTTTTAGTGCTGTCTTTTTTTTTTCTTTTTTGGAATGATTGAATTTTAATGAATCAATGTTTTCCATAACACAATACTGTGGAACTCGTTTTTTGTCATTGTGATGCTGAATTTTCATCAAATATATGTTAGTAAAAACTCAAAAGTCATGACTATTAAACTATTTCACAGATATTTGGAGACACTTTCCAATAATTGTATTGAACTACACATAATAGCAACATAGCCAGTGGAAAGTCACACATTGAGGCACTGGATGAAATGTGTAATTCTGAGCTAACCGATGAATCAGAACCCTTCTTCAGAGTCGGAGTATCTGATACACTTGCTGCAGAATGCTGAAACTCCAGCCCAATTACAAGTCTGTTCATGCAAAACATTAAAGCCACAACACCACAATGCTGCATAACCACAGGCGTTGTCAGAGACAATTGTTTAGGAAATGTAATTCTGTGTAAAAACGTCCAAATGTCTCTCTGTACAGTAGTTGTACGGGCAGTATTACTTTAAATAAACATTGCAATTCCAGCATGGGTTTGTGAATAAATAGAACAAAAGGCAAAGAAGCGGATTTCCTCTGCTGATTGCAGCCAGATGTTAGCAAGGGTCTGCTGCTGCTTAACTGGCTATTAAGAGGGAAATTTCGAGTAATTCAATAAATAAAGCCGCCATAGGAACTATAGTCTAATGTGTTATAATGCAGACCGAGAGCTTCCACACTCTTCCTTTAAGTACAAACACTTAGAAATAAATAGATAAAAGTATGCACACATAGCATAACTTTTAGAGTGAATAAAAAATAATTTCAATTACAGGAACCAGGCTAAGGAAGATTCATAACAAATAAAAAAGTGGTTATGTTTTTTAAAATGCATAAATCAAATTACAATAACTGTAAATAAAAATAGAATGTTAATGTAGCACTAGATGAGTTCTCATTTTAAATTGTTGATAACAATTCAATTGTTCTCATATTACAATTTTGGCATTCAAGCAGTGTATGTCAAATATATAATTAGACTGAGTAAAAACATAGTTAAACAAATTAACATATGAGTTTTCTATTTTATGACAGCAGCACCCGAGCTGCATAAACTCCACAAGTGTGTGTAAAACCTGATGAGGATGTTCAGTTTGATTTGACCAAAACATAAGTGTCAATTAGCTATTTTATGTCATTGTGTGTTTTTTTATATTAGAATCATTTTTCCAAAGGAGTTTCAAATTAGATTAAAGATTTAAATTAGAATTGCATTAGATAATTTTCCTTTTCTCAGTAACTTACTTCATTCACGCACACAAATATACATTAGCACTGGATACAAAGAAGATGTTAGTGTCCCCAGTGGATTTATTATAGATCTGTTTGCATTGGTGAGTACATGTCAAGTGTTTTCAGCATCCAAGACACACACACTCTCTCTCTCTCTCTCTCTCTCTCTCTCTCTCTCTCTCTCTCTCTCTCTCTCTCTCTCTCTCTCTCTCTCTCTCTCTCTCTCTCTCTCTCTCAGACCCAAGTGTAATTAAGTAAACAATTCTAGTGTTAGGATTGCAAAAATGTAATCAATAAAAATAACTGATAGGATAGTATCAGAGAGAGAGAGAGAGAGGTATAAACAATCAAACATATCCCACAGACAGTAAAACACATGTCATTTCCTCCTCTCCCACCCTCTCGCTCCTCCTCATTCTCTCTAACCAATATTCGTGTGTGTGTGACACAGATGATCATATCGCCATACAGATATCTCCAGTACTAAAAGAGAGAGAGAGGCAGAAAGGTCAGACTCACTGAGTGAAACGGATAAAGGCTAATGATTATCTCAACCTTTATCTAATCAATAATCATTTATCCAGCAATATTACCGCCAGCTACTGGCCATTCTCTATTATCCCAGCACAGACGCCAGTGGCTGTATTGTCTCAGTCTGTCAGCTTTATGGGCTGGGTGAATGGTAGGTGAACATCAGGGCTGTGATACTCTCTGTGTGGCGGCTGATTTTAGTGGTGTGTGTATATATATATATATATATATATATATATATATATATCTGTGCGGTATATGTGTAGTCTCTGTGCCAAACTATTTCTATTACAGCTAATGTACGGTATATGTGTGTAATAAATCTGGGATTCAAGAGCTAATTTAAACCTAGAAACCTCTAGCATTGAGCTATTTTTTTGTAATTCAGCTTTTCTTATCTTGATATAATATATAATATAACACATTGTAATGAACAGTGTTGGGAGTAACGCATTACAAAAGTAATACATTACATTACTATATACGTTTCAATACATGTATTTTCTGAGAATTTTTATTTCAAGTTTTGACTGCAAATGTCATGTCCATAATGCTGGACTTCCCCAATTTTAAATAATTTATCCTCAACTAGTTTTGTGGTGTATGGCTACGTATTTTATAATGTTAACTTCAAATAATACTAATAGCCTAATTTAAAGATAAGGCAGCATTGGATCTGGACGGTAAGGAGAATAACGCTGGAGTTGGAAGAGGTGTGGCGCGATTCTGTAGGTTCGTGAATCTGAGTCGTGTGGCGAATCGCGATTTCGGTTTCTTATTGCATATCGTTACAGCCCCAAAGTTAAGTTCTACTTAGTTATTTTGGTGAAAGTAACTCAAAAGTAATACATGAGTAATGTAACGCATTACAATTCTGAGACAGTAATATTGTAAGGTAATGAATTACTTTTAAATAACAGTAACAAGTAATACCTAATGTATTACAGTTTGGAAGTAACTTGCACAACACTGGTAATGAAAATGTCTGTCTGTCTGTCTGTCTGTCTGTCTGTCTGTCTGTCTGTCTGTCTGTCTGTCTGTCTGTCTGTCTGTCTGTCTGTCTGTCTGTCTGTCTATCTATCTATCTATCTATCTATCTATCTATCTATCTATCTATCTATCTATCTATCTATCTATCTATCTATCTATCTATCTATCTATCTATCTAACTATCTATCTATCAGTACCTGATTATTCTATGACTTTTATATTAGACATTAACAAATAATAATACATTTTAATCAAATTAAAAACACAAATGTGAATACAATACATTTTAATATAGCGTTTGTTCTCATTTTTATTCAAATGAGCAAAAAAAAAAAAAAAAAAAAACAGTGATGATACCCCATCTCTCTGTCTGCGGATGCCATCATAACCTACCTCTTTATTGCTTTTAATGACTCTCTCTTTCCTTTCATTAATTCTTTATCGATTTCTCTGGATGGCCGTTGAATTAATTTCCAATTACAAAGGATTAGAAGAATAGACAAATGCGCATGTTTGCATCTGGTTCCAGGACGCATTCCGGCTTGTAAGCGCATATGTTTGGGAAAAGCGAGAAACATGTTGGCAAACATGTTGTTGTTTTTTTCAGATCAAATGCACCCCCCCCCCCCGCCCCCCAACCCCCCAACCCCCCACAATGTTTTAACGTGGTTGAGGATTTTTTTTTTCATAGACAAAAATCTCACATGCAATCACGGAAAACACGAGCACACATATGCGCGCACACACACACACACACACACACACACACACACACACACATACGGACTGCACAGGAGAGTGTTGTGAATCTGACAGAAGGAAATTGCAGGAAAGGTCAGTGTGAGCTAATGGCTAGGGTACCTTACATGAAATAAGTCCAGAGCCTTTTGACAGCTCCCTCAGTGTCACAGTACAGCCTTTAACTACCGCTACTGACGTGATCGGAAAACCAGCTTATGCTTTTGGTGTGTGTGTGTGTGTGTGTTTTGAGTGTACGAGAGAAACAGAGTGTTGTCAAGCACTGACCTGGATAGCCTTCTAATTTACACACACTTCAACATCCAAAACATTTTGCTGCAAGCCCATAAAACAAGTACCATCCAGACAATTCACAACACTCAAGACTAGACTATCAATATGAAATTGCCAATGGGCATTAATTAGGGCAATTATTCATTTTGAAATCTGTGACAGATATTGATTGTCATTTTTAAAAGAGCTTTGAGAAAGTTAGCTTAAAGAATATGGACAAATCTATGAAATGAAACAGGCTAAACCATTTCAAGATGAAGGCTTTTGACCAGACACGGATCCAGAGCCGAGTGCAGTATCGATACGTCCTGCTCAGATACATAACCTTTAGCGTAACGGCATAACTTTGAAAAGAGAGCAATGCTTTGTTATTGCTGTTTGTGTGTAACATACCTTCCTTCGTCGTGTAGATCCCTGGGTAATCGTTATACTTCAGTGTGTCTGTGTGTATTTATGTATGTCCTCTTAGTTACTCTATATGTGTATGTGTGTGTTTGTGTTGACCCAGGTCTCACTCAGCTCATCCCCGTGTGTATGTCTGTGTGTGAAATACTGCACACTAATAGGCAGAGCCGACCTCATACATTCTGTGCCTCGCGGAGGGCCACTGCGCGCTGTCACTTTAACAACCGGGAATTATCACCAACATCCAGATTTGGGGTTAAGAGTGTCTCAAACAGTATATAGATACATTTTCCATCAATAAATTCACCCTGAATCCAGCCTCCTCAGCCCAAAGCATCCTGTCGCCTGATTGACGTTTTTACCACAAAATTATACCATGTCTGTCGGTGGAGGAGAAGAAACATGTCGCCATTCCAAAATTAGCTAGCCATCAACATAAAACAGGATAAGTCCACTGTGGTGTCATCTCACAAGAGTATTGATTCGGGCAGACGTTCGGGATAGAGAGCGGATTTCCCATAAAGCCCGTAGCCAGCGTGTCTTCTTGGGGAGACAGCGAAGGAGAACGCATAAATGATACAATATACAGGTCTGGAGATTTAAAATCCTTGACACAGCTTGTTCATACTAATTTAACATTTCATTTCATTTTTGGCAACGCACACTGGTTTTATAATTCATAGCATCACATGCTAAAATGTAAAGAAGCTATACAAATCTACACAGGGCAAGTCCAGGGCAAGATGCCACATTATTTTCTCCAGTGAATATATCTCAGGACAGGTTATTGTTGAAGGTCAGTTTCTGTATAGGCACACATACTTTAAAGTCTTGAGTCTCAACTGTGTAAAAGTATGATGATTAAAACAACTTGCAAGAAAGAATGAGACATCCTGGTCTGACATTTATAAAAAAAACACACAGTTCTGCCTTCAGTATTGTTGACTCTTGTCTGGATGTATGCCAGTGTGGTTTTATTGTGTTTAGATATTACAAAAACATGCTGCTATTGGAATTTTAATTAGGACAAACACATTCAGAATAAATGAGTCCAGTTTAAGACAGTTGTTGATCCATTTGCTGAAAACCAACATACACACAGCAAGAGAAAATACACGTGTCTGACTGGCCTTTTGTCTCAAAAGCTCATAGTTAATCAAGGTATAGCCTTTATGAAAACGTCCCATGTGTGACAACTTGCCCCTGTCTCATTTATATGTAAATCATATAAACTCTGAGAACCACCACGGTTTTTAGCTGATCACACCAATATGTTTTATTATAAGTGACAGCTGGACCATCCAACTGGAATCATGCCAAAATATTTCCGCAAGCCAATCAGATTACATGTAAGTGCTCTGACAGTGGTGAATAAAAACATTGTTTAAGTAGCCAATCAGATGCCACGTAACAGCTCCGGTGTGCCTGCGAAGCAAAAGCCTGCTCAACCAGGCACAGTCACAGTGCTGTAATGAAATCCAGACAGAGACAGCGTTTGGATTGATTTCCAACATCTTGATTTAATATCCTGAATTAATTATTTTAACTTGAATAATATATAAAGGAAAATAAATGTAGAACACTCAAGGGAACAAGAGAGGGCTTCTTTCTTGCAGAGTTATCTCATGGTCAATCTCACCCTGAGACTACTTTCAGCTGTGTGCGTGCCTGCCTGGAAGCGTCTGTGTGTGTGTGAGCGAGCCAACGTGTGTGAGAGAGTGTATGTGCATATGTCTGCACTGAACGATTTCCTGTAAATTACTTTGTTGGTAGGGACTCTGTCTGTGTTGTGTGTGTGTGTTGTGTGTTGTGTGAGTGTGTGTTCACAATATAGACAATGAATGCTTGATTGAAGTTTACTTATGTGTCCTTAAAAAAAAGGCTTGAGCTGATACACTTAACTCATCCTACATGAAGAGCAGACGGTCTAACTGCAGGTAGGAGTGAGAACTCAATCTCCAAATTTTTGCAAGGATTTACACATCCCCCCAACACACAAAAAAGGCCAAAATATGTAATGATCAAGTTTATCTTGTAATTGAATATTGATGGAGCAACACAATTTTTGTAAAATGTAAAGTTTTAAAGATGTTTGTTTTGATTAAAAAAACATGCACATATGAAGGCAGCAAGAGCCCGAGGCAAAATACCCTAAGGGGAGCTACAGTGATAGTGTAAAATAGGAGCAATAATGATAGGGCTAAATTTGTCAACATATACAAATGCTTTTGATATAGCAACATGATTGTAAGTAATATGTCTGAGTGAAATTTAAGTAGGCCTACATTCAGTACTTAACAACATACATAACCACAAAAACATATTTATGTATTCATTCATTTTTTTTTTCATGAGGTAAAAAAAAAAAATCATTAAAAAAGCAAAAATAATCTGCATTTAAACATTATTAGACGTTACATTAAATTAAAATAAATTCAATCTTTTAGTATTGCATGCACCGACCTTTCAGTTTAAGAGAGTGCTGTAGTATTTGTTAAGCAATGTTGAGTGTTGTTACAAAAATAAAGTAACGTGCTTTTCACACTAGGTGTCCTTTAGTCCCATTGTACCTAATCTTTGAATGTCTTGCACTAGAATGTTATTTAACCCTTTGATGCGCAAGCTATGGATACCCCCTCTAATGCGCAACATGGGTCTAAAAAGACCCGTATTCATTTCCTATGGTATTTCAGTGATGGCTTAGTGTTTTCTTTGCTGAATATTTAAAATATATGTATTTTATCATTTGTTATTCCAGGTATTCATTAAATATCTTGTTTTTGATTTCCACAAATCATTGGGTTTATGTTTCCTTTCTTACTTTATAAACAAACACAGTTTTTGTATTTCTTCATCA
Organism: Cyprinella venusta; assembly: GCA_038021265.1. NCBI lineage: Eukaryota > Metazoa > Chordata > Actinopteri > Cypriniformes > Leuciscidae > Cyprinella > Cyprinella venusta. The sequence continues at coordinate 27,064,457 of CM075864.1, forward strand.
ATTTTACATACATGGGTCTAAAAAGACCCGTATTCATTTCCTATGGTATTTAATGCATGGCTGGACTTTTCTTTTCTTTTTATCTTTTGAGATCAATTTATTTAAGCATTTAATATTCAATTGTCTATAAATTTCATGATTTATAAATATTAAAAAATATTTTTTTCAATTACCAAAAATTTTTTTTTTTTCATTTTTTTCTAGGTTTTGTGTTACTATATCAAATGTACTTATCAAGCATAATAAAACAAAAGAATAAAGACAACATTTTGTTAAATTAATCATCTTAGAAGTAATTTAGACAACACATTTAACACTTGAAATGTTTTTTTGCCACTTTGTCTCACATAGCATTCACATTTCACAGATAACTGATAACACTGAAATTGAACTGTGGTGTAGTGTAACTGTATTGAATTGTAAATGTGATCAAATAAAATAAAAGAAAACAGAAAAAATAATATCACACTGGTACAGAGGCATCTCAAATTGCCATCTTAGTGCTTACATGCCTCACAAATTACATCTACATGTTTGTGCTCCTTGCACACAGGCCTGGTGCACTGGGTTCACCAGCTGATGACTTTTCTGACTTTGGCAGCTGGGCATCATTTCAATCATAGAATCATTTCAGAATAAGAATCATTTCAGCATATGAATGATTATGAACTGTTAGGACTACTAAATGTAAATAAGCTTTAAAAAAACAATCTTTTTTAGTGCAGTTAACATTAGCTATGTCAACAGCTAGCTAGCTAGTATTGGACATGTTTCTCCTTCTCACAAGTACTTTCTCACTACGATTACAAGGTCAAGGTAACCATAGCCTAATATTGAGATATTATGTTGTTATCTTTTACAATATATAAAAAAAAATGTCTGTGGTTAAAATAAAATAAGATAAATAATAATTTTTGACCCATGTGTGTAAATTGATGTAGAAATAAATTAAAAAAACCTAACATAATGATTTGTTGAAATTAAAAAAAAAGATATTTAATGAATACCTGGAATAAGAAATGGTTAAAAAAAAACATATTTTAAATTAAAGATTCAGCAAAGAAACACTCAGCCATCACTGAAATAACATAGCAAATGAATATGGGTCATTTTAGACCCATGTATGTAAAATTGATGTAGAAATACAAAAACTGTGTTTGTTTATAAAGTAAGAAAGGAAACATAAACATAATGAGTTGTGGAAATCAAAAACAAGATATTTAATGAATACCTGGAATAACAAATGATAAAATACATATATTTTAAAGATTCAGCAAAGAAAACACTAAGCCATCACTGAAATACCATAGGAAATGAATACGGGTCTTTTTAGACCCATGTTGCGCATTAGAGGGGTTGCTATACAAAAACTATTTTTATTCAAAAAGTAAGAAAGGGAAAATAAAAATAAGGATTTGTGATGATCAAAAACAAGTTAATTGAGGAATACCTGGAATACTGAATGATGAAATTAATTTCTTGCAAAGATATAGAAAATGAAAACTCAGTCGGGTCTATTTAGACCCATGTTGCGCATCAAAGGGTTAACAAATGCAATGGTCCCACTTTATATTAGGTGTATTTAACAAATATTTACTTACATAAACATAAATATGTTATAAATAAATAAATAAACATAAATATATATATAAATAAGGTGTAAAACCATGTACGTACTCAATAAGTGCATTGTATCAAATGTCAGTGCATAGTACATAAAGACACTTAATGTAAAGAGGGACAGATGTGGTAATGTAATAGGTAATCTAAAGGTCGAAATGTCACATTGGTTAAACAAAATTTTAAGTGTGCATACATTTACTCTCCATGTTCCCTGTGTTTTTTTTTTACATTGTGTCACCCAACTTGTGTAGGATGTGCAGCCTTCTCTACACAAGAAGAGAGTACCTGAGAAACGTCTAATATTAAACACCTCTGTGATGTCTCGGCAGCCGCTATTGGCACCCCACCATCCCATTCGATTACGGTTATTGATAAGTTATTCTGCTTTTTCCTCTCTGAATATCTGAAACAATCATCGGCTCATAAGCCTTTTTTCTCGTCTCATTCTGAAGTGAAATGAGAAGGCACATAAAAAACTCATATTGAGGCTGGTGCTGCCGTGTCAGAGCGTCTCAGCTCGATTGGTAGCTAGCTGAGGTGCTTTTCTCCTCGTCATCGTCTCTATAACCTGCGCGCTTCTGACACACGGATTATAATAAAAGAAGACTACTGTCAGAGCGGGGTTGATTTAAAGACGAGCCGAGTCAATCAATCATAAAGTTCAGATTAAAAGTACAAGTATCGTTCTCCCTCTCTCTGTCTCTCTTACTCTCATTTTCTTTCGCATTCCAGCAGATTTTTTTTTTTTTTCAGTTTAATCTGAGTGAAAATAAAGGAAGGCCTTTAAATTTCATAGCTTCCACAGAACTCTGGCAAGTATTCATTGTGCTCTACTTTTCCCTTTCAACCTCTCCACAGGAGGCTGCATTCATTACAACTTTATATATGATGTTCTCCTTTCAAAATGCCACCGATGGCTCAGATGAGCTGTGCACTGTGATCCTGCAACACAAAAACACCGGCGTCAGATTCTTCTTATTGACACGCGCTCGCAGAAGTAGCCCGCCTGAGCGAGCCAAAGGGCGTCGTTCCTCGCTTTTAAAACACTGCTTTACATTTCCCCCCGCAGAAAAACCAGCTAATTATAATGAGCGTTTTTAGATGATAAAACGATATCAAATCAGATTGCGTTCCCTTCCTTTTTTCCTCGGCAACCTATTTTATGGCGAAGTTCAACGGTGTCACCGGAACAGAGATAGCACTTAATCACCCAGACAAACACGCCATTATCCCGTGAACGCAGAGTTGAATTAAATATGGTAAACTATCTCATTACACAAACACATGCATGAAATCTCTGTCTCGGAGCGATCAAAGGTCAGAGAAGTGAATATCTAAAAATCCTTCTTTGAATTCATTTGGCGTTAAAAGCAAGCGCTCTCCAGAGACTGCAGTCACCTGCTGCTAGCCGGACTCAGGTAATGACTATCATCTTAAAGGCCTGTCTGCCGTGACGACGTGCATTGGAATATATCTTAGCGGCCGTTCTGAACGCTTCCAGGAGGAGATCACAAAGTCATTAACTATTTTCTGTCTTTCTCAGCAGTTAGTGTTGATGCAGCCTGCTTGCAATAATGTATTGTGTAGCAAACAAGAAGGATGGCCACTTCCCTGCCTCCTGGTGCAGTGGGGGCCCGCAGTGACACGGAGGCTCAGGTATATGGATGGCCTGAGGAGGTCTCCATCATTCATAAAACATGCTGCTGCCGCACGCCACCGAATTGATCTTGCAAAAGAAGCAGGGTGGCATGCCGACCACTTCATTAGTCTTCCGCAGCCACAAATCACAGTCGTCGTAGCCTCACAGGGACCCGCTGTTACTGCCGACATCACCGTAATGCGCTCGCGCCGGCAGAGATCTCGCGTCCCCAAAATGCTCCGACGATGTTGCTGCTACGTTGCTACCTTGTTTATGGCGGAGTGGTCACGGTCTGGCTAAAATATGTGTGAAGAGAATGACAACAGCAGCCAGCCTCTCAAAATAAGAAATGCACACAATTTTTGAGCTCTGTAATTGATTGCTCGTGGTCATTTCGGGCGTCATGAGATGAAATCAAGTGGCTTCTCCATAAAACAATGTCAAATATTGATGATATTTCTCTTCCCTGGCCTCTGAATGAATTGCCCTACTCACTGAAGCTTTTTGATGAATGCTTTTTATTGCCTTTTCTGTTGTTGCTAGAGCAGCTGGAAAGAACTCAGCTTGGTCCTCTCAGAGTCAGCTAACCAAATTGCCGCGAGATGACTGCCACATCGCAGTCCACAAATCAGAGCAGGGCATTTTATTATGCGTCTGTTCCATTCTTGTTGATGGTTTAGTGACATTACTCTCTCTGAAGCATTCAATGATTATTTCTCTTGTGAAACAATCCCATGATAAAGTTATTATTAGGCTGCCTTTTCAGATCAGAAGTCATTCATTTCTATTGGAAACACATTGAAGTTGCACATTGGGTAACAATTATTTTATCAGTCGTCATCCTAAACACCTATACTTCTAAGAATGAACAGGGACGAACAACAAAAAAGAGTCAGAAATAATTATATTGTTTAACACTGTAAGCATGGACAACTCATAATGGTTGCACCAAATGTATTGGTGGTCATTTGTCCTATATGGGTTGTGATTGAATCATGTTATTCATCCTGCCATATTTAATAAGCTGAGAGAAAATGCTCTTGCTGCTGGTGCTCCTTAACTAGCACAGTGGCTTCACAAACAATTGAAAGTTCATTATGACTTCCACTAGGGGGCAATTCCAGAGGCTGCAGACAGTGAAAAGGCGGCTTTCCTAACTAACAATTTTTTTCTTTTTTTTTTTTTTAACTTTACTAGAATGTTAAAAATTGGTTCCTATAAAATGACCAAATGAGAACCATACAAATAAATGACTTTTTGTGTTTGCTGGGTTTATACTTAACATCCTCTTGTTTGATTGTACTCAAGATTTAACTAGACTTAAGTCATTTCACTGAAATCGATCTTCTCAAATTAGCATAATATGTCACTGCAGTTTCTCGAAATGTAAAGGGTGGGAACAAAAGATTGTAATGGTAAGATACAGATCGCAGACCACGTCAAAGTGGCCTCATAGCTTATCTTGTAAATGTGAAAAGAAAATGGAATGTCTCTTCTCTTTTGTCTGTCTGTTTCTGTGTCTCTCAGAAAACAAACTGTTCTTACATTGTGTTGTCTCTTTAAAGTTGCATGGTTACCCCTCAACCCCCCTCTCATTCCTGCACAGTCTATTCCCTCAACTGTCATGCTGCCAGGCCTAAAAGCCTGTCTTGTGAAATGTTCAACATCAGAAATGGTTTGTGTGCATGTCAGTTTGGCCTACCAAAAATCCTAACAGTTAAGCCAAAGGCACCATAGGCACATTCCCTTGTGAAGCTTTTTTTTTTAATGACTTTGGTTACAGCAAAGCCACTATCCCTGTCCAAGGCTTATTTATGGTCACACTGCTATATTAAGATCTTATCAGGTTAGAAGTGCACTTTTACCACAAACATTGTGATCTAGCATATGTGGACGCCTCAGAAGCACATTATCACTTCCCGTTAAAAAACTCAATCAAATAAGCATTTGCCTTATTTATTTTTTTTAAATAAATAAAAATCCGTTTAGTCTCTTTACATTTCCATAAACATACATCTCTCACTCTCTCTGTCTCTCTCTCAGCCTGCCTCTCTCACAAAACTCCACATTTGACTTGTGAAACATGATGAACACATTTGAAGATCAGCATGAATAATTCAGTCCACTCGGGCTGAAGTGAGTGAACATGTAAGGATGTGGGGGGGCTGGAGAGCAAGACAGCAAACAAGTCCCTCCTGGTTAGGCTTTTTTGAAGGACGGCCCAAAGTGTGTAGCAGCAACGTTACAAGTGCTGAAGGTCCAAGGGGAATTAGGAGCATCTCCATTACCAGTGTGGAGCGATTTGTTTGGAATTATGCCATGCTGCAAATATCTGGACCTTTGGGGACACTAATACATGTGATCCCACAGCAAAGCAATCTCTACAAGTTTGCTTTTTTCCTCTCCTCATGCCACAGACCCGTCAACCCTCGGGGGAGTTTAAACCAAATCCATCTTTTGACTTCCACAGGCATATTTTTAGTGGTAATTTTGTCAACAACACAAAAATGTTGTTAAAAAAGTGTTTTTAAATTATTTTGTCAACAATAACAAAAAATGAATCATTAATAATAATAACAATAAAATGATTGGATAATTATTGCAGTGATTATTATGTTTCTGATATGGCAACAGGTCTTCTAACCCTAATTGATGGAATGTGTAGCTTTTAATTTCTTACTCTTAAACTCGGGTCCTTAGTGACCCGGGACATCATTTACTATGTACGCTCTTCCTCATTATATTTAGAGAGATATTAAGTTTATAAGTGTATTATATTAAGTTAGACATCAATGTTCTTAATTTCTCAATACATTTTTTAAACAACATAAGATTTTTTTATATATATATATATTTGCAAAATTATTTTAACGCCTTGTAAAATTATGTTTATTTTTCCTTGTGTCTTTATAATCTCTATGTATGCTTTTTGATGTTTTCTTTGAGTTTCAGATTTGCCAACAGCCCTGCCGCCTGCGATAATTGGATGATCAGCTGGAGCTCCTTTTAAAAACTCTGCTTACCTTACGCTTGTCAGAGTGAACGGTTGCGACATCGGGTTGGTCGCAATGGGTCAGACATCCTGTCAGCCACCAGATCAAAATGTTCTTTCGGTTGTTTGTTTTATTCAGAATGTGGTGATGTAGGAGAGACCTGCCCTTTTGTTTGAAACTTATTTAGTCTATGATTGTGTTGTCAGGTATAGGTTTATTGTAGTTCGTTTTCTTTTCTTTGGGTTAATTACCTTGCTGTTTAGTTTGGCGTTAGTTTGGGTTTTGTTTGTTATTTTGGGCCTTGGGTCTCTGATGATAATGCCACTTTATTGATTTATTCCTCTATTTTTGTTAACTTTTGAATACTACTTTGTTGTTATATCATTTTTGGTTGGACAGTGGGTCCTTAAAAACGTTATTTTTGTGTTTCACAATAAATTTATATTATAGATAAACAGTAATTCTGAGGCACTCAAAAGGAAAATAAATATAAAAAAGCCTTTATTTAAACTTGGCTATCCATTAAAAACATATGCCAACATGTTTCAGCCTCATTGGCCTTCTTCAGGGCAAATTCAAAATGGCAGTCCATAGACTGCAAGCTATATATATGCATTTAGTCACATGACCTAAAATCACAGGTGTTCATTTGTACATATCACCTGACAAAGAGCAATTGGAACAGTTTACTCTAGATAAGACAAATCACATTTACATATCAGGATAGTTTAGAATATCAATATAAATAGATACATATAGCAAGAGGTTACTTTATATGACAAATTACAGAAAAAAGGTACATAGTAAAAAATATTTAATTTCATACTCTAATAAATATGTTCAGTCTCAGATGTTAAATACCCTTACGATTTCTATATTTTACCTCTTTTCACATCAAGATGCAATTTTAAACATTCATACAGACAGATACATAAAGCAAAACATTAACTTGTGCATAGCTATAGCCAGTTACAAGAAAGGAGAAAAATCCAATTCCAAGTTTAGACCTGGGTATTGATTAGCTTTTAAAGTGTAAATCCAAAAAGATTCTCTTTGCAAAAGTTTTTTGAGTCTATCTCCTCCTCTTGGTGATATTTTAACATATTCTATCCCAATGATTTTTAGAGTATCGCTACTTCCGTGGTTCGCCTCTCTATAATGTAGAGCCATAGGATACTGATGGTTGCTTGTTCTTATCGCATATTTATGCTCTGCTAATCTTTCTTTAAGTTTACGCTTAGTTCTTCCAATATATAAACAACCACAAGGACATTCAAGTCTGTAGACAACGAATGAGGTATTGCAATTAATAAATTAATGTATACTGTATTCGCGATTTGATGTCACATCTGTAAAAATATTGGTCTTTACCATATTGCTACAATGATTACAGTTTCCACATTTATAATTACCTCTTTTTTTGCCTAGCCAGGTTTTATTCTCTACAGGAGGCATATAGCTTTTCATAAGACTATCTTTTAGAGTAGGAGCTCTTTTAAAGGTGATAGTAGGTACCTCCGGCAGTATATCTCTCAACACGGTATCACTTCTAATTATGTCCCAATTCTTCTTGATAATTTGCTTTATCTTATTAGCTTGACTACTGTATTGTGTAACAAAATAAACTTGGTTCTCTTGGTGCTCTTGTTGTCGCCTCTGTTTTTGAACCAACAGCTGTTCTCTACTAATTTCTTTTACTCTATTATAGGCTATATCTAGAGTCTTACGTTTATAACCTCTTTTCTTAAACCTTTGAACCATGTCTTGAGCATTTTTATCAAAAACATCTTCAGAATCACATATGCGTTTAATCCTTTGAAATTGGCCAAAAGGAATATTCTTTATTAACCAAGGTGGGTGGTAGCTTTCTGCCCTCCGTATGGTATTCTGATCAGTGGGTTTTCTAAATACGGACGTATGTAATTCACCTTTGTCATCTTTTGAAATCTCCAGATCTAAGAAATGAATATTTGTTAATGAGAACTCTAGACTCAAATTCAAATTAGGATTAGTATTATTAAGATATGCATGAAACTGTAGCAACTCTTGTTGTGACCCAGACCAAATAAGAAGAATGTCATCAATATACCTAACCCTAACCCTAACCTACCTATAATTTATTGTGTTTGCCTAGGTCCTTGTTGTCTGACGGCCTACTGGAAGCCTTTTGTACTTATTTTCTGTAATTTACTGCGTTTTACCATTAGCGGACGTAATACGCGTTAAGGATATTTTTAAGTAATCACATACGTTAATGCGTTGACATTGACAGACCCAGTTTCTGAAAGTCATAGCTGATAATTACACAAATTCAATTACTCTCTGCTACAAGTTTTACATAGATAAAAATGTGTGGTGTAAACACCATTCATCTTCAATTCATTCCTGTGCAGAGTAGGACAGTAGGATGTGTTGCTAGGGCACAAAGAAAGAGCATCAGCGATCTATTTACACATAACTCTCTCTTTCTAAGTGATAAGTGCTATGACAGCAGATATGTTTGTGTGACAAGCATTTGGGGACTTTAGTCCATTAACAGCCTCTTTTGAGTCTCCTTGGTGGGTTATTTGGCCAGTGAGTCAAAACCTTGCAGAACTCCCCTTCCATTTATATCATGTAAGATGGGCAGGGGAAGTGAGGACACAAAGAAAGAGGGACACAGAGAGAGGGGGGCTGCCGTGTTTTCACCGGTGTTTAAACAAATGCGATATGACAAATTGAAAAAGGGTGCATGGAAGTGCACGCATATTTGTGTGTATGCATGCATGTCTGACGAAGACAGGATGCTCCGATCAGCTTTGGTGTCATCAGATTAACAGGCATACGTCCATAATTAATGTCCAGTGACTCACTTCACACACTTCACATGAGGCACGCTCTAGCTGTCAATCAAAAAGACACATGGCCATAAAACACACTGCTCACATGGAAACACAGGTGTGATCGTGAAGTAAAATTCACATACTGTATCTCGCATAACAAAACCCAAAAGTAAGCTTCACATTTACCAAAATTAGAGTAGTTTGTAAAATCTCAGGGGGGCTTCAAGCAAATATGTAAGGTCAAAGAGGTTCAGCTGACAAACAAGTTGGGGAAATACCTACATTCCCTACATTCATGTAAATTTGTACATTTGAATGTGTTTGAAAGAAAAAGCAGTAATAAATGGCAGAATGACTCACCGAGTGATAATTCAAATAATATTTGTGTTCGTCAGAAGCCAATTAAATATGCAATGTTGCAATGTTCAGAAAAGACTTCATAAAAGTGAAATGATTTCTGTAAATTAGTGATCAAATGCCATGTGGGTCTCAGTTTTTAGTAATAGGCACATCACTATTATCTTGTCTGCAATTCCACAAACCAGAAAACTTTTTTTTTTTTTTTTTTTTTTTTAGAAAGGAAAGTTAAAAAATTTTTAAGGTAGCAATAGGGAGAATTATAGAGTACTTAACTGCCACTTATTATGAGTTATACTTTGGACTAACAGTCCAACTTAACATTCATTGAGTGAATGAGTTAATGAATTATAAGGACTTAACTGCCATAGTGAGAATAATATGTAATCATGTAATCAATAAAAAGTAATTTGTAGTTTGATTACAAGTGTTTTAAAATGAAATAAAATCTAATTATAAGATTTTTGGAATCTGATTACGTAAGATTGTATGTAATCAGTTACTACCCAGCACTGGTCTTACCACATCTGAATGTAAATATAAAAAAGATGTAGCTCACAAACTCATCACATCTGAACTCAGTTTTAAGCAGTTAAAGAGAGGAAGATGGCTTTGCCACAGAATATGGATGTACGTTCAGAATGATTGTTACCTTATGCCATGAGATGGACTGTTACATGAAAGTTGTTTTTATTTTTTTTATTTTTTATTTTTTTTTATTTTGGTGTTTCTGTCTGTTTGCTGTCACTAATAATTCTCCATACAGTAAACAGTGGTTATCAATCACATTTAAGCTGAAGTACATGGCAGGACAAGGCTCACTCCTTCAAGTTTTTCATGAAATGTTCAGTATGAGGGTGTTCTGGACGCAGCTGTCTATCCTGAGGTCTGGCCCCTCATGGAAAAGGCTGTGTCTGGTGCTGGCTATTTCTGCATGACTTGGCCAAGCATCTTGTCCCAATAAAGAGCAGAGGATGTTGACGGAAAATGCTGGACCATTTTCATTACGCTCACCATGCTAATCTGATTTCATGTTCTCTTGTTTTAGGTAATCACATGCCACCATACAGCATGTTCCAGCAGTGGGGCTATGGCAGATGTATTAAATGTTACGGCTCGCAAGTTTTTCACTTTTTATGTTTCAATTTTAAGAGAATCATATTTTCAGCCTAAACTAGGCAGTACATCTGTATTTTTCCTCCTCCTACAATATAAAAAAAGAAATTGACCAAGTTTAAAGTTAATTTTATGTGTTTGTTTCTTTAGAAAAAAAATAGAGAGAGACCTATAGAACTACACATACGACTAGCAGAGAGACTGATGTACGACTAAATATCTTAATTTACTGGTAGATAGTTCTACCCAGTTTTAATTCTGGCATAGATTTTAATTTGTTCAACACATAAACATATTGGATAATTTCAAGCAATAGTGCATGAGGTATAATGATTATTTCAGAGTACAGTCTTGAGGATGTAACCTTTTGTGTTCTCCACTATCAAAAGGAAAGTCATATAGGCATGACATGAGGACCAGTAACTGGTATAATTTAAATTTTTGGCTAAACACTTACTTTAAGAAAGTGTTCCACTTTCCTTTAATCCCATGCAGAGGAATGACTGAGAATAAGTGTATATAAACTATTCTCCTTTTCATTTTCACTAATCCTCTCTAAAAGGGCGAGTTGAATGTCACATCAGAGATCCTTTCGCCATACTTCCATCACTGCAGAGAATGCAAAAAAGGAGTTTAAAAAATAACAAAATTTAAACAAAAGTCCCTCGTTTATTTTCCACCTTTGTCCTTATCAGTCTACTCGCTCACCCTCTCTCATTCCTTCTCCCTCTCTCTCTCTCTGCTTGGCTGGGCTAATTGAGTGTCTAAACAAACTAATTAATCACTGGCACTGGTGGAAGACGGACAGGCCTGGAGAGGTGATGTTCATCAAACTCCCCCCAATTTGTTTTTTTAATCCCTGCAGTCGTTTATTTGCTGAATATGCACATATTTCCCCCTTCCCTGAGATCTCTTTGCCATGGCCAAGGTTAACTGTACACACGCTCATTCACTATTTATGATTTTGCATAGAGGATAAGGGTTTTTTTTCTGCTCTTATATTCACAGTATCCAGGCGCATTAATCAAAAATAATGAATAAAATGATCCGTCTGACAATGCTCATACCCTCCCAGGTTTCAAGAGAATATCCAACCAACTTTATTAATCAACATCCAGATTAATTGTAACAAAGTGTCATCCATAAATTTCCCTTTCATTTTAATAGTACTTTGCCCAACACTAACAATATCCCTTGTGACTTCAGATTTATTGAGGGTTGTGGCTATTGCGGAGAGGATGAGAGGGTGACACGGTACTGGGGGAATGGCACAGATACTGTGTTGCTCTCCACACACTGACGTCCAAATGGAAAGGACCAAAACATCTCCTCTCTGGACCAATTGAAGGCATTTAAAGATCCCCTCGGATCGAACGCTTCTCTTCTTTAGCAAACGCTTTGGTGGTGCTGTAATGGCCATTTGTTGCCCTTCGACAACTCTCCTCTACCCCCCACCCCCTTTTTGGCCCCGCTCAACTCTCTGAAGGAGAAGGTGAGGCGTTGGAGTAAACCATTAAGGGTGACAGTTTCACTTTTCTCCCCCTAATTACTTGTTCCTGCCTATGTGGCATTTCTTAGAAAAATTTGTTGAATAATGACCGGCATTAAAATGGAGACTCTTAAGAATTTATACGCGCCGCTTAATTTATCATGTACTTTCTTTATCTCCTCAGTGGATTTATGTCCAAAGTGTCGCAGGCCCCCTCTGCCTGCTGACAGCGCCGTCATTTTCTTAAGGGCACAGCATGCATATCAGTGACAAATTTCCCTGACGCCACGCACTTCATCCTAGAAAATTGCATGCAAGCAGACCAGATTCACACCCTGATTGTTTGTGCTTTGAAGATTCTAGTTACACCATTATTGACATAACTGTCCCAAAAAGAAAATATTTTATGAGAACACCTGATTTTTCTATTCAAAATGAATAGAAATGAACATTTTAATGTCTGATATTGGGTTAGTGTTATTAACTGATCATATGTAATCAGGGTTATGCAATTAGAATCCAAAAACTAAGTACTTGAAATAAGATTATATGTATTATGTTACTTTTTTTGTTGATACATGTTATTCTCTCACTGGCAGTACATTATTTATAATTCATTATTTCTGCCTATACTACTTTTTCTTTTAAAATGTCCTTTCTAAAAAATAAAAAAAGCCTACTGCTTATAGACATTCAGGTCTGTGGTTTGTGGAATTGCAGATTAGACCAGATAATAGTCAGTTCCTTCACAAACCCCAGTCTGGGAATACATAATGTAATATTTACATAATATGCACTTCATGTTGTTGATAACAAATAATGGAATATATTTTCTTCCTCTTTGTATTTTTATATTAACATGGTACAAAATGATCCTATCGCTGTTATAAATGTGTTAGGTCAAAAGTAATCAAAAAGTAAGATTAGATTACCCTACATGTGTTATTTACAACTACAATTTTTGTCATGTATTTATCTAGTAATCTGTAATTTATCTGTAATTTACCTAGTACTGTAGTTCAACACAAAATATTTCACAATTCACTCTTAAAATATGCGTAAACATTGCATTGTGTTGCTGGAAGCATTTGTGGTAAGTGTGTGTGATTGAGCAAGCAAACGCTTTTAAATGTGTCGCTCTGTCCCATATGCCGCTGCAGGTACGACCACCCGTATGTATGACTAACTCCACAGATTTGCTGTCTCCCTCTCCCTCATTAAAATATGCACCCTTTTTAGTCCTGTATTAGAATGATTTATGAAACAGATCAGGCTTGTGGTTCTAAAAGCCACCTATTGCCTTCATTTTATTGCTGTTGTTTTTTTCCCCCCTCTATTTTTCCTCACGGTAATATACCGCGATCTCCCAGGAGCACGCGCTGTGATGGTAGCTTTTTTTCAAGGGCATTCAAGTGGGTACTAGCTCACAGCGGTTTAATATCTGCTCAAACACATTGCGAGGACATCCAACCGTCTCCGCTAACACCATTACATGCCACATTTTTGAATGCTATGCTAGATAGAGATCTAACCTGGGCTGCTCGCACAAAACAGGGACACTATTTTTTTTTTAAGAGCTTATATCCAAAAATGGAGCACCCCTATTGCTGAATCGCATGTGATTCTGATCACTTTACAAATGAGGTTAAATTTGAAGGGGTTAAAGGGTATCCCAAGTCTATTCTACCTCAAATAGTAGGTCTTCCAGTGCGAGCAAATAGATTATGGCTTTCTTGCTGGCCTATTTCTATGGCAGTAAGACAACAATGAATACATTATCATGGACTCCAAGTTAAACACTTAGATATGTGACCTAATGAAATTACAGGCTCCCCTTGTCTGTATGGCTTTGCTTTAGCCCCCAATGAGCATTTCTATGCTAATCAGATGCAAATACGTGGAAACGATGGCAGATATTTAACCCTGGAGTACTGGAACGCCACAGAATTAAAGAGATTCACCCCTCCCCAACCCCTCCACATTTTTCCACCCCATCTAGTTAATGGGGGGCCTTGGAGAGTAGGCAAATGTTTTACCTTTTTGAAAGTTAAATGCCCACTTTCGCCTTGATATTAAACCACACATACAGGCCTGAACTATAACCTTTCCAACTCCCCATTTCTCCTGTAAGCCATTGCCTGAACCACTTTCGGCAGCGGTCTAATGAAATGTAATTTTTGTTAGCAGTTCTCTTGGCATTATGGAGTATAGTTCATATTGGTCTGCAAGGATCTGGCAGTGGTGTTAAATACGGAATGGTTAGCACAAGCTCTATGTCACATTATTGTAATATGAAGTAATTCTTTTAGCTAATGTGGTTACATCTATTCCCTGCCATTAGAACTCACGTGAACACACACATTTTATTAGTGTTTCACGCCCCTGCGATTTTCATTACTTAAGCAGGACAAACCAAACGCATTCTATACCCAACCCACACAAATGAATCTTTTCCTCATCCTTTAACTCGTTTCAAGGACAATGATGATACTCTGACGACCCACTGACCCATTAAGTGGAATGATGGTGCCAGTGTGTTGCTGCAGGCATACATACATGCAAATTATAAAAATAACTTGAGTTAACTGTGAGGGTTTAGCATGTTCATCTGTATGGTATGACAATGCATTCTCATCCTAGGGCATCATCTAACTGACACTTTTGACCATGTGTCTAAATCCAATGCACATGGCAACCTTTAGCGCCAGTAGATGACGCGGGTAGGTTTAGATTTGAGGTAGGGTTAGGGTTAGACCACTAGGAGGCGCATCTCATATTGACGCTAAAGAGTGCCATGTACGTCGGATGTTGACGCATGGTCAAAAGCATCAGTTAGATGACACCTTGGGATGAGAACGGGCTGGGTGTGAATGCTTGATTTGATGTTAACAAATGCTTAGAATGTATTTAGGGTCATCAATTGGCTCCTCAAGCTCTTATACAGTCACTTTTAGTTTAGCAAACTTTTTTGTTGAGGTTGATTAACTCTTTCACACGCAAGTTTAAAATATTCTAACTGAACCCCCAGCGTGAGTTTTTCAAGGCGACCGTTATTTAGAACTTGCCACTTTAATGTTTCCATGGTGACGCGTCATTGCTTGTCACGCGACACAGCACAACCAAAACAGAGCGCGGAATGAATGAGGATCTGCTTTTATGTCATTTTTCCTTTTTTATTAAAAATACTCAAAAATACTATATCATGAAACACTGATATTCCGATTGTCAAATATGTGCAAGTGGATGGGTTTTGTTGTTTAAACATCTTTATAACGATCGCATTAGTTGAGCTGTATGCACAATGGGCAGCGCCATTTTAGTTTCTTTTTCAGTTCAGAGAATCAGATCTGTTGGATTTACAACTTCAATTCCTCCACTTCTCTCAAAATACATGATAGTAAGGGCAGGTGAACTGGGAGAAGAATAGGGTCAAATGTTAAGCTACTTACACAATGTGTATCTGATATGAATAAAACGTGTCGTCTTATAATAATTGAAAGGATTATTATTGCCGCTTCCATAGACATCTGTGTGTATTTTACAAACTCAAAATCATTGTTTTGCTAGTACATATGTGTATTTAAATGTCTGAAACCTAAAATAATCATTATGTTGTTGAAAACACTCAATAGTTGTGATATATGACAGCACTGAGTGCGTCTCTGGCTGAGTGCTAGCCAACGCGCAAGAGCAAGTTTGAATTTAGCAGTTGCTGACGTGATGCACTGAACGTTCTAATCACACTGGTGTGATCGTACGCTCCAGGGACCAGCCAAGAATGATCACACTGGTGTGATCATACGCGTGAAAGGGTTAAGCTTCTACTGCCCATACCTACAGCCAAATGAGAACACAAATCATATTTGAATAAGTCTAGCATAAACATGGCAAGAACACTGTCACTATTCCTGTCTTGTGTTTTCCTTGTCTTGTGTGGACAAGAGTTATTTCCTGTTCCATGCCATGTTTTGTAGTCCTTTGTAGTTTTTCTTGTTGATAAGTTCCCCCAGGTGTTTCTGATTAGCCACCCCCTTGTTCCATTGTTTAGCTTGTTTATTTGTGTATTTAAACCTCTGTGCTTCAGTTGTTGGGTGTCGGTCATTGTTGCATGTAGCTTTGTTCTCATTTCTTGTTCTGAGTTTCTTTGTTTTACCTGGATCACCTTTTTGAGTTCTTGTTCTTAGTTTCTTTGTTTACCCTGGATTACCTGTTAATTTGAGTTTCTTTGTTTAACCTGGATTACCTTTTCATTTAATTAAAGTGCCTGCGTTTGGATTCCCTCTACACTTTATTCCTAGCCCTGATGTTACAAATACTACTTAGGTAAATTAAATGGCATGAAAGAACAAATCCAAAATTCACACATTTAATATTTGCATTTCAACTATATATCACACGAAATACGTTCTGAGGAAAATATTTTGCAAATCGCAATTACGTTACATGCCAACATATAAGCAGTGCTATTACGTTCGTCCTTAACCTAATACTATTGCAGTGCTATTACGTTTGTCCTAAACATAATACATCCAAAGCAGGTTTCTTTACAATTTATGCATAATCATGGCATTCAATTTTTGACTTTGATACACTTTTAACCTTAAAAATACCTTGTTTAACCATTTTGTAGTATTTAGTGTATTTACACAAAAAGCATTTTCTCCAATAAAACGCAACATACTGATACATTCAAAGACATACATTTTATTAACTTGATGTAAACAAAATTCAAGAATCCATACGTTGGTTGCAAGAATCAGATCCAAATTCAGTATTTTATCCAGTGATCTCATCTTCATTTCTCAGCAGCGACCGCAAACGTCAAATCCGCGTTGGTGATGAATTCAAATTCAAAAAATGCGCCTTCAAGAAGCGTTACGACATGTTTTACGGCAGTGATATCAAACGCTCATTGGCTCTCGCCTGCTTCGTCACAGATTGCGACATGCCGTGTTTCAGTCAGTCGGTGTAGTATATTTGAAATGGAGAAGAGTGCGCGCCTTCAGAGAGCGAAACGAAATCAGATTAACATTTCCATGGATTAATATTAATAACTTTAATTCTGCACTGTATCTCATACACAACTACTATAATACTGCCAGAGGACTGCGATGTGAACGACTTTTGATGTTAACGTTAGCGGTTTTGACATTTTCACAATAAATAAATTATTGTGAAACGTATAACGTTACTTGTCTGTCTGTTATGTTTTTTTTCGGTATAATTGTGTTATCCTACGTAGTTTTAAGGAATGGTTATGTTTAGGGGTAGGATTAGGGTTAGTGGCTCAAAATAGGCTAAAACTCATCTATGTCCATTATGTTTTATCCTTTTTATAATCTGTATAAAATGAATATGTTTAGGTTTTGTGAGTAGGATTAAGGGATCTTGTTATATTTATCTTTAAAAGTGAAAGTATACAGATATCATTATGATATGACATAGACGTAAATAGTTAACGTTTTATAGCTGTAAAAACGTAATAATGTTACGTTTAAATGTTACAAATACGTCAATATTATACGTTTTTAGCATCTATCAAAACGTAAAATATGTACGTTTTACATATTTGAAAATTACGTATTAGTATCTACGTATTAACAATGAGACATATTAGGATGCATCGTTAGAAAAATCAACTAGCTAGTCACGACTGTTTCCCGAAACCTATTGTCGTAAAGTATCATTCAACCACGTTGGTTTTGCACGTGGTGGAGTAATAACTACTTTTAATGAAACTGTTTGAGATCCAATTAACGCTAGATTTGTTGATATAAATTACAGACATATCATCTGAGGACTATTTCTAATTGTTCTCAGTTATTTTGCTTTATTACCAGACTAAATATTTGGCTCTTTCTTACATAGTAGAGCATGTTCGCACATGAGCACTCTTCAAACACGGTACTCTAAATCTTTTGACAAACTAAAAGGCGTAAATTACATTTGTATGTATTTTGAATAAAAGGCACCAGTTGTACTGTATGTCAACTTGCTTATTTTGCTCAAGATAAGGATTTATTACTTCCAAATGTCATGCAATATAGAAATGATGCTTCTAACAATAATTCGAGAGCTGTCGTTCAAACCACACAACATTGCGATGCTGTTTGCGAATGATCGTTGGAATGATGGTTTCAGGAAACACCGATTCGTTGAACTATGCTGACAACGGCGGAAGTTACGACCATAGTTGGCTAACAATGCTTTCGGGAAACGCACCCGAAGCACTCATACACCGTTAACATCGGTAAGGGACATCATAAACACCTGGCTCTCAGATTAACACGTTATATCTTTGATAATTATCAGTGTCATCTTTAGAAAGAGAAAAAGAGGGCGAGGGCCATCGAAAGACAATTGTTTTTCTTGCTGTTTTTTGAGTGATTTTTTTTTCTTCCCTAGGGCGAAATTTAATCCATGCTCTTCTCCCTGGACACCTCAAGCAGATATTATTCTGTCCTCTCTCTCTCTCTCTCTCTGGGTATATCTTTCTATCTAGCGATAGGACAGAGACAGATAAAGTAGAACACAGGGCTAATCAGTGTTTAATGAAATGAAAATTAACAATAAGCAAGAAAAAATGAATGAAAACATGAAACTTCTCAATCAAGGACCTCTTAAATAACACATCATTTGAAAACCACATAGTGTTACATACAGTATCCTGTTGAATTACAATGTAGTCATACAATGTTCCCCATGTCAGCTAGGCCACTTCACTCAAGGACTAGACTGCTGCCCTCTTTTCCTGAGGACTGCACTTCACTTGAGGTCCTTGGTGACTTGAACAACTACTTGGACAAGCAACAGGCGGCAGCCTTTCTTTCTCTCTTGTCCTCAAGACCATAAAAAGTAGAAACCCCAGCAATGCACAAAACAGGCACCCAAGTCATAGTCATTACAATAAATAAATACTGCACTGCTCTACTGTTGCACCACTCTATTATGGCATGCCAATGTTACTAGTAAAGTGGATTAATTGCTTCTGCCTCTTGTATTCTAATTTGTTAGTCACTTTGGATAAAAGCATCTGCTAAATGAATAAATGTAAATGTAGATGATTTATTCATTTGGAAATAGAATCTCTCTTTGTAAAATACTTTAGACCTGAACATTTGTCCTCATCGATTGTTCTCTGTACAATTAAGTAAATTCTCCTAAATTTTGTAATGCGTTAGCGATTGACATTGTTTTTGTTTTTTTTTTTATCAGCATGTGCAAACCAATTATCTTCACACTTTGGAAATCAGTTTTCAAGAAAGCAGGCTCAAAGTTTCTGAGCAAATCGACGCTTCCCTCCTAACACATACAAATACACAGAGATGTCTTCTCGTCCACCGGCGTTTGAGTGTGTGTGTGTGTGTGTGTGTGTGTGTGTGTGTGTTTGTTGCATGTTTCAGCAGAGGCAAGAAAACAAGCAGACATTAGCCTGTCCACTTGACAGCAGCGTGTTCAGCTGACCAGAAAGTCCTGTAATTAAATGGCTGCTTACCCTGTCGAGTGAACTGAAGTTAACCTCTGCGATCAGCACTGACAAACACGCAACTGCACATCTGCTCGCCATCCAAGCAGCCCGAGGAGGCTTCAGAGGCTATGGAGAGACTAATACAGGACTTTGAGGTCTCTTTGAGGAAGTGTGTACGGGGGGTTGAGCTAATTGTGCTGAAGCTCCAAGTCTTAATGAGATACTAGTGGACGCCGAATTCGTTTTACTTTCTTATTTATGCCACATTATTTTGAAGGATCACGCACCGCTTAGATATCGTGTTGTGTTTTGAGCTCCTTTCCGGGCAGGTTTTGGGAAAGGATAATTTATTAAAATTACTTTTTACTCATTTTGTTTAATGTATGCACTTTAACAATTAATAACCCAAGCGCGGGAGATTTTCACTAAAGGCCATTAATTTGTATAAAGCTGCCGCCACTGACAGAGGAGATTTTTTAAACTGATCAAGAGAAAGTCAAATTATTCTCTAGCCTCAGGTTAAATATTACTTTCTTCAGGAATTCTTTGCCGTGCCGTCCCGCTTTTTATGACCTTGTCATTGATTGCAGCTTTCAGAGCCATCTCGTGAAAGCCTCTGCTGCTGGGAAGGGGGGTGGGGGGGGGGGGGGGGTGTATTGTTTGTTTTCTGATCACCATCTCTTTGTCCCATCTGCAGGCTGAGTGTTGAGCATGTGAAAATACAAGGCCGAGCTGAAACAGACCTACTTTGTATCTGCAATATCAAATCATCTCCCTGACCAAGGTAGCATATTATGTGTTTTGTTTGTACGTAGACAGGCTGTTTTACGTGTAAGCAACCCAAAACCAATGACAGTTTTGGTCAGTCTTTCTGTGCTTAAATTATTCAGACTGTGAACACCTTAACCTCCAATACCAAAGTCCCTCTATTGTTGCAACCTCGTCCTCGTCTTCTCCTTATTAGCCTCCCGTATTTTCTCAAAGGGTGGAACCATGTTTATCTTTAGACATTTTTCTCTCGCAGCTGTAAACCCACGAGAGGGACGTCTGCTGGCATCTCTGAACTGCTCTGCTAGATGTTTATTTACTCTGCTCAAACGTCCTATCAGTCATCTCGCGCCTCATTTTTTCATTGGCAGTGTTTTTGGTCAAGCAAGCCAAGGGACAGCCGTTTTATTGTTTGTCATTGCAAAGGATGGCTGAAATGTTACTGATTTTCACTGAAGCAATATATAGAGATTACATTGCACTATGTCCAACAAATAGCCTGCATTCTGTGTACTTATCAGAACATGTTTACTGATAATGCTGATCCTGCTTAGGAATCAAACAAAGCCCCCAAATGTTGCAATTAAATGAAGCGGTCGCTTCAAATTAATATGGCTGATCTGACTGCATTCATCAAAATGGATTTTCATTTTTGTCCTTTCTTTTCCTTTCCTATTCTGCTCTCTCATCTCACTCCCCCCCTCTGCAGTGGTACTTTTAAGTTCAGAAACTGAGAGCATGTCTTCATTAGCTGCATTAACATTCACAGGCTGTAGTAAATTCTGACAGTGAAAAGGTCCCCGTAACCTTTAGTTGTGCAGAAATTTACTTCCCAAGAAAATTACAGCTGGCACTGTCTTAATTAATGCTCGCTTTCTTTGCTGAAAACCCATGGCTTGTCAGAAGAAGAGTGGGGAAGGAGAAAAAGAAAAAGAGGCAAAGGAAGAACGAAATAAGGAGGTGAGGCGATTATATGGAGTGCAGAACGTGCGGCGCAGCTGGAAACGATAACTGAGGAATCTACACAAAATTCACAAATATTTTTCTCAAATATCACAATATTGGCCAGGTTTTAGAGGAGTGGTCGGATATTTGGAGAAAAATAAGCAGATTCAGAATGTTGATTTCCCTCTTTCTTCTCTTGCTTTTTGTCTTCCAGCATGATATATATATATATATATATATATATATATATATATATATATATATATATATATATATAAACCAATACATATTTTATCCCCTGCATGCTGCGTACTATAATCTGTTTGGGAAGTAACTATCATCTTCTAATACCCAGGCCATCAGAGGAGCAGAGAGGAGGACAGATTAGAATGCTACAAAACAATTTGTCCTCACCCCAGGAAAAGAGGTGGAATCCAGCCGATACATAAAAAAGGAAGACGATTGGACCAAAGCACACATTTATGTGCAAGGTGACTTCATGTTACACAATGGGTCATAATTAAAAGATCAGCAAAGAGCCTGAGTATCAGGGATAACACAGAATAAAAATCAATGCTGTATACTTTAAAATGGGTCTCGTGCTCTCTGCGGGTCTATGAATTTCTGGCACTGACATGGGAGAATCACATGCCTTGAGTTCCTATTGGATTAGAGTCTGCGGGGCTAATGTGTGAGTACTTCTTCTAATGTGATGTTTGCCCATATTCTGTCCCTGTCACTCATGACAAGCCCTCTGGGTTTGATCATTAAACAGCACTGGAGGGCAAGGCTAGACTGTCTGTCTGCTCATTCTCTCTCTCTCTTTTCTGACACTAATTAGTGGTTGTGACTCAGAGTGTGGTTGATAGACAAATGTCAGAAAGCTCATGTGTGGGGTACTAATTGCTGAAATAAAAGCAGGGGAGGCGTGCTGAAGATCTTGTAAACCTCTCTCTGCAGATGTGTTTGTTACGGAAATCTGCAATTCAAATGATGGCAAAAGAGTCATGTGTTAATTTCTTGTTTATTTTAAGCTTTTGCTACTGTAGACCAGTTTCTTATGTCTGATTATCCTATAAATAAGATTTGAACACATAATCTAATTATTGAAAGGGCTGTTTTACAAATAATTTTGAATTCTTTTCATTTACTCACCCTCATGTCAAAATCTGGAACACAAAATAAGAAACTTTGAAGACTGATTTTTATCTTGTTGGGTTCGAGTCCACCTTGAGTAAGAGTCTTTAACCAATCGAGTCTCAGTCCCACAACGTCAATTTTAAATGTAAGAAAAGCCAACCTCTATTGCATCTTGCCATTTTGATTTCACGTCATCTCATAATAAGAATTCTGCTCAGCAAAGTCATATAATGGAAGTCATGGCCGACTTGATTTCAGTATTGTGGCATTTCTGAGTGAAACAGGTTTTTGAATGTAAAAAAGCTACAGGGTGGGACTTGACTTATCCATCGATATAAATTTATGAACGATAAAAATTATGAATTTATATGAATTCGAGGCAGAGGGTGGTAATCGGGGTAGCTTTGTGAATGGGAACAGCCTATTGGGACCCGAAGAGCCGAAAATGCAGTGGTAAGGGGACAGGGGGAGGGGACCTACAGTCTTTACAATGGCATACATGAATGCATTTTTGATTAACAAATTACATTATTGGAACTTTGTGGATCTAGTTGATGAATATTTTGTTAGGGTGTTGCCCTGTCCGCCTATACACTGTACACAAGCCACACCTTCATACAATTACTGTATTTAACTAATACTAGTCTAACTAATGTAAGTAAAAAAAGTTCAAACAAATGACTAATATTAATCAAAATTACAAATTAACTAAAATAGTTTTTCATGTAGGTACTTTAAATGGTATTCTTCAGAAATAGCCTCCGACAGACATATAATAAAGTAAGTGTAAAAATTTAAACAACATAATCTTCACTTTAAAGGTTCTATAAGCGATGTCGGGGCAAAACATTTTTTGTCACGTACAGCAAACGTCTCCTCACTATCGGCTAGCTGCCTGTCCCCTAAACACACTGTAAAAAAACGCGGTCTCTGTAGACACCACAGGCTCCACAAACGGCAACAAAAACAATCATGTCTTACCCGGACCACGAAACCTAACAAACAGTGTTCCAGCCAATCACTGGCAAGAAGTATTTGAGGGTGGGTCTGGGGGTTAGTGCGCGTGCACATGAAGGGGGTGTGTGTGTGAAGGAGAGACAAGCGTCAGAGGGAAGTTTGAAAAATGCCCGAGACACGACCAAAGAGACGTCGTTCTGAAGAACAAATTAAGAAGAAGGAGTCGGATAAAGAACGTGCGAAGTTCCGAATTTACATCAGTAGCAAAGCTTTTGAACGATGGCGAGAAGGGAGGGGGAGGAGATGAGATGCGGAGGAGGTAGGGTCTAGCTAGCCTCCGATTTGTTTGAAAATATTGCGAACCTCAACACTCCCAGGATCGCTTATAGGACCTTTAAGCAGTAAATATAAATAATAGTACAAATGAATAAATAATATACATTTAAACATAAATAAAGTTACTCAGTCTTTTCTTTTGTTGTTTGATTATCATTACAGACACAGATAACAGCAGGTTTATTTGGCTTCTGTCACTTTAACACCTAATTTACGGAAACAATATACTGACACATCCAATTTTCTCCCAACTGTTTATGTTCACTTAAGATATAACCTGGGTTAGATCACCAATGTCCCGTCTAGAGAATATCCGTGGAGATTTGCGGGTGCCATAGGGTGCCCCATCTCTGTGAAAGCAGGTCCTTCCTCAGAGGACTGGCAATACCAGTCTTTCTCACAAGATATTTTAATAGTAACCTCTGTCCCTCTAGGGGGGTTTGGGGGCATGCTCCGCCGTAAGAATATTTTGTGCTTTTTAATGTTAAATTCATCAATCTAGTGCACTTTGAGAGTTCAAAATTAAGAGCTCTAACCCAAATTCAGTGTGCAAATTAGCCTTTCGCCAAGCCCCATCCCCCTTAATTACTGTTGCTACCTCCGTCAAACAAATGGTCAAACACGAGCAGCGCGACAGATTGCTATGATGGCAAAGGGTATTCCCGTGAATGCGATTTTCGTGTTTAAAAAGCAACTAACGTTAAGCATAAGAGACGGAAAGAGGCAGAGAACCATACATTATTTAAGGTTATTTCTATTCGTTACGATATCGATATATGAACTGATGTTGTCAAGTAAGCTTCATGCTTTCCCCGTTGTGAACGTGCAGTCTACGGTGCTGCACTGCTAACTTAGCTGACT
Source organism: Cyprinella venusta (assembly GCA_038021265.1). Classification (NCBI taxonomy): domain Eukaryota; kingdom Metazoa; phylum Chordata; class Actinopteri; order Cypriniformes; family Leuciscidae; genus Cyprinella; species Cyprinella venusta. The sequence continues at coordinate 27,088,971 of CM075864.1, forward strand.
GCTGCTCATTTTCCCCGAGAATATCATGGTATGTTAACAACAACCCTTTAGAAAATTTAAGTCCTTTGTGGATCCTTTTGATCTGCTTTCTCTGTGCTTCTTTGACTTATCTCAGTCTCACGCACGCTGCAGTCTCACGCACGCTGCACGCGAGTTAACCATGTTCGACACATTTAACTGGAATTGGGGCGTCCACACTGTTTAATACATCTTAGGCACCGCTCGCGTTGTGTTTTGGGCTTTGGAAAGGGAAAAAACACAACTTTTCCAGACAATCTCTCGGGGTATCTTGCCCGATGGCCAGTCCAGCCCTGAGTCTGAGTACCCCAACTCCGTAAAAGTATGATAAACTTGGTCCACAAGGCTACATTAAGTATTCCGAAGCTTTACGATAACCTAATATTTAGAGCAAACTGAAATTTTGCTGTTATTCACTAAAAATCTTTACATCCACCATGGCACGTTCATAACAGCTCAAAATAGAATAATTTTGTATAATTATTTTGCGTTATTTACAATGAGTTGGTTGATCCTTTTGACAAATCTGGTCTGAAAAAAAAAATCATTTAAAAACATTGACTTAATGTTTCACTGAGGAAAGTAAATCAGACAGGTTTGAAACAACATATATAATGACACAATTTTTATTTGTGTGTGAAAGAATTTGTGCTAATCATTCAATTTTGTCAATATGTTTATATTAATTTCTGGAAATATTTTTTTATGTGTTCATATCAACTTTTTTATGACTAAACATGTTCCACGAGCATGAATCTAATTTACAAAGTAGACTGACACTGAGATGAGGACATGGGGATAATAATTTCTGTGACTGTAACCGACATATAACCATCACTCTAGTGATACAATATGGTAGGCCTATTACATCAACTAATTAAAACAATTAAAGCATGGAGGGCCTGGTATCTAAATTTCTGTCAAGCCTGGAGTCAGCTTATTAAAATAGTACTTTAATGAGGTACAGCCGCTCGCCCAGTGTCTCTTCTTTCGCTGGCCTGTTTCTTCCCGAGAGAGAGAGAGAGAGAGAGAGAGAGAGAGAGAGAGAGAGAGAGAGAGAGAGAGAGAGAGAGAGAGAGAGAGAGAGAGAGAGAGCATAGATGAAAATAATCCATTACATCACATTTTGATGATACGATTTCATCATGTCTTTCATAAGGCATTGTGTGTTCTGATTACCTGGTTTTAACACTGCAACTTATTTTTTCCTTAACAAATAGTCATACAGCTTAACATGACCAAAGTCTGCGGATTGCTCAAACAACTGTAAACAAAATTTTCTTCCGTAGACCTGTGTATAATTATGCTCCTGTGAAATTATACCTTTACCATGTCTCAAAAAAATATCTAACATTAAAATTGAATCTAAAATCTAGTCAAACATCACACCCTATCCATACGGTAGTTAACATGGGCTAATAATTTCTCCTACTACAATAATGCTAGTACTCTCTAAAAAATGCTGGGTTGTTTTAACTTAATTTTGGGTCAAATATGGACAAACCCAGCTGTTGGGTTAAAAATATAATGTAAAAATTTAACCCAACAGCTGGGTTTGTCCATATTTGACCCAAAATTGGGTTAAAACAACCCAGCATTTTTTAGAGTGTATGACAATTATTGTAAAACAGGTTCATCTTGGAAACAAACAAGTAATATCTGAAGATTCTGAAAGATTAGAAGCTATTCTGTATTGTTGTAAATTTCCATTGGCCACTAACACATCATCACTGGTTTTTATGCTCACTCTCCTGTAGAGCATGAGCTCACGGGCCTGCTCCAATGAGATGATAAACTGCCTCTGATTCCATGATTCCAATTTGTAATTTTCAGAGTGCAGAGGTAAGACTAAGACGATTGATCAAATTGAGGAGCAAGTTGAGCGACCCTTCCTTCTTTCTCCCTCTCGTCTCTCTCTCTCTCTTGCCCAAAGACCCTCTTTAAATATTCAGCTAGATTTATGAATGGTCACTGTCTCCCACAGCTATTTATATCTCTTATATTGACAGAAACACATTCAGGAAGAGGAATTAAATTTTGGTTTCTGCGAGTGCGACAGGGGAAGTTTGATAGAGCGTCGTCTCACTCGGAGGTGGGGGACTGAAGCGCTCAGATTAATGTATTTTTTGGAACAAAAGTAGACATGGATTTATTCCTATTTTCCCTCTCTTTTTATGAAAAATTCAAATGAAGGTCAATTTTCAGGATTACCTGCCTCTCTGTAAAATGTTTCAGGACATTTATCATAAAGCAAATCAAAAATTAAAGACACAGGAGGCAATTTTAACAGAACAGAAGACATAGGTTAGATATACTGTAGATGTGGCTTTGTTTGATAACGTATAGACTCGTAAAGTTACAGCGTCGGAAGTACCTAATCATTTGAATGCATGTTCCAGGCGACTGCTGAATCGTCTTTACCTTTAATAATGCAAGCTCTGTGTCTGCCTCTCCATGTTCTCCCCTCTGGTCGGGCCTCAATCTCAAGTGATTTCACAGACACGCCAGTCTGTTGGGACACTGTCCCCGCCATTCGATCCGATTATTTAGGAAGGACAAAGTGCTCGTGTTGATGAAGAGCCTGCTCGAAAATCTGAGAGTGCAGAAATCAATGTGGATCCAGCGGGCCCCGGAGCATTGATCACGACTCCCTCTGCATTGACAATCCATGCCTTGTTTGGCTATGCGCGTGAATAGGGCGAAATGAGCCTCCGGTGAACACTTTCTGTACCATCTTCCTCATGATCCCTGTCTCTCGTCCCCCCTTTCTCTGCCTCCGTATTGACACGGCTCCTGCCATGATTTATAATCACACAGTCAAAAGTTTTGAGTGAGGAAACAAAGTTTGCAGTGCAGACCCTCAACAGGAAGCAACACCAGTGCAAACAACCTTTTTTATTATTATTATTCCTGTTTTTTTTGTTTGTTTTTTTTACTTTAAGCGATGTTCTTGAGCGAAGGCAAAACATCAGCGAAGGCCTTATAGTTTGCGGTGGAATCAATCCCAAAGAGCGAGAAGACACTCAAATGAGGGTCTCTCATTATGGACTGGCATTGTTTGTCCAGAAATCCTTTCCTTCCGCACCTTGTTAGAGATGTCCAGTCTGCATAATTGGAGCCGGCGCTGACAGATGCTTCACTGAAAGCTTTTGTAAATGACAAATGTTCTACCTCTCTGGGAAAGATGACCGTTTAAAAGAATGACGTCTCGTTATTGGTCCTGCGGATGATTTGGAAGGCTCTGGCAATCAAGCTGCTCCTAACAGTATCGAAGCATTTCTCCTGAATAGAGTAAGAAATCACCTCTCTTCAGGATGTCTGACTCCATTTAAAATGAAGGAGATGCTTAGTTTAGATTAGATTTGCAATAAATAAACAGTCGGTTTATGATTAATTGGTGTTAAATTACTTGAAAACCACATTGCTATGTGAATCTTTAAAACAGGATGATGATATCTGAGGAACGAGCATTCTGAGAAACCAAAGACAGAAAGTTTTTCTTTTTTCTTTGCTTTCTCTCTTTCAAAACAGGTTAGAGTTACACATCTGTTTTGAGATGCTCAGGTTCAACACGGACATTCCAAACACAGATGACTTCTCTTTGGGCTGTTTTTGTTTATAAACTCCAAGATTCCTCTGATTAGCTTGTCACTTTGTTTGGATTCAGGATGATCAAGTAAAAACCTTCATTATAAGAGTCAGATTTTTACTTGTGTACTGGAAAGAGTCTTGCAGTGATGAATTCTATTTTATAAGAAACCACCTGTTGTGAACTTTTCAATGGAAGTGTCACCCTATTGCAACAGAACTGTGTAGCTTCCCTGCATATTCTCATATGTTGCATCCTTCCTTGTGCAATACATGCAGAGTAAGAGAAGATGATTTTTTTTTTTTTTTTTGCCATTTATTCATAAATTAAATGTCTTGGATACTGAATATTGTAAAAGTGTTACTCCTATTAAAATAATAACATGTTTTAAGATTATATTTACAACAACAATAAAATAATATGTAACACATTCTTTCACAACTCACTGAACCAAAATGACAGACGTCTTGCTGCCAGTTATGTGGGTAGCATTAAATGAACAATTATGGAATTGTAACTCCTTTAGTCTATGTGTAAAATTGCTGCCATCATTAGCCGGGAGGCTGTTTGATGGTGGGGGGATCTGGCAACCCTGTGGTCTTAGAGACACAAGTCACATCTCGGATCAGAACAAGATGGAACCAGGATAATTAGCAATCACATCGTGACCATACAACTGAGAAAATAAAGACTGGAAAAGTGTAGTCTCAGTGTGTGCTTGATTTTTTTAAAGGTGCCCTATAATGTTTTTTTTTTAATTATTTTATAATGTTTCCTGGGTTGCCCTTATAATGTTAGTATGTTTTTTTAGATCAAAAATAGCCATAATTTAGAAATAAAAGGCATTTTCCTAGCCTGATTTTAGCCTCTGATCTGAACACTCTGTTTGAAGGGGCGGGTCTGCTGTGTGTAACCGGCCTCTGCTGTGATTGGCTGACATGCTTGCATATGAAATAGCTATGTATCACTTGTGAAACTCTCTCGAATAATTTTACTACAGCTATTATACGTTTTTACTAGGGGTGTAACGGTACATGTATTCGTATTGAACCGTTTCGGTTCGAGGCTTCCGGTTCGGTACGCATACAAACCGAACGATTGATTGGACCAAAATTCGCGCTGACGCGGCCAACACATCGTTGCGCAACATCAAATGGCAAATGTAATGAAAGCAGAACGAAACTGCGCTACTCATTATGTGCTTCACGGATCGTTTATCAATTCGGACCAGCAACATCTGTGCAGTGCGAGCCGATCTCGATCAAGCAACACTGTTACCACACCGCGCTAAGAGATCCGGTTAAGAAAACACTTAAATTCGCCACTGAAGTAATAACATCGCTGCGATAACTAGTGAGATGCATTCACATTTCTCCGTTATTAACCGTACATCTCCATAAAATTAAACACCGCTGTCATGGAAACCAGGAGAAACATTGTGCCGTGAATAAACTAGTAATACTTTACGTCCACAGACCAGCAACATTCACCATGGATTTAATATAGTAACACTAACTGGAACCAGTTTGGCTGGAATGCTTTCATGCTTTCAAGTTTAAATGTTATTTTTAATGTGATGACCAAAACATTATTTGTTCATCCTTCAAAGATGACCCCCATTTATAAACCTGAAAGTTTCAAAGGATCTAGGAAAACTCACATTTATTTAAAAATATTTTTTTTTTCTTTAAACAAATAGGACATTTCTCTGGCATTTCTTTCTTTTTGCTGTATCGAAAACGTACCCGAACCATGACTTTTTAAACCGAGGTACGTACCGAACCGTGATTTTTGTGTACCGTTACACCCCTAGTTTTTACTATTACAGCAATCGAGATTAACGAATCGTGAAATGTTTTTGAAGTATTTAGATCTATTCCCATCACTGTGCTGAGCAAGCAGAGGATCTGTCGATCGCGAGGATATTATCATTGCAATGCAGTTTCTGCTTTCTCTAGTCTAATGCTTTTTCACCAATGCCAACACGATCATTTAAATACAGTTAGAGCCTCGTTGTGCAGTGTAACGTGCGTCATTGAATTCATAACGAGTTTGGCAAGTGTCCAGATAAACTCGCGCTGTGTGGAAAGATATTGATCACTTTCTGTATATAATTTATTCACAATTATTATTATTTTTTCATCCTACTAAAAGAAACGATGTGAAGTCCCTGGCTTGACTTACTGATGCATAAACAGTATTGAACGATTTTGAGTGAAAGATTAACGTTACCTGTCTGAACTTGAACAACAATAACACATCAGCTCGGTCCGAGGCCAGCTCTTGGGAAGTTGAAGAAACAGTCGTCGGTGTTTGGAAATATCCAGAGAAAATAAAATTGGTCCATTGTTTCTTCAGAGGCTCGGATGAAGGAACTAAAAAATACTTTTGTCTTCATGTGTAGATCCGAACACTGATCAACGGCCATGCTTCGACTGCGCAGCTCCATCTCGTCTGTCACAGAACATGGGCTGGCATATGCAAATATTTTGGGTCATACATATTAATGATCCCGACAATTGCGTCAGAGTCGGTATTATGTGGAGATTCGCCTGTTTTTCAGGGGTGTTTTTCAAAAACGAGATTTAAGTAAGAAGGAGAAAACAATGGTGTTTGAGACTCACTGTATGTCATGTCCATGTACTGAACTCTTGTTATTTAACTATGCCAACATAAATTCAATTTCACAATATAGGGCACCTTTAAGTCCATGTCAAGGCGTCATTAAATGTGGCTAAATGTGTGTTATAGATATTATTGTGAACATAAGTAATAATAACTTTAACTGCAGAATTTTGAATCATAGCTGGATATTCATTTTAAAATCACAGGCTTATCCCTGAAGTATGAAGGACCCCTCCAATATTTTACTCCACGTAAACCTTAAATTTAGTTTCATTGTGACTAAGTTCAACATGAAATGTTTGTGAACCATTTTACTGTAACCTGACACTTTTCGGAGAGAAAAAAAAATGTAGATTAGTACTTGATTTTATTTATTTTATTGATTAACTGAATTGTGAAAAGTGTCCATTAACATCAGAGACAGGAGGTTGAAAAGTCAGATGGATTTGTGGTATCAGCCGAAAGAAAGGCTCATTTTTTTTTGTAAACAATTTGGAATAACACGCACTGATGAATGGTGCACAAGACGACCATGAATGCCTATTAAGGGAGTAAATAGGGTTAACTGTGTCAATTCATTTAGACTATTCACATCTTTGTTGCTTAAGGAAATAAAACTGGGTCAGTAAAGATACTGTACAAAGTTTAGTCATTTTTATTTAACACATTTTTATGTATTCACTGTAGCTGCAAGACTTCAGAGAGCGCCATATTTAGATTAAAAGATGCAGACTCATCTTGTAAGGTGATGAGTTTGCCCCACGGAGCAGGAGACACGAATGTATCCCTCCTCTTCCTGCTCGCAGGCCGATTTAACACCAACCAGGTCAAAATACACTTCTTCCTTCCTGTCTAAAAGGAAGCAGGCAGGCTTGCATGAACCATGGTATGTGTTTAAATTGTGTATGTAGGGTTTTTTTGCATCGTGTTTTTCAGGAACAGGGCTTCCTTGAAGTACATTCAATTTGTTTCAATAGGTGAATGAAAGTAATTCACATCTGTTTAAATCTTTCTATCTTTCAATCAAACCCATGAAACGTGTGGCGCACTTCACAAACACTTCAGTCAGCATCAGACATATCATCTATATTGGTTCTTTTAAACATTTCTGCTATTATTGTCATAACTCTGCTATAACAATGATACTAACAATGCTGTGTATACACAAACTGAGCAGCAACAAAATGAGAAACACATAATGTCTGTCGCAACCTGGATCCCAAAGGTGGGACTATCCAATTCTTCAAAATGAGTAAGACCATAGAACCATCACCTGAAAGAGTGTCCGATTGTTAGAAAATGTATTGTAATGTTATATTGTAACTACCTGGTCTGAATAGAGGTGGCTAAAAAAGGTAAAAAGTCTGTTATACACTACCATTCAAAGTTTTTGTTTTTGTTTTGTTTTTTAATGTTTTTAAAATAAATCTCTTATGCTAGTTGAATGAAATGTACTGTAAAAACAGTAATATTTTATTTTAAAAAGCTTTGCATCACAGGAATCATCTCTATAGGAATTATCTCTTTTTATCTATTTTATCTACAGGAATTATCTACAGGAATTATCTCTTTTCTATTTAAATGTACTAAAAAATGTAATTGATTCCTGTGATGCAAAGCTGAATTTTCATCACCTATTACTCCAGTCACATGATCCTTCAGAAATATAAATGTCTTCACCATCACATTTGGTCAATTTATGACCAAAAGTGGCTGATTAAAAGTATTCATTTAAAAACCATACCGACTCCAAACATCACCTTATGACAATATCAAGTTCTGTTGTTGAAATGAAAGTAAAGTACACAGTTTGAACTACAGAGTAAGCATTTGATTTATTTCACATTCGCCAACTAATTTATTGCAGTACAGCAGAGATACAACACCTACCTTTTGAAACCAGTGAGTAAGAAGGTAATTCTGCCGAGCGGTCCCTGTTGTTGCTATTATCTGCTTTATTGAACATAGCACTCCGTTTCCACAGCCATTTACATAAACGGAGGAGTCTATATATTAAAGTAGCATCAAATGACTCATGACTTAGGAGAGGGGGGACCGGTGGCCCCATCCCTCTCTCCTCTTTATGCTCCTCTCTGCTTCTCCACCTCTGCATTGCAAAGCCCCTTACATTAAATTGTGATAGATGAAGAGCGGAGGGCATTCATACAAATCAATGACTTTAGTGTATGTGTCATTAGCTTGAGAGATGCAGGCAACGGTCAGTGCCATAAATCAAGCGATGATCGGCCTGTCTGAGACACGGAGAGGCTCCTCGCACAGACGCATGCACGAGCCCGGGAAAGAACAGGAAAGTGGCTCCTCCGCTTGTTAGCGGCATGCTTGGTTAGTGTGCGATCTAACACACTGAATGATGCCATTGTTTTTTTTTTTTTGTTTGTTTTTTAATGTATATTTAAAAGTGAGCTGAATATGGCGTATCCCTGATGACCAGGCCGGCCGGTGGATTAATGACTCCGTGCTCTTGCTACTTTGACACCAATACTGATGGCAGAGATCTAGCGACCCAGAACTCCAGAGAGACAGCAGTCAATAGCAGACCCTCTCACTCAGTGAACCACAGCAGGAGAAAAATCATTCTCACAATTTGCCACAGAGAATAGCATTTAATATAGACTCAAATGTGCAAGATTGCAGATTCAGTGTAATTAGACAGTACAGTCCATACAGAAGCAACACGAACGGGAACATATCGCTGAACCATGTGAGTAGGGAATGGGTGAGCAGTGAATCATCGCAAGGCCTTGCACTTTCTTCTTGATCTGAAAGAATCACATTGTGTAACAGTATAAGAACCATCGCTTAAACATATAATGTTGTGTCTATTTTGGCAATGTATGACTAAGAATTAAAATACATAATCATTAAAAAAGTGTGTCGTCTTACATTTCACTTTCTCACATCAAACTGCAATGAGACTTCATTCTCTATTTATTTTTTGGGTGATTGACATTTTGTTGGTGCAGCTTATACCAATTAAAATTGCAGGCATAATTACTTTTGTGCATAGCGTGTCAGTTCAGATCTATTTGATGGAGATATTTTCAACTTAATTTTCCTAAGCTGTAATCGCTTCAATTACCTACATCTATTTGATTTTATGAAATCAAGTATAATGTAAGAAATGTTTTGTCACTTATAAAAGTTGCTTCGCATGGTAAATTCTAAATTAACATGAATTATTCAAGTCAATAGCAAAAAAATATGATTTACTATCATTGAATCAATCCAAGAAAAGTCATTTTTATGACTTAAAACAAAAAGAAATAGCTCCTCAATGTAACAACTGCACATTCTCATTTATCACAGTGTACTTTTCCCTTCTGCAACTAAACACTGCATGTAAAATTGAGAAGAAAGAGACAAAGTAAGAAAACGAGACAGCAAGAGAACAACAGGTTTTTTAAATTGTGTATTTTTATGGAACGGTGAACGACAGCAATCTTCTATTGCTTATGAAACACATTCATCTTTCTCTTGCTGTTCTAGAGGGGTGACGAGGGTTCAGTTTGGAAATGGTGAAATCACACACTTGTGACTCATTTAACATGCTCATTTTGGAAAGAAAAAGGAAAAGGAAATGTCTCTTAGACTTCAAACAAAATCATTAACATATAAAATATATCAGTCATATATATATATTTTTTTTAATACTAGACAGTATGGACAAAGCAATCAAACTAACAGCACTGACTGAATTTCCATAGTTCTCTCTAGAGGCCTTATCTGCATTTGATCTAAAAAAAAAATAAAACTAATTATATATTTATAAACACAGTTATATTCATTTTTTGTCTTTGATGTTTGTGCTCATTTCTGGAATAGAGAAAATTTATCAATTATAATTTTCTCTAATGATACTTCCGTTAAATCTTATATTTTTTGACATGTGCTCAGTGTTGTACTATAGTTTGATGTGCATCTAACCACAAAGATAGTGTGTCTGTATATGCTTCATATACATTTAAATTGTGTTTAATTGCAGATATATTTGTTTCAGTAAATTCTCTTGACACACAAGTAGACTACAAAGGCCAATAAACGTACACTCTCGCCCTTTCAGAAAAGACACACACACACACTCCAGGTTGACATATCCATATCCAGACACCACACGCTGTTTACATAATGTCCCAACTCATTCCCTTACAGTATCTCTTGCTACAACCATTGACGCCATTGGACAGCGGTATCATTAGCCGATTAAGCGAAACATGATGGGGACAAGATCTCACAAAGCAGCAGAATTGGGGATTAGAATGAAAAGGTAGATGACGAAGGCTCTGAGGTGCGATGGACCCTTCCCAATTACTCCACTCCGGGACCTGAGCTCAGAGGGGTCATGCATTAAAGAGAAAAAATGTATCTGAAATGATCTGAAAAAATGTATCTGAAAAAATGTATCTGAATGAGGAGAGAGAGAGAGAGAGAGAGAGAGAGAGAGAGAGAGAGAGAGAGAGAGAGAGAGAGAGAGAGAGAGAATCAACATATGAAACCCATCTTCAAAATCAGCCTCTGAGATTGACAGAAAGAGAAAGACAACCGGAAACACTCTCTTTCCAGAGATCCAGCGACTACCTGCCTGCTTCCCAATCCTTCCCTTTGTTTTCTTTTACTCCTTTATTCTTGAAGGAGCCTAATTAGCTGTTGCTGAGGGCCTCTTTCTCCCTGCCCTTAAATCAGTAATTGGTTTCAGTGCTGAGACTGTCAAGAAATTAACACATCACACCCTGACAGCAGCTGTTTTTTTTTTCCTCTTATTTGTCATCTGAATCGCCACTGATTTGCCAGAGAGCATAACAAATGAGTGGTTGGTAATCAGAGGCTACTCTCTGCGGTGGAAGTGTGTGAGAGCATTTGTGTCTGAAAGAGACAAGAGTGAGAGTGGGAGAGGAGGAGAGTTAGTGAGGATGTTGATGCCCGCATAAGTTCTCCATGATTGATATTTAACAATTTTTCACTTGTGGATATGGCCTGCTATATTAGCATGTACACTTTGTCTTTGCATAACTTTTTTTTTTTTTCTGGCTGCCACATGCTAAGTTCTCAAAACAGACAGAGGCGTAGTGTTAAAGTCCATTCTGATAAGGGATGTCACAATACCAAAAATCTAGTAGTCGGTACAGACACCATCAAAAGTACACAATACTCGATACCAAAGTCGATACTACGGTAAAAAAAAAAAAAAAATAATAATAATAAATAAAATAAAAATAAATAAATAATAGGCTTACTAAAATAGTAACTTTACGGTGGAAAAATTACAATAATATTATTTAACCAAATTGTTTGCTTACTCAATTTGTGTTTTTATGAGGTAGTTTGTTCCAATAGTCAGTAATAAAAATAATAAATAAATAATAATAAAAAAACCAATGAATAAACACATTAGAAGTAGTAGCATACATAAATACAATAGAATTAATATACAAATTACACAACGCTACATATTTTTTCAGGTAGGTATAAAAGTAGTATTCGGTTAAAAATACCACAGAAATTGAATAAACTCGAAATAACTCTGTAATAATAATTTAATTACTCCGTAATAATAATTTAAGCTTTTCTTTTGTTGTGTGATTATCATTATTAATACAGAGAGCGAAAAGTAGACAATAGCAGGTTTTAAAGGCAGTTGTCACTAAGACCTAATGGACAGATGTTGTTACACATGCTGTTCACATTCACATAACTGACGCTAATATTCGCCAAGACGGGCATTTTGACATAACTATGTGTGTAGTTGAAGGTTTATCTCAAAGGAAGTTTAAAAATTATTGATTTGCTCTGATAAGTTTGGTTTCAACCTACATGCTAGTGCATAAATTGTTCAGTACCATCAATACTTACAGTACTGTAGAAAAATAAGTACCATCAGGATTTTAATTTCCTCCCTTATTCTGAGGTGGCCATCTCAAAGATTCAGGGCTCGACTCATGCATGGTCAACCTAAACCCCCCTCATGGATGCATTTATTCATTCATCTCTTCAGTCATTTGTCTAAGGTCAGCAGACAGCCACCGTCAGATTAGAACAATCCTGATTTAAGGATTAGAGCATCACCAAATCACTGATAAGACGGCCATTTAACACCACAGATAAGATCAGCACATGACTGGGTTAGGTGAAGGACATGACTACATTTCCTCTTTAAAAAGTTGACTGCATAACTAATTTAAAAGCAAAAATGGCAAACTCACTTATCTGAAGTCTGATGTGTCAGCAAAACTGTTTTCATAATATTAAGACATGTATCTTAAGCAGCAAATCAGCATATTAGAATGATTTCTGAAGGATCATGTGACACTGAAGACTAATGCTGCAAAAAATTCAGCCATTTGTGCCAATCCGTTGTTCACCAGAAACCATTCCACAAACATGGCAAAATCTCCCTGAGGATCAACTAACTGACGCTTTACCTTTAACGTCAGTTGACGGGGTAGGTTTAGGTCTGGGGTAGGGTTATCTGATAACGTCATCTAACCGACGTTTAATGGGTACCCTAAAAAGGCGGATGTTGACGTATGGTCAAACGACGTCCCAAGACGTCAGATCACCACGTTGCTTTCGCACATGGTGAAGTAATAACTACTTTTAATGAAACTGTTTGAGATCCAATTAACACTAGATTTGTTTTATATAAATAACAGACATGTCATCTGAGGACCATTTCTAATAGTTCTCAGTTATTTTGCTTTATTACCAGACTCAATATTTGGCTCATTCTTATATAGTAGAGCACGTTCGCACATGCGCACTCTTCTAACACGTTACTTCAAAACTTTTGAAAAAGTAAAAGACATAAATTCCATTTGTATGTATTCTAAATAAAAGGCACCGGTTGTACTGAATGTCAGCTTGCTTATTTTGCTCAAGATAAGGATTTATCACGTCCAAATGTCATGCAATATAGAAACGATGCCTCTAACCACAGGTCGAGAGCTGTCGTTCAAACCACAAAACTTTGCGATGCTGTTTGCAAATGTTCGTTGGAACGATTGTTTCGGGAAACACCGACTTGTTGAACTATCCTGATAATGACGGAACTTGTGATCGTAGTTGGCTAACGATGCTTTTGGGAAACCTACCCCAGGCTAATGTGTGAGGCATGCCAGATCTAAAAAAAATCCTTGGTGTGGTCCTCTACTTCTGCTCCAAGCAGAGCAATTGGATGGACACGAAGTCCATTACAAAATAGGGAGGAAAAAAAACACTCAAAACAAAAATCTTGTCTGAGCCTAGTAAATGCATGTCACAAGGAGATTCAGAGAAAGAAACGGTCTTTAATAATAAATCCAGGTGGAAACTCAGGAAAACACAATCACGTTAAACCATAAGCAATTCCGGACAAATATCTAAGAGCTTAAATACACAGGGAGAGTTAATTAACCAGAACAGAGACAGGTGCGGCATTAATCAGCAACTAATGACTAATGAACACAGACAAAATGGGAGAAGGAAAAAAGAAACCAAAAGAGGTTGGAACTAAAATAGAAAGAACCCTGAAAAATAGCAGTTGCATAATGAAGTTAATCTTTACATTTAAGCAGAAAATGGATTTAACATGTTTTAGTTTTTAGAGTGTGACATGTTCTCCAATCAGAGAATATTAGAAATGCAGATGGTGAGAGTCTGCGAGAGGCAGAGATGTATCCCGCCTGTCCATAAATCCCTCAAACTCTACAGGCAGATAATGGCCCAATTAACCTTTTCAAACTACCACTGTCAGCACAATTTGCCATGGCTTTTTACAAAATGAACTTCTTTTGGCGGCAAACTGTGTGAGATTCAGATCACAGTGAGGGCCTGACACCCACTGGTCATCTCTTACCGACCTTCCAACATGTTCAAGTCCCTCTGTGAGTTTTTCATCTTTCCAGTCCTCCATTTTGCCTACTTACTGCTCTTCGCTGACCGTTTCTGTAATCAGTACAGTGAAGGACACTGGACTAGCGTTAGCTTTTGAGTGGAAGGCCATACAGGTCAGATTGTAGTCCAGATGAGGAGAGTTGAGAGGGGTGGAGGTGGCAGCCAGGCTTAAATTGGCCCTCTTGCACCTGCACGCTTGTGACGCCAAAGTCACTCGGTCTGTAGCAGGGAGAGGTCAAGAGGCTCATTGTTACGACCTCACCTCCTCAAACCAAGCATTCACCTCAAAGCTCACCACCATTAGACAGAACGGCACATAGCCATTCTCACTTTAAAAGTGTGAAGCTAAAGAAGTACTCATTAGTCCTCGTAATACATAATTGCACAAGTGCACTCTGATTGCACATCACAAAAATCGTTTCTGTACTTATTTAGCTCACAGGCATATCATCTCGGGTGTTAAATGTATGGAGTGGAAAAATAAAGCACATATTAAGTCCCACGCACATGGTGACATATCAGTTTGGCTCCGTTTAACTTAAACAGTTTATCCATTAGAAAATATTATGTTTGTTCATTTGCTTAGTGACATTCGAAAAGGTGCTGTTAAATTAAAAAAGTGCCGCTGATACAAACGCTCATGAGCTAATAAAGAAGAAAGTCGCAGCGGTCTTGTCATTGTCACTTCACATTAATCAAGCAGTCCGGCGCTTAAAATGTTAGGTGGGTGCAAGGACAGAGAAATAAAAATCTAAAGAAACAGTAGCACGGAAAACGAAGAGCCCGGTTGCAACTGCTGTCATTCAGGAAATATATCCGAGTCTATAAAGTGTTCCCTCGGGTCCTTGTTGTGTCTTTCACTGTCTGTAGGTGTGTACTCACTCCATCTCAGTGTTGTCACACAACAAGAAAAGTCTATTTGGGTCTTGCATGTTAGCCAGTGTTTGTTTGTGGGTGTGTGACTGACACCCTGAGGCTACAAATACAGTTATACAAAACAAGGGTGGAAAGAGGCCGCCGTATGATATTTCTTGATTTTGACAAGCGCCCTGCCAAGGTGAAATTGTTTCTGATGTGCTTTTGAGGCGCTTCCCTCTTCCAAAAGCCTTGTACATGAAGTTAGTGTTGTTTTCTACCTCATCTCCTTTCCAACGTGGCGGCAGGCTGAGGAGAGAGGTGGCGTTTGCGCCTTCGTGTTTCGTGAAATTGGACTGCCTCTCCCCATTATTGTAAACATCATCCCCACCGACATGGCTGGCAGTTGCCGTGGCGTCGGACCTGGCTGCCTTGGATACATCTGCTAAAACACATCCATTAAGGCCAAACTACTTTTGATTTACATGTTGAGACTTTTTAAAAGTGTCACATCCAGTGGCATTTGCCCAGACAGCTCGCCTGTGTCGCAGAAGACCCACCGTCTCTCTCTCTCTCTCTCTCTCTCTCTCTCTCTCTCTCTCTCTCTCTCTCTCTCTCTCTCTCTCTCTCTCTCTCTCTCTCTCTCTCTCTCTCTCTCTCTCTCTCTCTCTCTCTCTCTCTCTCTCTCTCTCTCTCTCTCAAAGCCTTTATTTACTCTTTTTTTTTCTCTAGCTTCTTTTTCTTTTTCTTCATTTTTTCCCCCAAAGGAAGAATTCTCTTTCGTTCAGCATTGGTCACATCACACCAGGCAACCCCTCATGGCTCGGTAAACAACGCTCTTCAACTAGCGTTCGCTCCTCTCCCTTTCTCTCTTCTGCCTCATTACTGCATAAGCACAACTTAATGACCTTATCGTCAATGCAGTTCCCTATCACCTGTCACACCAGCAATTAATTTGATTCCAGCTATAAATTATGGCAGATATTTCTTTCTTTTTTTTTCCTTTTTGTGTCAGAATGTAATTTATAATGATTAGGGGAAAAAAATGTATGTGACATGGGTATCATAAGAAAGGACAACAAAATGCTCATTAAGCATGTAGAAATTGTCCATGAGGCTTTTGTTGTCTAAGGTCTCACTGTAATTAAACTTGTATCAGCTAGTTCATAAAGAACAGACAATTAAAGCCACAAGAATGGCTAAACAATAGGCCATAGGTTTTCAAGTAGTGCGCCGCAGAATGTTAGCGATAAAAGTGATAATTAGCTACTTTTGCCACATTAGTTATGGAAGTTATAGAATAACTTGAATATTTGTTCAAATTTCTCCAAACAATGTGCTGAATGAGTGTCATCGAAACTGCCCCACAAGTTCTCATTAAAGTCAAATTGTGGCAATAGACCCATCGCATACTTAAAATTTTCCTCTCAGATCAAAGTAATGAAACAAGCCATCTCTGCATCAGCATGCATCATGTGTTGTGTTAGAAGCATCGCTACAGACAGTTTCTCTTTGATTCTTCTGACTGACAAGCTCACCACATCCAAAGCACCGTTACGTGTCCCATGTATCAATTTGAGACCTCAATCTGATTATATCTAACTTACTAGACCTTGTATGTATTACATGGCTGCCTTTAGACAGGCTGGAGGGCAATGCTTCATCTTCACTAGGCAAAGATTTTATGAATCCAAGTGATTTCATAAAAGTCCCATTATATCTGAATTTACTGCTGTTATGGCTTACGATACAAATATCTCAGCAAGGTGTGAATGTCGCCAGTGGCTATGCTTGTAAAGAATGAGGTGGTAATATGTAGCGTGTGTGTGAGAATATGTTCTGAATGATAATATGACTTCCTTGCACAGTAGGACTATATAAAAGATACTCATGAATGTATTATGGGTAATGGATTAGTTGAGTGTTTTTATGGACGTTTTGATTCTCACATATGTTAGCGAGTAAATTACTTGGTTTTCACAAAAATGCTCAGGGCTGATCGTCACAACACGGCAGAGTTCATGATTCATTTATTAAAAAAGGATTTGTCAATGTTACATCAGCTCGAAAAGGGAAAAAAAAAGATCAGAGAAGGAGAAATGTTTCTGGCAAAATACCACCGTGTAAAATGCATAGGTCATGTATTTGCGGCGAAAGAGCCAGAGTTGGTACTGAAAGGGTTGATAAGGTTATTGTAGATTTATTAGCGCACAGATTTCTTGTTCAGTTTTGTTCGTTATTTTATCCTTTTTAATTTTGTCATTGTTCCGATGAGAGCTCTGCGAGGACCTCGGTGGCTTTTTCTTTATTGGGTCATAAAGGCTTCTATGTTATGACCGGTTAAAAGGCGTCACCTTAGATTTGAGCCCCCACACATCAGGAGGATCTCAGATACGTTTATAATGTTAAAGCTGAGCACCTTGACCCCATTATTAAGAGAAGTCTTTATGCACAGAGATAAAATTTGTGACAAATGCACAAAGGATGCCTTTACGTGACTTCTTCAGTCAATAGAATCTTCCTTATTTTCCACAATAAAATGAGAATTATGCATCTTGAGCTGATTGAATTATACAGGTAATTGCACATCTCATCATGTTCCCCACCGCCTGTTCACTTGATCTATTAACGTAGTTTCCTGATCGCTCTTCCACCACACACTACATCTGACTATGGGCTTGAGGAGAGGGTCAACTCAAGGACACCTAAACTTTTCATCCTCAAGTACTGGACTAATCATGTTACAATAATAATAATAATAATAATAATAATAATAATAAAAACATTAAAAAACAATTAGTAATGTTTAAGACAAATATATACACAAAAGCGTATGTAATATGTAAATTTGTCTAAAGTGGCAAATAGATAGATATGTGTAAACTTAAAGCAGTTACAGTATATTCAAAATACGTATTAAATACTTATTCTTTTATCAAATCAAATAATATTAATTATACTAATAGTAAATTAAAAATGAGCTTTGTCAAGATATTACAACAAAATGCATTCTGTAGTCAATCTGTGATAATGATAGCCTGACCTCTGAACTTTGATATCCATATATATATACTAATAGTAAATTAAAAATGAGCTTTGTCAAGATATTACAACAAAATGCATTCTGTAGTCAATCTGTGATAATGATAGCCTGACCTCTGAACTTTGATATCCATATATATACAGTATATATATATATATATATATATATATATATATATATATATATTAAAAAGGAATCAACATTTCACTGATGCAAGGGGCAAATTGTTAAGTAATCCGGGTGGCATAAGTACAAGAATCATTATTTTTAATGATAAAAAACAAATAATAATAATAAAAAAGATTCAGTGTGGTGATGCATATTATTGACCTGTGGATTTTCTCAATTCATTCAACTTTGTCTATTATATACAATCTTTAAGTGTGGTGTGTGTGTGTGTGTGTGTGTTTTTTTTTTGTGTTTGTTTTGGTTTTCCTCTATAATGAGACATCTTTTGTATCAAAAGAGGAATATGTCACAGTAGCAGCCCAGGTTTCAAGGACAATTGAACTCTATTGGAGAGAAATTAGGTTTGGTCTTCAGCTTATGACAAACTATGGCGCCACTGCACCTAATGACCCTTGTGATGTTCTTCTGCATGGGTCAATGACTAATAAGCAAATATCACACTCAGTATGCCATTGCTATCGTCTGTCACAATTAAGCCTTTTCTCCCTTCTCCTCCGTTTGACTTGTTTTCCCCGAGAATTCTGGTAATAACTCAGATGAATGTAGAATTAAGCTGTCTATGTGTGGTGTTTCTGTAACTGCAAGGCTTTATGAACATCCAGATATTTTAGCATGTACTTAAAGCCACTTGAATGAAATATTATCCATCGTCTAATGCAGTGAGTGATTTAAAAACCAATCCGAGCACTGTTTAGGAATGCAATTTGCTTACATTAGATACGATCTAATATTAATAAGAACTGAAATAATCACATATAGATTTTCACGTGTGCTTATATGAACAATTATAGTATTTCAAATGATCTATTATTCTCTTTCTTTGGCTAAATAAGTGTATATGATACCATTCATCAAGTGCGGATGAGGGGCTGACATGTCTTCCCTCTTCCATTCATCATGATTATAGGGTGATCTGTCTCATTTTGTGTTTAAAGCCGTGTGGCCAGTGTTTTTCACCTGTTTCCTTTAGTCACTGATTGACATTATTACATAAATGAACGTTTGCTCTTGGTTTCTGTTTTATGAAAACACTCTTTTAGTGTGTCATGTGGAGAAAATGAGTACTGTTTGCCCATTCAAAATATATACTCTGTTACAGTGTGCTGTATTAGTGATATATACACACCAGGCAAAGCCAATATGCACAAGTGTGGACACATACAGATAAACACACACACTCGGAGGGAGGTGAAGTGAAATGAAGTGTGTAAAGTGCATAGCAGGCCTGGCCTTATGTACTTGATATGCTATAATGCCTTGATATGTTAAGTGCACAAAGCATCATTTCAAAACAAAACATCTAAATGACCTACAATTTTTCAGGTCTGGTTAAATTAAGATTCATATTTGTCTTTTGCCAGATAATGTCAATTTTAACATGTTTATAACAGTATAATAAATCTTTGTCTCTCATTATAATCCCATTAGCAGTCAAACTGATAAACCCTTCCATTTAACTTTGCTTTGAGTTGGACTGATTTAGTATTTCTGCAGAGGAACACACACACACAAACACAAATCATATTTCTTAATTTTCACTAAAGCAAACAATGCTTTCCACAATTAAGCATTTGATAACAAAGTCTTGATATCATCTACAGTTGATATAAAAGACATAGAAATTGGTAATCATTGTCACAAATATTTCAGGCAACAGAAAGAGGCCCTAATGCAGTCCGCATCCACCTCAGTCGCAGAAAGGCATTTCCGAACGGCACACAGACTCACATTCCACTCAACACAGACAATCCATCGCCTGACAATCTGAGACACACGCGGAGATGGAGCTCATCTCTCACTTCCTCCTCGCTCACCTCTATCTGCAATGCAAAATTAACCTCACTTTAATCTGAGTGTGCTGGGGCAGGGTGGAGAGGTGGGAAACTGGGCCCTGATGAAGAGCCGCCAACGACGCAAGAGTTCAAATCTTGTGTGTCGCTCAATTATATTTCCTTGTTTTGCCTGTCCTTGAGAGGAAGCCCCTCTGCTCAGCCACATTATTCTAGTCCTATAACAAATGACACCGCAACACCCGAGCACAGCAGCGCTACATGTACGAGCAGGCGTGTGTGTAAACGGAGAGTAATATTCTCCATCTTGTTTGGCAAAAATGACTTTCTTTTTGATGTAAAGGTGGCGCGTGTGTGGCTGCACGTGGAGGGGAGGATGTGGAATTGTCTAATGCTGATTGTGATTGTCAAGCGCAGGCCGGCCCAATTATATCACTGAATCTTTGTTAAGCAGGCCTTGAAAATGCCTGACAGTATAATTAATCTTGCCATATGAACAAAGAGACCCTGCTCAATAGTATTGAGGACGCTTATTAAAAATACTAAACACCCTCTGCACCCTTTTGAAAATGTGATGTGGGGGAATAGGGGGTTGCTTTTGAAATAGCAAGACGCAAGTCATTATCTTTTTGTTTAGCTTTTTTTTTTTTTTATCCAGAGGTGAAATTGATATTAAGGGGGAGGGAGCCATGATTTTGCAGAATGATGAAAAATGATGCCTGTGAATACGAGATATCATTTTGATGCCGCTCTCTCGTGGAGCTGACGATATACTGCTTTAATTAGAGTTTTGCGATGATAAGATACCTCATCACAGAGTTTGAGGTGTTATTCACAATACTTTAATTTATAAAATATAACAACATTACACTCACACTAATTGCGCTGTGTGTAAAAATAAATGATCTGTTCCTGAGGAATGGCCAGTGTTACTAAAACAGAATTATGATGCCTGCTGGTGTAGTGTTAATATATCGCTGTACTTATTCCCTTATGTTCTGCCGCACTCATTTATATGACACTACAGAACTACAGTAAGGTCACAGCTTTCAGACAGATTAGCTGAATAACCTCTTTAAAGACATTCAGGATTTATACATTCATCAATATGGAGACAAAAAAAATGAACAATCGAGGATGAAGGATTATTTCATGATGTAAGGTTAGACATAAGTGTGCACTTGACTTAAGATAACTGTCACTCCCCTTTTTTAATATACATTAAAATGAACATTTCAAACTTAAATGGTTGTAATTCAAGAATGCTTTGGAATATAGATGTAAGATTGGTCTCGTTTTAAACAAGACATCTGGCAGATTTTTGTAGAAATAAATTAAGAAAGTGAAACTGTGGAGTTTGAGTTCGTGAAATTGTACAATGTAAAAAAATATTCATATTTTATATAAGTTATATATTAAAAAATAAAATAAAATAAAAAATCTGAACAAGTAGTGTTACAAATTTTAGGTTGATATCTCAACCTAATTTTGTTTGGGCGCAGTACCAAACTTTTTGACAAGATGACAACCAGGCCCATATAAGGGTGCGTTTTGAGAGATACGAACCATTATTTCTACAATTTTCTTACAGTTTATAAAGTAGAGATCCTATTCAGAATTGATATGAGAAGTTTGGCAGATTTTGATCTGAATTCAACCTCAGAAATATAGAAACACAGAAATATAAAAGAAACACAGAAATATAACAAGTATGTCCGTTATAGCTTCGTAATACTTTTTTTCAGGATTATTTGATTGAAGAAAAAGGCAAAATGATATGGCTTCAGAAGCCTTGTAAACTTTTTTGAAGCTGAAAAAGCTTCAGTCCACATTTATGATTGCGTCGAAAACAGTGACCGGTACATTGTTCAAAATGTTTAGTTTTGTACTCCACTGAAGAAAGTAAGTGCTAGAGGTTTTAAACAACATAACAGTGAGTAAACTATGAAAACAAATTCCGTTTGAGGTGTTGTTTATTCTTCTGGCTCTTAGTATCACAGCAATGGTGGAGTAAGAGCAACATGTCTGTGCTATAGTTTTTAATACTTTTTTCAGGATTATTTGATGAATATAAAATAAAGAAAAACAATACAGTATATAATTATATATATATATATATATATATATATATATATATATATATATATATATATATATATATACAGTATATATATACTGTATACTGAATGCAAAAAAAGTATTACATAGTAATCTGCAGGATTTGAATTTGTAGATAATGAACTCTATAATGAACCAATTGACTAAAATAAAGTGGACTACAGTAAAACAAACAGGCAAATAAACAGAGAAAAGGCTCTTTAACTGTAATGTGGGACTTGACTCATGTTGAACATTGTGATGCCTCTATCAGGACTGACTCTTTTAACTGAAAAACAGGGCTTCAGTCACCATATTTAGCATCACATTTTCTCCCATTCATATGTATATGAGTGGACCATCATCTCCTCCCCTTACCACTTCTCTTCTCCAGTGTAGTGCAGCACACTTTGTAGATAGTGTGTACATGTACTCCCCATGCCTCAGTTCTTCAGGAGTACTTAAATCAGTGGAGGGTTCCTTCCCTCCACCTTCCTCCTCTTTTCATGGTTCACAAGCCAAAGCTGCCCCGGCCAACAGCCCTATCAGAACATCCTCAGTACCGGCACTGGGGCGATGCGAGCAGAGCACAGGGTGAGATCGAGGGGCGCACAAGGTGCAACAGAGGTTGAGATGCCTAATTTAGCAGAAACACCGTCTCACGAGCTACAAGCCAGATCAGCCTTGCAACCGCAAAATCATTTTAATATATTCCCAGTGCTACTTGTGAATATTAATTTTAAAAATTAATTATTAATTTTGCCCCTGGCATGCCAAGATATACTCGTTTTAATTAGTGTACCGTACTCCCCTACAATTAAAATATAATTGATGTCCATATATATTGACAGCCGCTGTGATCGCTTTTCTTGCTGGTGTCAACACAAGGGAGGGCAGAGATTCTTCCGTTCTCTCTGGTCCATTTAGTCAGCGCCGCTTTTCAGATCCATGCCAACATTTTTGACATAAATACACAGAATATGGCCCTGATACCAGTAATTAAAAAGGTAGGGTAGACACTCTAAACTAAGCACTGGGGTTGTCCTTCCAAACCTGAATGACCTCCTTTCGTCTGTGGCACAAAAAAAGCACATTTTAAAGGATATTCTGGCTTTTTTATGTATACATACGGTAACACTTTACAATAAGGTTCGTTAGTTAACATTAGTTAACTACATTAATATGAACTAATAATGAATAGCACATATACAGCATTTGTTAATCTTTGTTAATGTTATTTTCAACATTTACTAATACTTGATTAAAATCTTGTTAACATTAGTTAATGCACCGTGAACTAACATGAACAAACAATGAACAGCTGTATTTTCATGAACTAACATTAACAAAGATGAACAAATGCAGTAACTAATGTATTGCTCATGGTTAGTGCATGTTAGTAAATACATTAACTACTGTTAACTAATGAACCTTATTGTAAAGTGTTACCATATATACATATAAACAATATGGCTTCAGGACCCTTGTAAACTTTTCTGAAGCTTAAAAAGCTTTAGTCCACATTTGTGACTGCGTCGAAAATAGTGACCGATACATTTGTCAAAATGTCTTATTTTGTGCTCCACTGAAGAAAGTCAGTGCTACAGGTTTTAAACAACATAAAAGTGAGTACACGATGAAAACAAATTCCGTTTGAGGTGTTGTTTATTCTTCTGGCTCTTATTATCACAGCAATGGTGGAGTAAGAGCAACATGTAGATGTCTGTGCTATAGTTTTGTATGATTTGTCTGGCACGTGTGTTTCCCTCTCTCTCCATCCAACCTGCTTCCCCCTCTTTCCCTTCCTCTTCCTCTCTCTTTCTGCATGGGAAGGTGGCAGATGGATGTGTGAGAAGCAAGAAATCTGCTTCTGTCCGTGTCAGTTCTGCTCTACAGAGCACTGATAACTGAATAATAATCCCTCTCTCTCTCTCTCTCTCTCTCTCTCTCTCTCTCTCTCTCTCTCTCTCTCTCTCTCTCTCTCTCTCTCTCTCTCTCTCTCGTTCCACACCTCCCTCTTTCCTTTTCTATTCTCATTCCTTTCTCTTCATCTGAACATCCCCTCCTTTCTCTTTTACTGTTTATCACATCCCACTAGTTCATATTAAACTTTCTCTATCAGCTTTCACCATCCACTGTGTTAAAAAGATCCTGTCATCACTTCCTCTCACAGTGACCAGCAGCAAAAGCACATGTCACAGGAACATCTGCAAAAGAGCTGCACAAATACACATCAAGCTGCTGTTATCACTGAAGTCACCAATCAATTATCTAAGAAATATTAATTTGAGCTGGAACACTGAGATATGGATTTCGATTTTCCACTGTGAAACTTGGATTCAGGATAAAATCTAAAAGATTTCAGAGACAAAAATGCAAATTCATTTGTCTAATATGGGCCTGAATGGGCATTACGCTTCTGATTGGCATGATGGCTGACTGGAAACAGTACCATAATCTCTATTACGGCATTCATCCCCCCTTCTGCCAAAGAGTCAAACACACGAGATGAGAATGTATGACATGCGCACATCAAAAAATGGTGGAAGAAATGAAGAAAGAGGAATCTTCAGAAGCTATTCTAATGGAGCAGGCAAAAGATTTTAGCATTTAATATTGCATGCGCACTGGGTTTTTGTGCAATTGACCAACATGACATTCCTAAGTGTATAAATGGGTAGCTTTATGATGATAAGATCACTGGCTAATAAGATATTTATGTGACACGCTCACTGACGGATCCATCTCCACGCTTCCTTCTTCATGCTTCAGTGAGCCGGTGAGGATCAAACGCAAATTCACCAAATGGGCTCGTTAAATGGAGAGGAAATTTAATAAATTAGTATTTCTGCTTTCCAAGCCATGAAGAAATCAAACATTTCGGGATTGATAGAGCCAGAATTAGGATCCTCAAGATACATTCATTTGTCTTCATTTATTTATTTATTTTTTTACATTCATCCTGTTTCAAACATTCAAACATGTTTTAAGATCCCAAACCTGCCATCTCAGTGGTATTCATTAAATAAAGTTAAAGTGTGCACAGTGAGATATAAATTTGATATGTTTTAACTTTTGGTGTTTATACTTATCGGGAATATCGGGCTCTGGGCTCACGTTAGTTATGTTGTCTGAATTGTTTTATAGGTTTCTCTCGGTCGAGTCTCTGTTAATCAGCCCTGTCATGACTAATGCCACGACTTTTCTCGACATGTTGTGTGTTTACACCACTCATACGCTCGCTGTCATGGTGAGCATAACCCATGGTAATTAGCCTAATGGTGCTAATGAGGGAGCTGACATGAAAAAGCCAGTGTTAGGACAGCGTCTGATTGACAGCATTACAGATTTACACACACTGACACGCTTAAATGCGCGCGCACACACACAGCAACTTGCAGCATAAAAAGCTGCCTCATCATAACAATGAGTATGAATTACCGAATGTTACATATTAAAACAAGTTTAAAAAATACACTTTGGATTTTAATTGATCAAACAGACCCAACAGCAACAGAATAATGAGTATTGTTAATAAACCCTAACAGGGTGATACAAAACATCTGTGCTTCACATCAAATCATTGTTTTGTGATAATGACTAGCTGACAGCACATAGTCCTGCTTACCAAATAAATAATAAATAGACATATATAAACTGAAATGAATTGATTTAAGTTGAAATTATTTTACTACGTGAAAAGAATTAAACTATACAACACATAGTTATGTAGGAAATCTGGAAGAGCAGTCAATTATAACTTTTAGCATAATTAAAATAAATATAATAATGTTATAATAATATATATATATATATATATATATATATATATATATATATATATATATATATATATATATATTACACATGAAGCAATTTATTTAGATGGTAATATTTTCTATTTATTTAAATGTTCAAATACAGTTTTTTTTAAATATTTGGATTTTCAAAAATGTTTATTTAATGTCTATCTCTATACACGGTCTATAAATACACAATGATGCATGTATATATTTAAGAAAATGTGGTATTCATATATAAAATATTTATATATAATGTAGATTATATATATATATATATATATATATATATATATATACATACAAACAGCATTTACGTGCAATTAATTCTTAAACAGAAACATGCATGCAAATGTATTTATATACAAAATATTATACACAGGACACACATAGGTTTTATGTAAACACAAACTTTTATTTTGGATGTGATTAATCACAATTAATCTTTGCACAGCCCTATTATATATATATATATATATATATATATATATATATATATATATATATATATATATATATATATATATATATATATATATATCATTACTATATAATTAACTATTATTATATAATAGTTAAATTACTATTATATATAGTTATTAAGGAGCTAATAAGAATGTGACAATTATTATTATTTTTTTTTAAAAAATGTAGTTGTAGTAATAGTGGAACCTTGTGCATTTTGAGCATGTTTCTGTGTGTGGACTGTAGCACATCGCAGTGCTGAGCACCATGTGTGTGCAGTGAGCTCAGTGTTCACAGTAGCATACACACTCAAAGAGCGTGAAGGCGCTGTGCACAATAAAAACCATAATGCAAAGAGTGTGTGTTTGACTGGATGAGGACTCAAGAGTGGTACACACATGACACAAACCATACCCTCAAGTCCATCTGTCACCATGCATGGATAGCACAGCAAACCTGCTTTGAAACCCCTCCCTTCCTTCCTCTCCATGTCTACTGTGCTCTCTCTCTCTATCTCTTTTTCTCTCACTCTCCCTCCACCTCTTGTTCCCTTTTCTAAATCTCAAAGGAGCCTGTGTGTACTCTATATTTATTATCCTGGGTGGCACAGTTGATAGATGGGATACCTGCACAATTACAAGGGCACAACATTACCTTTTCCAAGCTGATAGGGTGAAAAACACACTCTATCCTCTCGCTCACTGTCTCTCACCTCAGACAGGGTGATATTATGTTATAAAGACATCACCTATGCTTGGACAATTCAGACCTATTAACAAAGAGTTTCTATAACTTAATGGAAAAATATTTCCATGTTTAACAATAGAGTGCATTTTGTAGAAATTCAAACCACAATTTCGAGTCTTTTTGCAACAAAGCTTGATGGCAACAAAGAACAGAGTACCGGTCTGACCACTCGAACTAAACTATAAAAAGTGCAAATAAAAAGGAGATAGTCATAACTGACTGTCTTTCATAACATTCATAATGTTTCCGAAAGCACCACGGGTGTACGCGTGCGTCGTAGAGCATTGACACGGGCCCAGAGCATCATATTAAAGGTGTTTCTCTGGGGCACAATGTTAAGGCAGCCAAAGTTGGAGCATTTATCTTTATTCTGCTGAGATTTGTGAAAGGCGAGATTGAGAGGAGGCCGATGATGCAGGGTGTTCCGAGGCGGACATCTTGAAGCGTGATGTTGAGGTATGTTCCTGCTCGGGCAGGGGAGGCATCGACATATAAAATGATTGTAAATTTGCATTAGGCTCAATCCATCATAGGTGAGAGGGAGAGAGAGTGGGGACAGCGAGCGAGGAGCTGTGTTGTACGCTGAGGAGCAGGCAGCCTCTGACAGATTCCTCTTTAAGTGACTGTGAATGCAACAATTCCACAAATAATTTGTCAAGCGCTGCTGCTGAACTAGCTCTGAACCCTCTTCCCCTCTCTCTCCCTCTATCTCTCTCTCAAGGCTATGGAGTTGCAATCCTTTTATGGGACGACTCCTAATAAAGGAAAAGATACTAATTGCAGTCAAACTGTGACTGTAAGAGATAATAGATGATCGCAAAACATTTCTTTAAAATAAGTGCCACTACAACAGACAACATTTTTTTTCCTATTGATTATAAGCAATTTAATTATAAAATAAAGATTTAAAACAACATCAACACTGGTTATACAATGTGTTTAAAATCTAGATACAATTAATTTTTTTTAGATGATAAAATAACTCAAATATAGAGCAATTTTGCACAGTGTATGACTATTTAAAATTGTTAAACAGTGAGCGAGTTGTGGTCTTTTGGATAAAGACGCAGACATGGTGAGCTGTAACAAAAGCCCATGGTTTGCAAACTACATAATGACAATCAGGCCCAAATTAGGAGAGCAAATGAGCTGTTCGGGCTGATGGTCAGCAGAAACTTGGCAGCACTTGATTGCGTTTTTATATTTATGAGCTAATTTCACTGGGCACTTGTGTTTTCGGTATACTAATACAGCATGTGTCTTTCAGTCATGGTGTGGCTTTTATTTGAAGGTTTTTCAAGGGTTGGCTTGTTTACTTGTAATTGAACATGAAAGAGAGACAGACGTCGTTTGACAAACTGAAGACCCTTTTTTTCTGTTCTACGTAGTTTTGGGGAAAATAATAAAAATAATAATAAGAAGAAGCTATCAAGTGAGGTGACAGTCATTCATATGACCATCAGATGAGTCTCATAAAGCAACAATGCAAGGTTGTGTCACAATTTTGTTTTTATGAGTAAGGGGTGTTTTAAAACCCCAAATCACTCAAATGGCTCATTGCTTTTATAACACTGTAGCACTGCAATTAAAAAAATAAAATAAAATAATATATATCAATGTCAATTGTATTATTATTATTATTATTATTATTATTATTATTATTATTATTATTATTTATCGGAATTAAACAATTTTTCAAGTAATACACTTATTATTCTAATTGCAGGCTGTTTAACATTATTGTAGGCTATTGTCAAACTGAAACCTTTAAATGTTAGGTTATGCGTTTATGATCATCTCAATCCAATCAGAAATATCCCTCTTATTTACCTGAGGACTAGTAATAACACACTTTGAGGCTTCCTTTCTGTCAGTTAACAACTTGCTATGATTTTGACGAGGGGGTGTCACAATATGAAATTAAATGTTGATATTGTGTTAACCCTTAAATGCATACCTGGGGTCTTTGGTAACCTGAGACGTCATTCACTATCCCCCTCATCCTCATTTTTTTTTTTTTAAGTTAGACATCAATCTGCTTAGTGTTATCAATCAATTCATTCTAAACAATATAACAATTTATTTTTATTATTATTATTATTATTATTATTTTATAAATGCCTGTTGTCCCATTATTTTTGAGTAGACATTGTATAAGTTCACAAATAGTGTGTAACAGTGTAAGTAGGGTTATATATATTTTTTTTCTACACAACAATAACTGAATCTATAACTATCTATAACAATAGTTTTCCGGGTACATTTTACCTACTCTTTCATGAATGCTGTGAATTTGGACATACTTCTTTTGTCATGTGCTGTTTTTCACCTTCTATATAGTAGGGAATTATGTGATTATGGACAGAGGCAAAAGTCATGTTAGAGGAAATGATATACGACAACACGAGCCAAACAACAGTAAGTTCTTTATGAATGCTTTTGTACAGTTATGGTTACAAACTCTCTCTCTCTCTCTCTCTCTGCCGCTCTAAACTTGTATATTGAGTGTGACTATTTGCCCTCCTTAAAGAAAATAAAAAAGAAAATCAATGTTAATGAAAGATGTAAACAAACCACCCTGAAGACCACTAGTGAAAACTCATTGAAACGCAATGAGTTGGACATAAACATTAGTTTGAGACATTCTACACAATAGCACTTCCAGTAGCACTGAAAGTTACAAGACATTTGATGAAACCTAGAGTGTGTTCTGCAAGACTGTGGCCTAATATCATATGTATCAAGGAGAAAGAAAGGCCTGATATTGTAGTATTCACACAATAATGACCTCAGAGCTCTCCATCAGCAGTGTTATTTATCAAAAACAGGCTGTGAGCGGGGTGAAGGATGTCTCTTATCTTTTCCTGTCAGCAGGGACATTAGTCATGGGAAAGTTTGGCTCCGGTCTAGGCGAAGGGGGTCCGTGTTGTCATTTTAAATTGCTAATCAATCACCAGATCAGGTGCTTCTGTTGACCAGATTACATAGATGGGTGTCGCGAACACGAAGGGCCATTTGAGGAGGGTTTGGCCCATGCAGATGAGGCCGATTGAGTGGTTTAACATTGTTGATCACACAGTGAGGGATGGGATGAGGGGGAATGCGAGGAAGAGAGCGAGAGGGAGGAAAAGAGCCTTAAGCAATGACTTCTGAGAGGGCAAACCGAAAAGGAAAAATGCTCATTCATCATTATTGTCATGGGCTTTCCCAAATGATAACAATTTGTCTTCATCCTATTTTTAGACAATGAGACACAATAGCCATTTGGCCAGATGGGATAGCAGCCCAACATTGCAATATGTTACCTTTTTCTTTGATGTTTCTTTGTTGAATATTATTATTTTTCAATGTCATTACAATCAGCTCTGTTCAACACATTTGGAAGTTCAGAACTAACAGCTACATATTATTACAGAGCTAATAATGTTAGATTGCATCAGAAATTACTCTCCCTAAAAATAAGTATCCTTAAATATCTGACCCAGAAAAGCCTATAATAAACAGGATCTGTTACAAACAGACAGACACATTGGGACAGATAGACTGGCACTTCTGAAAAGCAGGTGGCCAGTACGTGTGCTTCCCTCTAATGGGAAAGAGGAGGTCAAAGTTGTGACTGAGAGGGATGAAGACAAATGATACTGAGAGAAGATGTATGGAAGTGGTATAATTGACATCTAACGTGTGTGCTGACCCTCTGACTCCTGGGGTTACCGCAGGCCACCAAATTAAAGGCCAGCATTAGTTTAACCAATGGGGAGATTCAGATTGAGCCAGCAGTTTGAGAGAACTGAAAATCAATAGTAAGGGTAGTTGAATTTGAAAACTATTTGCATAAAAGATGGTAAAGCCTACATTTTTTATGATAAAAGTGCTATGTTCATTACATTGTTCTGAATTAGAGTTAGCATTGTAATTATAATCCAATCCGAAAGTGTAATTTAAGTCATTGCTGTCCAAAGCTGCCTTCTGCCTTCTCAGTGTCAATTCACTGCTCCACCCATCAAATACAAACTTGAATCACACAGATTTGGGTTTTTTTGGTATTATATCATGATCCACTCACCTAAAGGATTATTAGGAACACCTGTTCATTTTCTCTTTGATGCTATTATCTAATCAACCAATCACATGGAAGTTGTTTGAATGCATTTAGAGGTGTGGTCCTGGTCA
Organism: Cyprinella venusta; assembly: GCA_038021265.1. Lineage (NCBI taxonomy): Eukaryota > Metazoa > Chordata > Actinopteri > Cypriniformes > Leuciscidae > Cyprinella > Cyprinella venusta. The sequence continues at coordinate 27,120,249 of CM075864.1, forward strand.
AGACAATCTCCTGAACTCCAAGCTGAATGTCAGAATGGGAAAGAAGTGTGATTTAAACAATTTTGAGCTTAGCATGGTTGTTGGTGCCAGACGGTCCGGTCTGAGTATTTCACAATCTGCTCAGTTACTGGGATTTTCACGCTCAACAATTTCTAGGGTTTACAAAGAATGATGTGAAAAGGGAAAAACATCCAGTATGCTGCAGTCCTGTAGGAGAAATGTATTGTTGATGCTAGAGGTCATGGGCCGACTGATTCAAGCTGATAGAAGAGCAACTTTGACTGAAATAACCTCTCTTTACAACCGAGGTATGCAGCAAAGCATTTGTCAGGCACAACCCACATCAGGCACAACCCTCAGGCGGATGGACTACAACAGCAAAAAAAACCCACCGGGTACCATTCATCTCCATCACAAATAGGAAAAAGAGGCTTCAACTTCAGCAGCAAGAGCTCACCAAAATTGGAATTTGGAATAAACAGAATGAAAACATGGATCCATCATGCCTTGTTAACACTGTGCAGGCTGGTGGTGGTGGTGGTGTAATGGTGTGGGGGATGTTTTCTTGGCACACTTAAGGCCCTTTAGTACCAACTGGGCATTGTTTAAATGCCACGGCCAACCTGAGCATTGTTTCTGACCATGTCCATCCCTTTATGGCCACCATGTACCCATCCTCTGATGGCTACTTCCAGCAGGATAATGCACCATGTCACAAATCTTGAATCATTTCAAATTGGTTTCTTGAACATGACAATGAGTTCACTGTACTAAAATGGCCCCCACAGTCACCAGATCTCGACCCAATAGAGCATCTTTGGGATGTGGTGGAACGGGAGCTTCATGCCCTGGATGTGCATCCCACAAATCTCCATCAACTGCAAGATGCTATACTATCAATATGGGCCAACATTTCTAAAGAATGCTTTTAGCACCTTGTTGAATCACTGCCACGTATAATTAAGAAAGTTCTGAAGGTGAAAGGGGGTCAAACACAGTATTAGTATGGTGAGTGTATATTTGTGAGAAAAATATAAATAAAATATTTTCATGCCGGTAAGATGTTTTCATGTTTTTCAAAGTCTTTTAACTGGTTTCCGTTTTCCAATACTCCTGTGACGACAAAGCTGTATTTTCAGCATAATTACTTCAGTCTTCAGTGTCACAGGATCCTTCTAATATTTTGAACATCATGTTTCTCTGAAGTATTAAAATACACTTATTCCATAATTATGTCATTTGCCATGCCATTTAGACTGAACATAATACACTCCTTGCAATTTTGCATCTCTCTTAAAACGGTTAAATACCGTAAAAGTTAAAATAATAGTCCAGTCCCAAATAGACGCCTGTCTCTTTTACACGTCGGGTGTGACTACAGCTTTGGGTAAATATAAGGCGGTCTTAAATAGAGGCCGGGTCTGTTTTTTTTTTTTTTTTTTTGGGGGGGGGGGGGGGGGGTTGTATTTAATCTTCTAAAACCCGTCAGATCGTCCACTTTTTGGACAAATTTTTGTCCTGCCAAAGCCTTCTTTGATCGGAGAGTGATGTAGAATAGAATGACTGCTGCGCTTGACAGGGTGCACAAGCAGAGAGAGCGCCCCAGCCATGCGCGTGCACTCTCACATCTTCAAACAACATGAGCGCCGTCTTCCTCTCTCTCCCTTGCGCATATTAATCAAAATCAATTGATACTATAGTAAAACGTTGGAAGACCGCAGCTTCACGTGGAGCATTTGGAGATTTTTAGAGAATAGAGACTCTAGGCCTACACTTAATGAACAACATCTCAACACTAAATTATAAAGGCCTGTCTCATATAGACGCCTGTCTCAAATACAAGCCGGTGCAGTTCGATGATTTGGGAAAATAAAAGCCCGGGCAATTTTAATTTTATTATTTTACGATACACAATGGAGTCCACTTTGGCACTGTTGAGTAATTTGAACTAAGACAAAGAATACATTCTCATAATGAACTCCAGACAACACCTAGCAGATTAAATAAATTGAGCTGATAATTGGTAAGCAAAAGAGCTTGTCTTTAACTTTGAGAAAATATTGGTGTAACAATGACATTTTCAAGCAGTGTAGTGGAGCTCTGCGTAGTCCAGTGGGATTCTGTTTACGTGGCTCTGTTAAATCCTTACTGTTTCATGGAACAACAAAAAATCCCTGGCTTCGTCTTTGAAAAGCTGGCATGAACTGATGTCTCTAAACAGCGTTTAAAAACAGATTACTGCATAATTGCCTGTGTAAGGCCCCTCTAATCCCTTCTCCTGTTCAAATCCACCATGTCACCACCTCCAATCGCAGAGGGCACATCGCCATTAAAAGTGTGAGCCGTGGTATATATGATTCACATTACAAAAGCCTCCATTTTCCTGTCAGTCTCTCACTCTGCCTGCTGACTTTCTAAAAGATGTCATCAAATTCTTATGCCATGATGTGAATTTGTTCATGATGCTAAATTATGTGAATGAAAGCAATCAGAGAGAGGAAGTTCTCTCTCACAGAGGTCAGTCTCTGACTCGCCGGATGCAATTAAACAAATGCAGACATGCAGATGAAGTGCCAGTGAAAAGAAAAAGAGTGCACTTTAGACCGCCCTTAGGAAAAAAAAAAAAACTTTTAAGTGAGGAGATAATGTCATTGATGTCTGTTTTTGCTTTTGCATTATGGGAGCAGCATTAGTCTCTGATTACACTTACTGAACAAGAGACTTCAACTGATCATTACAGATAACAAGGGCTTTACGTCGATGCCATCTGAATTAACACACTTTTGAATCAAAAGTTTACAGAATAAATCACATTTTATGTTTAATTTTACCAATCAAACCTTATTTTGTGTTAGTGACTCAACATTAATCTCACAAAGTAGTATTGTCTTTTTGCACATTCACTTATTCAAAGACTAAAAAAAATGTAAACACTCAGATCAAGGGCCAGATTTACTAAACAGGGCAAATTAGCATGCAAGCGCAATTCTGAATGCATGATGGTATGTGCATCTACGGACGACATGCAAATTATATAACACAGACGCATCCGGATCATTTCCATAATGACCATCGCAATATACCAAGAGCCGTGCAAATTAGTGTCAGGTTTAAGACATGAGTTTTTAGGCGGTAAACAATGGAGCAAACACCAGTAAATTGACTAGTGCAAACCTTAGTAAATCACCTTGCATAATTAATTTAAATAATCTCCTCCTGTACATTTTGCGTCTGAAAGGGAAACTCTTACAAATGCATAAGCAATAAGATCAGCCGCAAAAATAACCGTGTCCCTGCCTTTTCAGCGCTATTTTTTCACAGCGTGTCTTTAGTAAATCCTTTGTTACGCCAAAAGAGGGTTTGCGTTGGCGCAAGCTAGTAAATCTGGCCTCAAGTGTCTTCAGCAGATTCATTCCTAGTGTGTGGGTGTGACATGCGTTAGACCCCTCCCCTCCACCCAGCATGCCTTGCTGTATTGGCTAACTGTGAGTGATAATTTATCATGTACCTACTGTGTTCCTCTATTCCAGAGATGAGCAAGGAGCTCTTAAGACACCATTGATTTTTATTTGATTAAACGTCCGCTCGTTCACAGCAAATTAGCGCGAGTTTAATCAAATCAAAAATCGATAACTACTTAATAAAACAGCCCCCATTTACGGTCAAAGTGAGACTCTGGATGGTTTAAGAAAACAGGCTGGATGTAGTTAGGATGTGTGAATGTTTCAAGGTAAAGTAGTAACACGGATTTGTATTATTATAAGGTAAGTTCAATTGACAGCCTCTCTCTTTTTCTTTCAAAAACAAAATAATATTAATAATACTATTTATAATTCTAGGTTACAGTGAGGCACTTATAATCAAAGTGAAAAAAGGCAATAAGTGAACATTAAAATACTTGCTCAAAACTTGGGTTAAATCCCTTACGAACTTTTTGTGTGAAGTTATCTCCAAATGCCATGACAATGTAAGGCCTAAAACAACCATTTCAAAAATTCATTTCCATTGCAACTGTCTCATCATAATCTATTTTTTTTGTCCCCCTTTTAGTTTAGTATTTTATTTTGAAATAAAATGAGGCAAAAGTCAGTATAATTTATCTGGACAATTGAACTGAACAAAGTGAACCCAGACTATTAATTTAAGAGACAATAAACACCAATAGGATTGTTGCACTACTAACTGAATGCTGCACTGATCTAATTCACAGGTGGACCACCCCTAAAAAAAGCTTGTGTTTGACAAGCCTTTCCCATCCTAAACCCCTCAACTATCATTCATTTTTATTGGCCATCTGCAAGAAGGCCTCTGTGAAAATAAAGCTCTGCTTCTGACAGGTTGAGCGAGGTTGATCTCCAGTTTTCTCTTTGGAGGAGACGCTCTGAAGCATCTTGCTGCTGTGTTTTTCATGCACAGTTTTGTATGTCTTTAAGCGTTTTTGACCGTATTTGATCCGTGTTACTTCCCCTGCTGTACTCCTTCAGAACACACAACTTTAAGTCCCTTTAGTAAATGTACAAACATGTGTGCGAGTGTTGAGTGCAGAGTCAAGGATCAGTGTATCAAAAGCCCCTGATAGGCCCTGGCAGTTGCTCAGACAAAGCTGACCTAGATCTATCTAGGGCTCTTAACAGAGAGGTCTTAAGTCCGGCCTGTCCAAGCCACTGTGCCCTCCCTCTCTACAGTGCCGGAGGGCAGGCCTGAAGGAGAGAAAGATCCACGACTCCTATGGGGCTCAAAGTATCGCCTCTGTCTGAGCGAAGGCATTTATGAAAGGTTAAAGGGGGGAGGGGGGTTGACGCTGATGGAATCATGTGGAGGTAGACTTTTGAAGCTTCTCAGTCAAGTGTGATTAAAACAAACAGTAATCCACTGATTCTTGACTCATGCACGTATTTACATTTACCAAAGGGACTTAATACTGATGTGTTTTTTGAAGCGGTACAGCGAGGGAAAACATAGGTCAAACAGGGTCAAAAACACTTAAAAATGTACAATCTGTGCATAAAAAACACAAAAGCAAGATGCTTCAGAGCATCTCATCCAAAGAGAAAACTGGAGACGTTAAAGTTCAGTCAACCTGTCAGAAATGAACAATAAAAATAACGATATTTGAAGGGATTTAGGCTGAGAAAGTTTTGTCAAACACTTTAAATTCAAAACTTTCCAAAAATATATTTAATCTTCATGGTCATGTATTGATTTATCCATAAATATTTCGCAAATCATACATATTTGACTTGGACATGGCACTTCTACAGTTTGCTTTCAATTTTTGAATGTGGAATTAAAAAAATATCAGTGTAAAATACAATTGTGTTCATAGTGACGGAAAGGCCTCATTATTGAAAAATTCCAAGTACTTTCGAAAGTACTTTGACATAATCTTGTATTATTATAACAACATTTCTTTTCTGATTATCAACATGTGAAAGACTGCTTTATTTTTTAGTTTAACCCATATCATAATTTTTCAAGTTCAATCATCCTTCAATCATACTTTTTTTTTTTTTTTTTTGGGGGGGGGTGGGGGGGGGGGGTGGGGGGGGGTGGGGGGGGAGGGGTACTTAGGGAAACATTGCCATATGATATAGTTTTTGTTTTTTTGTTTTTTTTTTTGTATAAAATTATGATTTTCTTTTATATTTAATTGCACATTTCTCATGCATACGAGATGCCCTTTTTGTAAAATATTGCTTTATTCATTTACTGAAATTAAGAAATCAAACTATACTACAATAAACACTTCAAATAAATAACTACAATCATATTGTTGATGATACTATCTATAAAAGTTCCCAATGGGGAAATACATTACTGCAATTCCACTATAGTACTGCGTTGCCATACGAAAACATACCTGTTTTCCCATAGTGGTACAGCACTGTGTCAACAGTACTGCTTTTTTTAGAAAAGAGGTCAATAGAGCAATTTCTGGGGCACTTCCACAGGTGTCTTCCGTGTGAGGGTGACAATGGGTAAGAGAGTTTTAAAGGGACATTTAAATCTTATGTGACTTAAAAAGAGCTACCTTAAGGCCTGCCCTTTTAATTCCCATAGTGCAACATATATATATATATATATATATATATATATATATATATATATATATATATATATTCTTTCTGAATAACAAGGAAATGTGTAGAAATTAATTGTTGCCATACCACAGAGGATTAAAAGTATATATATATATATATATATATATATATATATATATATATATATATATATATATATATATATTTTTTTTTTTTTTTACAGAATGTTGCTGTGCTTATAAATGATTTATTAGTGGACATCATTATTATTTTTTTATTCATATGCCCTTATAATCTTTAATCAAAAACGTTAACCACCTCCCCTGCCCCTCAAAATGATGTCTGTTCTCTTCATGGCGCATGTCTGTCTCAGTATAGAGTGGGACTAAATATCCTCCACACCTGACATCCATTGGCTGAAACAAACCACAACATGTGTGTTTCTAAAAATTTGCACAATATAGTTAAATAAATAAATACAATGTCTTATATTTCCTAGACCCAAACATGTGGTTGAAGAAAAATATGTTTTCAACATTTACTGCACAAATTCCTCAATTAATACTATTAATATTAAATAGTAATTCCACAAAATAGCTCATTACTCATGTACGTAGTTTCCCTCTTGAAGAATCATTGCCTCCACTTATTCTCAGAGTCCTGATCGCTCGGTAAAGCTCCACCTATCTCTTCCAATACACTATCCAGTCAGGCTAACCACTCATAACCCCTTCTTTTTTCTTTCCCAGTGGCTAGTAAACACTATTTATCTTAATCCCTCCAGTTTTAACAAAGGCTGTCTCCAAAATAATGAATGTTCAATGTAATTAATTAAAGACACACTGCAGCACCCTAACCTCTCAAAACAGAAGAAGGTTTTATTGATATCACAATCGACAGTTGATATAATGCTCTGTAATTTGATGTCCACTGGAGCCCTTTTTTTGTAATTACAGTGTTGTCTCTTATCTATTTTTATCACACCGTGTTAGCCATTTGTTGGCGGACACTGCATTTAATATCATTTAAATGAGCAACACTTGCCTTTAATTTCAAAAGACAAGGCCATCTTTTTCATGTTGGCCTTCATTTTTTCCCCCTCCACCGCAAGATAGAAAATAGACCTCGCTCCCTTTCGTTCTCTCTCTCTTTCTCTCGTTCTCTCTCCCTCTCCCTTGCTCAACTTGTCAGTCAAAACATGAAGCTGACACGCTGGCATAAATTGTTCAAAGTAGTTTTAGGTGAATAGGAACGGAGATGGGAAGCCAATGTGGATATTTCCCCCCCCTCTCAACAAAAGCCAACCTCAATTTGCGTCAAACAGGGTTAAAAGACCTTGGGATTAAAGCAATAAAGTGGCTGCTATCAGCCCTGAAACCTCCTCCATCGCTTAAGTGCCAAACTAGAGTTGTTCAATATCATCTCACATTAGATCATGTCATCGTGAGGTGACGGGCATGCATCACAAGTCCCGACAGGTCCGATTTCTGCTGAAGAATTCATCCCTGTCTGGCACAATCAAATCCCGACTCCTCTCCGTGCCGATCTAAAATGGGAAATCCAATCTGATTGTGCCGGAGCAGCGTGAGAACACACAACGGGGGGAAATGTGAAATTCCCGTCGGCTGATGAAAACAGAAAAATTTGGGAAATGGAATGTGATGGGGGCCCAACAGAAGCGCCAGGCCCGCTCACCTGCGTCTTGAAGCTCCCCCTTCGAGACAGTGCTAATGGAGCACTCATATACACCGACTTGGGAGGAATAATATACTTGGACAGGGGGTAGGTTGGGTTGTTATCTCAAAATTGGAGTCTGAAAGGATGTTTATTTTTATCATTTTCCAACAAAATATCTGTCTTCCCTCCCACCCTTTCCTCCAGCAGTGCACATTTTTCATTCACAATGGAAGCGAGGCCATTCAACCAGCCGGAGTCTGTGGACTGCCCAGTAGACAGCCGAATCGGCTCGGAATAAATAGAGACTGCCACAAGCTGGCGGGAGAATGACTGACAGCCGACAAGGCCCCAGCCAGCTTGCTGTCACGGGCAAATCCCCCTGAACACTTACACACACACACACACACACACACACACACCGCTTTCCTTCACTCGATGGCTTCTAGGCCTTATCACTCAAGGGTCTGCTAATTCACTAGCCAAGGTTGGACTGATAAGACCCGTTCCTCGCCGTCCATTTTCCTCGAGAAGGGAGATGGATAGGTCCCCAGGATAAAGCAGCTTGTGCCCCCCTCCAACATGTGTCTGTCTCAATGACATGACTACCCGACGGGTTACAATGCACAGTGCCCTTTGAATTAAGGGACGTAAGCGATACACTGATAAACTGACATCAGAGCAGCAATGGAGGAGACGAGAGACTGCAGACGAGCAAAAAAGAACCCATTTCTATGGTGTACACACACACACAAATAAGGACGCATGCAGGCCCACTTTTCAGCAGGAAGTGGATCATGCCCAAAATATCAAGTCTGTCAAATAACAAGTGCACGGTGGCATTTAGCAATGTCTGTAACTCTTTCCTGCTCTCGTTGCCTGCTCTCTCTCTTTCCGCTCACACGCCAGCGCACGATGAAATCCACCATCTCCCTAATGAGACAAGATGTCGCGAGTGATGGCCCGCGTCGCAGTGAGAAGCGTTGCGAATCTCAGAGTGTGAATATCCAACTTGAAAGTAAATGGCAAAACATTTGCTGGATATTTTCACCACTATATCAGTAAAAGAAGACAGCTAAAGAGAGAGAGAAAGTGAGTGCACAAAATATCAGCGCATTTTCAACAGACGCCGCATTTATTGTACAAGTATTCAACCATCCAAATGATTCAGGTACGCACCGAGGGCTGAAGGAGCGCATTACGATTAAGGTACAATAATGAGGAAAAGGATCTTCAAAGCAACACACTAAAGCTAATCAAACACAGTGGTAATCCCAATGATATATGGGCAATTTAACTATCAGTGGAGCACTTTTTAATTGTCGATTCCCCTTTGAAATCCCCCTCAAATTGACATCCTACATGTTTCCCACCTAATGCTTTTATTCTGATCCCTCTTTCTTTCTCTTCCTCCATGACATATTCTTTCATTTCACATCGAACCTCGGTCGCTCAGGGAGTCGTTTGAACGGCTTTGTTAAACACCTAATAATATTCCTCTGCACTCGGATGCTCGGATGCCACTCAAATGACCTGCTGTTAATCTTACAAAGAAAGAAGAGATGAAAAAAAAAAAGATCAATTGCCATAATAGAAAGTTTTTCAGACGTTGTGTGTTTGACAATAGCTCTGGGCAATAGGAGTGCATTGTTTAAACAGTGTTATCTGAGGAGGCTGCTACTGATGCTACAGTCGAGAGCAGAGATCGTCTTATCCTCTCTCTCCTGCTCCCTTATGTTTCCTTTTTATCATTTAGGGAGGGCAGAGATCTCTCTCAAGGTCTTCCTATTTTCTCTCCTTTGTGATATGAATGAAAAAGAGCAGAACAAAACAAAACAAAACAAAAAGGGGGGGGGGGGGGTTAAAACACATCACATGTTGTTTCTCAAAGTAGTTTTATGTCTATGAAAGATGTTAAAGAGAGAGAGAGAGAGAGAGAGAGAGAGAGAGAGAGAGAGAGAGAGAGAGAGAGAGAGAGAGAGAGAGAGAGAGAGAGAGAGAGAGAGAGAGAGAGACTGTGCACCCCAGTTCACACCCTATAGTACTGTACATAGAACGAAACGGCAATGGGGAAAACGGACCTCCCCTAATCTTGACATTATTCAATAGTAATAATTATCTTTAAATGCAATATGATTTATTACACACTACTGTTCAAAAGTTTGAGGTCAGTGGGATTTTTGTTGTTGCTGCTGCTGTTGTTGTTGATAAAAGAAAATAATACTTTTATTTATACCCCACTTTTTGTGGAAATAGGCTCATTTTACAACTCCCCCAGAGTTAAACAGTTGAGTTTTACTATTTTCGAATCTATTCAGCCGATGTTCTGATATTTAGAAGAATATCAGTAACCAGACAGTTTTTGGTCTCATTGACTTCCATAGTATATATTTTTTACTAGAAGTCTAAACTGGTCTAAACTTCACATAAACTGTCTTGTTACTGATATTCTTCAAAATATCATAAAATCGGCTGAATGGATTCAAAAATGGTAAAACCCAACTGTTTAACTCTGGGGGACTTATAAAATGAGCCTAAAAAAGCGGAGTATCCCTTTAAGGATGCCTTAAATTGATCAAAATTAACAGTAAATACTTTTTAAAAAATCACTACTTTTGCACTTTCTATTCATCCAAATGAACATATTCAATGTTCTGAAGAAAAGTTATACTCTGAAGACTGGAGAAATGACTGATGATTAAATATAGCCTGGATGCCAGCCCGAACTCCGCCCACAACATTTTTTGGACGGGAAGTTCGGTCTGGACTCAATCCATTGAGGAGAAATTATGATCGGTTCAGAGATCATCGGGCCAATCAAATTGCCAGGGCGAGCTTTATACGATGATTGACAGGTGGTCTTCAGTAACGTAATCCTCACGTGGTCAAAGAGCGCTTGTCAAAGATGAGTGCAGCTGGAGAATTGAGATGTATAGATTCTGCTGTCGCGTCTTTTGTAAAATAAATCGACAGCGCATTCATTTTAACAAACAAACAGAGAACTGCAATCAAGGCATTTGTCGATCGGAAATATATTTTTGGCGTCCTTCCTACATGATTCGGGAAAAGTGTAACTTATCAGCTGGCTCTGACGGTCGCTAAGAAGATGGGACGTAATGAAAAGCCTGTGGTCGTTGTGGTTTCTCCTTTGGTGGCACTCATGGAGAAGTAAGTAAAAGAAGTAACACTCGTTATTTAACTTCTAAAATAAATAAAGTAGGCTACGTTCTGTATTGGAAAACTGCGCTATGCAAAGGAGTTGACTTATGCGTTGCTCTGATTGGTTGGTAGGTCTACCGACTATCCAATTGAGTGCAGAGGTTTTTTTTTTTTTTGTCCTGGTTCGGTTACGACACGCCTCATAATTAAAGTTCAATTGAGTGGTTTCAGACTCATATTCTCATTAGAATATGAGTATGACGAAGTCAGGCTAGATTAAATATATGTTATTATAGAAAACCGTTATTTTAAATTGTAATAATACTTCACAATATAACTGCCTTTTATCAAATAAATGCAGCCTTGGAGAGCATAAGAGACATTTGAAACATTTGAAACATTGTTTGCAATATTATTTGCTTTATCACTATATTACAACAACCTAAGCCCAACAACAACTGATTCAATGAAAATATGTCTATATCAAGGGTGGAAAATTCCATTCCTGGAGGTCAACTGCCCTGAAGAGTTTATTTTATTAAAAGATTTTATTTTATTCTTAGAAATGGCACATGAAGCTAACTGTGTTTCACTTTGACTTGACTTGACAAGAGTGTGTGCTCCTTCATCTACTCTCATCTCTGCTCAACCAGTTCCAAATATCTGTGGGCAGGACCATGAAAGGCTGCTTTACCTTGGTGCAATCCTCCTTGTCTGCTTATTACACACCGACCCTGAAATGACAAATGTATGTGCTCTTATCACCAATGAATATAGATTCCTGCTGAGCAAAACAGAATATCTTGTAGTTGCACCCGGAGAGAAAGAATAGCAAGATAACATCTGCATAGGTGTTGTTCAATTACTCCAAAGCAGTGTGGAGCAGTTCAGTGCAATTTAACATGTTTTTAGTTAATCATTTTCGGTGTGCATGAGCATGTCTTGTTTTAAACATGATTCAGTACTTTTCACCTGCATTAGAGTTGTGGAGACAGGCATTGAGGCCAACATGTAGATAGTCAGACCTGACCTGACCTGACATCAACATTTTGCCTCCAATTTATCGATTGCACTAAGAGAGCAACTGTTGCAAATCCAACCATAATTCACATATCTGCCATCTTCCATTCACATGCAAAAGTTAACATTTGGTTTTAGAATGGATTCTTTTCTCCATTATTTTAGGTTCCCACTTCACATCATGGAGATATATAGGTTAATGTCTTTGTGGCATTTCACCAAAAGGCCAGGCTGAATGGTCCCTCCTGCCATATGAATAATTGAAACCAAACTGAGCATTGTAAAAGTGAGCTGGTCACCGGGACTGAGGAGAGACAGAAAATGAGTTGAGGTGGACGGCATAGAGCACAAATACGTGACAAAGGCAAGATGGAATTCAGGAAGGCATGACAATAAAATGTGTCAAACCTTATATATTACTAAAAAAAAAATACTTATGTAGCTCTGATCTCATGCAGTACATCCACTTCCACACTCCGTATCTTGTCTTACAGATGGAACGTGGCATCTTTGGCCTTTTAGTCAAGTAGACAGAAGGAAGACGCAGAATCGCCCAAACAAGCATATTCATTGCTGATTCCGGTTGACATACTAAGAGGGAGGGATGTACGCAACGCTAGTCCCAACATAACTGCATTAGCCTCTCTCGATGCATTAGCCGCTGGCGCTAACGCTACGCTAGCTCTACTTCGGTGACCATTCCCTTCTCGTCTCGACCATACTGCCCACGTCCCCCCTGCTCTTTCACACGCCCTGGCACACATGGTTCACGTTGCGTCCATCTTCTGTTGACGCTAATGTGACGCAGTGACTCCTAATGATTGGTTCGTCTTGATGAATAATATATTCAGCACACCATAAACATGATAAATTATGTGCAGAGTCTGTGTGTGCTTCATTATACATGAGGCAGCACTTATAAAGGGCGATATAAATGACATTAAAGGCTTAATAAATGGGGTATTGATGAATAATTGACTGCTTCTGCATATCTTTTTGAAGGCCTGCGGTTAGCCTAGCAGGGGCATGTTTTTTGAAGATTAGGGCACATTACTGGAATGATGTGCTAATGTTATCAGCGGCACCATGTTCGTCGGGCAAAGCAAGATAGAGGGATGTGTCTCTGCACTCCGGGATGGCAGCCGTGTTTAGATGTGGTGTCCCCACATTGTAGACTGGCACTGCACATCAGTTTCAAGTGTGCATGGGCTTCACATCACATTTGCCAGGCTGATATCATATGTAGGGAATCAGGACAGAGTTCCAGCAGCGTGCCTGTGTGTGTCTGTGTATGTGTGTATACTTTAAGGAACAGTTTACCCAAAAATGATCAGTCTGTCACCATTTACTCCTCATGTCATTCCAAACCTGTTTAACTTTTTCTTTCCGTAGAATACCATATCAATTTTGAACAAACTGGGAACAATCCATCGACATAAATATCAAAACGGCTGTTACCGAATTAAATGTTGACACAGGACAAGTTATAAGACTGTGCAAGCTTTAGGGTGTTGAGGGACTCAATCTACTCCGTCTATGTTTTGATGATCATATATATATATTTTTTCGTGGATGTAATCTTTGATAAAAAAAAAAAATAATTTTTCAACATTTTGTTAAAATGTTGCTTTATTTATAAAGCTTTCACACATTCAAGATGATAAAAAAAACTATTCACAGGGCTAGAATTAAAAAAAAAAGGTTTTTGTTTGTTTTAAAGCCTGAGGTGGTTTCAATATATTTTTGATGGTCCCTTTAACACATTCTGTTTACTATGAATAATGTTGCACCCCCATGTCTACTGACTCTCATTAGTGTATTAATCCTCTGGGATCTAAGGTTTTTTTTGGGGTCCATGTTTTGACATTTGTGCTTTTTTCAGTTTCAAATAAACATTAATGGCACAGGTGAAATTACACTATTTAGCACAAACAGGGCTACCATAATATGTGAGCAATATGTATGTACATGTTTTTATTTTTGAAAGAATATTGTTTACCGCTCACACCGCAATGACGTAATTTTTTCCGCGCGCACCTTTGTGCTCTTGCGGATGCGTCAAGTATACAGATGACTTTACGTGACTATGTAAGCGGTAATAACGTTTTAAGGGGAAAGTACATTAACACACAGTGGGCAGAAATATTAAGAGGATTCAAAAACCGAAATAACTGACATGGTAAAATGACGTCGGTTATAGGCTCTGAATTTCGGTTTCGATTATTTTTCGATTAATCATCCAGCCCTAATTTATAATCTATCCACAACTAGTCAATGAAATTTTGTCATTACAGACACTATTCTATATCATGATTCAAACAAATCTTAGTAGGATATAGCAATATAGTTTGGATGTGTTCATGTAAAAATAACATTTACTAAGGAGCGAGAGTGAATGAATGCACAGATGAAATGTATTATATAGCTTGAGTTCACAAACACAAGGCTGCTTGCTTTTGAGACAAAACGTGTTTGGGGCTCTGTCAGTGTTCAAAATGCCACTTTTTATTTACTCATATGGTTTAGATTTAAAATATCATCAATGGTTCATGATCAAAATTGTTCTTTTGAGTCTGAATTAAAATAAATTGATCAAAATGAGTCTGGACACAAAATGAGTCTGAACTGGACTAGTCATTGACTAGGCTATGTGATCTGGTTGCGGCGATTATCAGTGAATACGACTTCTTAATTGACTTTCACTCTTTTTCTTACACAAAGCTGATATGCTTTGCATGGCTTGGAACTAATCTGGAGTGCTGTGGACCAAATGTATGGTGCTTTTGTGTCTTTTTTTTTAATCTTCAGACATGATTCAGGTTTGGAGTAAATGATGACCAGATTAAGATGTAGGGTGAATTTACTGTACTAGCAACTGACACTGAAGACTGGATATTCAGAAAAATTTGCTGAAAATTCAGCTGAAAATTCAGCTTTGCCATCACAGGAATACATTACATTTTTACATATATATTTAAATTGTAATTAAATTATATTTAGATTTTAAATTGTAATCATAATTCACAATATCACAGTGTTTAATATATATATATATATATATATATATATATATATATATATAGCCAGGGTGAGACTTACTGAAAAACCATTGAAACATTTCTTACCATCCCCAAGCATATACCATTCAAGCTCCTATAGTCTTGCTCAAGCTCACTAAAGTAAAGTACTGCTGCCCAGAACAAGGGGGAGTTTCTCTCCTTCAATGTTTGACCGTTTTAACACCCTGCCACTCATTTCCAGTCACACTCATAAATCTCTGGCAAAATGAAGTAAAAGGAGCCCATTACATTCAGATCTGTGGGCATTTAATCAGGCCGATGTGCCACATAAACTTTCTCCTAACCTTCATCCTTTTTACTGAGATTGCTGAGCTGTGGGTGGAGTCGGGACGGGGTACGGTGCACGGCACTGCTGGGACAAGAAGGGGACAAGGAATTACAAAGGACACAAACATTACCCACTGTGTCTCTCCATGACACTGGTTGTGTTTTGTCAGTGATACGACTACATTGATTTAGGAGGAGTTTTGCATGATTGCATTTATCACTCCCTAGATGTGATGGTCTGATTGATGCATCCAGGGATCATAAATGCCAGTCTCTGAGTTCAATGTTATGCACAGTAAGATTGGTGTCATGAGTTAATGATGCCAGATTGTAATTCTGACCCATCACACATTTTGTCCAAGGTTTAGAGAGAAAAGGCGGAGCAGATTGTGATAGTACAAGAAGCTTTTAACTGTATCACGCATGAAGGCATTTGTCTGTTTTTGCTGTTTTCTCTCAGATGGATTTTGAGCAAGAATCTGAGACATCAGTACGGACAGGAGGGTTACAGTGCTAGCTGTGAGCCTCCGGCATGATGACTCCATAATATACTCTCACCCCACATTCGCCAAAAAAAAAAAAAAAAAAAAAAAAAAAAAAAAAAACGAAGAAACTAAGTAAAGGAATTTTGACATTCGGTTCATCCGTGACCATTTTGTGTCACTTTCCTTCCAGTCCAATTCTCATTAGGATAATGTGATGCTACAAAGTGGCAGCAGAAAGTGCTTTCAGTGGTGAGAGTCACTGAACTTGCATGACCACGCCGTTGTCTCGGCAGCTCAGCTCACTCTGTCAAGAACACATACGTGACTGATATTTGAAACAAATCCAAGTGACCAGTGAAAATTCATGTCATTTGTAGAATCATCAGAGATTGATCTGAGAAATCCTGACAATGTCCTGGCCTCAAAAGAAACACACATGCATACTCAGACTACCAAAAGGTATTTGAAAGACAGATGTACTAGGACTGAAAAAATGCCTTTGGTGATGCATAACAAAGCATGATGCCTTAACTGTAAAAAGGCTTCAGAGTATGACATCATGCATAACGCCATACGGAAAAAGACTAATATATATATATATATATATATATATATATATATATATATTAATATATATATATATATATATATATATATATATATATTACAGCCCGGTCTCATCCCAAGGTGTCATTTAGGTGACGTTTTTTAGAAATTTTAGTCTACATCCGATGCACATCAGGTGCTCCTTTAGTGTCAAAATTAAACACAGATCTTGTGCATTGTATACTTATTTGTATATACAGTACCATTTAAAAGTTTGGAGTTAGTAAGACTTGCATATATATAAAATACATGTATTAATACATTTAATACATGTTTGCATTAAACTGATCTAAAGTGACAGTAAAAATGTTAACATTTTAATTAAAAAAAATATATAAAAATATCACAAAATATCACAGTTTTCACAAAAATATTAAGCTGTTTTCAACTTTGACAATATTAAGAAATTGTCACGATTCCTGTCTTGTGTTTTCCTTGTCTTGTGTGGACTTTAGTTATTTCCTGTTCCGTGCCATGTTTTGTAGTCCTTTGTAGTTTTTGTTGTTGATGAGTTCCCCCAGGTGTTTCTGATTAGCCACGCCCCCTTGTTCCCTTGTTTAGCTTGTTTGTCTGTGTGTTTAAACCTCTGTGCTTCAGTTGTTGGGTGTCGGTCATTGTTTAACTGTAGCTTTGTTTCTGGGTTTTGTTCTAAGTTCCTGTTTCTGAGTTTCTTTGTTTTCCTTGGATTTCCCTTTTGTTTGTTTGTTTTTATTATTATAACTAGTGAATGCATTTGGATTCCTCCTTGCCTCACCATTACAGAAATCAGCATATTATAATGATTTCTGAAATTGAAAATTTAGCTTTACCATACCAGCAATAAATTGAAATTGAAAATATATTTAAAAATAAACAATTTTATAGTAACTATGGTTTTACTTTATTTGTATCAAATAAATAAAGCTTTTCAAAAATATGTAAAAATAAATAAAAAATAAATAAATAATAATTAAAACTTTTGAATGGTTGTGTATAGCTTAGTGTATATACTTGTTAATTTGCTAAAGCTATAATAAAAAAACAGTATTCATCCAGGAAGCTGATCACACATGTAGTATTTTACTATTGTATATAAATGTTGTTTATATCATCCTCTTAGATGTCATTTGAGCATGAACATCATGTGCAAACAACTTCAAACCATGTGCGGCCCAAGTGCAATGACTGCAGAAGTGGAAACCGCTGGAAGCCGTGGACTCAAGTCGAATTAAGTTGCCAAGATGAGCAATTTGTTTTAACTTTTAATGCACTGCTGCATTGTGCAACTGCGTCTTTAATTAGCAGGGACTTTCAGCAAATGAAGCGTGCTCGAAATTGTTTGCTTGTGTTGCCTTTAAAAGACTGCATACTTTTTATGGCCCTCTGTTTGAGTTAACAAATGCTGTCACAAAACTGATCTTTCTGTTACTTTCCCCCTCCTCCTCATCCCATTTGCTGCGCACTGGTGGCAGCAGTGGGTCTGTGCTTGACTCTGTTAATCGGCAGACGACAGCTTAACAGCTTGCGCGAGCATAATTAACGCCGCTCGAAATAAACGTGATGGGGAGGGGGGAAATAAATAAATAATTCAAGCAAATGTGGCAGTCTGCTGACTGTTGTCTCAGGTACAAGGCTTTACCTGACCAGGCATCTCCTCACAAAACAGGGCCAGGGCAGCGGGCACACACAATGACAACCTTAAATTATTCACTGCATCAAAAGCCCAATGTGACTATTTAAAAGCCATTATTATGTTTAATAGTAATGACTCTTCCAGGTCTTGCAGAAGAGTGAATAGACTGATTGTCAGAAATCACTTTTGCACCTCAGCTTTTTTTGGAGGAGCACAATTGTTAGACTCACTACATTTTTTTTTTAACTGCTGGAAGAATATAAAGATGATAATCTTTATATTATAATTGTCTGAAATTTCATTTCTGACAGACTTTGGGTGGTAGACCGATTTTGATTTAATTGTTCACAAAAATAAAAAGAAAGAAAAAAAAGATAATTACAAGTATTTACAATTAAATTCATTCGTTCAGAAATAAATTAAGCGGAGTAAGTGTAAATTATAAAAGAATGATTTTCTCACAAAGTCTATTTTCATAACACTTCAGTTGCCTTCGGTTCACACTTATAATGACATAGTATACAACAAACTAAATTGGACTAAATGGAAATATATTAATTAGGTGCTTCGGACGTTATTTATATCACTGATATTGTTTTGTAGATAAGTTTGTTTGCTCCTTGTGTGAAAAATGTCAGCTTCAGTAATTGTCTCTGTCTGAATTACCCTCAAGGTTAATGTCTCCACCCCAGCCTCTTATGTCTGCTGTCAGCAGTCGTGTTTACATGGTTCTCTTCTGTTCACGTATGCAACGTTAAGCTCCTCCAACCAACCCACGGTGAAATTATTGCTTTTGCAGGTGAGTGCGAGCGAGCATGAGAGGCGGTATCCAAAAATCCCTTAGCATATAAATAAACCAATTCATCACATGCTTTTTTTTTTGACAAGAATAAACACTAATTTTCCTGACGCTGACCCTGACAAATGGAGCGTCGTGTGAAACGTCCCCAGCTCCGCTATGGTCACCTCGTCAACAATGCCAGCCGGCTAGCGGGGGCTACATTGGCTTTAGCAGCGCGAAGCGCCTAATAAACGGCTAGTGTCAAAAGCGTTGTCAGTCCATTCTTTGCTTGTTTGGGTTCAACTGGGTTGGAGAGAGAGGCCAGTGAGTGTTCGGGCGTGCTCAGTGGCACCTACACTCTCACTGGCCTCACCCCGAACAGGCGCTATTGATTTCTGGCCGCGTTGCTCTTTGTCAAAAAATCAGATATAGCGAGGCCCCCTCTGGACCTCTTCACCTTTTAAAACACATACACTGTGTCTCTTATGTGGTGGGCGGAGAGGCGTATGTACGTGTATGTTTGTCTGTCTGCTTCTTATGTGTTCTTGTACGAAAGGAATGGTGCTCTTTGTTTGAGATGAGGTTGTAGCTGGTCGGTGAACATAGATATGTGTGTTTGGGGGTTCTTAAGCCATTTACTCTTACTGTGTATGATTTCATTGTTAATTATTCTGACCTTAGATATAATTTTCTGGAGAAGCAATGTTAAAGCAATTGATTGTGTACAGTCTTCACCCCAAAATGAAAATTATGTTATCATTTATGCTCATACATGTTGTTGCAGACCCACATGACATTCTTTACAAAAATAATAAACAACAAAAAAAAATGCTTTTTGAAATTTACTACTGCTTTTGTCCATATTATGAAAATCTAGTGGGGTCAAAAACATCATTGGACTAAAATGACTTCCATAATATTAAAAAAAAAAAGATCAACACAAAATTTTAAATCAATATATTGTAGTTGCCTAAATGTTAGTCGACAAGAAGAGGCTTAATAGACAAAATTTTAATCAGTCAGTTAATTGCAGAAGGGGGAAAAACTCACTCTATTGTTAATGCGAACGTAGATATATGTTCTCTAATATTCTGTGAGTAACCAGTCTCTGGTTACAGAAGTTAACTGGGGTCTGAGGTGTTTTCATGTCATGTTCTGACATGCTCTGACATTTGGGCTTATCTCTGTTACTTGTGACATTTTCATTGATAAAGTCTGATTACACTGTATTCAGAACAAACTCTGCAACAGTATATCAGCAGCATGTATGTAAAAGTTTGTAGTTTTAAAGGGGTCGTGAACTAGCTTTTTATAATTTTTTTTTTATTATATGTTGTTGTCTATATATTGTTTTTTTTATATTATATATATTTTATATATATTATTATATATTGTTGTCTGGTCAGCTTATGACGTTCACTTGTTTTTTACATAGTACTACCCTAGTTTTGAGCCTAGCTCAAAAACGCTCGGTTTTTATGGGCGTCTCGCGTTGAACACTTGGAAGTAAACGCCCACTACTGTGAGTGGATAACAGTTTTCCATATTATAATGAGTTTCAACTGACTCGCTTATGCAGCGATTGTCTTCTTCCATAATCAGGACAATATTCTGTATTGCTTGTTAGCTCGATTTATTAGCTGGTTTATTATCACAAGGTAGGCCTATGCTATTTAGCTATGCTTGTAATGCGCGAATCGGTGGGCGGGGCTAAACCAGCCGTATTGAGTAGGCGTTGATCTTCTTCTGCAGGGGTGGTGTTTTATCCTCTTTGTCCTTATAGTTTCCCAGTTTGAAAAACGAGTCGTTTGCTGAGCCTGGTGTCAATAAAAGCTTATATTGGACTAACAAAGACGTTTTCTGTTCTGAAACTTACAGGATATTCTTATAATATGATGACCTCTTAGATGTCAAAAGCTCAAAGAAAATTTGATTTGTAAGTTCATCACCCCTTTAAGATAATGAGGTTTATGTGTGGTTTGTGAAAAAAAAAAAAACATTCTGATTATTTCTCACAAGACTTGAAAATCAAGTAACCTTGGAGAGTCTGACGCGGGGTACCACGAGGAGGTATTCAGTGCAAGACTTAAGGGCCTTAGTTGGAACATGTGGCTGTACCAAATCAGCAATACAATATTCTCCTGCTCACAGGTTACTTTACAGTCATAGCGAACTGATAAAGAGAGAAGCTGAGTTACTCCAACACTGAAAACGTTAATATGCATTGCTTTTAACCAACAAAAAGATTAAAATCTTGAAGAAGGTGAACAGGAGTTGCTGGAGTATACAGTAAAAAGAAAATGCAACATAAAATGTCCCCTTTAATGTAATGAAAAGGAGCAGCTTAAAATAGATAGAAGATTAAAACTCACAGGTTTTTGAATGGTGAAAAAAGTTGATAATGGCATCAGAGTTTTGTAGTGCATGAATTAGTCAGTAGAAAGATGTTCCCTTTCGTAGTCACTCCGAGTTACGTCAAGGAGTGACGGAGAATGGGGGTTTCGCACAGAAAGCCAATCCTCTTCGAGTATTTAACAACGAGCCAATGGCGTGAAAATGCCATGGGTCTGCGGAATTTGCATAGCGTACTCCGCCCACCATGTGGGTATAAAAGGAGGAAGCAGACGCAACCGCAGTATGTTTTCGCTTCGGAGCCAAGAGTATTCTTCTCTCCACAAGCCATATCACTAAAAGCCTCTTCGAGACGAGCGTCCTCTTCAGTGTTGGTGTGACGGCGGTACCCAGCGAGATTCTGCATTGCCTGCGATCTGTGCAGTGGTCTGCCAGACTTTGCGCTTCTCCCTGGTCGCCTCGGCGCTGAAAGAGTGAATTTCCTCCTCTCCTCTGAAAGAGCTACACGCGGCACGTCTTTTTAAAGACGGTTCGCCCGTGTTCTTCTGGGTGCGGTCGATATCCGTCTTTCTCTGATGGGCACGATCGCTGCTTTGTATGTCTGGGCTTCGTCATGCTAAAGCAGCTTTCGTGGTTGAGTCATGTGCCTTTTGTGGTAATATGACCATCTCAACACTTAGATCGAGACTCAATGATCTTACTGTGAGAGTCCCCGCCTCCGCTACCCGTTCAGCTTCCTCTACCCGGGGAAGCTCTTCGGCTCGCGGCCAGGGTGATCTGTCGGTGACGGTGTGGAACAAACCCCCGACGCTAGCTCCTCGGGTCCCACCCACCGCAACAGTGTTGTAGCCAGCGAGCGCCGAAACGGTTCAGACGTCTGCCTGTTCGCGGGTACCGTCTGGATCGTTTGGCGCTCCAGAGGAAGACGCGTTATCGATCGCGGCATCACATAAAGGCGGGCTTGATTCCTCGGGAAGTGAAGATGCGGATGCACGACCTCCTTCGGGAGCGCCTGTTGCCCGTGTCGGATCCCGAGATGACGGCTATGCTCTCTCGGGTCGCCGTGAGTATCGGGTTGCACTGGAATCTTCCGGCCCACCCCGATCACTCACGGATGGATGAATTGTTTTTGGGCAAAGCCGCCGCCGCGAGGCCGCGGCCGTCCCCAATGCCATTCGTCCCCGAGCTGCATGCGGAACTGACGAGGACGCGCTCGTCAGCTTCCCCCGCCTTTCCTCCCCTCGACGGCGCAGCTGCCCGTGGGTATGCTGGGGTGCCTCTGGTGGAGCGCTCTGTCGCGATGCAACTGTGTCCGCGGAGCGCCTCCTCTCGGGGGCCCCCCGAGCATCCCCCCAGAGCCTGTAGGTTTTCGTCGTCTATGACGGCGCGATCCTATAGCGCGGCGGGCGGCCGCCGCTATGCATATGATGGGCGTTTTTTAGGTCTGCCAAGCCAGACTGCTCAGAGGTATGCACGAGGGCGGGACTGATTCCCTTGGATCAGGTGATGGCCACTAGTGTGGTCCAGGAGCGTCATCTAAAAGAAAAAACATTGCTAAAAAAAAAAAAAAAAAAGCTTTTCGGCGGTGCGGTTGAGGACTTTGCCCAGCAGTTCTCTACCGCCCAGAAACAGGCTGAGGCTGCCCCGACGGCCAGCTGCTGCCTTCACCCAGCCGCCGGTGTAGCCGCCTCAGTCTGTTCGCCGCCGAGGACGAGCCTCTGCGCCCTTCCCTCCGGAGCGACCCCAGCAGCAGCCTTCACCCAGGTCGCGCCGTAGAGGCGGTTGCAGAGGAGCGTCACAGCCCCCTATGGGCTGCTCAGTGATGGCATCGAGTCTTTCCCAGGAGGAGGTAGCAGGGCCCCTCCTTCCCCCCGTAGAGGGCCGGGGGAGAATCTTTTGTTCTCCGCTCCCCGCTGCTTAAAAAAAAAAAAAAAAAATATAATAATAAGACGGGTTGAGTGCGTTAAGAAAGACTTTATACTATCACTGAGCACACAGACCGGAATGAGCGCGCACGACGCTTCACAGTGTCGCCCCGCTCATTCCCCTCTGTCTCTGAGGGCGCGGAGGGGAGCGTGCGTCGTCCCCGGACCGCACCGCTCCTCTCCCCCTCTGTCGCCAGACCCCCGGCAGAACAGACCCCCGTGGAACGCTGGTCCTTCCCTGGTCTCTTCTGTCGGGGAGCGGAGCTCGACTACGCACCCGCATGTGGTATCTCCCGTGCGCATGCCAGTCACTCCGCCCCGCTGCCCCTCCGGGGGGACGTCTGTGGCTCGTATGACCCCGCTGGTTCGGTTCCTCGGAGCTTGGCTCGAGCTCCCCGGTCTGTCCCGCTGGGTCATCAGAACGATCAGATTCGGCTACGCGATTCAGTTCGCACGATCTCCTCCCCGTTTCAGGGGAGTTCGCTCCACTATAATCGATGGCAATGCCCCGGTTTTGAGAGCGGAGATTGCGACCCTGGTGGCGAAGGGTGCAATCGAGACGGTCCCTCCAGCCGTGGTGAAGTCCGGCTTTTACGGCCCCTACTTCATTGTCCCCAAAAAGACCGGTGGGTTACGACCGATCCTGGACCTGCACGTTTTGTGCTCACGGCCAAACGCATTTTCGAATGTGTTCGGCATCAGGATTGGTTTGCAGCGATCGACCTGAAGGATGCGTACTTTCATGTCTCCATTTTGCCTCGACACAGACCGTTTCTTCGGTTCGCTTTCGAAGGCCAGGCATATCAGTACACGGTTCTCCCATTCGGGTTAGCTCTGTCCCCTCGCGTCTTCACGAAGATCGCCGAGGCAGCCCTTGTTCCCCTTCGCGAACACGGGGTTCGCATCCTGTACTATCTCGACGATTGGCTAATTTTGGCTCACTCTCGAGAACAGGTTTGCGTACACAGAGATCTAGTGCTTCAGCACTTAGCCCGTCTGGGCCTTCGGGTCAACCGGGAGAAGAGCAAACTTTGCCCCGTGCAGAGGATCTCTTTTCTCGGCATGGAGATAGACTCGGTCGCCATGTCCGCGCAGCCTACGAGCGAGCGCGCACACTCACTGCTGACTTGTCTTCGACAGTTCGACGGCAAGAGTGCGGTTCCACTGAAACTCTTTCAGAGGCTCCTGGGGCATATGGCATCCGCAGCCGCGGCTACGCCACTCGGATTGCTTCATATGAGACCGCTTCAGCTCTGGCTTCGCGATCGAGTCCCGAGGTGGGCATGGCATCGTGGCTCGCTCCGGGTTCCAGTAACTCCAGCGTGCCGCCGAACCTTCTTCCGTGGTTGAACCTCAGCTTTCTTCGGGTAGGTGTCCCTCTCCAGCGAGTTTCCAGGCATCTCGTTGTCTCCACGGATGCATCTACCACGGGTTGGGGTGCCATGTGCAATGGGCATGCAGCCGCGGGTTCCTGGACAGGACCCCAGCGCCTCATGCACATCAATTGCCTCGAGCTGCTGGCAGTACGCCTGGCCCTGCACCGCTTTCGAGCACTGCTCAGGGGTCAACACGTACTTGTCCGCTCAGACAATACCGCTACAGTAGCGTACATCAACCACCAGGGGGGTCTACGCTCACGTCGGATGTCGCAGCTCGCTCGCCACCTCCTATTATGGAGTCAGAAGCACCTGAGGTCCCTTCGTGCTGTGTACATTCCTGGAGCCCGGAACCTGGCAGCCGACGAGCTGTCACGGATCCGCCCTGTCTCCGGCGAATGGCGACTCCATCCCCAGACGGTCCAGCTGATCTGGGACCAGTTCGGGGAAGCTCAGATAGATCTGTTTGCCTCCCGGGACTCTTCCCACTGCGTCCAGTTTTATTCCCTGTCCGAGGGCACGCTCGGTACAGATGCGCTGGCGCACAGCTGGCCGCGGGGCCCACGCAAGTATGCGTTTCCCCCAGTGAGCCTCCTTGCACGGGTGTTGTGCAAGATCAAGGAGGACGAGGAGCAGGTCCTGCTGGTAGCCCCTTATTGGCCCACCAAGACGTGGTTCTCCGAACTCATGCTCCTCGCGACAGCACCTCCTTGGACTATTCCTCTGAGACAAGATCTGCTCACTCAGAGACGGGGCACTCTGTGGCACCCTCGTCCCGATCTATGGAGGCTACATGTGTGGCTCCTGGACGGCACGAGGCAGGTTTGAGTTCGCTACCACCTGCGGTGGCAGCAACCATCACTTCCGCCAGAGCGTCGTCTACTAGACACCTGTATGCGTTGAAGTGGAACCTCTTCGTCAACTGGTGCTCTTCTCGTCGAGAAGACCCCAGGAGATGCTCGATCGGTGTTGTGCTTTCCTTCCTGCAGGACGGGTTGGAGCGTAGGCTGTCGCCCTCCACCCTCAAAGTTTACGTTGCGGCTATTTCCGCCTCTCATGATGCAGTTGAAGGTAAGTCCGTTGGGAAGCACGACCTGGTCATCAGGTTCCTGAGGGGAGCGAGGAGGCTAAATCCGTCTCGTCCTCCCCTCGTGCCCTCTTGGGACCTCTCGGTAGTGTTAAATGCTCTGCAGAGGCCTCCCTTTGAGCCTTTGCAATCGGTTGAGTTTAAGTTCCTGTCTTTGAAGACAGCTCTCCTGGTTGCATTGGCCTCCATCAAGAGGGTAGGGGACCTGCACGCATTCTCCGTTGACGAAGCGTGCCTAGAGTTCGGGCCGGCTTACTCTCACGTTGTTCTGAGACCCCGGCCCGGTTACGTGCCCAAGGTTCCCACAACTCCCTTCCGGGATCAGGTGGTGACCTTGCAAGCGCTGCCCCTGGAGGAGGCAGACCCAGCCTTGGCACTGCTCTGTCCGGTGCGTGCACTCCGCACCTACGTTGACAGAACGCGGTGTTTCAGGACCTCAGATCAGCTCTTTGTTTGTTATGGGGGGAGCCAGAAGGGAAGGGCTCTCTCAAAACAGCGGCTGTCTCACTGGTTAGTGGACGCCATTGTTTTGTCTTACCAGCAGCAAGGTCGACCGTGCCCCCTTGGTGTGACAGCCCACTCCACTCGGAGTGTGGCTTCCTCTTGGGCTTTAGCGCATGGCGCCTCGCTAACAGACATCTGCAGAGCTGCAGGCTGGGCGACACCTAACACCTTCGCAAGATTTATAATTTGCGAATTGAGCCGGTTTCCTCTCACGTACTCGCCTCCGCTAGTGCTGGAACCGCTTAAGTGTCTTCGCTTGCTCGCCACTCCACTCCTCAGATTGGATAAGTGCGATATTTCCTCAGTTGTCCTTCTTTGAAGCCCTGAGTCCTCCAGCACTTATGATGCGGGCACCACTGCGCTTGCTCTGGTGCCGGCTAGGTGCCTCCGTGTGCACGGTTCCCCTTTGGTAACTGCCTCACGTGTATTATCCACTGTAAGCCTCTCTGAGCATGTGTCTTCCCTTGGCAAGCCATCTGCCACCCCTGGAGCTAGTTGCCACCTGCGGTTGGCGCTCCAGTATTCTCCATATGCAGCCCCAGTGGCCATATGTGTTTTGTAAGTCCTCCCTTCGGTAGGCATCTGGTAGCATGTCCCTCCCGGGATATGTTTCCCAGTGTACCTTGGTAATTCTGTGTCAAAGTGGGACCTTTTTGTAATATTGTGTTAGAGGTCTAGACTTTCGCAGAGCACTGGAAGACAGCTGGAAGATGGCGTGATGGCATAGACCCCCATTCTCCGTCACTCCTTGACGTAACTCGGAGTGACTACGAAAGGGAACGTCTCGGTTACAGATGTAACCCTCGTTCCCTGAGTAGGGAACGGAGACGTTACGTCTCCTTGCCACTTCTGCTGTACCGCTGGGTGACGCCTGAGATCAGTCTTGGCTCCTCAGCGAAGACATACTGCGGTTGCGTCTGCTTCCTCCTTTTATACCCACATGGTGGGCGGAGTACGCTATGCAAATTCCGCAGACCCATGGCATTTTCACGCCATTGGCTCGTTGTTAAATACTCGAAGAGGATTGGCTTTCTGTGCGAAACCCCCATTCTCCGTCACTCCTTGACGTAACGTCTCCGTTCCCTACTCAGGGAACGAGGGTTACATCTGTAACCGAGACGTTTCCTTTTGAGAACTGTTCTATAGGCACCTAATAACTGAATTGCGGCATCAAAAAGGTATTGTGTGACAAACTGAAACCACTTTAAGTGCTCACTTTCAATCTATACAGTAACATATCTTTAAATAAGATGGAAAATTATGTTTAGTGAAAAATGTCCAAGCATTTCAACAGACCTAAAGTGTGTGTACGGTGAGATTCAAATATGCATTCACGGAAGTCAGTGGTCTCTAACATACGTTCTCATGTTACACGAGATCTGTGTGGTGAGAGACACAACAAGGCTAGAGATGGAGGAAGAGACACAGAGGAGGTGAGAAAGAAAGCGTATTAGAGGAGAGGTCCACTGTCCAAAGCTTCAGCACCTCTCTCTTTCTCCTGACACAGAAAAAATATTATGCAGCCACTCGAGTCCATTGAATCCTTGTGATTCATTGCCCAATTTGAAACTGCCAAGCTGCTAAATTGCATCAGGTCTGCCAAAATTCATTCCAGGACTGTGGAGGAGATATGAAAAATTAAATGTCATCTCAGTACAGTGGAAAACTTTTACCTCTCAGCGTTCGCAGCGCGGAATATGCTACACTCCGTAATGATCGATGACGACTCGAGACTACACTTAACCTACTTAGTGATGTCATGTAGGCCGCGGGGGTGTTTACTTTTGAATGTGGCAGGAAGACATAAACTTTATCGGGTGCCTGACATGGACATATTCTTCTCCCCTCGCCTCTCCAAAAGAGTGACTTTCTGTGTTGATTCACAGATACAATAGTCTTCCTTTTCTCAATTATATTCATCAGATGGCAGTGGATGGTAGAGGAAGTGAATGATTTAAGACAGAATAGTTGATTTAGGAGCATACAGAGGTCTACGGACACCACTTTTCCCCACCCTTTCTTCTGTGCTTCTGAGTTAGCAGTAGTAAAGCATGTGTGCCACAGAATGGGGTTTCTGGATATGACTTAATAAGCAAAAAGCACGAATGAAATGTGGATATAGTGAGCTATGTTTGTGTGTCAGAACCGTCAAGCCCAGATGATGTAAATTTGATCTGGACATGCAGCTCTGCTTCACAATCTGCTCATTCACAACTTCTGCAGATCATAAAAAAAAACTCCCCAAATTATCTATATTTCTATCATGACAACTCTCATTTCTATCATGACAACTCTCATTTTTTCAGGAATGGATATTATAATGTTATAATGTATTTGGTCTTGGCGGAATAGATCTACTGATGCTGCTGCTGCTGAATTGCTCCTTCTGTTGATAATTGCTGTTGTTGTTGATTATTGCTGCTGCAAATCAATTACATGAACTTGCTACTGCCAATACATACCCACAGCAGTATATCAATGTACTGTACAGTATGTAAGACATACTGCACAAATAGCATATAAATTACCCATAGCAGATCTCGGTGGAGCTGGGGAAGGTGGAGGGTTTTATGTTAACCAGACATTTAAATGTGGAAAAAATGTTGTTAAAATCATTAGTCTTATCACTCATATCCATATCCAGTTTCCTACTCAGAATTTTGACCCAGTTAGATTTGAATGCAGCTTCCATTTTTTTATTTATTTATTATTATTATTATTATTATTTTATTATCACTAGGGTTGGGTATCCTTTGAATTTGAACGATTCTGATTCCGATTCCTTGTTTCGATTCCGGTTCCTAAAGATTCTCGATTCCGATTTTGCATTTTGTCGAGATTTCGTTATTTTTAGAAAAGTGAACCCACACTTTGGACCGCCGACGTAAGCTACTCATGTTCGACTCGCGCGGTTATGCCAACACTTCCGGCAGACGCTTCTTCGTTGGTGTTGTTCAGCGGTTTCTTCTTCTGGTCGACGGACTGTGAATATCAAAACTAGGAATCGGAATTTTAACTTTTGAACGATTCCGGGAAAAACGAAAAGTTAGTCCCGGTTCCAATCGATACTCGATTCTCGATACCCAACCCTAATTATCACACAGGTGTTAGATAAGAACATTCAGCAGCACATCATTAACTGCTAAATTCAAATCTGCATGCAAACATTCAGGAGAATTGATGAATTTGCCGATAACGCTGATTCTGAATCGTAGCTGTGACTGTACTAGATCCACTAACATCACTGACTACGTTTACATGGATCCAATTTTCAGGTTATGGTTGGGTTAAGGTCACTATTCGGGTTTCTGAAACATTAGGAATAACCCGTTTACATGTGTGAGCAGAGAGAGTTTCTCCTGTATACATGGAATTGCAATATCCCGATGTAAACGGTGACGCGCGTTTAGACGTACGGACAACCTTAAAATGCAACATGCGTCATTTCCGATTCTTCTTCCTGTATCCAAAGACAACAACAGCAGCACGCGGATAATGAATAGTTTGGGGCAGATATCAATCGCCTTTGTTTGCGCTTTGATGCTGGTAACGTTACCGGCCTCGCTCCAAAAGTATGCTGTGCTGCGTCTCGCCTGGTCTTGTCATGTTTACTTCCTGTATAGACCTTATGCACCAGAGAAACGTGGGCGCCGTCATCTTTAGAATATTGTCTTTGAACTTCTGGTTCTGTATATTTCTATGGCATCGCTGTAAGCTAGTGAAGTGGATTTACTTACTGTAGAGTTAACAAAAGTTATCATGAGCATTGTAATGTTTAT
This sequence comes from Cyprinella venusta, assembly GCA_038021265.1. Lineage (NCBI taxonomy): Eukaryota > Metazoa > Chordata > Actinopteri > Cypriniformes > Leuciscidae > Cyprinella > Cyprinella venusta. The sequence goes on from CM075864.1 coordinate 27,149,997, forward strand.
CATAAGCATTCTAAAGCAGATGTCTTAACAAATGTCGAACGGGATTTTTTTTTTTTTTTTACGAGCAGTTCATTCATACCTATGCAAGATCGCTGTGGAAATACAGACCGGAAGTCAAAAGACAACGAGCGCAACGCTGAAAAGGGGCAGGGCTACATAAGATCTATACTGCACACGGATTTTTGTATGCGCCAAGAAGTTTCACTACTCAAAAGATCAAGATTCCTTGTGAATAGAACATGCGCAGAACACAAATCACTATGGGGATATGCCGATATGCATTTACATGACCAAAAATTCAGGTTAGAAAAGGGGTACCCCAGGTATAATATCCTGTTTTTTAAAATCCGGGACATGAGCATATTTGGGGTTTTGCCGGTGTAATATGCTAATATCCTGGTTTTGAACGGGTTATTGGCTGCATGTAAACGTAGTCACTGTCAGTAACAAAACAGTTACTTACATATATTTGAAAATCAAAATATCAGATATGCCATTTCATGAAATAGTTAACAAGATGGTAAATGTTTTAAATAAAACAGGAAAATGAAATAAATCCTGTACACCAGTCATACTGAGGTGTGTCACATGACAAGCAATGGAAAAAAATATCACTGGCCATGCCTCCATCCAGCTCCCAGGAGAGAAGAAGGGATGGCAGGAGAACAGAGAGAGCAGGAGAGGAGAAGAAGAGGCATACTCTGCATAAGTATGGCGTCCGACTCAGTAATTTTTCTCTGGGGCTTTGTGTTGTACTGACAGCTTCATTTGTTTAAAGGCCCCTGCTCCCACTGTTCCTCGCCTTTTCCGATTATGATAGCTCTCTTCTGTGCATTATTATGGCCCAGCAAGGAGAAAAATACATATTAAAGGGGTTGATATTTGGAAATAAGTGGTTCGACTATGTCTGTGAGACGATGTTCACATGGGGTTTCTGTCTAGTCTCTACCCTATATACTATTCAGTCTCACACACACTTACTAAATAAATGAGTATGTATGTACACACACACACACACACACACACAGACATACACATATATTTATATATTATTTAAAAAAAACTATATAGTATTTGTAATAATAAGACTTTGCTGTAGAACTATAAAATCTGTCATCTACTCACCCCAATGTCACTGAAACTTTGTAACAACTGTGTAACAATAAATATGCAAACATATTTACATATGCATGCATGCATTACAGGAACTGTTCGTCGGAAAGTCTTGAACTAGAACAGCAAGCACTATACACAACAAATTAACTACTGAATTGATGTCTAAAATATTTTACCCTTTGGACATGAGAGTCAGGGACGTGAGCCACTTGCGCTCCCTCAAAAAGTATGTGCATGAGGCACCTGTGAAAAGCCAAAAAAAAAAAAAAAAAAAAAACTTCAGATAGGGGAAAAATTCTGAGATACGCCTTTGAAATCATCATGCAGTTTTTACCAGTTACTGTAAACAAACGATGCTCACACACACAAAGTATCACACAATGAGAAATGTACGGCCACATGGATTTGCAGTCTTGTTTTATTCTTCACTCCCTTGCCTTCTCTCTCAATCTCTCCCTCTTACTTTCTCTCTCTCTGCCTGCTCGCTGCGAGGCAGCAATATTTATTATTAGGAATATCATTTGTATTAATCATAAGGATAAATGACTGGTTTGGCTATCTGAATGCCTCATTTAGAGAAACTTCGCTCCTGTGTCATTGTTATAAATTACTGGCAAGTCTTTGTTTCACCTGAGGCTGCTCATCCACACCTCCATGCATATACATAAATGTTTTTATTTAAATGTATATATATATATATATATATATATATATATATATATATATATATATCCCCCTCTAATGGTGACATGTTATCACCATCAGCAAAAAAAAAAAAAAAACTTTTTATTAAAATGTCCTTTGAGGACAATTGGTGTCATTGATGTAACTCCCTCATGGCAAGAGAGTAAAGAGAGAAACAAACTAATGGGTTACATACATAAGTACATAAGTAGGAAACACCCCCCATAGAACACAGCTAAAGATTTGAGATTGAAATTTTCGAATTCCCCACCCCCTCTCTTCCTCTCTCCTCCATATCTCTGCATGATTAAATTATTCAGTGCTACAAACTACAATCATGCTTTATTAAAAATTATTAAAAAAATTCTCACTGGGGTGTGCAGATGTGAAAGAATTTATTGCCTGCTTGTTTTTCTCATTTGCATCATTGATTTTGTGGGAGTTTAGAGAGCGTTGCTACTGCTCTTTTTTATGCCTTTTTTTTCATGAAGGGGGAAATCTTGACATCTTGTCCCATTTGATTAATGACGCACACAGGCTGATTTTATTTACGTGCGTTTATGACTTTTATCGGCCGCAGAAAGTGTGCGTCCCTGTAAAATTAGAAGTGCAGAGCTTCTTGTACTTCTTATTAAACGAGGCGATTTCATAATGACACGCACACATGCAGAGCATCTCATTTGCTCTGGTATTTGTCACTTTGTCCATCACAAAAACATATTACTCAACGTTTGTGCACTTAGCCCCCAAGATAATCAAACTTTCTTTTCGTCCTCCAGCTTATTTCTGCTTCCCCCTACACAAAATAAAGATGAGATGGGAGCGTGACTCACAAAATGAGCAAATGAGAAACACTAAAGTGTGTCTGAACACAACATGGCTGTTTGCATAGAAAGGCAACATAAAACTGTATCAAATCTTCATCTTGTGTATTACTTAAATTATTATTTTTTTTAATTTCCATACATTAAAAATACATGTGAAATTTACACTTCAAAGTTCTGCCCATTACAAGAGCCATTACTTATACTTGTTACACGAGTTCCCTATGGCCGCACTATGAATGATTTAACAGCAAGTTACAGTAAACTAAATTCAATTTTCGTTCAAAGCAGCCATCTACAGTGCACTTTGAAGGGAGAGGGAGAGAAAGGCAGCATGCTCACTGTTGAATCCTGAGCAATGACTGGCTACTTTAGCAATTAAAATCCGGGGCAAAGACACAGCGGCTTCGTTTGGCCCAGAGACTGCACCATTCATCATCCCAGCTGCCATAAAATAGCACTAGATGGATTCTTTGATTTTAGCTTTGGAAGAACATAAATCAAAATCTAAACCATGGGCTGTCAGGGCCATCACTAGAATTATCCATTTGAGAGAGAGAGAGAGAGAGAGAGAGAGAGAGAGAGAGAGAGAGAGAGAGAGAGAGAGAGAGAGAGAGAGACTTATAGTTCAGACTAAAAGAGTTTCTCATTGTTTCTCGTTTTGTGCTCTCCTTCTTTCCCTCAATCTCAGGCACACCGATACGAAGCGTAAGCGCTCTCTCATCGGCAATATCAATGGCGCGTCAGAGCCGTACAGTAAGCGACTTATAAAAATTCCAACAATAGTGTACTAGTGCATCTAATAACAGTGTGGAAACTCTCTCTCTCTATAGTAACACTCTCCAGAGAGCATGTTCTAGACCAGAGCAATTCCTCTCTCACAGGGCAGTGCCACCTTATACCGGAGAGACCGCAGGAAGCTGGATTAAGCTCTATGCACACTTTAGCCCTCCTTTTACTCTTAAACGCCTGCCAAGGTGAGGTGGATTCCCTCCAGCACATACACACGCACACACACACACACACACCCGTGCTCCCTGCTTTGTTGCTCCCAAGAGGCCTTCCTTGGAGCACCGGCAGCCTGGCTAACAGAAGACCTAATTTTAGTGTGGAGACGATGATAAGAAAAGAGAGAACAGGAACAGGAGAATGACTTAAAGAAAGAAAGAGAAAAGAAAGGAAGAGGATGAGGGTGTCTCCAGGGCTTTTTTAACTTCCGCCTCTCCTTGAGTGGGAAAAGACACTCAACTCCCACCAGTTATCAGTCATTACATTTCTTCTCCTGTTCATTTTCCACCTTAAAGGGATAAATCACATTCACACTCAAACACACAAAATGGTATCATTATTTACTCGCGCGTGTTATTTCAAAGCCATTTTAGTTTTCTATCAGGCACAAAAAAAGAGAAATCTTTGAATAATTTCTACACATGACTCCCAAATCTCCGAGACAAAAGAACACATTGTTACAGCCAAAATAATGTAAATGTTCAGGCGTTCACTACTTAATCAAAAACTAGTTTTGCTACTGAAAAGAAAGACAGCAACACTACAACCTCACTATAGGCAAATGAGTTAAACTTTGTAACTTATAGTGATGTTACTAGCCATTACTGATTTTGTTCTTTTTTTTTTTTTGTCCTAAAGCTCCTAAAGTGAAATTTCACATGTCATAGCCAGTCATTTAAAAATGAATCCGCATCATAGGAAATTTGGCTTAAGGGCAAAAAAAAAATTCCCAAAACAGATTTTGTTGCGCTCAAGCTGGTCACGTGAATTCACTGCTTTGACTAACAGAAAGCTGTTTGGTTTGAATGTGACTTCTGGGTGAGCTGTGCTTCATGCATCGCTACACTATTGACAACAGACAGTGGATCCTTTTTTCACCAAAACGTGCACCTTAAATCTATTTGTTTACAATCTTGCATTTAAATAAGTCATCGGCTCTTCCGAACATACGATCTCTCTGGAATGATTGTATGAAATGAGAAAAGCCTCCAGGAGTAGGACTGTCTCGTCACCATTCAACTAAACTTTCCCAAACTGAACAAAAATGCTGCAATAGTTCTAATTTCCGCACAAACTGCTTAGTGATTAATAATTTGACGCAGCCGCTTGCAACGGTTTGTTGTGTATTTGTGCGGAGGGCAATATGGAGGGCAGCTGTCAAAGCGAAGACATTTGTCTCTGTCATTGGTTCTCCCCTCCTCTCAGTCTTTCCCTCTCTCTCATCTCATGTGACGGAGAAGCTGTGCCATTGAGCGCCTAAAACTGATAATACTACTGTCGAGGCCAATTAGGAGCTGATTCAATCAAAAATAAAGCAAAGCATAAAACGACCTATTTTAATTCCCCCGGCTCCCCGGCAACATTCAATTACATCTTCCCGTGGTACGTTTTTCATGTGCTCCAATTAAAGTCTTATTTAATGTTTAAAGCATATTACTTTTCTTTATTACGCCAGCGTGTAACAAAGTCAGCAAAGGTACAAAAGCCTCTTCCTTTTGTTTTGGGTTTTATTGCCAGAGTTCCTGAAACGAATTACAGAAAAAGTGTGTGAGAGAGAAAGAGACTCCTGAAAGTCACGAAGGAAAGATGGAAAAGGAAAGAAAAGAGAAAGGATATCCACGAACAGGAGAGAGCAAGAGAGAGCCATCTGTGTCATAACAATTGGGAAAGAAAAGAAAAGAAACCAAAAACAAAACAACGATATCAGACACTTTTGTTATTAGCTGTATATGCTGCATTAAGGAAAATTCACGTTCTCACTTTGGAGATGGTATAGGCCTAAGCTACATCTCATCTACTGTAATATTTGCCAGTTTTAAAAATTCCTTAACTAACCCCCCGCGTCCCCTCTAATGTTCTGCTGTACGTTGTTGTAATCAGGGAAAACCATCCAATGAGGCTCATATTTCTTGAATGTGTATCTGCTTCTCTCAGGGATATTAAAGATTTTTTTAAGCCCTAGAAGTGTAAATGATCTGTGTTGGGAAAGTTAAGAAGCTGTTGTACTTTAAGACTATTCAGAACACACAGTTAATGATGAACCTATTGAAAAGAAGAGAGATGAAGATAAACCTTTTGTAAACAGCCGTTAGTTCTTTTATAGAAACGTCTGTTGTCCTCTGCGTTGCATAGTTGTTTCTTCTACAAAGGGTTCAGAGAACATAGAGTGGGCTTTTACTATAGACACTCAATGAACACAAGAGAGTCAGTTCATCCCATCTATGAAATGGGCTGTTCATTAGCCCATTGATCAAGCGGTCCCATCCTGTCACCAACATACAGCTGGCCAGCGATCTAAGTCACACACACACGTGCACATTCACACACAGAACACCTTTCGTCCCACACTGTGGCGGTGAGGACTCTGGTAAGTGGGGTCAAAGGTTGTGTGTAGTAATCCATCTAAGCAGCGTGACAGCAGCAGCTAATAAATCACTCATTCATGGTTTAATCCATCGTCTGTCCTCAGTGCAGACTGGCAAACAATACACCGCTAACATTGTCTCTCTCTTTCCAGACCCAGATTCTCTGACTTACTACTTTTGCTCATTTAATTTGTCAGACGATTCTTGCATAGGCTAAAATAACATGTTCAGAATGGTTAAACTTCAACATTAACCTTCATTTTGAATGTATGTGTCTTTAGCTTCATCAGAGTAACCGAATTAATTTGAAAAAGACAGTATACAGAGGTACAGTAGGAAGGTTTCAAGGTACACTACGATTCAAAGGTTTGGGGTCAGAAAGATTTTTTTTTTTATGATTTTTTTTTTTTTTTTTTTCATAAAGAAATTCATACATTTATCCAGCAAGAATGCAAATGGATCAAAAGTGATAGTAAATACATTTATAATATCAAAAAAAATGATTTACATTTCAAATAAACTTTCTATTCAACAAACATTTTTTTTTTTACTTTCTATTCAACAAACATTTTTTTTTAACTGTGCTACACAAAATGTAAAGTGGTGCAGCTGTTCTCAACATTGATAATATTAAGAAATGATTATGGAGTACAAAATCAGCATATTAGAATTATTTTGTTCCGAAGGATCATGTGACGCTGACGACTGGAGTAATGATGCCAAAAATTCAGCTTTGCCATCACAAGAATAAATTACAATGAGAAATATATTAATATGGAAAACAGTTATTTTAAACCGCAAACATTTGAATGGTAGTTTACATCCTCCAAAATAGGTATCATCTTAATAACATCCATAATTTTGATCACATCATTTGATAATAAAATAAATATTAAGTAGTTTTCTGCCATTGGGACAAATGGTTTTCAGTTACATTACAAACTGTTCAGGGCCAGGATTTCTGGAAAAGAGTTATTGTATTCCAATAAACACAATAAATGAAGAAAATAATTTGATAAATTCAATTTTTTTATATTATAAATAATATGAAATATTATCATAAGTATTTGCTCAGTTATGACTAAAGCTTACTAGCTTAATGTTCTAGATTTGATATGACATGGTTAGGATGCCTTGGAAGTAGGGTTGCAATGGATCGTACACTTTAAAAAGTAACTCGGGGGACCCGTTACCACAACTTAAACAAATTGATGGTTTTAATTTATAGAAGTAAAACATTTTAAAAGTACAAGTAGTTTATTTTTTCTTTTTTTTCTAGTTTTTATTTTTAAAAAGTTTTTATTTTTAATCAACATGAAAAAGAAATTAAAAAAAATGTGTTCATGGTACAAATTAAGTTTCTTTAACTCAACTGAACTGAAAATCAAACATTTTTGAATCAACACATATTTTTTGTAATTGATCCATGATCCGTACAGCAATCCGTGTGGATTAATTAAAGTTTAACAATCATGAAGTTGCAGGGGACCTATTGTTTTTGAACATACAGTATTTATGTGTCTGCAATGTAGACAGCCACCCTATTGCGGAAATCCATCCAAACCATTCAGGAATGTGCTCTAATGTAATGTCACATTGGAACAGGCCCTGCCAACAACTGGCACTGAATCTCCCTTATTTGCTTAGCTCCTCCCCTGAGTGAGCTGTACACAGTCCTCCATGTTTATCTCCTTGCCAGAACATTTAACAGCAGCATTAAAAAAAAAAAAGAAAAAAAAAGTATTCTTATAAAAGCTACTTAATTAGTTTCTTTATGAGGTTTTCCCTGAAACATTGCTGACTATGAAATCATTGACTTTCTGGACAGTGCAACCAAAAGACAGCTGCCTTAACTTTCACACAAAGCCTATGACAAAAGAGAGGACACTATTTTAATCTAAAACAATGGGCTCATGTATAATAGTCAGTATTTATGCTGCTTTGGCCCCAGAAGAGTTGGCTATTAGCGATGATGGAGACTTCTGAGTCTTCCCAACCTTAATTTGTTCCCTCTCTATCTGTCATTCTCTCCATTTCCTGAATTCCACTTGTTTTCCGATGCGTGACGCCTCACCTGACAAAGAAGAGGAGAATAAGAGAGGGATAGAGCAGAAAAAGAACGAGGAGAAGAGGAGGGCCAGCGGTTGATCTTACAGTTTAATTACCTGCCTGCCTTGTAAGTGCTCTAGCAAGGAACTACATCCCTGGCTACAAAAGACAGCTCTGCTATTCCAAATAATTAAATACTGACCCATTAAAGTGAGAACATGAGGACAGGCTTCCTCTGCTCTCTCTTTCGGCACATCATCCTCCTCCTCCTCCATGTCCTCACTTCATTGCCTTCATCCCTCTGTCTGTTTTCTCCCTCCCCAATCATCCTGTCACCTCCACCTCGAGACCAGCTTTGTTTAGCATGGACAACGCGCCACCGCTATATTTGTTTGTTGTGATCGTCCCCCTCAGATTGAAAGTCCTGGGGTTAAAACCCCTCAGCGAGAGGGGCTAAAAGTAATAAAACTAGCGATTAGCTATTCCCATCGATGTGTTCGGAAGGGAAGGGGGAGAAGGAAAGGTAGTGGCACCTCATTACAGCACTGCACTTGGCTGCTTTTATCGGTAATTGGACTATATAGGCCTTCATTATAATTTACTTTCTTGGTCCCCCTCCTCCCCTCTACAAGCACCCAAACTGATAATGCAGACAAGCAGAACAGAGTGGGCCTGTTAGTAGCTGTAGAAACTGACACCATTTAATGGCTAATTATAACAACTAAATTAAAGAAGAGGCCCGCAGAGGTAGCAGGATAATACCAGCACTTCACTTAAGAGCATCACCACCATCAGCTGAGGGTGTGCTCACCGATAAGATAAGAGGAACAAATTAAAGTATGTCCCGAACTTAAATCTGGCCAGACTGTGAACAACAGCACTTTCAAGTTAAGGTTGATACTGGATGTTATGCTAACAGCAGGGAAGGGGGAAGTACTCTGATGTGGATGCCATGGGTTTGTTTCTTTTTTCTTTCGCGTACTATCAACTGCTCGCAACAGGATGCATCTTGTAGCGCAATACAATAGTCGTTGCCAATGATTGAAGTAGAGCTCAAGCAAATACAGCTAATTACATTTGATACCCAGCGTGGTGCCCTCTGTAAGCAATGACTGCATTAAATAGGAGGCACTTTCAAATCAAGTCTCTGAAGGAAAATCTCAATGTCGTTGATGTTATTTTGGTCTAGCTAAAGGCAAACAAGAGTCACTCCGCAAACATGAAAGTGTTTTGACAGAGGAAGGGAAAAAAAAAAACTGACCTAAATTTAAACAAAATCTGAACAAATTTGACATTTTTTTTTTCTACAAAAACCCCAGTGACACTCTGACTCTCAATCCTCCACGTACATATATGATTCTGTCTAGAAGCTGCACCTTGTTAGGTTTGAAGGAAGTGAAGTCTAACACATCCTGGCTTACTCTAAGTCACCCATCCCCAAAAGTGCTCTCCATTGGACGCCTCTGTCCCATCGATAAGTGCCACATCGCCTCCTACCGTGGACTGGCACAGGGCTGGCAGTTCAATAGGCTAAGCTGGCGGGATGAGGGACGTTATACCCACCCCCACTGTCACTGAAGCCTGCCAGGCCTGACGGAAGGCCATGGAGCTGCCTGCTTAACGTCACTCTTCCGGCTCCTCCTGCCACTCATCGAGACTAAGCGCTCACCTGATTGACAGACATGCTGGATCCTTTGATGATGATGACGACGATGATGGTGGTGGTGATGCTGGAAGTGCTGGTGATGTTGGGGGATTTCTGAAGCTCCAGACTGACTGTGATTATGTTCCGGGAGAAACAAGCGAGAGAGCGCCAACGACACGGCTGATCCGGCTTAGCTTCATCAGGAGCGGATACAGGCATCAATGTGCCACCGGCGGCCATGTCACAGTGGTAGGGTAAGAGGACCTGGGGAGGGGGTGACATAAAGCCCTGGATTTACCGAAAGAAGCTAAACATCACACATGCTCCTAGTTCTATAGGGACACAGCTGCCCCGAGAGAGAGAGAGAGAGAGAGAGAGAGAGAGAGAGAGAGAGAGAGAGAGAGAGAGAGAGAGAGAGAGAGGGGAGCTTTGATGATGCTCTGGACGAGGCGCTAATCACTAGCAGCATGAAGGAGAGCAACTTTAGAGAGTGATATTGGAGTTTCAGTGTCATGGGCAGCTTTTGATCACTAGCATCCGAGTCTGCACTTCTAATCCCAAACACTAACAGCTCATGTGTGTCTCCAGACTTTGTAAACAGCGGAAAGGAGTGGCAGGTGGCTAAATCACCAACCCGAGTGAAGCCCAAAACTCTTGATGAAGACTCACAGATGATGAAAGAACTGTGGGATTGTGTGTACAGTGCGTGTCAGAAAGGGCTGTGTGACATTTGGAATTTCTTTACATTTCATTGAATTTCTGAATTTGAACTGAAGTAGAAAACAGAATTGCAAGCTGAATGTAAGGAAGTGAAATTAAATCAAATTCAAAGAAATTTACAAGACTGTAATTTGTAACTAAAAAACTATTTTTTGTCAAGAAAAACTTGAATGCTGTCTTGAAAAAGCTTTGCTTGCTGTTTTGAAGGTTTATACGCAATATAGATAGTATGAGAAAAGTACCTGGAGTGAGCATCCAGTTGACACTTTACTATCCCATGAGACCACGGAGTTGTGAAAGGCAGTGAAGTGACAAATGACACTGGCAGGTCACATGACAACGACAACATGACAAATGTTGTGCTTTCAGATTACATTCATACTATAAACGTTCATACTGTTTATTATTCAATAGAAATACCTACTCAGAGAAAAAGCAATTTCAGATGCAGCCAAAGTTCTTCATGACATTCCAATTCAACTTCCTGTTGGTGTGGCCAATTCAAATTCACACATATATGGATAGGGAGCAATTTCTTCAGTTCTGAATTTTCCACAACCATTGTTTGAGACTTTCAAATGGTCAAGGGCCCTGTAAATGGGATTCATCTGCCATCATACCTCTCTCTCCACAGGTCTAATTTCACTGTTGAATGAGATAGGGCTTAATGAACAGGCACTGCTAAAACATTTCATCCCCCACTCACTCACCCACCCACCCATCTTTTCCCCTCCTCCCCAATAACCTCTCTAACCTGAGGGAAAGTACACCTTGAGCTTATTCAGCAAAAGTCAAATGCCAGCACCTCAGTCTCTTTTGCAGAGCTCACTCTTCTGCATCTGTGAGCATGCACTCACATTTACGCTTGGAATGGGACTGTCTGCAAATCCATCTCTCCAATTCAGAGATGGGTAATTGATGAAAAGGAGACAAAAAAGTTGCTCATATTTCATTTCTTGTCTTTTTTAATAAAGAGAAGGTATGTATGTGTTTGGTAAATGTTATGTGGTTATAATGTGGAAATGAAAGTGGAGTGGCCCAGGGGTTGGTCCCTGCTTAACCATATTTGATTTACATCAATTAGGTCTCTCACATAAGATGGCCTAGCAAGGAGCGAGGTAATAACCCAGAAATAACCTCATTAAAAAAGACAGCATATCGGTCTGCGCACAATGAACTCATAGCTGAAAAATTAGTGACCTGGAAAGTGGCAGGAGGAGTCAATGACGCTACGTTGGAGAGTGCCATATCTTTCCTGCTGCCACAAAGGAGAGGTAGACATGTTCAGAAACAGACCATGTATTCCTTCATTATCCCTCCTTTCTTCTTTTCTTTCATAACAAGGTCTGCAGCCACGCTATTGTTTGTGGGTCTAATTAGAGTTCGGGGGTGGGGGCGAAGCTGTAGCTCAGCGCTAATGGTTCAACATCTCTGTTACCTTAGCTAGCATTGCATCCTTTGTTTGGTGTTAATCACCTGTTATTATGTCGCTTGGATTGTAGCATATGCTTCTTTAATAAAGCAGATGCTACACTTGTTCATTTGTGTGTTTGTTTGCAAAAGGGGTCATCACAGGGTTTATCTAAGCAACAAATATGTTTTAGTACATCATTTTTTAAAAGTTTAAAAAAAACCTTAAATATCAAATGATGGATTTAGTAACAAGAATGTTCTAAACAACCACGTGCCTTCGTTCAGCTTTGTCGCGTACTGAGACTTTTGCCTGAAATCTATATACATGTTTTTCCTTCTGTATCTACATCCCTAAGATGAGAACTCCCTGTCGTCTTCCAGTCACTCGTCCCACACATATTTCGGACAAGCAGCGCAATTAAGAGCTAAAGCCCACCGATGTAAGGGAGTAATCACTGCTTTGATTTCTCACATCAATACAAGCTTGGCCACTTTGATATGCAGGGCTGCCTTGATGAGTCTTATAAATATATTAAAATAAGTTTAATTACCAATTCAAATGCAGCCGAGCCCCAACTATAAAAGCATACAATAAGAGCACACAACGGCAGGAAGTGAGGGACAAATTAAAGGGCTGCGAGGAACAAAAAAGACAGAGCTCCTGACAAGGCACGTGTTTTAGCCCTGTGTCTCGGCTTCACCTTTCATCTTATTTTAAGGCCAGGGAAATCAAATTTGCCCCTTGCCGTTTTGATTTCTTCATTTCTCAGAGAGAAAATATTCTGTTTAATTATTCCTTCCTCATGCAATTTTAATAGGCCCCGATCCCTCTTTGAAAGTGCGTTGGGGCAGTGAAGTACATCTGTCAGTATTTGCTCTTAACTCAAAAAAGTTGCGGAGATGAAATGGCTGTGCCAAACACCACTGATGTGCGCTTTAACATATTTACTTCACTTAGCTCAGTTGATTTAACACTGAAGCCTGCTGCGATTCATCAGGGACATCATCTGAGAAAACGAGAAAAACAAATAATCTTTAACATTTGCTTGTTTTTGCTTTTCTAGCTATAATATTGCAATTATTATTTTCTCTGTTATGTTGCTACAGCATCTTACCTTGATATTATCTCAGGTCATGAAAAATGGAGAACAGGTTAAAAGCCACATCATTGATTGCACTCAATGTGCGAAAATGCACTCAATTGATGTACGTGAGAAAACATCAAACTTTGAAGCTGTATGAATTAGGAGGGTATTTTTAATCACATTAATCATTTATTTTCCATCTGTTGTGTGGATTCGTGTTATTTCAGGGAAATGATTCAGGGTCATTAATGGTTGTCATAAGAGTAACATATCAAGTTGGAGGACATTTTTGACATGGACCGTGGCACAGTGACAAGAGAATCAACCTTTTCAAAGCTAAAAGGTTCCAGTTGACTCATTAAAATCCCAATAATTACATACATCCAACCATATCTTCACACCTTTAATTGCCTATTACAAATCACCACACTCATTTGCGGTGTCCGTATTCCTCTGTTGTCAGCAGAAGGGAGCTTTGCAGTGTGTGTGTGTGCGTTCCAAAGCAAACTATACAAAAAGAAAAAAAATGCTGCAGTATGCAGTGGCTTATTAATTGTGTAGTTTAGTATAATTTTTGATTTTTGTAACTGTGACAGCCTGATTGTTCATACATGTACTCACACATGCACATGTACACAAAATGGCTACTGGAGCTTATTCTGGAATGATAATTGAAGCTATAGGGTTCAGTGAAAATAAAGGTCTGAATGTGGCACTGCCAGCTGTCAGACTAGGTCAAAGATCAAATTGGTTAAGGCAGGGTTCCAGACTGCGACTGTGCATATGCGATCATTTTTTTGAGAACGTGCGAGTTAAAATTTTATGGGCGCATTTGTCCGAGTGCATGGTCATGTACTCGGCTAAATTCACGCATGCGCAACAGAACGCCGTTGTATCAGAAGCTGCTGCACTCCGTATGTTGAAAATGAACGAGTACATCATGAATCCTTTTTCTAAACCACGTTTTTGACTTATCACTACGGTACGCTATAGTAAGTGTTTATATTATATATGTTATCCCAGGGTCGGCTCGGCTGTGGAGTTGCCCAGTGCCTGTGTGACTCGCCATAGACATTAACAGAGAGAAGTAGCTCCGGCCACAATGTTCTTCCGCAAGACACTTGCAGTTTATTTATTAACAAACAAACACATCACACACATTGCACTCTGATGGTGAAACGTGCCAATTAATTAAGTCATAATAAGTATAAGTTAAATGTACAGTGTACGACATGTAAAAAAGTTTAGTTTCATAGTTTGTGTCAATAGTCAAAATTAGCACAAATTGACTTGACAATGAATGCCATCATAAATTGGTTTTAATTAAATAAAATCTAGTAATCTCACCATAAATGCATTTAATTAAATATTACCAGGGCTCCAGAATAACTTTTTTTTTTTTTTCACTAGGAGCACAGTGGCCCCCAACTGAAAATTTTAGGGGCACAACCAGAGAATTTAATAAGGGCCTTATCTAGCGAAATGATCGGTCATTTAAAAAATAAATAAATAAAAAAGTTTAAGTTTTATAAGCATAAATGCTCAGCTTGCTCTGTTCTGTGATGAGCGTTCGTGACTCTCCTGTTCAAACAAATCTTTTTTCGGGTCATGACTCGAATGGTCTTAGATGAGACCCTTATTCATCGCCTTTTTCGCCACAAAAACGTCTCACTCTGTACACACACGCACACGCACAGACACACACGCACAAATCTTCTAGACGCGAGTTCTCTTTCATGTCTTGCTTTTTAATGTTTAAATTGGCAAAACTTAAATGAGTTTACTTTAAACACCGATGGTAATGTCTGCAGTTTAGGTCTCGCCTGCGCTCGAGCGCTATCAACTCCCGGGTAATAACGGCGTAAAACATTTTGCACTCACATTAAACAGTGTTTACAAAGAGTAATCGTTTTGTTGACGTTTATTTTTATTATCACGGTTGTAATGTGTTATTTGGGAAGCCAGCAAGTAGGGGTGTAACGTTACATGTATTCGTATTGAACCGTTTTGGTTCGAGGCTTCCAGTTCGGTACACATACAAAACGAACGATTCCTTGGACCGTTTTTCATGCCGGCAAAAGTCATGCTGCCGCCACAGCATTGTGCACATGTGCAACTGGATGCAAAATTCAATCGCACACATTTGGAGAAGGCATTCGACTGTGTCCTTCGCGGTGCCCTGTGGAGGGTGCTCCGGAAGTATGGGGTCCGGGGTCCTTTGCTAAGGGCTGTCCAGTCCCTGTATAACCGAAGCAGGAGCTTGGTTCGCATTGCCGGCAGTAAGTCATATTTCTTCCCGGTGCATGTTGGACTCCGGTAGGGCTGCCCCTTGTCGTCAGTTTGATTCATAATTTTTACGGACAGAATTTCTAGGCGTAGCCAGGGGCCGGAGGGTGTCAGGTTTGGGAAACATACGATTTTGTCTCTGCTCTTTGGGGATGATGTTGTCGTGTTGGCCCCTTCAGACCAGGACCTCCAACATGCACTGGGATGGTTTGCAGCCGAGTGTGAAGTGGCAGAGATGAGAATCAGCATCCCAAATTTCGAGGCCATGGTCCCAAGTCCAAAAAAGGGTTGCTTGCACACTTCAGGTTGGTGGAGAGATCCTGCCTTGAGTGGAGGATTTTAAGTCTTGGGGTTTTGTTCACGAGTGAGGATGGAACGGGAGATTGATAGACGGATCGGTGGAGCTTCTGCAGTAATGTGGTCGATGTACCGGTCTGTTATGGTGAAGAAGGAGCTGAGCCACAAGGCGAAGCTCTCGATTTACCGGTCAATCTATGTTCCTACTCTCATCTATGGTCATGAGCTTTGGGTCATAACCGAAAGGACAAGATCCCGGATACAGGTGGCCGAAATGTGCTTTCTCTGCAGAGTTGCTGATCTCTTAGAGATAGGGTGAAAAGCTCGGTCACTCGGGAGGAGCGAAGTGTAGAGCCACTGCTCCTCCACATTGCGAGGGGTCAGCTGAGGTGGCTCGGGCATCTGTTCCAGATGCCTCGTGGACACCTTCCCGGGATGCACGAGTGGGAAGAGACCCCGGGGAAGACCTGCTTAGACTGCTTAGAATGGCATAGGAAGTATGCGGAAGTATTTATTATCTATTTGACTATAGAAGGGGTTGCATCTGTATGAATGTGGCAATGTTTGCCTGTTGTTGCCTGCAATTACTTTGAAGTGACACCGTGAAGGATGACACATGTGTTGGCTGTTTTTGGCGCTGATATCGTGAGCTTGTCTGAGTGCCCTTCAATGCTTTCTACAGCCTGGGGTGCAAACACACAAATACACACACATACATACACACACTGACTAAGACACTCACATAGACAATGTGAACAACAGCGGACCACAGCCACGGTCAGCGGTGACACCTCTGCCCTGCCAACACTGAGTTATTATCTAATCTGAGGCTCTGCCCAGGGTTACATTTGTCAATCTGTTCTGGATGATCCTGAGAGGCTTCTGCTTTCTGGCAAAATGTAGAAAAAAAAAGATTATGACCAAAAAAAAAAAATACAAACAAACATATTCATCCAAAAATGCCTACAGGCTACCTGTTGTCCCGTATCTTCCTGGTCTGGATTCATGGCATGAGTGATTTGTGTGTGACAAAGAACATGACCCTTTAAACCTACAACAGAGAAAGGGAAAGCAGCACATAGTGTCCTTGCAGTTTCAGCAACGTACACACTCCGTGAAATTATGGGTCAATATTCTTTTGCTTATAACAGTTAATTATGAAGACTTGGACGACACAAGAATCTCATTATGTATTTTTTTTTTCATTTCCTCAAAAACTCACTTGCTATCGAGGCAAAGTTGTTTAGCAATCCAATAACATGAAGCATTGATTTTTATAGCTGTCTAATTGCATCCTCTAATCAAGATGGAATACCATAAGTGATTACGCCCCAGGCTGTTAATAAACCCATAATGACAGTGCAATGAGGTGGCTTAAGGAACACCTCGTAGACTCGCTGTGAGACGCGAAAACTCTGTGAATATGATGTGTTTGATCTGCCGGTGACAGTAACAGACTAGCGGAGCCCTTTTACTCCATGTGCCGGTGGAGAGTAATTGATTTAGGCTGCAACGGGAAAGATAGATGGCTGTCACTGTTTGTTGTGACACATGCAGGATGTCTCTGGCGAGATTTAGCAAGGGAAACCGGCCAATTAGAGAAGCACAATCAAATATTCAAGAGCAGACGGACACAGTCGTTATTTACCCATGATAACACGTGAATATTAAAGAAGTTAAATGGGTGTGGTGCTCAATCATTCACGTTCACGATATACTTAAGAGAGCTCTCTGGCTTAGATGGTTATACTGTAGTGGTTGCAGGAAAAAGTACCTGGATTTCCACATAATTTGGTAATACATTTTGCTCTCATCTTCAACCAAGTCACATCAGACAAACACAGTCTTATTTAATATATTACAGACAAACAAAATGTCTTCATTTCCTTATTAAACATGCCATATTACATTCACTGGGCAAAGTGGAAAAGCTAAGAATCCCTAAGCTACGGTAATGATTTTTCCAAAAGCTAACCTTCAGTCAATGAGACGAGATGGTTCAGGGACAAAAGACTCACAAATTTTAAGTTTGCTATACAGAGAAGCTATTTAGAGACGACTGGAAAGAGCTACAAAAGTATCTCTAAAAGCCTTGTCGTCCATAAGAAAAGAAGAATCCAAGAATGTCAGTGAAAGACTCTCGAAATCTCTATAATATGCAGCCCGTTCTCATCCTTTAACGTCATATAGAACACGATATGCAAAAACGGCGCTATACTACGCACATGGCACCCTTTATCGTTTATATAACACGCGAACCCAAGTTGTAATAAATCCTTTAGCGTAATATGAGACTATCCTACCCTACACCACACCTAAACATAACCATCACACGCGTGTTATATTAACGATAACGGGTGCCATGTGCGTAGTATAGCGCCGTTTTTGTATATCGCGTTCTATATGACGTTAAAGGATGAGAATGCGTTGTAATATGCTACAAATCTGTTTACACGTCTATGATATGTAAAATGTTAAACACTTCACGCAGTGACACCACAAGGTAATCCAAGGTGGTTTAAAAAAAAAAAAAAAAACCTTCACTGTACACTAAAAAATTTCTGGGTTTGTTCGACTCATTTTTGTGTCAAATATGGACAAACCCAAATGCTGGGTTAAAAATTTTATAAAAAGATTACACCAACAGCTGATTTGTCTGTTTTTGACCCAAACATTTTTAGCTTGTATGTGCAGAGAAAAAAACTTTATCCCAACTTTATCCCGAGTATGTGCAGGAACCCTCATGGTTTATGGTGGTTTTAATGTGTCAGGGCCTGTATAGCCTGCTATGGTATGAAAAAAAAGCA
Organism: Cyprinella venusta; assembly: GCA_038021265.1. NCBI lineage: Eukaryota > Metazoa > Chordata > Actinopteri > Cypriniformes > Leuciscidae > Cyprinella > Cyprinella venusta. The sequence continues at coordinate 27,168,297 of CM075864.1, forward strand.
TTCCCATCAGTTTATCATTTTGGATTTCCAAATGAGGTTCAACAGGAGTTGGGCAATGCAATAGGACTAGGCTGTAAAAAAATCACAATTCACGATTCAAACATAAATGCGATCTCATGGCGATTCACTTCCGTGTATTTCCGTGCATTTAGATGATGCTGCATTCACGCAATATTGGTCACACTCACACAATAACAAAACACTATTAATTCACCAATAAATCATACATCTCAATCACTTCTCTCCTCTCCCTCATTGGCCACGTTCCGCTGTTACTGACGTGTAACAAGGCGGCAGACCTAAACGGAGTCAGTTTACTTGGTGGATTTGTAGCGGTAAGATTTAAAAATGAACCGCAGTGTGGAAAATCCTGGTGACGGTGAGACTGAGGATGAACACTGGTAAAGAAAAAAAGAAGAAAATTTCACCGTGTGGAACTTTTTCGGGTTTAAACCTGAAGACAATGTGCAAAGAGTCATAATTTGCAAGCAGTGATTTTGCATTGTTGCAGAACCACAAGGTAACACCACTTATCTCTACAATCACCTCAAACATCACCACAAAATACAGTACGAGTAAGCCATGAAAGACAAGGGAGCCACACCTCAAAATACCAGCCAACAGACCACGCAAAACTTCCATAACTCAGATGTTGTACGGAGTATCGCCATACCCTCCAAGTTCCCAGTGGCACAAAGAGATAACAAACCCCATCGCTTATCATTTAGCACAGTGGTTTTCAGGCACGGCACACAAAGAAAACAATACTGTATGCAGCTCTATTAATATCAGCTGTGAGGGAAAAATAAGAAGAAAAAAAAATTGGGAACTTGCTTGCGGTTTAATATTTTCGAGTAGAAAACATAATTAATAATTTCGAGTAGAAAATGAGAAAACTGATTTCGCCTACCAATCATATGAGTGGAACGCAGGTCTAACACGTTACAAGCCTATCATAAACAGAACAGGTCCTGGCAACACAGTGTGATTGAGATCCATATGTCATGTTAGTGTCGTCGGTGAAAGCATGGCGCGCAAGTTCAAGCCTGGGGATGATGTCCTACCCACGTGAGTAATTATCTATGTCCCCTACACTTTTCAAAATCATGTTTGTGCCCCCACCCCCCACTTTTAAATTTGTTTGTTATGATTTTTAACCACACAGCGTCATTGACACGGAGGAGCAGGACCGAGCCTAATGTTAGCTCACTGACTGGTCGTTCTAATGAGCAGGTAACGCGGTTATGGCACAGACAGCGATGAAACGCCAGACACAACAAAAGGTGACTTTAATGTCATGGATGAAAAGAAAGGAGATGTGAGTTGGTTGATTCAGTAAATTAGCTCAGGTCCGGAAAATCATAGTTTATACACCTTTTAATGTTATATTGACTGAACTAACGTTAACTGACATTCTGTCAGTAATGTATGACAAGAAGTGCAGTCAACATTTACCCATCCGATTAATTTTTGTCCAGCTTTAACGTGTTAAAATATTGAATGCAATTAACACAGTATTTGTTCTTTCTGTCATCCTTTAGGGTTAAATAATCATGCTTTTATTCAAGCAAATGCTTTTAAACCATGCACAACAAGACAAAAGATAATGCGCTGTCTGTGAATGTCCTCCTGACACACACACACACACAACGTACAGAAAGACACGTGCCAGCATCGAGTTATCTTTCACGCTTGAATGAAAAATAACACACATTTATCCCAAAATGTATTTTTCTCGAGTATTTTCACAAGAACAGTCTTAAATGAGTTAAATGCAATATTAAAATGAAGTAAAGAGTAGTGAGAGAATGAGATGCGTGAGATCCTGTCAGCAGGTCTTAAAGTGACAGTAGCCACTAATTCTCTCTGTCAGTAAAGTTAACAAAAGGAAAAAAAAAGAGAAAAGAGAAAATTACTAACTGCTCTTGACTAACGAACGCTTGTAGCTTTAATAACAATTAATCTATATTTAATTTCTTGGGGTGGGAATCTCAAGGCACCCCACAATTTTATTTCATTACAATTCAGAGGGCTGCGATTCGATGCTAGCGTACAATATATTTTATTAACATTGCAAAGAACCTACAGGAAAATAAAAGTGTGACTGAACTAGGAGCATACTTGTAGTAAATTAATAATATAACAACAACCGGTAAGTTACGGCTGAGTGTTTTTCCTCCTCTGACTGGAAACGTGTCAAATGGCCTCTCGTATTTGTTGTGTTTCCGAAATATTTTATTTTAAAATATAATTACAATTATTAGTTTTATTCTACAAAGCTTACAACTAATGTGGTTCTTGTCCAGCTCTTTTCCCCCTTCAACTTCACCACCACACGTCAGCTTTTAACGAGAAGGGTGTTTGAATTTGGTGCTCAGCCATCGTGTCTCTGTTATGTGCACGCCACAAACGGTCCGGCCACTGCACTTCTGTGCTTCAGAGTTCCATCTTTTGCATTCCATCAATATTACGTTATTATAAATATATACCTAAAAAATATTTCTTTTATGAAAATTGATTTTTGACATTTGTGTCTATTTTTCTTTTCATTTGTGTCTAAGAATATATTATTTACTCCCACCTACTAATTTATGCAGTGTGGATTGTTTTATAACCATGTTCAATTTCTGTACATTTCATACCTGTTAGAAAGGAAAGGTACAGGTCAACATGACATTTATTATGGGTTGGAATCGGCTGTCCTTACCTACTGTAAGGGGAGGCTCACATTCACCCAATTTGAAAACCCCTGATTTAGCTAAAGACATGGCTCCAATCAACACCTTTAAAAACAAGGGATTTGCGATACTCTTTCCCTTCTTGCAAATATTTTTCATCCGTTGCACTGCCAGGTCTATACACCCAGTGTCGAATGACAGTCGAGGAAGTGCTGCAAAATATGCAGAACTTTGCGGCAACAGCAGACCTTTGGTCAAGCCAAACCATGGAGCTGTATTTAAAGGGTTAGTTCAGCCAAAAATGAAAATTCTGTCAGTATTTACTCACCCTCATGTTGTTCCAACCCCGTAAGACCTTCGTTCATCTTCGGAACACAATTTAAGATATTTAAGATATTAAGATCGCTCCTGCATACTAGTCCATAGGATTCTTGAGGGAATGACTTGCTGGCCTCAAAAGTCATTAAAGACATCGTTAAAATAGTCCAAGTGACTACAGGGGCTCAATCTTAAGTTTATCAAATGACAAGAACACTTTTGTGCGCAAAAAACAACAACAAAAATGACAACTTTATTTCAACAATTCATTTATTTTTCTCTCTGCGTCATTCAGGTTACTAGTTTAATAGCGTGAGCTTCTGTTATTGTACGTAACACGCATCACACATATGACCAGCGTCTATTTAGTTATTTTTATGTATTATTGTAGCCTGTATGTTAATATTCTCTTATGTTCAACAACATAAAGCTTTAAAATTATTCACTTTAAGGGGTCAAAAATAAAGAAGAGAGACATTTTTTGTTACTCTCGCACTTTTTTATGCTGAATGTCCTGTTTTTTTGTTTTTTTTGTACTTGAGTGGAATAAATTTTGGTTGAAAATATAAGAATTGTGTAAGAAAACATGATCTCAATTCCCATGGAGAAAAATCGTGATTCACTTTTTAGCAAGAATTGTGCAGCCCTAAATGGGACAATGACCACAGGACTAAGTCAACAATACAACAAATTCAACAGAAGAACATGCCAGCTGGAGTGGTCCAGTCTGAGCCCTGACCTCAACCCGACTGAAATTCTCTGGCATGACCTCAAGAGAGCCATTCACACCAGATGCACAAGAATATTGCTGGAAAGATTTTATAAAGAAGAATGGTTCAAATCAGATCCCCAGTTACAGAAAACATTTTGTGGAGGTTACTGCTGCCAAAGCTTGCTGTACACTAAGATGAACAATAATTTGTGGGTCTATTTTTCTAACTTAGCTGAAGATCAATTACATCAATAATGCAAAAATACAGGTAAAAATTGCATACTTCTTTCTGCATCCATAGCTCACCGAATAACACCAATGTTTTGCTGAGTTTTCTGCAATGATTCTAAAAAGAAAGTGTGGATGCAAAGAAAATACTCATTATTTGTCTTGTGTAAAGGAGGCGATATAGACGTGAACATGAATTAGAATGCGATTTCAATATAAAAAAATCATAATGTTAAAGGAAACAAATGATGAAAACAATATGTAAAGTGTTGTACACACTAGTACACAGGTAGCTGCTTCTGCTTCATTCCCTTTTAGCACGCATACACACAGAGAGAGCTTTTTCCCCTCCCGTTTTATTGATGAGTCTGTCCTGAGGTGCATCTTCATAATTGTGCATCAGAAAAGTATAGCTCAGTGATGGATATTTGTACATAATAAATGCAGATAAATAAGAGACACAGCCATTTTTCAACGTTTTATGCCATTAACACTATCTCCCTCAGCAACTGTCAGCTCCATAAAAACCTTCAGATATATTGTGTTTTAATGCCCCTTTATAAAGGCAACATAAAAACGCAATATCCGAGAGCCTGTCACTTAGATAAACAAAGCAGAATATTGATTTCCCCTTAAATTGAAGTGGAGAAAAAACAATAATGCTATATTTGTAGTAACATGGAATTACAAGTGGTAACTGTGTTAAATTCTACCTTGCCTTGTCAGTTTCACACGTCTCCGTACTTATTCCTCCAGACTCATTTCTTAACTGAAAACCCTGCATCTCCTTATTGCGTCGGGATGCAGCCCAAGATCCGCTCTCGCAGCTTATGCTATGGACCCTATTACCCAGAATGCATTGCCAGACCTGTGATTAACCTTGCCTGAGTACGCATACAGTTGATAAAGCATATGATAAATAGACTGGCTATTGCTCTCAGTTCGAGAGCGCCATATGCCTGTCACTCCGTACGGCTGGAGTAAGACCGTATCCAAGCAATATCTTTAACACAATTCTTCAAGAAGGATGAAAAAAGCTTTAACAAGCTGGATACCAAGAGAGTTAGCGCTCCACGTCTTTTACAAATAGTCTTACAACGCTTCAAATCGGTGCTCTGTGAGCACTCTGTGAAGTTTCCCACTCGCCTCTCCCTCGCTCCTGCTCTCTCCCTATATTAAATCGACCAATCAAAGCATGTCAGTCATGCAGTCTGCCCAGCGTCTGACAGCTTGGCAGCTCCAATGCGAGAGTGCCTCATTCATTCTTATGACACGCTTCCGATATCTTAGTGTCTGACTCTCGCAAGGTCCATCAGACCGAACAAAATTGCAACCAGAAGCTATCTGATCCAGCTCTGGGTGGTATTAGCAGCCTGTCTCACATCTGAACTGTAATAGGAGCAAAGGCAAACAAAAAAACACACAATGCTGTTTATTGCCTTGATGCTAATCAAGTGCAAACAAATTCCATTATGGAAAAATTGCCTTTGTATTGACTTTTTGCGAGCCAATGGGCATCCTAAAAAGCACCACAGAAGAAAAAAAAAGCTTGTTTGTTGGAGTGAATGTTGGATGCGGGCCATGAGGCATTCTAGATCGAAGTTTCACTGTAAAGGTGTGTGTGTGTGTTTTGTAGAGAAACTTGAGGGTGTATTGACATTGCCAGAAGGGCCCTGTTTGAAACAGTGAGAGGGTTGCTTACTTGCACATGAATATAACTAGAAGGTCTCCTATGGGTCCAAAGCCAATTGGATTTGATCAAAAATGGAAAGCTACCCCTGATTGTGATGACTCCAATAAAGAGATAGTTTTCCAATGAAGTAGATAGTTGTTACTATCTTCTGGCCAATCAATCCGCACAAGGACTGCATTCTCATCAGGGAGTGAGTTAGTAGGGCATTTTAATATTTTACCTGTTTAATAAGTAGACCTAGAATTTAAGAGAGTTCATCCAAAAAATTAAGATTCTGTCATTATTTACTCATGAAATTTCAAAACTTGTATGACTTTCTTTTTTTCTATCAAAAACAAAGATGCAAAAGATGCTTTCCAACAGGTTTTATCATAGTTTTTGTACAACTCCAATAACTTGTATGTTCGGTGATGTGCAGTATTACTCTGCCGCCGGAAACGGAAATTGGGCTGTTTGTATTCTTTCTGTAGTCTTATGCAGTCGTGGTATCGTAGGCCATAGACATAATATATACATAGACGCCCTATTGGCCGCTGGAGCGTACGTCAACGGCGCCGCCATATTGGGGAGAGCAACTTTCCCATACCTCTCATACCGGGAATTGAGAAAAATGCCTGTTTTGTGTGCTGCTTGGGGCTGTAAAAATCGCCACACAACTGAAAACAGCTTTCGAGGAAGTACCGTTCACAAGCAAGACTGAACGTTTGTTTTTGGTTGTATTTGGTCATGATTTAATTAGTAAGTAACCTTTAGAGACTAAATACTACTGTCATTGTGTCACGAAATGTAGTTTTAATAGTTTTTCAGTCGACAATGTAGTTGTTTAAAGCTCAAATATGTGGTTTGTTTATAAAGATAGCGCCTATTTAAAAATTTGGTCTGAAGTTTTCGGAGTTGCTGCGCCCCCGCCCAGCGCTCGTCTCCCCCGCCTGGAACAGCCGTACCACAGCCAGTGCTTCTGACGGTTGCCGCTGGCTCGGATGTCTCTAGTCTTTATCTTTGGTCTCATTAATCTATAAATGGTTCCCTGGTAAATAGTTTGGCTGAGGGCAAAGTAAAGTTTCATAACTTTATATTTAGGCTATTTTTTAACATTGTATGTTTGACTGAAGCTACTTCTGTTATAATGGCTAACCTATTACTGATCAATAAAACTGAAATTTAACATAAAGAGCTAAATATTAAATATATTTTTTGTGTGTGTATATTCTGTAGTTGAAATGTCTTATTCTATTGCTATTATTATAGAATAATTAATAAACTATTATCAATATTTTTTACATGTATTCATTACCATTTTATTTGCTGTATACTGTTTGTTTATTTTATTGACTAAACTATTTACTATTACTTTTCACTTTATGTTATAATTACTATTTGAATTGCACTGTATGCCCAGTTGTACCACAACATATTATCATAAAGGATCCATCAGTTATCAATGTTATTGCTAAAATCTGGTCAATCACATAAAATGCTTTTTCCACAATGAGCAAACTTAAATATCTCAGTATGGGGATCTTCACCATTCTTATCCAATAATGTTTGCAGAAAAACGCAGCTCACCCGTTTACTTACATTTAATTACAATGCAGTCTTGACGGCTAAAACAGGTATCCTAATGTTTTTTCAACATTATATTTTAATATAACAGTCATTATGGCCTTTAGAAATTTTTGGGGAGGTAGAGTAGTACACTATCAGGCCCCTTTGGCCTAAGCTTTTGTCCTTAATGGCATTTTTCAGTTGAATGAGTTTTCGACTACCCCTCGAAGAGGTTTAAAGTGGAAAAGCTCAAAATGTTTTATACCCTGTTTACACCTGCGTTGTCCACTAATGATCCAATCGAACAAAACGCATCACATTATAGCCATTTATAACTTCTCAACAACTGTGAATTTGAACATATCACTCTTTTCACATACTGTTTTCTACTATGCAGTAATGAAGTATATGTATTTGGATGCAGCCATATAATGTAAATTTATTATATGGACCACATTCATAATGCTTTGGGCTTTTTGGAGCTTGACAGCTCCTGATTCTCATTTATATTGTACAGGAAAGCACATTGGAATATTCATCTAAACTTAGAATGTTTGTCTCAAGGAAGAAATAAAGTCATACATTTTCTGAAGGACACAATGATTTTTTTTTTTTTTTTTTTTAATTTTTGGGTGAACTACCCCTTTAGGATTTTATGCTCTGAAGATCTAAAGTGAGACAGAAAACCTATATAATATTTATGTGCTAGCAAGTTATGCATTTTCAACTACATCTGGTACATACTACTATAATTGGTGCATTTGTTTTATTTTTGAGTTTCTTTTACCAGTGGTTAAGTTTGAAAAGTGGCATTTTGCTAGGTTTTTCTGCTATGTACAACATACAGTTTTCAGCCTTGTTGTCTAATGAGAGACCTGTCCCGAGAAAGGCTGGCTGCACTGGCTAAAAGTAATAATTAAGTGCCAATTAAACCCCGCTGCCCATGAGCAAAAGCAAGCAAGGTCAGTGTTTGTCAGACTTTGCTGCGAGGAGAAAAAAAGACACCACTTTCCTCTTATTGTTCTGTTTATTTGGTATAAGTAATTAAAGCTCAGTTGAACTGAAAAATCATTTTGCACTTATGTTTCTTCTAACCTAGACCTAACCAAATAAGTTCTTTAAGTACTGTGTCAACACGTTTTTTTTTTTTTTCCCTCCACTTTTTTTTTGCCTTCATGTCGTTTTCCAACTGGACAACATGATTCAGAGTTGTGAAAGAATTATATTTTTAACATTAGTGAATCAAGGACTGCAAATGTGCTTCCACTGCATCTAAGTAGAACACATCTGTGACAAAATGACAGCTGACAGAGTGTGTGATGCTTGCTTTGCTTCTCATTAGCATGCAGCTACAGAAGCCAGACATTACCTGTTGATGGCAGAGCAGAGGCGCATGCTGATGGACAGATGGATGGGGTGGCTGATGAATTCCTGGCAGGTGCTTTGTCAGAGGAGAAGCAATTTAAACCTCAGGGGAGAGGAGCCATTTGGAGTTCACACCAGAGCTCTAATGTAGAAAACAGTCAAATCCTTCCTCTCCCTTTCATAATTAAACTGCATTGCACAGCGGCGTCTCCTAACAAAGGACTGGACATGAGCGGTAGCGCGTTAGCCATTGGCACTCCTCTTACCTGACGCCAAGCATCGGTCTGACTGTGATATAGAAAAATGTCCGCCAAGGGGTCAATCTTCCTTTCATAGGTTGTGACTGATAGATCCAATACCTTTGGAATCAGATAAAACTTTGACGAATGGCTTGGCAGTCGGCTGGTGGGAATCACTTTGCCCTATGCCCGAGCTGGCCTGTCCCTCTCACATCACAGACTCTGCTGGCTTTGATCAATGGTTCCCACCTGCCGCTGCATAGGGCAGCATGCTGTCACATGATTAAAAGAGCTGGAGGATATTGCTTTCTCTCCGTTTGCTCGGCGAGAGAGAAAACTTCATAAAACTAAGGCGACAGCACTTTCTCTGCTCAGCCCTCTCACTCTCCCCTGTCTGCCACTTGGGTGATCTGGATTGATTTGAGAGCTTTGGCTGATTGGAGAACAGAGGAGTGCGGATGAGCCAGGAGAATGAGAAACATCTGTTTCAGCATGTATCTCCCCGAAAGGGAGCCATGCTGACGACGACGACGACAGCAGCGCCTGTCATAAAGAAACTAAATATGCATTCTATAGGAACCCAGGTTGGGATTCATTTTGAAGAGAATCAGGAGACTTTTTACCATGCACATGACCTCATCAGATGACGTAGACTGTTGTGCAAAGACCGCAAATCAGGCCATGAGGCGTAAGCTAAAACATCATGTCGCTTAGAACCCTGTAATGTTGAACGTAAAGATGAGAATTGGGGAACGGTGGTTGTGATTGACGAGGGAGGTGGAGGACTAGGTGTCCCCGCATGGATGCAGACCATCGGAGGCCTCTGAAGTATTTTGCACGCTCACAGTCACTCATCACCCCTCATACTGGGGACTCTCACATAAGCCCCATAAATCAACTCTATCACTCCCCTCAACTAGTGATAAATCGACCTGGTGATTAGTGTGATGTATTATACAAAATGTAAATAATAACAAGTGTTGCTAATTGGCGCACTACCTGGCAACAAATCGGTAACACGAAATACTGTACATACCCGAATGCAATTCTGCATCCCACTCATTACAGAAAGGTGCCATCTCATTCCCTCCTCCCCACAGCGCTTGCTCTTCCCTAACTGCTCTGTGCTACTGTTTTTTAGGTTATTTGTCACTGGGGACTGTTCTCGCAGCTATTGTTCAAGTTAGGTCAGGTTTGAGACCTGAAAACATACACTTTTTTTGTCTTGCTTTAAATTATTTGCATTCATTTTCGCTGCACACTAGCAATGATTTTAATATTTGATTTTAGATTTGTATGGACTAATACTCTCAAGAAAAAAAGACAACAGTTGATGTTCTGTTGTAATCAATATTATTCAACCCCGATTGCAAATCCGTTTATTGACAAAATTTACAAACTTTCCCACAACTGTCTGATTCCAATCTTTCTACAAAATAGCTTCCTTTGTGTTCAGCAGAAGAAAACAACTCATACAGGTTTGCAACAACTTGAGGGTGAGTAAATTATGACAGAATTTTCATTTTTGGGCGGAGTATCCCTCTAACTGTAGAGAGAGTGTTCTTTTCAGCATATGTTTCATTTTTCTTCCTCCAGACATAATCACTGAGTCATTGGGCAAAAATGGTCCAGTTTTGTTTCATCGTTCCACAGGAAAAAATCCCAAAACTTCTGTGGCTGATTTATATGATTTTTGACACTTTTGTAGTGCATTTGCGTCAGTATGCATTACACAGTAAACCACATATGTTTAGTACGCACCTTACTGCTCAGTGTCACCGTTGCCACCAAGTCTTGCTTCAGGTCTTTTGCAGTCACTTGAGGGTTTTTCTGAACTTGCCCTCCAGAAATATGGTTGCAGCCGTTGATAGCTTTCTTTTTCTGCACCGTCCAGGTAATGTAACAACTATTCCTTTAACTTTGCATTTGGAAACGCTTCCAACTGAGTCTCTAGGAACATTTAGTGCCTTCACTATCTTTTTGCATCCTTGTTTGTGAAGGGCTATGATATCTTCTCTTAACTTTTTGGACTATTCTTTTGGATTCTTTTTTTTAATTTATTTAAATCCATATTTCTAACATGCAGTCAAACATGACAAACATAGCCAGTTCAGATATTTCATGCGTTCTAGCTCAAGCACACCTGGTGCAACTAATAAAGACCTTGAGACAACGTGTGCTTGAGACAACACCTGTTTTATAGATTTGTCCTGTTGTGAGGGATTCTATTCAGGGGGTTGAATAATTTTGAGACTGCGGAAGTCATTAAGTTTCATTTTAAGTTGAATTTGGCGAAACCACCTAAAACATTTGTTGTGTTGAGCTATTTCAAATACTTTTGTTTGAGTTTTTCATTGTAAGCAGCTTAATGTATGTAAATTTTGCCAAGAAACCTGATTTGCAATGGGAGTTGAATAACTTTGAAAACAACTGTAAATATTTACCTTAGCCTGCAAAGACACCCACGAGAACAGATAATGTCTCAGATACAGAATTTACAATCGAATGCTTTGTTTGTATTTGGTGCTAAAACATGCTCATACATACACAGCATAAAACTGCATTGCCACCACAACCAAAAATTACACAGCTGTCTGCAGTAAATGTAGACTTCTATATTGTAGTGCATGCTGTCAGTCTGGATGAAAGTCAGGGGCCAAGCTGTCCTTTCATGAAGCTGTTCTAGGAGTCTGCCCCATATGTACTGGACTCTCAAACCAAAAAGATGGCATTCGGAAAATAATCGACACAATGGCTCATCCGCCATTACATGGTCCTCATCATGGCTCTACGTGAGGAGCTCCAGATGCCCATGTCTCTGATTTACACTCGGTGGAGAGTGAGAGGAAACACCATCTGACAGAAGCAAGGAGAGTGGTTGTAATTAGCGTAGGATGTATGGAAGCAGTTAAGACCTGGAAATACCATTGATCAGGACAAGCTATTGACAGAAACACATAGGAGCAGTTGACAGAAACACAGCCGATCATTTCTCACTCCAGCTCCCTTCGGGAAGGAGCTGCCCTTGATAGCAAGCTAACATTTTCTAAAGTGTAAGACACCATTCCATTTGGCAAGCCTTTATACACTGTGTGTTCAATGTAACATTTGCAAAAAGTGTGCAAAAACATTTGCAAATTTTACCTTAAGGGGTACAGCTTGTCGTTGACAGCTTGACACTGGGGCAGTACACTCAAATATACATATTTGTACCATGTAGGATGCATAGAAGTACAGAGTGCATATTTGTATCATCTTAAGGTACTAATATGCAGCCTTTAGTGGGTTGATAAGGAACACAATTCTAACTTTTAGGGTACTGCCTAGGTACAATTTCTACCCTTTTTTTTTCTCTCAGAACATATTGGAATCCCTAAAATTTGTTGTTTTAATCGACTATGTATGGCAGTCAATCGTCTAAAAACTAAAAACGAAATAGCATTTAATGATAATAAGCCCAAAATTAATATATATATATATATATATATATATATATATATATATATATATAATTAAAAACATTTCCCTATCGTTGACTTACACATTCAAATAAACTCTGAATGTGTGAGACTTCAATAGCCACTAAGTAAATAACTAGAAGAATAACAAAACACAGTAAACTGTAAAACTACTTACACAACAAACCAGTCTGTTTATGATTAAGATAATAAATGAAAATATGACAACAAATACCAGTTTGCAATATCAAGCAAAATAGTGACTGTTTTAACACAACTAAAAATAGAAGCACTGACACTTTAAAATGACCCCCTTGTACATTTAGGTAAAATAATCATATGTAAAATTAGGTGGATATCCAGTCCATCATTGGCCTATAGCCCACAGCAATCCATTCAATCTGCCTAAGGTACAGTTCTGGTGATAACACAGGATGTGCAATATGTGGTTCAGCTAAGCACACTCTGAAAATCTTTAAGGTGGCGCTTCAAGCTTGAATTGCTCTGATAGCAGGGAGCATGATTAATTGTGTTAATTTTTTATCAGATGATTTCCTTATAATTAATTGCTTCAAATTAACATGTTAAATTGACAGTCCTAATGAATACGGTATACTACTCTTATGGATTTCTTGCTTAACAGACTAGAGTAATTGGAATGTTTCTTATATAACACCTATTACAATTCCCCTTACAGACTTTCTCACCACTTCTCTGTCTATTTTCTCTCACCTGGACTTGCACAATAACATGGTATGTAAACTTTTGTAAATCCCTGCTAGCATGCTGCCGATGTGCTGTGACCACTGTATGCAAAGTGTGGTATTAGTCACAGGCCAGCTGGCCATGACAGGCCTGCAGTGTGAGGGAGATTAATGCCGGCCAGAGCCACTTTATAATCCGTTGACTCTTCTTTCTTGCTCTCTGACTCCGTCTCGCCATTGCACCTTGCCATTAATTGTCTGTGCCCTCCCTCATCCCCTCCCACTCGCTCTAGAGTGACGGCAAAGCACCTGTCCCTAGCTTTGACCATCCCAACCATACCACACTCAACTTGTATGGACCCACTCACACACACACACACACCTGCATTACTGCCGATGGCTGCAGAGAAACATTTGCAGTCAATCTCTTCTCTAAGGGACTGCATACCAGGAGACATACAGGAAGTAAATGCAGCTGTCCTCATTTCCTCTATACTAGATGTGGTCTCTAGCCCCATTTTAGTTCCATAGTGAAAAATAATAATAATAATTGATGTGTCAAAAAAAGGTATGCTAGTCCAAAATGTGCAGAATCTATACATGGCTGTTTTGTTGCTAAAGTCAGCTGGGTGCAGATCCGGCACAGATATCAAACTTTTATAACAGTGAGCATCACCTCCACCCTGAGCAGCATGTGTATTCCATCCAGAGATGAAGAGATGGGTGGTTCTGTCAAGCATATGCCCCTGTTTATTTCCATAGGGCATTTAGCAGAACACACCTCTCTATGGGAATCTATCACATACTGCAAAACAAGTCCTCCAAGAGGTCCTTCTACGAGTTTATATCAACTTCCCAGCTGACAGCGCACCGCCATTAACAATTAATTATCCGGGACAGGCACTAACTGGCTGGGTATACACAGGCCTTCTGGGAGAGAGACAACCCAGATGTCACAACGGACCGCCATGTATAATCCAGCGCCTCACTGTATTCACTCACCCACTCCCTAAGGACACTCTCAAATCGCCAACCAAAACACTTGTGCGCTATAGGTTTGGTCCAAAAGGCAGAGTCCACTTTACGAGAGAGAGAGTTTGTGAAAATGAGAAAGAGAGAGGGAGGGAGGGTTTGAGGGTATAAAGATCAGGCAGTGTAACATCCTTCAAAACCTGACATTAAGTATTCAGATGCTACAAAAAAGCAAAGTGTTGGCAATTAAAATAATCAATCTTCCTGGCGACGGTGTACCCAACATCTGTTCAATAAGTCCCCCGCTCTTGGTCTACTGGGAACAGAGAGGGTAAAAGGGAGGAGAGAAGGTCCACTTTTAGCTGTCCTTCAGTGATGAAAACCCCTCCACCTCTAACATACACACACACACTCGCAGCGTGGCCAGTCCGTGCGGGCCTGATGTCAGGTTGTTCTGCTGTGTTGTTTCCTTTGTTATAAATAACAACAGGCCACCTGGACTTCCTCCACACACCGGTTTACCGACAATTCGATATAGGAGGGGAGACGGGAGGGGGGCACTAATGATCCCGCAGGCTATGGGCCTCACCGGCACCCCACCCTCTACCCTGCTCCCTCTCTCTCCTCATCCCGGGCTAATGGGACGGAGGGGATTCAGGGTAGGAGTGATGAATGACAGAGACGGATGGCTCGGGACAAAGCATGTGCTGACAAGCAGTGAATACGGGGCAACGTTGCAGAAAGGTCAACGCCAGGGAGAGAGAGGAAAAGGGAAAAAGTGAGCCTCGCGTGACTTTCAAAGTTTTCTCTATCGGCTCTCGTTCGAAAATGTGTGAGTGTTTGTTTGAGCACAGGATGAAAGCGGGACAGAAGCCCGTAGTCTGTCCACTGACCTGGTCTACTTTAAAACCTCATGTTGAGACTGACTTTATATTCAATATATTTGAGGTCATTGGAAGCCCAACGCTGTATGTGCAAAAACATAATGGTAATTTTAAAGTAATTTTCCATTTATATTCATTCTTCATTACATATATGGCCCGTTTCACAGACAATCCTTAAGCCTAGTCCCAGACTAAAATCGTTCGAGCTGTCTTAACTGAAAGCAACTTTGACTGTCAGTACCATTGTTTTGTGTCAAGATGCACACCAGTAATTTTGTTCTAAGGCACGTTTATAAAAGCTTCTTAAATATAGTCTAATTTAACTAAGGCCTAATCCTGGCTTAATCTAAACCCTGTCTGTTAAACCAGGCCATAAATAAAAGAATCCTAAGTATTTTTTCCACACACACAAAAAAAAAAATGAAGCAGCACAACTGTTTTCAACATTGGTAATAAGAAGAAATATTTCTTAAGCACTGAATCAGCTTATTAAAATAATTTCTGAAGGATCATGTGACACTGAAGAGTCATGATGCTGAAAATTAAGATGTGACCATGCATGGGACAAATTAAAATATGACAAAAATAGAAATATATATATATATATATATATATATATATATATATATATATTTAATAATTTTACTGTTTTTATGTCTTGATGAGCACAAAGTGATAAAACCATTTAAATATATATATATATATTCAAGACCCCCCAACTTAAAGTATCATCCTCATACTTCAATGTTAAATTCATTAAAATGCCCAAACAGACCATGAGAGTTAATATAAACGGGCTCGGATCAAAACAAAATTAAAACAATGGCATACCAAATCATTGCTGTATTAATTATTTCTTTAGCATAATGCGCTCACTGTGGATTGATACGTTCACATGGGTAACGCTTGGCCTCAAAACAAACCCCTTGGCAAAATAGCTCTGATCTACTTTTGAACCAGTGCCAGAGGCCTATTTTTTGGGGGTGCATGTATGAGCATGTTCTGATAGTTCCAGGTTAAAGGAGGCACTAGAGAGAGAGAGAGAGAGAG
Source organism: Cyprinella venusta (assembly GCA_038021265.1). Taxonomy (NCBI): domain Eukaryota; kingdom Metazoa; phylum Chordata; class Actinopteri; order Cypriniformes; family Leuciscidae; genus Cyprinella; species Cyprinella venusta. The sequence continues at coordinate 27,184,143 of CM075864.1, forward strand.
AGAGAGAGAGAGAGAGAGAGAGAGAGAGAGAGAGAGAGAGAGAGAGAGAGAAGCTCTCTCAGCTGTAGTGCCCACAAAAGGAGGATCGGTGACTGCTGCTGCTCAAAGCACAAAGAAAGTGTTCAATTATGATGTGTCTGCATCTGCTAGAACATCCAGGCGTGAGTGTCTAGTTGCCATCCCACAGGATCAAACCTGGCAGATCTGCCCAGATCCAGGCGTGGGTAGCCAGAGCTGATTTCGCTGCGTGTGTGTTGTTGTGTACATAGGTGTGCAGTGTACGTGCACGCTACATGCTCACATCACACCAGGGACGCTTGTACGCTGCCACGCTCTTTCCACTGCCAGTGACCCCCATGTACAGCTCCCCATGGCTCCCCTTTTCAGCACGCTGTTTCTAATCCAAAACAAATGATCTCAGGAAAGAACAGGGCGACATGGAGGGGGGGGAGAAGGGAAGAGACAAATAAAGGGGGAAAAAAATCGAGAGCATTATCACCTTGGCCAAGCATCAGGAGCTTAAAAAAAGAGAGAGGGAGAGAGGAAGAAAAGAAGGTCTATGGGCAAATTCATCTTCTCCCCTGCTACAATCAATCTCTGGCCAAAAGAAATACACAATAACTAGGCAGGAAGAGGCCAAGATTTATGGGCCTGAGACATCTCCACTGACCAGCAACCACCTCACCCCATTCTGCTCTCTCTCTCTCTCTCTCTCTCTCTCTCTCTCTCTCTCTCTCTCTCTCTCTCTCTCTCTCTCTCTCTCTCTCTCTCTCTCTCTCTCTCTCTCTCTCTCCTTCCATCTACCCCCCAACACTTACAATGATGTACTGTCTCCGCCGACTGTTTTACAAGTACATTAGCTTTATTTAATGAGATCAGCAAGTCATTTAACAGATGCATATGGAGCACGAGGCGAGAGACGCCCACTTACTCAAGGGCTCTTTATGTTGTAAAGTACATTTTGGATCTGATGTTCTGATGCATGAAAATGTGAATGTGACCCTTCTGCAAAGGGTTGAGGAGAAAAGAGGATGTTTTGTATAACGTCGTGAGATTTATGGTATGCTTGGCCTGATATGTGCTCAGCAGAGCCCCTCACATGGAGGATGTGTAACTCACCGCTCTGAAAGCACAACATATTAGAAGAGACCATGTTTTTAACTTTGCTCAACTTTGCTAGGCATCAGAAAATTTAAATCAATCTAATCTAGTTGTTTTTTTTTTTTGTTTTTTTTTTGTTAATGTGTGGTGACTTGTCTACTATAGTTTGGATCCATGTCTTTGAAATACTGTCACTATCAGCAAATTTGGGCCAACTCCGTTGTCAGGTGCTCTTTATTACATATTTTCTGTGATTTCCATTAAAATCTCAATTGATTGTGTTAAACTCATTTATAAATTTAATTAAATCCTCCTGACACCGACAGGGTCTGATAATTAATCCATTTAAACAAATGAAAATGACAAAAATTATATGATCTTATATAAGATTAATTAGGATTTTTCTAGTTTCTATTATATGTGTCAATTACATACTAAGGCGGTAAAACGTAACGACAGAGTTGTTTTTTCATAGGGCTGTCAATTTAAAGTAGTGTGATTAACTATGAACAAAATAATTTGATAAAAGTGAACATAATTAATCATGCCCCTAAAATTCCATAATATGGAAGTAACACCTTAATGTTTTTGCCATGTGCGCAGCAAAACTACATTTCCAGAGATCAGGCAGAAGAGAATGAGTAATAACTTTGTATTTTCATTTGGAGGTGTTTCTCGGACTAATTGGATTTATTTATTTTTTTTCTTTTCAAATTGATTTTTAATCAATTACCAGTTTTATATTTCTACTGCACACTAATTATTAAATATCACCTATTTATGAACAGCCCTAACCCTAACATAAACAACCATTCAAGTTTTGGTTTTTAAACTAGGTTACATTCAAAAATACATCAAAATAACTCTCAGTGTCACATGATCCTTCATAAATCATTCAAGTAACATGTTGAAAATATTTGCGAAAAACGTGATACTTTTTAAAAATTCTTCGATTTAAAAGAATAGATTTTTTTTTTCTTAAAATAGAAATACTTTGTAACGTTACAAATGCTACATAAGTGTTGATTTAGCATTAAGGACCCAAAACGTTTTAACTGTATATAATATGTACACTTTGTATAATGTATAATACTTGTGTTCGAATTAGTATTAATAATTTAATAAAGCATTACACTGTAAAAAAAATAATATGCTTTATCTAATCAATAAAATTGTGGCAACAGATTACAAGCAATATTATTTATTAAATTGAACAAATTAGAATTGAGTAATAGTTCATCAAATTAACATTCTAATTAATTCTAATTTGTACAATTTAATTAATAATATTGCTTGTAATATGTTGCCACAATTTTATTGATTAGATAAAGCATATTATTTTTTTCAATGTATAAATTGCAGTGTTAAATCCTGAAATGTCACGTTATGTTTTAAAATCATTAACACTCATCTTCAGTGATGACTTGCAGCTATCCTAATTATTTGTCATCCGTATCTGATGTTTAAAATGTCTTGCTGCATCTGTGAATGTACTATGGAGCACTTTAAAGAGCCATCAAGTCATCCTGACAGCAAATAAAAACATACAATAGAGTAATAACAGTACAAACAACAGGATAAACCAAGGCCAAGACCATTGCCTGTGTGTGTGTGTGTATTTCCTAAAGCCCACGAGATCAAGAGAGAACAGCTCCTCCACGCAGAGGTAAAAATTCATTTCTTGAGAGCTATATATCAAGCGGTATTTGTTTAATGAGTGCTCCTGTGGAAAGATGTATAGAACATGTCAGGCGTCCACTTGCAGTGCGTTCTGGGATACAGATAACATCACAGAATGTGACCACTCACTCTGTCTCAAAGCCCCATCTGCTTTATCTCCCTCTTCCCTTGCCCATTATAAATGAGAGGCTATGGGAGAACAAGGAACAAAAATAATGGAGGAGGGGAAAAAGCCTCACCAGCACTCCGCAACCTCACCAAAACAAACAAACAAAAGAATCATCAGTGCCGGACCCGGATGGACGTTTCGTTAAAGCGCTTCAACGGTGCCACCGCAATGTGCTGTAAGACATGTTGTGACGTGTGAACTGGGTGAAAAATGAGCCTTGTTTGTGGTCATCCTTTATCGGTTGAATCTCCTGGACTCGTGTTGTGGTGAACCTGCTGTTTGGCATGCTTAACTAACCCGTGCTCTCCTCTGGCAGGTCTTTGCACCTTTTAAGTTATGGAAATGAGATGCAAGAGGCGGACATGGGGGTAATTAATTGTAACTCGAAGGATAATGTTGGCCTGTCAGGGACGTCTGCACGTTGTGTAACATTTTTTAAGGGGAATGTGCTCAAACTGAGAAGATCTGCTGGCGTTCCATCTTAATTGCTGTGCAGCCGGAATGCTAAAATGCTTTCTGATTTTCTTCAGCTCCCCTCCTCCTCTGTTCCCTCTTCTCCTTCCTGTCATAGTATTTATCGTGTTTGTAAACACCTCATACAAAGGAATTATCAATGGGCAAAGCATTGACTGGGACATTGTGGGTGTGTGTTTTGGATGTAAACAACATTGATAACTCTGCATGTATGTGTACTGGTTCATCTACTGGATATTGATACATAAACACATCTTTAAATGTGTTTTTTCCACATTTAAAGGTCCCCTGACATGGGGTTATTTTATTATTTTATAATGTTTCCTGGAAACAGTCGTCAGTGAAATGAAATACAAAACTTTGGAAAGTTGTGTCAGAACATTTCCAGAGAAAATAAAATTAACCCAATGTTTCTTCAGAAATACTAAAACAAAATACAAAAACACTAAAAAATACTTTTGTGTTCATTTGTACATCCGAACACTGGTCAACTGCCATGCTTCGCTCGTTTGCAAACCATGATATCTCTAGGGATGCACTGATTCGATACTCAGTATCGCTATCGGATCGGGAATCGATCATACATAGCCGATCCAAATCCGAAGAAATTAATATTTAAGTCATTAAATTCAAGATCAAGTAAACTTATCCCTCCGCTGCAGCTGTCAGTCATTCTCCATTCAGCATCAAACAGCACGTCAACACGATGAAACTCCCTCCAAGATGATTCAATGTTACTAATATTATCCTTGATCTGTAGACAAAAAGGTCTATAGTTTCGCATAAAACAACTTTATCTTGCTGGACTTTATTGTTGTAAATTAATCATGTTACTTTCTACTAGGCGTCTGTTAGATCACAACACTAGAGTCAGTGCACTATTGCATAGCTAGATAGTGTATAACACACTACACATAGATACGTCTTTCCTTTATGCTTTGAACTTTTCAAGGCAGACTTGATGGGCTGCGCGCCGTGACTCTGTGTTTCTTCAAGCACATCATTCTGCGCTCGGGATGCGCATTAGCGCTTTGTGTTGTACTTGCTGTGTTGGAGCCTTTCCTATCATAATATAGTGACACAAAAAAAAGATTATTAATAGCCTTTCTTGTTCTCTCTTATCTATCATATGTTGCTGCCTCATTAAATTTGATTTGATGAGGAAAATTGATTTGTTGTTTTTCCTCATAATGAAGTTGTCTGTATTAAGTAGATTGTGTCTAACACACAAAAGACTAAAAGAGTGATTATCAGTTCAACACAGAGTTATAGAAATGATCTTGATTAAAAAAAAAAAAACTGCACTGGTATCGGATCGGTATCGATACCGATAGCCGAAATTCGGAATTTTTGGTATCGGATTGATTCTGAAAAAGATGGTATCTGTGCATTCCTACTGAGGAAAAACTCACATTCGTACCTCCCAGCTCATTCTCATGGGCGAGCCAAATTCTATGAGCGGGCAAAGCAGAGAAAGGGGAGGTTACCTTTCCTCTGTATGACGTCATACCGAGGAGATTCGAGATCAGCCCATCTGAGCTTTCATTTTCTCAAAGGCAGAGAAAGATAGCCAAAGCTCGGTTTACACCGATTGAAATTTCTAGCCACTGGGGGACCATATACAGGCTAGAGGAACTCATATTAATATTAAATAACCTCAGAAAGTGAACATTTCATGTCAGGGGACCTTTAAACTAAAAAGTGTGCAGGTTAAATCACCTCAATCCAAACAGAATGACTGTCCACAATCGTCATTGTTTAGGCACGTTTTTATAATAATTTTCCAAGTGTGTTTGTTTAAGGTAGTTGCACAGACACCATCTTTAATTTTTTAAAGCACACTTCTATAAAAACTATAAATACTGTATATAGATATTGGTATAGCATATAACGTCTATGGTGGAAAGTCAAGTCTACTCACATTATCCTTAATACTCCAACTCCTCTTAATAAGCTTAGCTGAGTCTGAAAGAAAAGAGAATAATGACGCTGGTGTTGATGGAAGCTGCCTCGTGGGAGACCAGATCCCGAACCCCCTCTGTGACACATCATGCCAAGAACGTGTTCGCACCAGCGACACCTCGTCCCCCTAAACCAGGGTGTGAAAATCCATCTGGATATGTAAATAAAGGAGGTGTGCGAGCGAGGACATGACAGCACCACCGCACCTGTACAGTGCTGTACATGGGAGCTTAAAAGCTTATTCGGGTCTCTGGTCCGACTCAATCTCCTCAAATCAACCGCAGAGCTTTCAAAAGGCTCTCTGTGCCGAGACACAACATGTTCGTGACCTGTGCGACAGTGCAAGGTGGGGAGAGAGGGGTAAATTAGAAAAAAAGCAAGCAAAATTGCCTCCATGACAAAGCCAAAAAAGAGAGAAAAAGACATTTTCGGCAACACTGAAAGGGGCCTGTGAGTCATATGACTTGCTTTAGAGAGTTGAGCAATGGTTTCACAGTAGAAAGGCCTAGGAGTGGGAATCTACTACAGGAGATTATGGCTATTATTTGTCTTAATTTACTCTCTGCTCTTAAATGTTAGGTTCTGTACTCCCTGCAGGATAAAGACGTCCCCTGTAGGTTGGACCTCCTACATGTGCAATGGGTTTTTATTGACTGTGAGAGAGAGTTGATCCGTGTGGGCCGTGGAAGGGAGGGGTAGCCCCTGGGTCTCGGCGATCCAAACGGATGTCACACAGCAAGAGAAGACTCTAATAACGGCTCTCTCGGGACCCTTCTGGGCCTGGTGGACCGACACAAGTGCACACACACACACATAGCCCGCCTCATATTCCCTCTCTAATGTCTCCTTGCCTGCTAGCCATAAACACTCACTGTCCTAACCTTCTGCAAAGCCCCCAAAATACCTCCGTTCTCTCACGGAAATGTCTAGCTGTGACAGATTCCAGTGGCTAACGGCCCTACGGAGACCAACCTTAGCTTAATTAAAATAATGTAGCTTCTTCATCCTATTATCCTCAAGACTTTCTCTCCTACTGTTTTATTCTTCTGTCACAAGGGCTCAATTGTCCACCAGGATCCTAAGTGACTCAACAGGATCCAAAAAACCATTGCTCTGAGACAGCATACACCTCTCAGCATGAGGCCTGGCGCCCAGAAGGCAACGTTTAGACCATCTGTCAGTCAAGCCACCAAGCCTCTCTCTGTCTCCGTGATGACAGTGGACGAGCTGAACGGCCTCTCCTTGTCAGAGTGCCAGTGCTCATTGAGTCATCTTCACCCTGCACCATGTCAACGGGCCCCTTTGTTCCACACCAACCTTTTGACTGGGGCTAATGCAAACTAGTGGAAGTGAATACTGACATGACGCAAGGTGATGGAGGAGAGAAGTGCCATGGCTGCTCTCAGCATGGGGTTTGAGGAGAGTTAGAAGTGTCAAAGAATGGGTTGTCTTTGTATACAGGGCACCTGTGGGCACATAAAAAAGGAAACAGGGAAAATTTAGGATTTCTAGACTAGACCAGGATGAGGGAAAAACTGAAAAGTGTAAGAAGCAAAAAATTGTGGCAGACGGGAGACTGTGTAAACCTAACCCATTCCTAAAATTAGACAACAGTGAACAGTAGAAGCACCTAACCCAAACTGTAAGCCTAAACTTGACATTAACTGTAAACGTGTCCGTCAAATCTAATTGGTTGATTGGAATGTTGTTCCAGGATCAACAAAAATATTGATCCACTAACATGTGCTTGGTGAAATGAGGTTCACTGTGACTGCTGGATCAAACCTGAGGCCAGTTGTATAAACTGGTGAGACTAGTCTAACATGTTATATATATATATATATATATATATATATATATGTGTGTGTGTGTGTGTGTGTGTGCGTGTGTGTGTGTGTGTGTGTGTGTAACAAAAATAGGTTTTGTTTAGATTATTATCTTTTGTTTTCTTTCCTTTTATTACATTTCCTTTTATTAAAAGTTAAATACTATTGAGAGAATTCACAAAGCTCACAATGATATGCTGTTTCATATAACAGACACTAGGTGGCAGTACCTTTCAGTCGCGTCACTCTGGGACCTTAGCGAGGTGCGGAAGAAGACGAGAGCATGTTCCGGTTGAATGGAAAAAGAGCAACTGTTGTCCCGTGTTTCTTCTTACCGACTCATCTATTCAATATTTCCAGGTTAGTTTTACAATTTTTATATGACTACAAAGGCTTATAATCTAATTTGAATCCCCAGTGATGTGTGTTTGACAAGCGAAAGGTATTTTAATTGTGTAAATTGTAAAGTCTAAAGAAAGCAGTGTGAAGATGAGGAAATGGCGGCCGATGCTCACACTAATGTTTCCTTTTATATATTCCTAACGGCTCGGGATATTTCGAGCCAATATTTATTGGCTCGAGTTATTACTGTGTACGTGTAAAGTAACTGTGTGTGTTTTGACGCTTTTCCACTACACAGAACCAGCTCGCCTCGGCTCGGCTCGGCTCGACTCGACTCGCCTTTGTTTGGTTTTCCACTGTGTAAAAGTTGTACCTGTACCTGCTTTCGGGTACTTTTTTTCTTACCACCTCCGGCGAGGTTCTAAGCGAGCTGAGGCGATACTAAAATGTGACGTAAAACAATGCCGACTGCCGATTGGTCAGAGAGAATCGTCACTATTCACTGCGTCATCTTGCACGCGCCAACCGGATTCGTCTCGTTTTTTCAGCAGTGTTTCGTTTTGCTGCCCTCAGCCTCTCATGAAACAACGTTTGTCTTCTTGCTGTGAGAAACAGCCACATCCCGAGGATCAAAAACAGCATACACTCGATTTCCTCCATTGTCCTGTGTGTGTGGGTAGCGCGGATATGTGTCGCGTATTAGATTACGTCACGGCAGTTTACTGCGGCGTCGCTATGACGACCGGGTACTATTTGTGGCGGTACTATCTGCAATGGAAAACGGAGCCAAAAGCGAGGCGAGGCGAGCTGAGGCGAGCCGAGGCGAGGCGAGCCGAGTCGAGCCGGTACTGTGTAGTGGAAAAGCGCCATAAGACTATACATTACAGGTAATAAATAAAACACTAAAGTATAGAGTAAAAGCAGTTTACAGATGTAGCTTTGGGTGAAACGCACGTGGTAGCATTGAATGCATACATGTGGTAATATTAGACTATAAAACAGTTTCAGTTCATCGAAATCAAGAGTAAAAGCTAAGAGACAAATGTTTACTATTGAAGTTTGTTCTTGTTTAATGTAATTTAATTGATCCTAACCTAACTGCAAATGGGATTTATTCTGTTATCTTAAGTGAACACTTAAATGTGTAATGTAAAATGTATAATGGATACAGAAATACTCGTTTAATGAGAGATAACAGGGAATGTGGTTTAGAGAGAATATGTAATGACGAGTTTTGACGGATATGTAATTTCGTGTTATTCAATTGTGGATATTACCTGTGTTTCAGTACAGAGCAACCAAAAATAACAGTAATAATTCTTGATGTCAGAGATAAAAGGTTGAAATGTTGTTAATAAAAAGATATATTCCGATTGAATGGAAAAAGAGCAACTGTTGTCCCGTGTCTCTTCTAACCGAGTCATATATTCAATATTTCCAGAGCACTTCGACCAGGAGTATCAATATATATCTGCTAGCTATGTTTATGCAACTTGCCTCTGCTCTTCTCTACCCAACCTTCACCAACCAAGGAGGACATTTTTTTACCCCTTTTTTATGTTTTACTAATAAATACCTTAAAATAAATAGGCTCTCCAAGAGCTGGGTAAAATATTGATTCTCCAATTAATCATGATCATTAAATTATAGGGAGAAAATATCTTTCTATTGAGCTGCACTACAGCACAGCCAATGTATTCTGATTCATGAATAATGAATCGGTTACCTAACGTAACCTAGGTTCTCTCTAGATGAGGGATCAAGTATTGCGTAAGCTAGCTTACGTTACGGGAAAGATTCATCTTTTCTGAGAATTTGAAGCCAAAAAATTATCCTTTAATTTTGTATCCATTGTCAACACAGTTCACCTGCAGCAGACCATGAGCGGGCTAGCTAGCAGCTCATTGATTCGCTCAGGGAGAACTTCTACAGCCTATGAGAGAACCCTGCTGAACTCGCGACCAAATGAGAAGCTGACACGCTCTCATTGTGTCAAAGCCCGCCAAAACGGGCGTGGCCTGAGTGTTTAAATAGCCGAGTCTCCCACTGTTTCACTGGTTTCATAGAATGAAGCGAGAACGCTAGTAGCGCAAACACGGCCGGGAATGCAATAGGCCTACTCGTTCCCTCATCTAGAGAGAACCGAGGTTACGTTAGGTAACCATTTCATTCTCTTGTGTAAAACAAAAGCACATATAGGGAAAAAACAAAGCGGCAAGGCCGGTCTGTGTGTGTGTGTCCCAACAGTGCAGCTCAACCAGGAGAGCTGAAGTATACTAGACTGCTAGTAGTTTAGCCTGCAGGGCAGGTACTTACAGATTGTAAAATCTGACAAAGGTGGAGGGGGAAGCCCATCCCGCTGCCACACATATATCATGAATGGAAATGCCGCTGGACCATGCCCACGATGAGGCCATGCCACTAGTGGAATGAGCCCTGATGCCCAGAGGGCATGGCAGGTTTTTAGATGCATATGCAGTTGCAATAGCATCAACTATCCATCTGGACAGTGTCTGTTTCGAGGCGGCTAGACCCTAGTGCACCAACTAAATGAAACGAAAAGCTGCTCAGAGCATCTGAACGGGGCAGCACGTGTAGTGTACAATCTCAGAACCCGAACTGGGCAGAGGAGATTGGCGTCACATTCGCTATCGGATGTGGGCAGAGCCGATAGGGAAATAACCTGAGCCCTGAATGGGGTACCAATCGCTTTGGGGACATAGCCTTGTCTAGGTTTAAGAACGACTATAGAGTCATTAGGTCCAAACTCAAGACACGCAGCGCTATCAGAGAGCAAATATTCTAGGATGATTCGAATATACAAGGATTTTAACTGTGACAAGATTACTGACAGGCCAGTTTACGGTGACAGGATGCAACAGAGAGCAACCATTAAAGACTCAATTGTATGAAAGGATAGTATGCCCCAAAGCTTGTTTATTCTCTTGCTACACACTCAGAAGTATGTATTTTTTCTTCATAAAAAGTGTACATCCTTTTAGGGTGTAGTTTAAATAGGTGAATTGGGATGCAGCACTTGACTCCAATCCCACTTTTGAAGACCCACTGGGCCCCAGAGCTTCCTTCCTCTTTTCCTCGATTCATCCTCGCCTTTTGCTCCCCATCCCTCCGCATGTACTCAGGGCACTCTCCGTTGTAAAATGCTGGCACACATAGTATTGATTTTCATTTAGATAACTTAATGCTCGCAAACAATCCACGCACCCCGACACCAGGGCCTGGCTTAGATCTACGATTGTGCCTTGCTGTAATCTGGGGCCATTTCTCTTCTGCCGTGCTTTTTTTCAGATTCATTTTTCCTAAACTTAACCGATTCGCAACGGAAGGGGCGAGAGAGATATAAATGAAAAGCGAGGTGGCCGTCGATCAATCACCCAGAGCGCAAACATTCCCCCACTGGCCTTTTCCCAACATTCTATTACTACCGGGTTGTTGGCCAGTCAAACGGGAATAAAAATTACACAGAAAACATCATAAGTTAGGCTTGATTTGTCGAGCGCAAAGCCTGACAATTCAGCAGGACTTATACACTGGGGCCGGTGCTGAAAATCAGCCTTGTTATGGCTCGGGCACGTCTATAAAGATTGTTCATTTCATATAAAACAGCTACCTGTGCTGAGGGCCCGGGAAGCAAGAGTGATGTAGGGTGTAAATACAGGAGGAAATCTATTAGTCTAGCCCTGGCTGTTGATACAAGCCTGGACCAGGTCCGCTGTTGTTACTAGGCAGCACTCGTCCGTGCGGATGTGTGTTCGTGGGGGTGGGGGGTTAGTTACTGAGGTGACGGCCATCATCTCTCTGTGTTAGATGAGATGAGATAACGCGCTGATGTGTGACCATTGGCACGCCAAACGTAGCGGCTGCCCACTGCTGGCCAGGGCACTGTAACGAGGGAACTGTAAGGGGAGTGAATGAGATTCTCTGAGCGGCATAACACCCTCACAGCCCCGGTGTTAAGTGCTGCCTGCCCCCTCCACCCAAGCCCCACTACCTCCTGAATGCTCATATAGTAGCAGCTAATTATGCCGAAGAGCTATTGCATGTTGTTTTATGCTTTATTGTCCATTTACTCACAGCACAAAAGCTAGCGGGCTCGCTAATGCACACTTTGCTGCTGCGCAGGATGCAAAATCAATTTGTCAGGTCATACTGATTATTGTCATTCTGTAGAGAACACGACCCTTTGACCTTTCCATGACCCTCTGCTGTGAGTCTGGATTTTAGCCAGCAATAAACGGCCAAATGATCATAACTCATTTTTTCACGAACCATTAAATTTAATGAAAATGCTATAAAATAAATGTAATGCCGTTCTTTGAGGCTATTTTCAAAACACGACTCTTTTGCTGTATAAGGACTTTACCTTACTGTGTTCTACGCTATCTGGATCACATTTATGGCTGTGTTATCATAAAATCCAAAGGGAACAGAGCAAGTCTGAACTGTATTCCCTTACAAATAATTGTGCCCCAGAGACTCGGCGTTCAAGAGATATTTGCAGTCGTGTGATATGGTAAATGTGGAGTTGCTGTAGAATGTTCTGGAATCCTCCACCCCCTCCCCGTTTTTGTCATGGTATGACATGTGGGCCATGTGTGGACAGCTATGACACGTGTAAGTAATGCTGGTAGAACCGTGCCACTGTTGGTTTCCCCCTGAGATTTATATGACCACAGGGGCTGGTCCTGTGCTCCTGTACTTCCACAACACTAGTCGGGTGTGACTGTCATTATATGACAATCGTAAAAGAGCTGAGATATGAGTTGCTCTCAGTTTCTGCAGTCTTTAATGTGAATTTTAACATGTCCCTGTTCTGTTTCACAGCCCATGAGGAAGACATGATGGCACTGTTTGGATTTGAAGAGTGATGCGTGAATGATTTTAACGATTTAAAGCAGGGATTGTGATTGCTGGGAGAAATCCAGACTGCATTGCGATGAGTTTGAATGTTTATTGCATTATTTTCTTGTTGTGTTTTACTCTGATAGTGTTTTGTCTTTGTCTGTATGACACTATGCACTGTCGAGTACTGGCCATTTTTTTTATTGACTGGCCACTTACAACAAGCCTTGATTAATCATGTCTATCTCTTTTACCACCTGATAATTATGGTGGTTATCAATACAATTTAAGTTTGACATCTGTAATTCAAGTAGGTATATTAAGATTATATTAGTTAATGAAATATATGGTTTATAAGTTATAAAACACAAATAAGCCGTAAAACTATGCAAATGGCACAGCAGGGTTTTGAACAAGGTCAGGAGCTGTAGCTGGGCGCCGCAGACAGACGCCGAATAGTGCCGCCGGTGTGTGTACACTCATAGAGAATAATGTTTTCGAATTATAAAGACATAGCGCTGCGCGACACGGCTCTGCGCTTCTCGTCCCGTGTGCGACCCCCTTAACTCTCATAAGAGTGTTAGTAGAGTAGACTGGAAGGGTTGGGGTTAGAACAAGTTGACATGTCATTTCAAAGTTGCTTATAGTCAGTAGAATGTCTTCTGGAGGGGCATCACAATAAAGAGATAGCTGATATTAAGCAGACAGTCCACTATACTCTGAGTTAGTTGACATGTAGTTGCAAAGTTACTTATTAACAGAATGTCCAAAAGGGACCATCAAAATAGTGTTACCAAATAAAGGTTCAGTGATTTTTTTTCAGTGAAGGTTCCTAAAATAACCATTTTGACTTAATGTGAAGAACATCTTAAAAATCTAAAGAACCTTTTTTTTCCACACTAAAATAACCCAGTAATGGAAAGGTTCAATGGATGATAAAGGTTCTTCACGGAACCATAGCTGTCAACAAAGAACACTGAGTGTATGTGTGTGACTGCACACCCTAAATGGCCCTCTGGGAAACCTCTTTCTGATCACAACACAACTGTTTCTTGCATGTCAGCCAGCACAGGATCATTCTATTTCTCGCAAATATGTAAAGCTGTCCACAGAAGTCTGATGAAGTCATAGCCGTGCTGGCTATATACCATGTCCGTTACTGAGCCAGAGACATCCATTAGCAGACATTTCCGCAATGCTGCAACAATGTTGCAGAAATGTCAACAGCTGACGGGCAGAATCAAGGCCGTGTTAAAGAGTGAGAATATGTTTGCAGAGCGGAAACTATCTCCAAATTGTAGATTACTGCACAGTTTGGTGTGTAACACTTCAGATTATAACACTAGCACGGTCATATTACTTAAAAACAGGAGGCTTGGGTTTGCACTTGTTGTGGAAACACTCTTTGGTTACACAAGCAGTCATTTTCTTGAGCTTATAATGGAATGATAAGGGCAGGCACTTGCCACAAGACATGCCATCATATACAATAAAGACAGTCATTAACCACACACATATTTTCCATGTAATTCATATCATTGTGGGTGGGAGATCTCACCCCGTTCCACTAGCAGGTGGCAGATCTGTGAGGCTTTAAATAGGTCCCCTGCTCTCGGAAGTGGATCGGACCATCCATTCGTTAATGATTATTATCCTACTGCCTTTATGACACCCTCAATGATTTTTTAATGTCAATGTTCAGAGAAGCTACCAATAACTGGATTAATATCTAAGGTAATCTAGATTTGCTGGTCATGTGCATTTTGATTATATGCCAGGGGCCTCTCATTGGAAAATAGCTAATATGCTCAGGCACTTGTCTCTCAATTATATGAACTGCATTAACCCTTAGCTGTCCACACTCACTGGGTCTAACTCTTCTCTGGATGTAAAGAAATGTCACCACCTTTACAAACAAGTAGGGATGCACCAATACCATCTTTTTCAGAATCGATCCGATTCCAAAAACTACCAGAGCAGTTTTATTTATATTTAAATCAAGTAGAAATTTCATAACTGTGTGTTGAACTGATAATCACTCTATTGTGTGTTAAACACAATCTACTTAATACCGTGAAACTTCATTATAAAGATAAACAACAATTCTAAAAAAAAAATATATGATTATAATCTATGACACAAATGCTATTATAAACTAGATTAGTGGATAATATACATAATAGCTATATAATATACAACAATACTCTTTGTATTGTTGTAAAATACATTCATGAAAATAAGATAACAAAAATCAAAAAGATAAATTATTTTAGATATAGCCAAGGCTACTATAAAATTGAGACAACATGTTTTAAATGTATAGCACAGCTGTTTAATGAGGCAGCAACATATGATAGATAGGACAGAACAAGAAAGGTTATTAATAAGCTTTCATTGCATCACTGCATTATGATATGAAAGGGTCCAATACAGTGCGGTACACAGCGCTTGTGCGCACCCCGAGTGCAGAATGATGCGCTTGAAGCCACATGGAGTCACAGCGAGCAACACGTCGAGTCCGCATTGAAAAGTTATACATATTGATGGACAGTGTATTACAGTATCAATGCAATAGTTGATTGAACCTTTTCTTTTAACAGTTTTAAATTTCAGTTACTGGATGTAAATACATGTCTGCATGAAGAACAATTAGTACTCTGACTCTAGTGTTGTGATCTAACCGACAGTGTCCAACACCCATTTCCATTTATTCATTTAGCTGACGCTTTTATCCAAAGCGACTTACAATTGCTATACATGTCAGAGATGGCACGCCTCTGGAGAAACTAGGGGTTAAGTGTCTTGCTCAGCGACACATTGGTGTCTCACAGTGGATTTGAACTCGGGTCTCTCACACCAAAGGCATGTGACTTATCCACTGCGCCATCACCACCCCAACTCCCAGTAGAAAGACACCCGGTAGAAAGCAACACGATTAAGTTACAGCAATAAAGTCCTAAAGTCCAGCAAGATAAAGTTTCTTCATTCGAAACCATAGACCTTTATCTACAGATCAAGTATAATAATATTAACATTAAATCATCTTGAAGATAGTTTCATCAATGGCTGTAACCGAACGCGTCGCGCTGTTTGAACGCTGAATGGAGAATGACTGACAGCCACACCGGAGGGAAAATTTTACGTGATCTTGAATTTAATTACTTAATTATTAATTTCTTTCTCACATAATGGCTTCAGAACACTTATAATAGAGTGCGCGAAAACTTTATGGTACTTTAGAATGTTTTTGTGCCTTTTGTGGGGTTTAACAATAACAGAACAATATACGCACAATATCGGATTTGGATCGGCCTCATCATATCGATACCCGATCCGGCAAAAATGGCAGTATCAGAGCTGATACCGATCTTGAGTATCGGATCGGCGCATCCTACAAACAAGTAAAGGTGTCAGGTGATAATCAGGGCTCAAATTTCAGCGCGGGATTGTGGGGATTGCGCATAATTTGAATCATTCCCTCAGGTCTCCCACTTATAATGCGGGAAATTCTCGCAAACATTGACTCACGTGAAACTGCGGTCTTCCAACCTTTTACTATCGTGTCAATTGATATTGATTAAAATGCGCAAGGCAGAGAGAGCAAGACAGCACTCGTGTTTGAAGACATGAGAGTGCGCGCCCTGTCATCACTCACCAATCAAGCTTTGGCTGGACAAAAATTTGCTTTTGCGGCCACCAAAAATCAGACGATCTGGCGGTTTTAGAAGATTAAATACAACCCGAAACTAAAAAAAAACAGACCTTTATTTACCCAAACATGCAGCCACACCAGGCGTGTAAAAGAGACAGGCGTCTGTTTGGGGCTCGGCTATTATCTAAAGTTTTACGGTATTTGGTAGGCTAATTGTGTGCTGTCTGAGAGATGTTCATTGTAAAAATGCAATGAGTGAGCATATATTTTTGGAGATAAATGTAATAAAATGGGGGGGTGATCTCCCCCAATTTTCCAAAACGAAATTCAGGCCCGGATAATACCATGGTACTTCATATACTTCACCATAGTACTGAATGGTACAACACCATTCAACTAATCAAATCATGGTCTTTACATTTACAATCAAAAGTACTTAAAAATCAATCAATCAAATAATAATAATAATAATAATAATAATAATTGCTAAGTCAAAGTCAATCAATATTGCTTTTTATATCATCTTTTGAACATTTAAATGTTTGAATTGAATGTCCATTCAAGAGCTATATTTGTTATATTAGGGCCCCTATTTTCTTAATTTGAATAGTTATATAAATAATGTATCCTGTCAAAAAGACAATGTGTATGAGAGTGAAAAACCAAGAAACTGAAAGAGGAAAGAACTGTGTATTAGGCAGTCAAACCCTGATGTAGCCCTATTCTCACAGTTTGCTGAGGGGAAAAAAAGAGGAAATTTTTCCATTGCAGATGCACTCAAGCAGAGGACAGGAGCTCAGGCCATGCTAATAAATCAGCCCCTGAGCCTCTGGTGGCAACTGATCACTTGGGAATACTGAAGAGGAAGAGAGAGAGATCATGGATGTGAGGCCTAAGAGAGAAATGATACTCTCTTAAATAGCCCTGTACCACTGGACACGCATTGAAACACACACACACACACACACACACACACACACACGACACAGAGAAGCAAATATGTGTAACATATCACTGATATCTCCACCTCTATGCCCTCACATTTTCCCAGACAAATTAGAGGAACACTGGACAGTTACTGCTGGAAAAACAAAAGTCTGATTTTCCAAAGTGCGAACGGCCTATTATTGTGGACACAGAGAGGCTATTTGAGAAAGGGCCTAAGGACACGAGGGCGAGTCAGTGAGAGAAAGAACCAAAAAAAAATAAAAAATGGTCTCCATCCTCAGTCAACAAAATGACTATCTGCCCTGGGGAAAATATCCTATTAAAACCCTAAATATAAAAGAGCACAAACGAAATTATATTCAAGAGAAAAATGCTCATTGGTTCAATTGTTCAAGACATTTTCCTGGAGCTAAACAAAAATAATAATTTAATGCATACAAATTTTTCAAACTGTGTTTTATTTTAGACATAGCTAATAGAAGTTTTGTTTCTACAGTGGTTATTGCTGTTTACATTTTTTTTTTTTGTAAACGTTCAAATAAATGAATAAATAAAAATATTCATATAGCGCTTTTATGGAAAAAATAGCAAAAAATGAAGACAAACGGAGCTTTGCAGAATACAATCAAGCATAAAATAAATCCAATCACAAAATACTACATAGAGCATAAAATAATTAAAAACACTCAACAAAACTTAAGTATTAAGTATTAAAATCAAACAGCATTTTTTTGAATGAATAAATAAATGAAATCACCACATCTGCTGAGTGAAAAAAAAAAGATTTACATCAAACAGGCATTTATAGATTAAATGAAGGACATGAATCTATCCCCTTCTTAAAGCATCATTTGTTGTCGGCTTACGAGGAAGAAGTTTTCGCCTCGAGCTCATGTGGATCTACAGCACAAAATAAATGACCTGGATTATAAATACAGTCGCCTCCAAAGTTTCCTTGTGGAAAAACAAATAACACACGATTGTCACTAGCTATAAGAGTGTGTGCTAAACATCACAGTGCCTGACATGCTGAATATGCTTTATTTTGAATACATTGTAAAGCTTAGCGTTTCCTGTCATTCGTCATCGACCAGTTACTTACTCAAACGCAGTCTCATTGCATCAGTTTGGATGGTGCTATATATATGCACAGTAAAGTCAGATAGTGTGTTTCAGCTTTATTCAATCAGGTCCATTCATTGTGTACAGATCTATTTCCTGAAGCTCACTTCTCTCGTGAAGGGGGGTCTTTTGCCGTTTCTCTTTCTTTTCTCTTTCTCTCGTGTTCCATTGCTGCATTTCATCTTAAGTGAGTTTATTCAAGTGTAGTCAATGTTTTTTCCCCCTGAAAGAGTAGCAGAGGCGAGAGGGGGAGGAAGAGGGACAGGAACAGCAGTTTCTATGGCCACACAACCAGTCTAGCTCTGGTAGCCCAGAGGACACGTTCAGTAATCCCACCAATGATGTCTGCCGCCCCACTGAAGGCGAGCAGCCCCACAAATACCCACAGACCCCCACCATCCATTTTTTATTGTATTCGGGCTGCAGTGCTGTATTTCCTGGCTCCTCTTAGCACCACACACACAGGGCACTCCAAAACAAAAATCCATACTATCGATCGGCCAGTGTCACCACAATTATTCTTTTGAAACAGCCATTGAAAACAAATTACATCTGCACTGCGTTTTCATCCGATTGCTCTGGGTGAGCAATGCTCACTCCCGTTTTCCTGCTGCCCCCATCCCAACAAACGCCCTCCCTCGTGCTCTTCTGCCCACAGCGCCGTGCGGCTAACGATGGTGCTGGAGTGTGTCCGGAGGGGGGGTTTGCGCCACATGACGGCGGTTAAGGAGAAAGCTACTTAAGAAAAACAAAAGCCTAAATTAGCGACACACCAGAGAGGGGACCTGTGCAATAGAAAAACAGCATCACATTAAGGGGAAAAAATATATACATATATATATTAGAGGGGGCAGTGATTAGGGAAGAGTCGACTCTGTGTGTATACGGCGAGTTTCGGCGTATGTCTGCGTGACTAGGTACTATGGCAGTAATTACCTGGCTGGTTTCCTCTTTCTCCTATTAGAAAATATATCAGTGCACGGTGTATCAAACAGCCAGAGAGTCCTAATGGAATTATTCCTGTGCACCGATTCCTTGTTTTTTAGGGTCCCCCCCCCTTTAGGGTGATTGTACGCATACAAATGCATTTAATCAGGCCTGATTGTTATATCTAACACTATTACATGATTTGATTTGCTTATATCATGTCAATTAAGCATCCTAATTAACATTGAGCCCCAACTGAAGGTGCACCTGTAATCTGTACAGATCTGAGTGTGTAATTGATGTATACTGGTGATGGTTTTAAATAACGCACTTTCCGATCAATATCTTTGGATTATTCTGTTAGGATATACTGTAGATCACACTACATATATTACAAACTGATCTTCTGAGCTTCTCAATTACACCCGAGTGTATAAAGAAAACGTTTGACTACATGATATTTCTGGGCATAAAACAAGCAGACAAAATCCCAGAGATTTGTTTGCAGTAGACGTTACTGCATGAAATTACTATAGTTTAGTTTTTCTTTATATCAAATCCATGTTCTCATGAGGATAATGTGCACAAAAATAAACTTTTATTTACTTGCACTAATGCTGAACATTTACTGCTCTGGATTTAGTGTGTAAAAACGTTAATCAATAATGTTGCTTGTAAGGTGATCATATACAGAGTGGACATCTAGATGGCAAAATGCAGTCCAATGTTTATAGACAGGCTGTGATATAATGAAGCTACAGTATGTGTGTGACTCAGTTGTTGACCTGTACACAAGAGACTGGTTCTCTTATGTTTACCGAGGCTGCATTTATTTGTAAAAAATATAATTATTTTATATTTAAAAATGTAATTTATTCATATGATGACAACAATGCATTTTTAGTGTCACATGATCCTTCAGAAATCATTCTAATATGCTGATTTGGTGTTGAAATATCGCAATATTTCGCATGTGAAATATCTTCATCCCAGGTACAGTGGCATATATTTCAGCATGTCATACGAATATAATTTCATGGGTTTTATTTTTTTTTTTTTCTAACGACAAATGATCGCGATGCTCACGTTTACAAGCCAGCGTCATTATAGTAGCCTAGTCTGTTGGTTACTGTTTTACTGAATCCATTTGATACTTCAATGCAATGTTTGAGTGGTAGATAATAACCATATATTGTCAATATTATAATGTCAAGCTACCATAAATGAATCTGCAAATTTTACAAATCGATTTGCATTATAGCTTGATGCAAGAAAAATAAACTAATATCAAAAGACATGTTAGGTATCCTAAAATATGATTTTGTACATCTTATATGTTTACTTGCAAGAATGTAGCCCCTACCAAGCTTGTACACGCCATTTAGACATACTACCCGAAACCTGAAGTTGAAAAGTACGATTAAAAACGCTACAGACCCCGTCAGGCTATGCCAGACGTGTCATTCAACCTATTGTAAGTCGATGTACCATCACAAGAGACTTGGAAATGTATTATGAATGTTGAAAAGTTACCTGGTGTTACTTTAATAAAAGCATGCTTTAAAAAAAAAAAAAAAACACCTAATAAAGCAGATTGTGCCAGATATCGTACAGAACGTACACACACACACACACTCAAGTCAGCAAATGATTATCATGTTTGTTTCACGTTTATATTGAGAATAACAATAATATCCACATGCAGGGGCACCACCATCAATTTATGCTCGAGATATCTCTAAGATATCGAAATTTCTAACAACGCTTTGCGTTTAAACCCATCTCCCTCAAAGAAAATTAAAGAAGTATATGTCTCAAAATCATTTTGCTAATAGACAAGTTATTATTTCGGATCACACGGGGTCCAGCTACGCTTACCTGCAGTCCTGACGCAGTGTTGGTCAGCTTCCTATCATTCGACTGTTTGGATTTCATGTGATTTCTCACTGTGTTGATGATATTATAACTCGGATTAATGAATTGATTTGATCAAAAGCAATTCCATTTTGTAAGATCATTTATTAAGATAGTAAGTAATTCCAAACTTTGCAAGGCAGACGACAACATTATGTGATCAAAGACACACAACTTAACACACTCCCTAGCGCCACCCAGCACATTTAATTATAACTGTGAGCTAGCGCTTGCGATTTATCATGGATGCATTCACAGCCAGCAAAGCAACGTAGTAAAATTCTAATAGTATTTTATTTTTTGAATAATAATTACAGATCGAACATTCGAAAATTTGAATATTCGTGCACACCCCTAATCCTAGCACAACAGGAAAGTGGGAATTAGGTTGAGCTCGCCCTCACACTAAACTAAAATCACTGAAAAGCTCTTAAAAACACCAGCTCATGATACAGTCAACTAAGCAAGCTCTTAAGAAGCTCTGTCAGTCCTCTACCTGCTCATCTGCTGTACCAGCGGCGCTGTGGTCCAGTTCAGCACTGAAATCACAAACATATAGGACTGAAACTAATGGCCATGTGCCACGCTGTAGAATTAATTCTGCCTTGCCCCGGCCAGACTCAGCATTTGAGTCTTGGAGGTTGGAGGCAGAATCCCTTTGTTAAGCTTTGACCACACAAGTCACAGCATCGGCCCTCCCGCAGCAAGGGAAACGCCAACTTTGGAGTATTAAGAAAACCAATAGCCTTGTTGACATGAACATGGGAGCCTAACCCCCGCAGTCTCCTCATATGAGGCATTGATTTTTCTGTCTGGGTGCAGTGCTAAAGCCATTCATTCTCTATGGGCAGCAAGACTTGCTGGGCCCGGCCGAATTTTCCACCTCCCGCCATCTTACCCAAGGGCTAGAGGTTGAGATTTAAGCTCATGTACACACACACACACGCACCTGCGAGACATGATTGGTGCTAGGCTTGTTTCACATGGACGAGATGTGAGGGATGGCCTAACATCTCGGAGTCGTTGGAATAGCTTGACCTCTCTGACCACAGGGGTCAAGGGTTCCTCATTCACACCACAGAAGATTCTGTGGGTTGCACTTTACCCAAAATTGGTTGCACACACTTAGCAAAATAAATTAAATAATTCCCTTAAATGCTTTATCATCCATCTAGGAGCATACTCTGTCTCTGTCTGTCATACCTCCCTTTCTCATTTTCTGTCTTTCCTTCCCGATTTAAAGGAATGCTTCTGGTTTAATACAAGTTAAGCCATTTGTGGCAACATGTTGATTACCACAAAAATGAATTTCTTGTTTTGTTTGTTGTTAAAAGTCTTGGTTATTGAGGGACTTACATAGGAAGCAAATGGGGACAATATGTAAATGATGAAATAATCATTATTTCAATATTATATCCACAAGAAGCTAGCAATATTTTCTGTATAATGTTCACAGTATCCAATTTTACAATTTCGTCACAATGGCAATGCATCACCATAAACCATAAATTAACCATTTTTTTTCATTGTAAACGCCTTACAGCAACCTTTTTTTTATTCTTTACAATAGGAGGGATGAATCAATTAATGTTTGTGCTTTTTATGCCACAAATGTTGTTAATTATTGAAGGCACACAATTTCTTTAACACTTTGACATACATGGAGGGTAGTTCTGTCATAGAACTCTCTAAAAAAAATAATGTTGTTATAAAATATAATATATGCACTCACTCTACCCTACCCTTTAACTCCACAAAAGTACTGTAAAAATTAATGAAGCATTTCAGCTGACTAGCAAAATGGATCCTGCTTAAAACACAACAACAAGATCAGAGTGAACTGGTAAAACATGCACAACGCTTGCAGTTTTTCTAAAGCACCGAGAAGGGAAGGCTGTTGAATTCAATTGCGAGAATTGTTAACATTCGTCTTCGCAATTCAAGGCCAAACCCTCTTGTTTTAATAACAGAGCTGAAGTAGTTAATATCTCTCAATAAATAATGCATGGATCGGCTGTAACAGCCTCCCTCGGTTGCTCTCCCAGCCCAAACAACGCACGGCATATGGTTGAGCCGGGTTCGCTGGCATTAAAGAGATTTGGAGTGAGAGGCGCACACCAAGGCCTTAGGCCACCTATTTGAATACTAAGCTCCTTTCAATCACATCAAATGCTTCCAATTAATTTATTCAAATAAAAGGCCCATAAACTCACACTTATAACGCCTGAAAATATTGCTTGTCTCTCCCTTTTCTCCGGCGCTCGTTTCAATTTCTATGGAGTTTTGCAAACAGACATGCGCTCATTCAGTTCAGACACGGAGAAGATGGGCGGCATTATCAACAAGCCGCAGAGCTTTGTATTCTAGATTTTACTGTGAATACATTTAGTTTGATTGCATCAGGAGCCTCTGACTAGAGCTTAATGTATTCGTTTTTCTTATTAGGTTTGAAAATGAGAGGTGAAAACTGGCATGAGGGACTTGAGTGAGCAGACAGAATTTATATAAACAGCGCAATCATTCATTCAAGGCTTGATTAACCAAGCTCACAAAGAGAATTTAAGGAAATGTGTATAATTATTTGGACTGTCATCCACAAGCGATTGTAATTGACAAGATTTGTATGAGATATGATGCAATAAGAGAATGTATTAAATAGCATACGTAAATAAATAAATAAATAAATAAAAACCCAGCTTGATTACCAGGAGAACATTAGGGGGAGGCGTGATATTAGAACAACACAATTATAGCGCTTTTCCTCAGGACACGCTGCTAGCGTTTCTGATGCATTAGCGAGCCTTGGCTAACGAAGAAAAAAAATTAGGTGCAGCAGATTTTCAAAGCGGCACTTGTACCCAGCATCATTAAAAATGTATTCAACTTCTCCCTCCACATGACAAGTGTTTGGTCACAGAGAAGATGCATTGTGAACTGAGAAGAAGAAAAAAAGTTTCTTGTTTTCACTGTTTCATTTCTTTGTTTTGTTTTTTTTTTTTTTTCTTTACTGTAACTCCCTCCCATTTTCTCTGTCTCTGTGTTTCTCTGTCTCCCTTCATCTCCACCTCTTCCTCTTAGTTTCTCTCTCCTCCTGTTCTCTTGCCATCAGCTCTGGAGCTGAAAGATGTACCCATTACAGAGTGACAGCTTGACACACAATGACCTGTCAGTGCATTCATCGCTCAATGTTTTATTTTAGCGGAGAGACAAAACTGAGACAAAAATAAGCAAGTTGTTTCAAGGCCCTGGAATTAGATTTAAAAAAAAAAAAGAAAGAAAGAAAACTGGCACCCGCAGTCACCAGCTTTCTGATTTACTTTCGATCTGTCAAAGCGGTGAGTAAACTAGCCTTGTGCTTAAAATCCTATAGATATACTGTGTTAGCAACTACATCAATGTAATATGCCAGAGTAATATTTCAGCTATCACAGTACACATGTGTGTTGCTGTGAGTGCTTAATGAAGAACCCAGAGTTTCAAGAGAACTCCTCCTGCCCCTTTGGTTTGTTTTATCGAAGAGAAAGGCAATGAGATTGCTGAGAAGTTATCTACTTCAGAGCGTTATTAGATTAAAGAAAAGCACGATTTCAATTTATCAGGTGGGTCATTGCTTTTTTTTTTTTTTTTCTTTGCAGTACATTTCCATGTCCTCATAATATGTCTTAATTTACTGGATGAAATATTTACCTCAAAATTGTTAAAGATGTAAACCATATTATTTTGTTTTATTACAATAATCACAATTAAGTAAACATGAAACATGAATTCTAAATATAAATTTAATAACTTTCATTATAATGTGTGAATGGATGTTGCCATGTTTTTCTAATATGGAAAAACTTGCAGTTATTTTTTTTTTCAATTGCATTTATTTAAATAAAATAAAAAAGGACTTCTCAAAATTTGATGGAATGTAAATTATTAAATTGAAATAGTAAAATGAATGTGTTTAAATACTATTGCAAGTATTCACAATAAATGTAAGAATTTTACTCTTCATTTTTGCAAAACTGGAGAAATTATAACCCGGAACACACCAAGCCGTCGTCAACTAACTAGCGCTGATGAAAGCCAACTGTGTTGTCGCCTCTCGTCCGCTCTCGTCGAGCTAAAAAGTTGCACTTGAACACACTGAGAGAACTACAACCGACTGTCAGCTAGAATGTGCGTTCTGTGCCTGCGTTTAATGAGCCAACTGTCTATTTCTGCGGATATATTGGTCTATATTCGTTATTCAAAAAGGAAAACCGACGTTGCCAGCTGCAGATACACATAACGTAAACAAAGCAGTGCGTACTTACCGTTTTGAATATTAATCCTGCTAAACACTTTCTTTATTCCACTCTGCTCACGTTAATATTGAAATATTCGCTAATAACACTCAGGTAAGGAGACGTAACATTAGAACAGCCTTCTATCTTTACCATTTTGACTTCTTTGCTTTCTGTTTTGCTTTTATTCTCGTGCACTGACTCTTTCATTAAGCTGAACAGCCAATCAGAGTTCTCTCTTTCCCCGACGGCCTGACGCAGATTCAACATGTCGAATCAGGAGAAACAAAGCTGACGAGGACTATTTTTAGCCAACGGCACGGAACCGTGCATATCACACCGAGGAGACTTAGTTGGCCATAACGCACAAAATCTGCCAGACAGCCGACCGTCGGCTTGGTGTGTTCCGGGCTTAACACTATAGTGGCAGTAAAATACTAGTGACTTATATTACTTTTCACAAAATTCATGATAACAGATGCGTACTATCGATTAATAAAGACTTATTTTCATGTGGTTCCTTGAAAAAATGCTATGTAATGGCCATGAATTCACTTGTTGACAAGAAAGGAGGAAAGAGCCACGTATGGAAATATTTTCGATTAGGCTAATGTCACGCTGCCATAAGGGGCCGTTCACATTCATGTTTTTTGCGAATTTGTTATTTCAAATGTAGGCGAACGCACTCAAAATAGAAGTGACGCGGCACGCTCGTTTCTCCAGGCGTGCCTTTGTTCATGGTTGCAACGACAGACGCCACGGGAGAGCAAGCGCTTGTGGAAAGAA
The DNA here is from genome assembly GCA_038021265.1 of Cyprinella venusta. Taxonomy (NCBI): domain Eukaryota; kingdom Metazoa; phylum Chordata; class Actinopteri; order Cypriniformes; family Leuciscidae; genus Cyprinella; species Cyprinella venusta. The sequence goes on from CM075864.1 coordinate 27,210,180, forward strand.
GATAGACATATACACTAGACGTCACCTTGGCTACGGCAGTTCATTGGAACGAATGCGTCAATAGAGCCGCCATCTTGTAACAGGGGAGCCCCTCCACTTTAATGCATCAGCATCGATGTAGACACAGGTCTAACGGAAATAAAATCACTATAAATCATCATGAATGCGATTTTTCTCGTTAGTTTGGTTTGTTCCAACATGTATTTATCATTGTTCAGATTTCATCCGTGAACATCATACGCTACACAAAAGTCTGCCACCATCAATGAATTCGAAGTATGTTCGAAGTAGTTCCTATGACAAGACCCCTGTTCCAAGATGGCGGTGGTCTTGACGCATGCTTAGAACCCCAAGGTGATGTCTTGTGTATATGTCTATGGAAAGGAGAAAGCAGTACGAACTGCACTCTCCATGAGGACGAGGAAGTATCAGCAAAAAAAAATGTATTGATTTCTAGCCCTTGGATTAGCTTTACTACTATATAATTATGGAGATAAGAAATAAAAAGCTTGCATCCCTATATCATTAAGATTAGTCCATCAGAAAGCAGTTCTAGGCTTATTCTTGGCTGGATAACTCTTCGCTTTGTTTAAAAAGCCCCTTTAAAATTAAATATGAACACAGTAAATAAAGTACAGTCAAGTCAAATAAAATATGCTTTATCTCCTGTATAGTTTGGTAACACTACAATAAGATAAAAATACCATTCATTAGCATTACTTAATAAATGATCTAACATTAACACATTGAGTGAACATTATTATAAATTAACACAAAAGAAAAAAAACATGAAAAATCCTTTCTAAAATTATAAAATGAAGGTTTCTGTTTGTGACAAATTCAAGGTATGTGCTGCAATAATCATACCTTGAATCTGTTGATGTTAAGTTGCATTTGGATATCTCAAAATGTCCATTTCTATCCACAAAACTTGCCAGAATTCATGATTTCTGGGAATATTATTATTATTATTTTTTAAATATTCCAGAGGTGCATGCCCCCAGACACCCCACCACACCCCCCAACCCCTCCCCCTCCTGTGTCCAGCATAGCAGATACATATACTTTTCATCATTTACTTAAATTCTTTCCATCCATTTAGGAGCTTTTTTTCCCTTTATCACTCAAGTGCTTGTTTACATATTACACACACTGTGAAAGGGTTAAAAGGAGATTCTGACCCTAAAGTATCTAAACTGCACCAGTCATTACTCGATTCCCAAGCAGGGTTTTAACCTCACATGTTCCAATAGTTGAGCTGCTCCAGGAGCAAAGGTCATCACCCTCAAAGTGATGAACATGTTTCAACAGTGTATTATTTATGTGATAAGGGCTTTCGTTCTGCTAGCATGCTCAAATGCACACGCGCACACACACACACACAAATTGGCACGGGTTCAGGTGGCCTATGCCCCCGAATCCTCATGCAGTTTATTGAGTCCCATAGTGAGTTGATACTCTGCTAGCGTTTGGTCATCAGTCACCGCCCACATTATGTCCACCGAGCGTCTGTCTCTGATCTCTAGCTGGACACACACCGCCTCCACCCACAGACCGAGTGTTTTTGTGAACGTGCGATTTTTTTGTATGTCCGTTTATGTGTTCCGCATTAAAAAGTGGTTTAATCTAAAATAATAATGTATCGTTCTACCATCAAAAAAAGTGTTGCAGAAGCAACCATTTAGTTTGTCATAATGTTAAATGTAAAATCAGTTGACGACCATAAAAATAAATCTTGCTTCTCCGTTAAGCCAACAGTGATTGTGATTTCCCTCAGCATTTCAAAGCCAAAGGAAAATGGAATGGCATATCTTTGTGTTCTCAAGGATGAATATCCCAAGGCTGGGCCTATCTGAAATGTGCAATGGCCAGCATGTTTGAAAAAATAAATGCAGGCACAGAGCAGTTGAAAGTCTCTGTTCCTCCAAATCAACATATGTATCACGTTGCCTTGCGCATTCAAGTACAAAAAAAAAGAAAGAAAGAAAAGAAAAGAAAAGAAAGAAGAAAAAAAGTTAAAAAGTAAAGAAGCAAAACTGAGCTGCGGCTTGAAACACTGATAAAAGTGCATCGTGTGCTAATCCACGACCCACAGAAACAGATACACTACAGGGCATTGTATGCTAATGCAACCTCACAATGCAAATGAAACTAAACTGAGTGTATACATGTACATGCTCAATAGGGATTATTCACTGTTCGTGGTGATAATGGGCATTTGAATAATAATCACTGAAGGTTCATATATCACGTTGTTATATATCACTTCCTCTACGCCAGTAGTCCGATGAGAACATGTCCCCTAAGGTTTTTGTTGGCATACATTACCAGTTACCTCGGTTTCATTTCGATAAAAGAAATTTCTGAGTATGTGTGATTCCGTGAGATGGAATAAATCGTATGAATACGGTATTAGTACGGGGCACACTGTAGGTTGCTGTTTCTGATCCCTGAGCCTGTGTTTCCCATCAGGCCAACAGGAGAGAAGCATACAAGCGGTGATTGAAAGCCCCCGTCAGTCAAGCCATTCCCCGGCACCGTGGAGTTGTGTGTGAGAAATGCCGATTGCATGACAGAAACGCGCACAAGGATTTTATCCGGCCAGCTGGGGGGAAAAATACTGAGACTAATTCATCTGAGCGCTGTGGTCTGCTTTTCAGTGTGGGCCATTAAAATCAACGACTTTTATCTCAGATAAGGGAGCATTCAGAAAGTTTTTAGTTACTCTATCAGATTCATGAATGCAACTGAACTTTGTTATTATATATCAATATTAAAATGTTTTCAGTACAGTACATATACACAACATTCAAAAGTTTGGAGATAGCCAGTGTGGCAAGCAGGGCAGGGCAGGGCAAGGCAGAGAGCTGCATGAAAACCACACCGCACCGGCCTCGTATCTCATGGATAGGGTTGGGCATCGAGAACCAGTTCCAAGTTTAAGAAATAACACTGTCATTGGAATTGTTTAGAAAACTTGTTTTTCGATTCCAATTATTGTTTCCATACATGCAAGTTTTGGTCCATAGTGGCCACAGTATTTTTGGAAGTGTTTGCCGTGCACGTTTGTTCTGTTGCAGCCATGGAGTACGGTGAGCAGCGCTCAAAAGTGTGACTTTTTTCACATTAAAAAGCCTGGGTCGGTACAGTGATTTTGGTGTGTAGGTAATTGGTCCAGTGACAGAATTTTTGCCATGCATGTCACGGGTTCTGGGTTCTAAGAGATTAATATTTTATTTTAACATAACTTTTTTTTTTTTTTTTTTTTTTTTTTTTTTTTTTTTTTTTTAACTAAAACCAATATCCTGTGCCCTAAAAATGTCTCAATGTAGATTTTGGTGACCTAGGTATATTTACCCAATTAGTATTATTTGAAGTTAGCATTATAAAATACTTAGACATACACCACAAAACTAGTTGAGGGTAAATTAGCCAAAACTTGAAATATAAATTCTGCAATTTTCTGTCGAAAATGCTTTTGATTTAGTTTAATAATTTGCATAGTTTTTATTTATTATTTATTATTTATTATTATATATTTTTTTTTTTTGGTGTTCAGATTATACAGGTTTTTCCAAAATGTTATTTTAATAAAAATACTGATATATTTTCCTCTCAAAATTATTTTTTTTTCACCCCAAGCCCCACCCCCATGATAGAATCAAGATACGAATCAAATCGTGGGTCAAAAATCGTGATATGAAACTGTGGGTTTGGTGCATTGTTACAGCCCGAACTTGAGTATATTTTAGTTGGACAACAACACTATTTCTGGATGACTAGCCTAAATTACATTAAGTGCAAAATTAGTTTTACTAATTTATTATACCAAAAGTACAATTGCAGGGTATTTATATTAAATACATAAATATGTAAATCTATTTGTAGTATACTTATATATATATAAATAATATATATTTATTTATTTTATTTTATTTTTTTGCTGGCTGTGGAACCTTTTCTACTCCCCTGTATGCATCAGCAAACATGCTGATACAACTTAAAGGTCATGTTCTTTTCATGTTGACAGGGCCTTCTGAAACTTTGACGAGGTGGTCCCTCTGTAGGAGCGCACCGTCTTTCCACATGCTATAAAGGAATTAAGCTTCCTATCAAACCTTTGTCAGCTCACTCATGTGCAGTGATTAGAAAACCAAGTAACTGAAATGAAAATACTGGACCCACAACTCGACAGCCAAAGCAGACACTCTGTGAATGAAAACAGTATAGACATCGAGAGGAAAGCATGCTGTATAAACTCAGGAAACATTGCAATAACCTCATTAAAAGATCAGGGAACTTGTAGACAGACTCCTGAACCTGACTCATCTCAAATACTGGCAATTTGAATATCTCTCCACAGCATAATTAATAGACAATATATCAAACATAACAGCAGCACAGTATTTTAACAACAGTTCAGGAATCTAAATAGAAACATACCTTTTTTCCATTATATTTAGAGAGGTTGGTTGCTAGATGGTAGCACTGTTGAAAAGATTTTCATGCAAAATTCTTACACACACTCCTAACCACAAGACTAACAAAACCTTCGTATCAGCAGATGTGAATCTTCAAATTCACATTTCAATGCATTGGTGGTTAAAGACATCTCAAATAAACCAACCACACTTTTAACTCATGAGCCCCAACAATAATGGACTAATTTATACATTTTCATGCATCTTTGATTGAGAGTCAACAGATATTGGTGTTTTTTGTTTTTTTTTTTTTTTTTTTTTTTTTTTTTTGTCATGATGCTGTACATAAAGCTTTTGTCATCTTTTATGTCCATGCAATAAGAACATATTATGTAAACAAACCTGATAAAATCTGCTCTCTATTCAGTTTGGGAATCAATACAAGAAAACAGGATCTACATAGACGTCATCATTGTAGCCATCTGCACCTAATCTTACACTGCATGATAAACAATGGAGAGTTACCCTAATTGAAAGTGAAACGCCTGACCCTTTTCAACCCACCTTGTTTAATTTAAGCTCAGTGATAATCATGAAATGCACTTCCTTTATTAAATTAAACGTGATGCTCGTGAGCTTTGCAAAATGCAATGCAGCAGGAAGGGAGTTTTAACAGTATTGCCATGATGGGATTCAACGTAACCAGGATCTTCATGCTATTTTCTTTCAGTCAAACGTGTGCCATCAGCATGGTGTAGTCTGTCAGCCCTGCGGCATTCACCTGAATGTGTACGTGTCTGTACGTTTGTGTATATATCTATGTGTGTGTGTGTGAGTGTTGTTAGACAGTTCCTTGCCTCCCTCTTGTTTTAAAAGGCACGTGTAATAGCCAGTAAAGAATGGCCTTAAGAGACTCTGGCATGTTGATGCCTGATGCACAAAGGTCATTGATTCAAGGGCCCTCAGCTTTCTCTTAACAATTCGTCGGGATTTTGGCATTTGGTGAGCACACACAGGACAGCTTCCCGACAAGCCGACCTTGACAGCGAATTGGATAAATAAACCTTCAATTTAGCCTCTCTCCTCCCAGCTCCGTGCAACCCGGCAGCTCGTCCCACCGGGAGACTTCACCTATCCATATCGCTCAGCCCGCGCCTTCTCTCCCTGAGCCCGGCACGTCTACGCAGCCTGCCCTCACTCCAGTGACAAACATCGTCTAGCGCACGCACTAACAGCCCTCTCCTGCAGCAGTCAAAGTCAATACAGCTCCCCTCAACAATTTAATGCCAATTCTGTCTTTCGCGCTGTCCGTCCCGAGCTTCGACCACCTCTTCAGCGTTCCTTCAAAATGCAAGCTCTCGACAACCCCCTCTCTACTTTCTCATGAGACGGCAAGGATAGGGGCATCGCTCCATAACGGGTAATGACAAGGCATTTAATGATACTGTCCGAAGTGATCCGCGGCCCGCAGACAGGTAATGCATCGGAGGTGTAGCAGATAAGCATGGCTGCACGGCTGCGTGCTAGTGGTTGTGGGGCGACGGCAGCAATACTGTACCTCTCACAGGCCCTGTGCAGATACCGGGTGACACATGCATTGCTATTCTTTCCTCAGCCCTGCCATGGACCGTAGTTGAATGTAGTCTGATGGAAAGAACCCTTAGCAAAGAGTGTGTATGCATTTTTATATAAGATGAGATGGAGTCAGAGGCATACAGAGAGAGTATACGACAGTCCATCCTTAATATCCATTTTTATTTTATTTTATAATTTTGTTTCACTTTCAATTTCATTTTTTTTCATCATTTTATTTTATCTTTTCGTTTCATTTGATTGAATTTCATTATTTTATTTATTTATTTATTTATTTATTTTGCTTTATTTCATTTCAATTGTGTTACATTTTATTTTATTTTATCATTTGGTTTCAATTTGTTTAATTTTGTTTTATTTTATTATTTCATTTAAATTTATTATTTTATTTTATTATTATTTCATTTAATTTCAGAGTAAAAGCTTGTGGCCAGAAACATTTTTTTAGGATTTTAACAATGAAGACATTTATAATGCTACAATGATTTCTATTTTTTAATGCTGTTTTTAGCATTGATAATAAGAAATTGAAAGAAAGAAAGAAAGAAAGAAAGAAAGAAAGAAAGAAAGAAAGAAAGAAAGAAAGAAAGAAAGAAAGAAAGAAAGAAAGAAAGAAAGAAAGAAAGAAAGATGTATAAATTTCAATATACAAAGAGAATATATTATAATTTACATTCACTCCTTGTCATCTGATTGTTAATTGTAGACTGTTTGCAGAAGGAATTAGGTCACGTGGAAGAGAACTTGATTCATTCTGAAGCTAAAGCCTGTCAGCTGAAAGAGAGGAATGAACAGACAGTGAGATAGAAAGAGAGGCACACAATGCAGAGTGATGGACAAGGGTAAAAAGAGCTGGAGGTTTTGATCATTCGCTCTTGTCATTCTTTAACCATGGCAAGAGAAGAATTGGGAGGGCAAAGAGAGCAGGGGGTAAAGAGAATAAAAAGTACAATGAAAGAGTGAGATGCAGAACTCTCAATGAGAGTTTGAAAGACAAGAGTACTGGATCAGGCTGACACTCTATCCCCACTTTCTCTCTCCTTTTCTCTCAATCTCTCTCAGGCGCCTTTAAATGCTTTCTGAAATTACAAATGGAATGGGGGGGAAAGAGATGTGGTATAGTGTTAATTCTGCAGTTCTACAATGGCACACTAGGAAATTATTACTCTATTAAGGTACCAAGCTACAGGTTTTAACATTTGTGAGGCACCGCACAACTGTGAAAATTTTGCAATTGATCTTGCTACAGTGTCAAGCATAAGTTTGTCAATCCTTTGAAAATATCAGAAATTTTGCATTGATTACTCAAATGTTGTCTAATCTTAATTTGCATTGATTACTCAAATGTTGTCTAATCACAATTATGGACAAACACAATCTGACATAACTAATAACACAAACAACTGTACATATTTGGAATTAGAAAAACAAAGTGAAAAAGTGTTATTTCAAGCACGTTGTGTCCACAAAGCATGTTTTAGTGAAAATGTTTTTTTTTGAAGTATCCATGCAAACTATAATTCATGTGAACTTCTTTGAAACATTAAGAAACATTTCTGGTAACACTTTACTATTCCATTGTTAATGAAGAACTACACTGGAAAGAGTAGTGTAAAAATAACATTTTACTATTATCAAACAAGAAACTCTTAATAAATTAGTAAGCAATAGTACTCAGTTGAATGCTACATATAGCTAATCAATAACTATACTGTTTTTTTTTTCATACCTCCCAGAGGACTTAAGAACTACATACAGGTTAATAATTAATGTGAATAATTCATAATGTATAAATAATTATACTGATTTGTAAACACTTAAATTACACTTTTATTTATTTTTATGATAAATAAAGTCACATGAAATATAAACATTTAAATGGTGGCTGTCATAAAAACTTGCCAGATTTATTCAAACATGCATTAAATATTGAAGAACATTAAAGGAGAACTCGGAGCAAAACGAACCGTTGGTCTAATGACACATTGGTACCTAGTCAACCATTCTCTGAGATTTGTTTTCATGATAATTGAATGTAAAGAGTTTTATCTCTAAAAACTGTTTAGATTATAATGCTAGAATATAGGGGCATTATAATAAGTAAAAGGGTTAGTTCACCCAAAAATGAAAATTAAGTCATTAATTATTCACCCCCATGCTGTACCAACCCCGTAAGACCTTCGTTCATCTTCGGAACACAAATGAAGATTTTTATTTATTTGTTTTTTTTTTAATTTGAGAGGTGGAGCACTGCTACATAGGCTCCTAAATGACTGAAAGTTTATCAAGCGACGAGAATACTTTTTGTGCGGAAATGAAACAAAAATAACAACTTTATTCGACTATTCCTTTTCTTCTTTGAATAGGATGAAATTTCCTTATTCCTTTATATCTGAGGGACTCGCGTGTGATATATGTCTCTTATTAGCAATCGTGACCTGCTTCATACCACTGTAATGTTAAAAAAACATGAGTTTTTTCACTAATCCATAAACATCAAAGATCCATCAGCTTGACAGCAGTCCCATCATTCATCTCGACACTGCGTCATAAACATACGCCTTTGTTATTGATGGAAACTCTGCCCTCTTATGGCCAAAAAAGCTACATATTGTAGTTTTAAGAATCGATATCTGTTTGTAAAAATGAAAATCAATTAAAATCGAGAAATCTTTATTTTTTACCAGCCCTAGTATTTCCAGTATAAGAATGCTGTTGTAATGCATTTCACCAAATTGTTAACATCATGCTAACTATCATACTAACTAGTAAATGTTTCTCTGCTGCAAAAGAATGAATGAAAGTGACTAATTAAAAAGGAAATGGATCAAGTAAACATGATGATATGGTGAATCCTCTCTCTGTGGTCTTAACTGAAGCCTGCTGGCTGGAGAGAGACAAGCTGTTTGTGTGCTGTCTGACAGGAGGAAATGACTGTTATCATAGCAAATGAAATCAAGACAGCATGGGGTCATGTGATGGTCTCGAACCCCCTCACTCTGCTAGTGATATTATGAGGTCTCAGAGCACAGACCAGACAGAGTCCTTCTCTTTATTCAAGCTACATTACTATCATTTGGCCAGGGAAAGTGGCTGAATCTTAGAAGAGCATCACAAGGATTCATACAAGTTTATTGACAATGGCTGCTAGGGAATTAAGGTCAAAGTTGAATTGAAGTTCAAGTTTCAACAAATTTAACGTTTATGTCTCTATCATCAATTTATTGCATTGCATTATATGTTACTTTATGGAAAAAAGTATTTTCTCTTAAAACATACTCCAATAATATTTGTTTACAACAGTGTATGGGCCATAAAAGCTTGATGCAGTATATCAAATATGATAGACAACATAAAAACATATAGGAAAACTTAGACTTTCGATCATGTTTTACCTAAAGGTTTAATAAACATTTCTGAGTATCGTTTTATGTCAAGCTTTACAGGGTTAAAGGAGTGTGTGAGGATGCAGATGAAGGTTTAGGTAGGATCTCAGACAGCTCTAATGACACCTTCAGCCATGAAAGCGGAACCTGGCTCTCCCTCTCCCTGACAGTAATAATGACTGGCTTTGCATAAACCTGTGTCACTCGCAGCAAAATACACCAGGCCAACTTCATCATATAATTAAACCCTGCCTACAGTATCTCATAATAAATGCATGTAGTGCTAATAGCTACCTCTCCGCAGCACCTCAGCTTTGATTTAGCCATTGCGTTACTGGAGGTATGTTTTTGTCCTGCCTTTCATTCCTTTCCTCTTTTTTTAATTTAATCTCTGATTGAAGTACTACTGTTGTTTGAGTGGATATATGGGAATTAAGTGGTCTCAAAGAGAGAGAGAGAGACAAAATCAAGTGGGAGACTGGCCAGCTGAAAGGTGGATGAATCAATTCATTCTTACTGCCTTAGATTTGTATGTGTTGTGCATTCAACTATTTGTGTGTGTGTGTAAGACAACAGGTGAGTGTCTCTGTTGTCTTAAAGGCCCCGAGGGCTGCCTGGGGGCCTGCCTGAAGTGTCTGTTCTTACACATCTCCCAACATCAGGAAGGAGAGCAGACATAGCACACTAGCCTGCAGCAAACACACACAGACACACACACTAACCTGTTTTATTAAGCTTTCTTGTGCATATAAACAAGCTCACACCAACACCTCCTCCCACTTTAATTCACTCAGCTCTTTACGACATTATAACAAAACATAAAAACACAAATATACACCTCCATATTTCCCTCTCGTTCTCGAGTCGCTGCTCTGCCGGTATCTTAGCAGAGGCTGTCCGCACTCTTGATTCCCTGATTTTATTTGCATGGCATAAGTAAATACATCAAGATGGCTTAGTAATGCGTACAGCAAGGCCACAGCCCCACAAATCACCTGCAGCGCTGGCCTACGCCATCACTCATGCGCCCCGCACTTTACAACACAATTACCCGCCGCCTGACACAAATAAGCTGGGCCCAGCAACCTGCAGCAAGCTAATTACAGCCCAGCATGGCCCGCCTCCCATTAAAACAGTGACAGCCTTTGTGCCACTGCCACCACCAACAAACCGCCACTGCCCACAGAGCTGATGAGGATCTCATCTTCTGATCTTCAATCAACACTGAAATCAGACACATCCTGACCAGTTCGTTTTGCACATGACTGTGTCTTATGCTAATGCACAGCACGTGTGTGACACCAACACAAAGCATTTCGGGTACGAGTTGGACTGGTACGGAATTGCAAAGTCTGTCACTGTGAAGGCCAATTGCTGCACTGAGATCAAATATGATAGTCGACAATGTTGTGACAATACTGTGAAATTCAAGTATAGCATTCAGGGCTGGGCGATAAAACGATAATTATTGCGATATTTTTTTTCTCGATAAAACGATATCAAGAGGTCCATAAATGTTCGATAATGTTTATGCGCCAAAAGCGGAATGAAACTTATTTGAACGGCGCGCCACATGGAGCATTTATCCGCTGGACTCAAAGTCCAAATGGCAGCGCACTGAGCGCAGCGCAAGCTCACGCAGACTCGCACTCTGATCGTCTCGCTCACGAGATCCAGTGAGAAGCGCTTGAGTTCAACGAAGAACACAAATGTCAAGTTTAAACCGGTTTAAAGGCAGTTGAAACAGTTTAAACCGGTTTGAAGGCAGCTGACAAAAAGGAGAAACACTATGTGCAACGATACAGTCAGAACCTGAATTGATACTGAATTCATTTAGCCTACCATGGATTTACTGTAAGGTTTGCCTAGTAATATTAACTGCACCATGAAATTTGGGATATACATATTGAATTGTATAATATTATTAATGTAGACAATGTATTACATGACTAATACAGTAAATACAGTATTTAATAATACTGTAGGCTACTGTTTTTCATACAAATACCACAGAAACCATAAAGTTAAGCCATGATAGTGAGGTGCTAAGTTATAAGCTATACCTGGTTTTATCTGTGGTTATCATGATCTAAATGCATGATACTGGATGTCTAATGGTTAATTTTAATACAACTCAAACAGTCAGAATATTACATTTTACCAAATAAAAATGGTCGTTACATTAAAAAAAAGAAAAAAAAAACATGTTACGGTTTTTGTATGAACATAAATTTAAATAGTTTAAAAACACAATTAACACTCTGGTTTATACAACGTTCACTTAGGAGCAAAAATCTGCCTTTAAACTTGAAAGAAATAAAGATTTGACATATATCGTGATAATTATCGGGAAAAAAAAAATTATCGTGATATTTTTTTGGAGCCATATCGCCCAGCACTAATAGCATTCAGATTACAGATTACAAAACACAGGTACAGTCATACAGGCTTGAAATGACATGACATTGTTTGTTGAATTATCCCTTTAAGATCATGACAGAATGGGGCGGTGCATTTCATTCAGCCCTGAGGGGGTGCTGTGGTGCACTTCATCGTAGTCAGCAGGGTGTAGCTTGGGATGTGCCCGTGAAACTGCTTTTAATTAACATTAATGATGCCATGGGCCTCAGTCACAGGATGATCAACCCTACATACCACAAGTGTATCACAAGAGTGGCTGACGGTGGGAAAAGTGGTGACACAAAAAAGAGAGACAACAGCCCCCTTTACTGTACCTCCCTCATTGGCGGAATAAAATATGCAATGATAGCGGATATTCCGGGCTCCTAATTACCAAATGTTTACAGTGCACCGCCTCTATCTCTACCCTTAGGCCTCTGTTCCCTGAACCTGAGATCTCAACAAAGGAGGTAGAAAAACTGAGGCAGAGAAGAAGAAAAAAAAACATGTCAGGCATTTTACTTTGTTCCATGAGCACAGAGGAGAAAAGCACAGCCATCCTGAGTGCCCATGATATGTTCTCACAAATCCCTGAGGAGACTCTATTCAGACACACAGAACTGGACCTTTGGCTAACTTATTCCAAATGTGCAGAAACCGAATTAATACAACGGTCTTTGCATCCTTAATTACCATACTGGCCTTATGTGGATGTTCTGTACTGCCAGTAATGACTTTACACAAAAGAGGAAGCACATCCGAAATTTCCCGTTTATTTTGCAAATCGCACAGACACAGCTTTTAATCTCTCATTTCGAGAGGTTAAAATGAATAAGTTTGTGTCAAACAACTACTACTGTCAGTCTCAAGCCCCACCTGCATGGGTGGCAGAGCTTTGTTTTTGTTCTTTCATGTTGAAGCTAAGATCAGGGAGAAAGAAAAGGTCAAATACTTTTGGGTTTGTGTTTATGTGTCATGCATTTCATTGCCATTTGTTTGTTCTTGCCATCCATGGCTGCCAGAAATAAAAAAAGGAGTGCCTGAAACGAGACCCTTCTAAAGTCTTTAGCATTTTTTAGTGGTAATAAAAAGAGCAAACCCTCTTGAGTTTGAACAGTATAAAAGAAGCAGAAATATTTCCTCTGCCTTGTCCCTACCCCCTCTTTTGACTGCAATGGTGAATTAAAGACATATTTTATGTCACTGCTGACATATATGTTGTGCCTTAAACAATATGAACTATGTGTTAAGACATAAATTGCTTATACCACTGGATTTCTTATTGACACTTCAATCCTAGATTTTTAGAGAAAAAAATGGTCACATTTTCTCCAGTGCCAGCAAATGTGGCAGCGGATTGTCATAAAACATCTATGATTGGAAAGACGATAAACCACAGCGTTGTGGCATGCAGTTAACTAACACAGGTTGATAACTTTCATACATGTTGGACATTCTTAATTTTGGGGGGTTTGTGTTAGAATCCTTCATAAAATTGTATATACACTCACCGGCCACTTTATTAGGTACCCCATGCTAGTAATGGGTTGGACCCCCTTTTGCCTTCAGAACTGCCTCAATTCTTCATGGCATAGATTCAACAAGGTGCTGGAAGCATTCCTCAGGGAGTTTGGTCCATATTGACATGATGGCATCACACAGTTGCCGCAGATTTGTCGGCTGCACATCCATGATGCGAATCTCCCGTTCCACCACATCCCAAAGATGCTCTATTGGATTGAGATCTGTTGACTGTGGAGGCCATTTGAGTACAGTGAACTCATTGTCATGTTCAAGAAACCAGTCTGAGATGATTCCAGCTTTATGACATGGCGCATTATCCTGCTGAAAGTAGCCATCAGAAGTTGGGTACATTGTGGTCATAAAGGGATGGACATGGTCAGCAACAATACTCAGGTAGGCTATGGCGTTGCAACGATGCTCAATTGGTACCAAGGGGCCCAAAGAGTGCCAAGAAAATATTCCCCACACCATGACACCACCACCACCAGCCTGAACCGTTGATACAAGGCAGGATGGATCCATGCTTTCATGTTGTAGACGCCAAATTCTGACCCTACCATCCGAATGTTGCAGCAGAAATCGAGACTCATCAGACCAGGCAACGTTTTTCCAATCTTCTATTGTCCAATTTCGATGAGCTTGTGCAAATTGTAGCCTCAGTTTCCTGTTCTTAGCTGAAAGGAGTGGCACCTCAAAGTTCGACGTACTGTCCGTTCAGAGATGCTCTTCTGCCCACCTTGGTTGTAACGGGTGATTATTTGAGTCACTGTTGCCCTTCTATCAGCTTGAACCAGTCTGGCCATTCTCCTCTGACCTCTGGCATCAACAAGGCATTTCCGCCCACAGAACTGCTGCTCACTGGATGTTTTTTCTTTTTCGGACCATTCTCTGTAAACCCTAGAGATGGTTGTGCGTGAAAATCCCAGTAGATTAGCAGTTTCTGAAATACTCAGACCAGCCCTTCTGGCACCAACAATCATGCCACGTTCAAAGTCACTCAAATCACCTTTCTTCCCCATACTGATGCTCGGTTTGAACTGCAGGAGATTGTCTTGACCATGTCTACATGCCTAAATGCACTGAGTTGCCGCCATGTGATTGGCTGCTTAGAAATTAAGTGTTAACGAGCAGTTGGACAGGTGTACCTAATAAAGTGGCCGGTGAGTGTATATATATATATACACACACACACACAATTTATAACTTACACTTTTAAATGGTAGTTTGTATACATAAAAACAGTAATTCATTTTTTAAAAACATTTTATATCCGATCTTAACACCACGTTCTAGTGTTTGAGCTACAGGGATTCTTTTAGATGTGTGGTCTTTCTGGAGTCCAGGACTGGAGGGTCGGTGTTCTCAGAACAGAGCCGTGATACAGCACAGGCAATATGATTAGTTACGGGTGAAATCCTTAACACATGCTGAATCCTGCATTATCACAGATAACCACACACTCAAACGGAGGAAGACTGAGTGTGAGTAGCAGCTCTCCGTCTCTCTGCAATGTGGCCATCAGTAGCTCGCAATTGTGGAGGAGGAAAACGACTGCGTGCCATTCCATCGTTAATGTGTCTGACACATAAATCAGAATAACGAACAGCTCACCCTCAACAAACACTTTCTCATTACTCTCGCTCACTCGTTCTCTTCTCTGCTTTCTTGCTCACACACTCATACACAACATGTTTCCTCTCGGCCGTGATTGAGAACTTCCTGTCTCCGGTCAAGCCTCTCTCTCTCTCTCTCTCTCTCTCTCTCTCTCTCTCTCTCTCTCTCTCTCTCTCTCTCTCTCTCTCTCTCTCTCTCTCTCTGAAGACACTGCCCCTTTTCTCCTTGGCTCATGAATATTCAAATCCCTGTAATATGATGTCCACATTTACAACGTCAAAAACGTAACAGAAGCAGCCTGTTCATTTCCAGTCATCACCTGATCATAAAGACTGAATCGGTCTCAAATCCCAGAATGCCTCAGTGTCTGCGGCCCTGACTCCTGCTCCACTGGGGCTGTGTCTCATAGCAACCTGGTGTGTTTCCCTTCAAACAGGAACCCGCAGACAGACTGCTGTTGTTTTGCCCTACTCTGTCATTACTTCTCATTGACTAAATGATGGATATAGCAGCCCAGCATGACAGTGGTAGTGATAGGAACCAAAGCCTTTAGGGTAAGGTGGATCACGCCAGGGCGATAAACACACCATAAGACTCTGGAACAAGTCTCTAATATTTGACAATGGTTTCACAATAGAAATGTTAATTGACTAACAGTATTATCAAAGTATTATTACTGTATTTGATGCAAACCACTTGAATTTTTGTCAAATATCTAATAATATCATGATTCGTGTAATACATAAGTGAATGTGACAAGAAAAAACATTAAAAAAAACCTTTTTTGCATATTAGGTACAGAATTAAGGATATGGCCACATAAGATATACAGTTGCGACCAAAATTTGTAAGGGTGCGACTATTTTTAATTTTTTTTTTTTTTTAATTTTAGCGAATAAGATTGTTCCTAGGTCGCACCGGTGCATAGCCTAGACATCTAGAGGCACCCTAGCGGCAGCAAAAATTATTTTGCAGCCAGTGTGGTCTAGCAACTTTCCGTTGGCTGTCGAAGTGGTAAAAACAAACTCTGGTCAGGCCAATCACATCGTGAATAGAGCTGGTGGGAGGGATTAACACAATGACGGCAGAGTTGACGGTTCCTTGATTTCCATAGGTGATTTCCCTGATACTTGAAAACAAACAAGATGCTGCTGGCGAATAGCTGCTTCCGATTCGGCTTTGGTCGCGACTCTGGATGACTTAAAATTAAGAGAATGTCACTTAAATCATTCTTAAAAGAGGAAGATTTGTTCAGAGTTTTAACGACCGAATACGGCAAAAGTTTAATATATCAACTTGTTTCGCTAGAGGGAAAACGCATGGGACTCACTCAGGCACAGCCATTCGTTGCTCTGGTTGGTCAGGCTAACCGGTGCACCTAACGTCCTCACACCAGCTACCTCTCCACGAACGAAGCGATTGTTCTCCTTTGACGGAACTCACACTCGTGGTTGGATCATATCGTGTTCTAAACCAATCAAAGACAGAGATAGGATGGGTCTTTGCCTCTGATTGGCTTTGATCCTGATATTCATGTAGGCCTACACTGCTCGTCCTCTGTGCTGTGTGTTTGAAATTGCGACCTGAGCACCAGAAAATCAGGCTTCGTTTAAACTATCAGTAAAATGTGACCCATTTCCAATGATTTGCTCATATGTGACAGATTGGATGTGCTTTATGACCGTCTAAACAGGAAAAAACTAGGGCTGGGAAACGATTAATCGCGATTATTCGCATCCAAAATAAAAGTTTGTGTTTACATGATATATGTGTGTGTGTAGTGTGTATAATTATTTTGTATATTTAAATACACCCATGTATATATTTAAGAAAAATGTGTTATTAATATATCAAATATTTATATTTATGTATAATATTAATTTTGTATAAAAATATATATAAAGTATATGAAGAGTTCAGATGCAAAAGCCTCTAAGTGCCATTTGAAATTTTCTTGTAAAATGATCATTTTTATCAAGCTTGTATATTTAAGTTCAGTAATTTCACTTAAACGGCAATGAAGATTACCTATTAATTGTCATTTAAGTGAAATTACTGAACTTAAATATACAAGCTTGATAAAAATGGGCATTTTAGAAGAAAATTTCAAATGGCACTTAGAGGCTTTTGCATCTGAACTCTTCATATACATGCAAATATTTCTTAAATGTTTACATGCATATTCTTATATTTATATATACAAAATAATTATACACACTACACACACATAAATCATGTAAACACAAACTTTTATTTTGGATGCGATTAATCGCGATTAATCGTTTCCCAGCCCTAGAAAAAAACGCATGCATTCAGATATTTCAAGATTCAGAATTTAGGTTTCAGGCCTCATTCATATGTTGAAATAATCAGATATAAATCAGATATGCCAAACCAACTGTCATGTAAACAGTCAGATCGGATTTTCTAAAGTGTTAGGCTACGTCTCCGAGAATTAATGGCAAAAGCAACCCCGACAGGCATCTGCAAAGGGACGGATGGCCAGACAATCATTGTGTCGTCGTAGGAGAGGAATGTGGACAAACGTTAACAACATATCAAAGGTTGGCTTGCTCTTCCTAAAATTTCGGACCCACAGCTCCTCGTTAAAGCCTGCCACGATCTCATGAAAGTGCGTCTATAGCACAAATTTTATTTATTGCGCCAAATCAGAATTGGGCATCAAGACCTCCAGTGTAAACAAGGCTACGTAAATCAGCATCAGCAATATAGACGAAAGAAAACAGAGGAAGAACAATGTAAATATATTTACTTACACCTTATTCTTGTTTAAATTCAGTTACATAATATATATGAATATGGAGCGTGATAAAAATGTGATCTTGAAATTGTGGCACACCTACATTTTGTGCTGGTGCACCTAAATAAAAAAAAAGTTTGGCGCACCAGTGTAACCAAAGCAAAAAGTTTGTCTGGAGCCCTGTACAGTATTCGAAAATGGGTGTTTTGCTTTAAAATGCTTTCCATCCATTCCACATTAGCATTTCCAAGTGTTTTCAAGAGTTTCTTGTCCACACTGAAACACTGGAAAATGCTTAAATCATTTTATGGTGCAAAACATAATAAAAGCTCACTGAGATGATACACAGACAATGTTCTCAAGCTATATTTCTGGCACAATCATTTTATTAGCTAAATTTCCAACTTACTGGTGCATTCAGCTCATAGCCTACTGAATCTCATTCCACTTATGGGCGAAAAAAACAATTGCCATCAGGTTTCGATGCAGGACAGCAATTGTGAGTAAATATTCTTTCATTTTAGCAGCAATGTAATTATAAAAAGTAACATTTCTCTTCCACAACAAAAAGCAAGTGAATAGCACATACCAGGCACATGTTGGCATAACAATAGGTATATCAATAGATTATGGATACAATATGCGTCACATGACTAAACACAAGTCAGAGTTTTTGAACACAGTCCATACGACAATGCAAAAATGGCGTTTCCAAATGTAATCCTCCTTGGAGAGCGTTTTCAAAAAGCTCAGGACAACAACGACTGTCTCGATGTAGAAGGTCAAAAAGTCAAGATGCGTATTAAAAAATGATTTGGATTAATGTAGACGTAAAAAATGTGAATGTGTACATTTTTAAAAAAATATATAATTTGCAAACAGTTCAAATGCATTGCTTTACAATAAATTTGAGTTCTTTTAATTATGTATTTATGTTTCTTTATTCCAAATCCCTTTAACTCCTATAATTATTTAATTCCTTTAAAAAGTCCATTACTGCCATCCTCCCTAATGTTCAAAGACATAGTCAAAGCCTTGGATTACACAGCCCAAGCAAGGCCTGTACTGTAGGCCGATAATGGGAGAGATACGCATCTGGAGACTGACGGGTGGTGGGTGCGCATGAGGCGAAAGGTTCTGATATGACTGGCACTTAAATGCGAACATATATTGACACACACACACACACACACACACACACACACATTCCCCTCAATATTAAACAAGACAATAAAGTAGAGGAGTAAAAAAGGGGGTGACACACTATAGTTTGTTGTGACATCCTCTCCATAAGCCCCCAGTTCTTCTTTCAAACTGTGCCAAACTTTTGAAGAGAGACTCTCTCTTTCTCTCTTTTTGTCTACATCTCTCACTCAGTTCATAAATTCCCCCCTCCCATCAAGGAATACACCCACACACACCCCTCTGCACGGCTCCACAGATCTTGGCACATCCCCTTCTTTCTGACAGGCAAATCAAACCAATGTGAGTGATAGAGAGCAGAGCAGTGTGTGTGCGTGTGTATGAGGGATAACAATCAAAAGAATGAGAGAGTACAGGTGTTTGGGTTTACGAGACAAGCACAGTTGCCTGGGTCTTTGACAGCTGTTGATGTTATCACAGACACTTATTGGCTGCGAGTTTGAAAGGCAGCCGGGGGGGTTGGGGAGATTGGGCGAGAGACACAGGGAGAGAGTGAGAAAGAGAGTCAGAAACTAGAAGTTGGAAGAGGGGGAGCAACGGGCCTCCCCTTTGAAACCTCCCTGTGCTAGATAACATTTGGCTGAACTTTCCAATGTGAACCTCCTCCTGACATGCAGCAATCTGAGAGAGAGAGACAGAGAGAGAGAGAGAGAGAGAGAGAGAGAGAGAGAGAGAGAGAGAGAGAGAGAGAGAGAGATGAAGACGAGTAGAAAAAAAAGTATTGACTGCAGCGTTTCACGTCTATTAGGAGTAGCAGAAGAGGGGGTCCGGTCTAGAGGGGTCGTGGGGGAACGTCTCACCAAGCTGACAGGCGTCACGTTAATCAGGAGGAAATGCTTTCGCTTGAGTCCTAGCACACACTTAACCAGAGGTCGCAGCACAAAACAATGAACGGAACAAAAAACACAAGAGTAAAGCAGTCAAACTAGAGTGGCCATTAGCGGCAATCTGACCAGCTTCATATAAAGCCTCCCTGTGCCTTTTTTCCATCACTTTGACATGCAATCAGACCAAAACAAAACAGACGTAATGTGCAGCTATGGAAAGGATGTGCATTGGCCTCATGTGACAGTTCAAGGCCTTTCATTCTGCAGCAGTGGGCCTCCCAGCATTTACAGTTACAACTGAAAATTCGCACATGAGCAGATTGTCCCATTAGAACTTTAAAAATCATATCAACAATCAATGAATTGACCATAACTTATGATAAGAATAACAATATAAGATGTCCTTTAATGCAATTTTGTTGATACCCAAATACTTGAACCCTGCTTCTATAGGGAGCCACTGTCCTGCTTGTAGAACTTGTAATACGCTCTATGCACGAACCCTGCTGACGTATGTCAGAAAGAATCTCAACCAGCTTCTTAACTTCCGCTAGCGCGTTCTGCAGGCAAAGTATATAGCGGCAACACTTTAATAAAATTCATTTTCTCAGAAACGGAGGCAACGATTTTAGAAACTGATTCGCTAGTCGGATTTCGCACGATATTAGAGAATACTCACCCTCAAAGTTGTTGATATAGCTCGAAATATATATTTTAAATAACTTCTCTTTTTTACTCTAATGTGTGACAGCTAACTGGCTCACAGTGTTGTTAACATCATTCACGTTAACCGCGAAAATTTTTATAAACAGTGAGTGTAATTTGACACTATCTCCACCTAACGCAAAACCGGCTTCTGACCATAGACTGACGCAGCACCGGAAGTAAGTGGGCGTGCTGAGACAAACCCGGAAGCGATCGTGCATAGAGTCTATTAGTGTGTAAACATTTTTTTTTTTTCTGTGAGCTACAACTTGTACCACCTGACCAATGGAGATTTCAGGTGTATTCGACTTGAAGCGACATTGTGCAGATCGATTAGTAATATGACATCAAAACACCACGAGAGCAATTCGAGGTTTATTTACGGTAATTACGACATGGCATGAACACAGCATGATTTCTAAAGGAAAGTAAGTGAAAGTGATGCTTAAAATTCAGCTTTGCCATCACAGGAAAAATAATACATTTTAAAATATATAAAAATAGAAAATAATTAATTTATATTTAATATGACCCTTTTCGCTGTATTTTTGATTAATTAAAAATTGCTCCAGTGAACATTTTTTTTTTATCTTACCAAACCCACACTTATGAACTTGTCTTAGAAATATATTGCTTTTCTTGTATGCATTAAAACATAATAAAAAGAACGATTATCTGAATCAGGTTTTATCTTTGCCAAAACCTGAGACAGATGCCCAAAACAATCCTCACTGAAGCTGTTCTGGTCGAACTGAAACAATCACAGACCTTGTTAAAATAAACATCAGATACTCTTTCCCTATGCAATCAAATGTTCAAAATTTCAGGGTTAAGAAGGCCTATGACAAGTTTAACAAATATTCCAATTAAAAGATCAACCACTAATCTGAATATGAATATAGACATATAGACAAGCTGTAAGATCAGAATGTTTAGTGGAATTTTTCATATTTTACTCTATTGTCAGAAAGCTCGGTTTTCATTGAGAGTATTTTACTGGGGAAGAAGTTTTTTTTTTTTTTTCTTTTTTCTTTTAAAGTTATAGTATGCTTTCATAATAAAATAAACGCTTATCCAAGATCAAGAAAAATTTGCTACCTAAAGATATATCCCCTTTTCATGCATATTTAAATTCTTTCTAGTGAGCCTTATCCTGATCCCTCTCATTCCTCAGGCAACAGACAACTCAAAGAAACCAAGATACAAGCCAGCCAAAAGTAGGCAGTGAGACCACAGGATTTCCCTCTTATACTATTTTCCCTTTCAGTTGAAGACAAAACATAGATCTTGGCTGCAAAACTGGAAAGGATGGCATGTTACACAAAATCTTTTTTTTTTTTTTCCCTATTCCACTTCTCTCTTTTTTACCCTTTTTCTTTTATTCAGGTTATGTTAATTTGCTCTGTGTAAGTGTTCTCAATGGATAATCTGTATGGTAATGGGTCATACTCATCCAACACCACATATAAAAATGTCAGACTCCGTAGGAGTTAAAAAAAAAAAGAGAGAGAGAGAAAATGAGTCCCTGTCTAACTCTTGCTCTATTTTCTTCCACAAAATATTAATTTCCACCTCAGATGCTAGTGATTGATACTCAGCATGGTGAACTAATAGCTGAAATTATATTTGGTAATAATTCATGTTCGGCGGTCTCCTGTGAGCTCTGTGTGGCCCCCCTGTCTAATTCAGCTTTAGGAAGCCAATATGAATTTCATGTTTAACCAAGTTCTACTTGATTTCTACAGGGATCACTCTCCAACTATACACTTTTGCTCTGTACAAATTCATATTCTAAGGCCTTTTAAGGTTTCCATGTCATTTGTCATAATGACATAAATGATTCATAAACCGCGCACCTCATCTCAGCTTGTTCGTTCATTAGCGCTTTGCTTCTCGTAACAACATCCACGTATTCGGGCCTTGCACGCATTTTATTGTTTGTGTCTGTGTGTGTTTGCATGGCACTTTTTTACATATGCATATTTTAAATGAGCGACATATCAAAGCTCCACAAAGGGAAGGAGAATAGGAAGTGGTCATTAAGGAAAAGAGCAATACATGTTTCTCACTTTTTTTCTCTCTCCTAATACAACAGATGACAAATTACGTCCCCCAGGTTGCTCTTGTTATTCCACAATTACAGCAGGTACGAGTGTAAGGGTTGTCTTCCCCCACAGGCTTTTTTAATGCTGCTGAACAAATGATGACGGACTGAAGATGGACAAGATATTTTAAATGGGCTATATGCACACATAAGTTCCACATTTGACGCAAGGACGCTCGTCCATTTCCGGTTGTGGAGATTAAAGCGGAGGAAAACTGAGGAAAATGGGATTATGGCAGAGTCTTCAAAATTTACTGTCCTCCCGTCTTTGAAACGAAACGTACATACGTTTAGATGTAATTTTATATATAGTTATGTTTATTTAATATAATATTAAAAAGAAGCATAAACACAACGAGGGGTGTCTGTTTTATCTGTTTTTGTGACTAACGTTTCTTTAGTATAACTATGGGGTATAAAATTCAATATATATTCTCAGTATTGCATTGGACTCTACGATCGGCGGAAGTTATCGAGCATCCTTACACCTTCACCGGAAATACCGCCGTACATAGAGCCCATTACAAAAATAACTTACAACATGCACTACCGCTCAAAAGTTTGGGGTTGCTAAGATTTCTTATTGTTTGTTAAAGTATCTTATACTCACATAGGCTGCATTAACAGAGTCTCATCCCAAGACGTCATACAACTGACGCTTTTGACCATACGTCAACATCCGCCGTTTTAGGGTATCCTTAAACGTCGGTTACATGACGATCCTGGGGCGTCATCCAACTGACGCTTTACCTTAAACATCAGTTACAGTAGGTGACGGGGTAGGTTTAGGTCTGGGGTAGGGTTAGGATTAGATAACGTCATCTAACCGACGTTTAAGGGTACCCTAAAACGGCGGATGTTGACGTATTGTCAAAAGCGTCAGTTGTGTGACATCACAAAAAGAGCAAGGCGAGCATTTGTAGCTGCCTTTTGAAGCTGCACTGAAACTGTCATTTGGACCTTGAACCGTTTGGGGCCCATTGAAGTCCACTGGAATGTTTTCATCAAAAACCTTAATTTCTTTTCGACTGAAGAAAGAAAGACATGGACATCTTGGATGACATGGGGGTGGGTAAATTATCAGTATTTTTTTTTTAAGTGAACTTATACTTTAAACCACAATGTGTTGGTGGCCTAAAAGGGAGGGTGCTACAAGTTAATTTAAAGTGAACATGGTTCTGCATTGCAGACAAGGAGGGGTTGGACGAGGTTAGGTTTGAGCTTATTGGGTGTCAGTCAAATCTCCTCTTGTGCATCTGCCACAAATAAAAATAATAAAGTGCAGCCCAGAGGATACACACTCATCAACAAGTGTTTTCAATCACTGCTAGCCTGTGATGCTTGAGGAATGGCGGGGGGTTGGAACGGGATGTGTCCCATTGGCCATGAAAAGTGAGCCTGAGTTTGGCTCTGTTTGAAACAAAGGAAGATTTATCTGCAGATTTGACAAAGTTCACATACAGTGTCAGTAACGGCCTGAGAGGATGACCATCACCCCAACCGGAGAGGTGTGTTTGGTTTAAACCTGTGTTATTGTTAGCAAGAGTCATGGGATGAGAACATAAGCAGCAAAGCTGTCCAAACTATCAACAAAATTCCAGTCTTCTGCAACTTTAGTATATTGATTGAATGAGTGTCTGTTTATAATATATACCTGTACGGGTTCTGTGTTTCTGTTCACTTGTCTGTCTGCATTCATCTCATCTGTTCTCCAAACTTCTTCAGGATCTTTTCCACCTGAATAGCTCTAGCAGATGAGCCGCCTTATTAACTGAATCCGAATGAGCTCAGAATGCATTGCATCTGCAAAAATTAATTATGCACTTTATGATTTTAATAATATGAAATGAAAAGAACAGAAGGAAGGATGGGAAGGGGGGGAGGGGGGGGCAGGTTTTGTCTTTTATCATGAAACCCTTTCCAAATTTAGAAGTGCTGTGTGGAGAAGCTTCCCTTTTGCTTTGAGGTAAGAAGATTTTTTGACTTAAGGAAAGAAAGGGGAAGGACAAGAGGAAAGGAATTAAAAAGGGATGAGCGAGCCCCCAACCACTGGCTCGTTTTGGTAATTAGCTATAGCCACCTCAGCGTTTTTTAATGAAACATTTCTGAAGACCGCAATCGGAAGTTGCTCATCTCTCAAACTCTCTTTCTATTGTGGTTCAGGTCTTCGGGACAACTCAACAACTGTCCCATCTGAGCGTGCACAGCATATGCGTGAAGAAGAAAAAGTGTGTGCGCGTGTGCTTATGCGCATTAACTTGTGAGTGTGTCTTCCTTCTTAAACAGCCCGCTAATCACACAAATTATTGCATCTAATTACCGCACAGGCTCTAATTAATTCCTCCAGTATCACATCATTTAGTACGCATTCACACCACAGCACCTGTTTTCGGCAAATCCACACCGTTAATTTGCTTATAAAACAAACAGCATTAGCATAAAATGTTTAATAATGTGTTTAACCATTTGGCTGTCCCGTGTCTCGGCAACACAGAAGAGGTCAGCCGATAGCGAGGCCGCCCGCATCACCCACACCATTGTTCTGGGTCCAACCCCATCGCACTCCAGTTCATATTAATAAAACGAGATCACTCACCACTAATTAATACAAGCATGCACTGCTAATTACTGCTCTGTACAACAAGCCGGCTGATGAACCCCTTTTAGAAAGAAGGAGAGGAGAAAAGAGGACGAAAGAGACAAGAAGGCAAGCACACCGTAAGTAGCTTGTAGGAAAGAGCTAAATGGGTCACAGACAGGGAGAGAAGGATCAAGATGATAAATGGATAATCATGATCTGATAAAATGTGTTAGCGATGTAATGCAGTGGTGACACTTTGATTCTTTGAACTGACTCTCAAATCTGATCTGGGAATATAGATGTTTATATACCTGGTCCTGATTAACCCTCTTATGGTGACAAAATTTCCAAAAGTCCTTGTTTTTTTTTTTTTTTTTTTTTTTTTCTTGTTTTTTTTTCTTTTTTTTCTGTAAAAATTTAGACAGTTTTCTGTCATGGGTAGGGTTGGATAGATTATAGAGTTTGTACAGTATAAAAACGTGTGTTTTGATTTACTGGCAATGAAATATTGTAACATTTCGTCTAAAAATTAATAACATGTTGTCCAAACAAGTTAAACCTATGAAGATTGTTGATTGGACATGGTTCATAATCATAATTTAGATGTGTTTATTGTATGAAATTCAAACATCAGCACATCATATTTCAACTAGCTTTTTTTTCTTTCTTTTTTTTTTTCTTCACACCACATAGTGTATATCAAACTGTGTTGTTTAAGCATGTGGAAAAGACAGTATTTGTTATGAGCTATTAAAGAAATAGTACAAATAGTACTGGTACAGTGGCACTAAAAAGTATTTTAAGATTTACATTACATTTTAAAATATTACATGTATTAGACAAGATATCATGGCACCAAACTACTGCTGCTAGAGCTTTTATCCAAACTAACTTGACTTTTTATTTATACTTTTCTTTTAAATTCGTTGTGTGTGTGTGTGTGTGTGTGTGTGTGTGTGTGTGTGTGTGTGTGTGTGTGTGTGTGTGTGAGAGAGATTCTTTACAAACATAATTTTTGCCAAGTGTTTTGAAGTGTCTATGCTCTATTTCTTTAACACAAAGAATTTAAAATATAAATGATTTGAAAAACTTTTGTGGCTGATGTATGCTTAGACATAACGGGTAGTGCACTTAGAAGCATGTTTGTGCACATGTGTATTGTGAAGTTCCTCTGAGCTGAGAGCTCTTGAATGACTGTAAATATCCCATTACACTAATGCTTGTTTCTTTGTACACTCTTCCCCCTACTGGTGTGAAGATATAATTATGGTGCTGTCATCAGTTTACATGATACTGCTCAGCTCACACCACTCGGCTTTGTATTCAAATCTGATGAAACCTTAATCAAATCTGAAGGGGGGTCCATTCCAACTCCAAAATTTGTAAAGCAAGAATAAAAAGAAAATAAAATAAAAAAATGATATGCTATTAAGTGAAATTGCAATACTGCTGTGCTCCAGTGTGAACTGAATCACAGAAATGCCATAGTATCTGATGCCTCTCAAACAAACTAAATTAAAAAAGATGCATGTAAATACATCATTTCGTCATATAAGGGCCACCATTGAACAAACTAATGCTGAATAGGTGCCTGACCACACCAAGAGAAAGGTTAGAGAGACACTATAGCGTGCACTCAAAATATACAAGCCACAAATCAAACAGGCCTATAAACAGTACTGGGACACTTTCGACACAGAACAGACAGATTTCCATCAGAACATATATCTGAGCTCCTCATATTTTGGCCAAACATAGCTAGAGACAAAACAGATTGATGTGTCACCATCACAAATACTCTTTGTTACAAAGGACCATAGAACGATAAAGAGGCCTGGCAAGGATCAGGGCTAGGTGCAGATTTTCTGACATCCGTCATAAAGAATTAATTATCTTGAATTATTCATGAGGCCTCCCAAAAGTTGAACATTAATTTTTGATTCTACCCTGGCCCATTATTTGTGCGGAATCAAATAAAATTGTTATTGTGCGTTGGACAGTAATGTGCGAGTTTGTGCGCATGTGACAGAGAGAAACAATCCATTGTTCCTGGCCGACGCTCTCTAATGTATGAGATAGATCGGGGTGCGTTTACACAACAAGCTACATTAGAAGAGAACACGGATCCGCCATATCAATTCAGTTCGCCTTTTATGCTCAGTATCGCTTGCGCAAGCAAGGTATAACATTCAAGATACACATTATTAAAAAAGCTGCCCCCTTTTTGTCTGTTAGAAACACACACACACACACGCACACACACTTCAACCCTACCCAGGGCTAAATAATTACCCCACTTCTCGGGGTGATTGCTCATTCTGGCTTTAAAGTACATGCTATAGGCTCTCTCTCATTAGAAGCCTCCAGTCCACCAGCGCACAGGCCCATGTGAGAAATTATCAATTAAAAGCCTTGCATCATTTGCATAGGAGGAAGCGGAGATTTATGGGAGCGCGAGGCGCACGCAGGGGCCGCGTCTCCCCGCGCAATCCGGTGCCGCTCAGATTGTTTGTGACCAATCTTAAATTCTGGAGCTCTACCCAAGATGAACGGCCGTGTTACTGTTAACGTCAAGGAGTCGGAGGCCCGCGCTGAGATTTATTAGGAATATTATCACAAACATGTCTCAAGTTTTCCCTTTTAATATGTGCCAAGCTCCTCCGAGGAATGTTTCCAACGCTGCAATTACACTCCTCAGCAGCCACATTCCCATGCCTGGCATATAATATATTAATAAACATCCACCCTGCTTTTTTAATATATGTACGAGTGCGAGCGTACGTGCGTTTGAAGGGGTTAGAGAATAAGCACCAGAGGATGTACTTATAAATCATCTTTGTGTTTATTGTTGTTCTCTTTTCTCCTTTATTTTTTGTTTCGTTTCCCCTCATCCTTCCTGTTAGGATGAAAAAAGGCTGAGTGATCACAGATGCCTCCTGACAAGAGTGTGTGTGTGTGTGTGTGGGGGGGGGGGTTGCATAAGTAATATGTTTGATTTGGAGAAACAACATTTGCATCATTAAAATTGTTCCCCTTAAGCCATGGCATTGGCCTTTTCTAATGGAGTGTTGCCCTGCTAAATTGCATCGACCCTTTGAGTGTTCGTGAGCGAGAGCACCTTGCTTTCCGTTGTTGTGTGTTTAGTCACCTTAAATTAGAAAGAAAAAGTTGACGGAAGCGGGGAATTACTGTGACCTCCTCTAGTATTAGTACACGGTCTTCATCCCTTTGGGTTCTTGTGGGACTTCAGGATATGCCTGGCCTTCATCTCCTCTCTGTCAAAGTCAAGAGTCCTGTACTTCAGCGACAGAAAAGCACATTGTGAATGTCTTCGATATTTGTAGCATAATTATATTATACGTCAGTAAAATCAATATATGAAGTCCTGTAACGTATCGCTGTAATTTGTGTTATATTGCAAAATGTTAGTCTAGCATATCAGTTACTGTTTTTTGTTTGTTCGTTTTACTTCTACAATAATATAATCTATAAAAATGTTCAGTTAAGAATTTTGGATTTATTATAAAACACTGAAATAAGTAATTGAGGTAACGCTTTAGTTTGCACCGTCCTTGTTACACGTTACATGTAGTTACTGTAGTAATAACTATAAATGATCTATAATTGCACATAACGAACTAATCCTATACAAAGTGAGTATAAATATGTATACATTATTAATTAAATTATTACGTTAATATTTGTTAATTATTATTACACAGTATTTAAACGCTTAATTATACTGTAACATGGACACCTTAAAGGATTACACTATTGTCATAGTTACAGTGTAATTATATTTAGGTACTGAGTAATACTAAGCAGCTATTTACTATAGGGTTAGTGTAGGATTATGATTTGGTTGAGGGTTAGTTGTATGTAATTATGCATAATTTACTGTTATCACTATGATAAACATGTAACAAATGTAGCATGGACACTGTTACCAAATAAATTGTAAAATATGCATAATTACAAGCGACTAACCCTAACTTTATAGGGAGTAGACGTTGTTAATTTATATTAGCTTACTAATTTATTTGTGCAATCACTATGTAACAACGTCACCTTAAAATAAAGTGTACAATTTTAATAGTGTCTCATTAAAAGCAACAACACTCATATTTAAGGAAATCCAACATTCAGTCTGTGACAGTAACCTTCCTGCTCACAATCACAGATGTTTTCATATTTGTTTGCTAAAAAAATCTGTTATGTAAAAAAAAACAAAAAACAAACAATTATCGCAAACGACGTACAGTGTGCACACAAAACGCTGTTGCCGCCTTAGTTATGCTGACAGAAAAATGTTCTTATCACACGATGACTGGAGTCACACATCTATCACGTATATCAGTAGTTTTGTTGTTGATGATTCCGATCCCCTGAGACAACACTAACTGAGCACTATGAAAAACCTCAGACTGCTAACAGAACTGGCATACATTAATAATGAGAGACTTTATCATAAACAAGACTTGAAAACGCCGGGAGCAGATTGCGTGATAGAACACTGTCCATGTTTGTTTGTCTAGCGTGAACGGTCTATGAATGATCCACATCTACGAACGACAGCCGTGAGCCAGAACGGTGTTTTTAGCCCGAGCCGGGCTGCTCGAGGCAGTCTAGATATGAAGAGCAGGCTGAATATGGATCGGCCTCCCAGAGGCTAAGTGGGATGGCTTGTTTAATATCCCCCAATTAGAGTACAATTTGAGAGATCAGCCGCTGACTAGCCCAGGCCGTCCTCACCTCTACAGAGGGGCTGTCACCTACTGTCACATACAGATACTGCAAATGTATGCGCTCAATTACGGAGCTCAGGCAGCCAGCCACAGGGCCGGGCTAAATATAAAATGGCAGCTCTGCGGCCCCCCGGAAAAGGGTTGAGGTGGGAAAAGGCGTACGAGGGTATGGTAATACCCAGAGTAGCACCTCAGAGGGGAACGTGTGATCTCTGCCTTTAGATTTATATAGGTTTACAAGACTTAAATAAAGAGTACTCTCCAGGGGAACGGCGGAGGAAGGGGAAAGAGAGGATGTGAGTCTCGGCTGCTCTCCCTCTCTCTGCCGTGGAACGTGTGGTGATAGGGCCCCGCTGTGACCTGTAGTGGTGTAACGATGTGGTGGCTTCCCTGCATTGGTGATTACAGGGGGATATGGTGCCTGCGTTCACAGCTCAGCCAAAGGCAAGCAGGTCTAATTGCTCTCAGAGGGGGTGAGGGTGAGAAAGAGTCTGCACAGGCAAGCCGCAGAAGTGCCGGCCCTCCGTACGCCATCAAAATCCAGACACGAGCGGGGAGAGAGGAAAAGAGAACGACGCGAACCTCTTCTCTTCCATCCTTCGAGAAAGCAGAACGAGATGGAAGGAGAGGGAAAGAGATAGATTGTGAGAAAGGGCTCCTTTATTAAAGCTAGTGCTAATTGAGATAGGAGCCAAATAATGGAGGATGACACTTTAATGAAGACATGCTATGTGCCGCTACTTCCTCTCACTCCCTCGCTTCCTGCCAAGGAAGAAAAGAGAGAGAGAGTGTGCGAAAGAGTGGGAGAGGAAACAAGCGCGCACATTTCTGCTGGTATATTACAAGAAAGAAAGACATAATGTGGAGGTATCCTCGCTGAGCAGTAATGCGTTTTTGGAGCCGTGTCAAAAACACTGAGGGTAGATGTTATTGTTCCCCTGTGTTAAAACCCAATTACGCAAACCGGAGTGTGATTGCATTCACCAGCGCCGCATCTACCTACAGCTCCACGCGCTGTAAAAAATATATATATATACATAAAAAAAATTAGCTGGTGTTCACGGAACCTTAGAAAAATGAAGCCGACTTTTTGCATGGGCCTTATTTGAGTTGGATTCATCGGATTTATGATTTCACGCAAATGTTTTGATTTATAAACGGAGAAGGTGCCATCATTGCATCAATCAACTATTTAGAATAAGTACTTTTAATAAACGTATGTGTAGGGACCCCTTAAAATATGCCTTAATTTGAAAAAGTGCAGAGTATTAAAATTTAAACATTTGATTTTTTTTATTATTATTATTTTTACTGCGATGTAACAAAGTGTACCAATATTCTTTGTTTCTGTATTATTTAAACTGATTTTCTTTACTCAAATAATGTGTTTTGTTGCACTGGACTGTGTATTAATGTTGACCAATCAGCATTGAGATTATTTAAAGTTTACGGACGTAAATTGCGTTGAGTTACGTTTTAGAGACGACAGAAGAAGATCACACATGGCGATAAGGGGGTTGCACATGTCCTCGGGTTTTATGAAAGTATAACGTCATTTTTTGAGACTTCGTTACTTGTCTGAGTACAGGCCTAAAGTGACAAATATAACTTTCACCCGATTTTTGTTTGCATAGTATTATTTTTATTTTACTGTATTTAGTATAATTTCAACCCACGCTGTCGTTGGATTGCGTCATCTGTTTAATGCATTTAACAGTGCGATGTGACAGAGAAACTCGCAGCATTAAGGACAACTGCATCATTGACAGCTGTATCGTTTTCACAAGAAGAACTTTCAAATGACTAGTGACTGTTTGGTGGACGAGATTCGTCGCGAGCTGCTTCATCATTGCGTTTGAACTGGAGTTTCATCCCACGCCGGGCTGCGTGACTGTTCTGTTCGTCGACCGAGCTGTGAGTGATCACTGCATTGCTTCGTCATTTCCCTGGATGGAATGTAAGTGAATTCGTCTCGACAAATCCTCTTGGTACTGAGTTAACTTAAATCCATTCCTGTGAAAGTGCACCAACGTTTGGGCCCCAACGGCTAGCCAAAAGAGTGTGTGGGGGGTTTTATTTTATTTATTTTGTTTTTTCCTACTGTGAGAGACTGTGATCAAGCTCATTTATTGTGTGTTACTGACAGAGTTCATTCGGTGAATTGTGTAAACTGATCCAAAGGAGAAATTGTGAGTTTTCAATAATCATTTGGTGTAGTTTTTCCCCTCTTGAAATAAGAAGGGAGAGTGTATACAGTTTTTTGTGATCATTCAGAATCCTCAGAGATTATTGAGGTTGTTGCATACTTAATTGTTTGAGGGGGGAAAAAAGTGTTTATATTGAACAACACAGAACCCATTTTTTTTTTTTACTCTTTGATACCACAGCTGTTATTCATTGATTGATTTACTTTATTTTATTTTTTTTCTGAAAAGAAAGGGTGTCTTAAAAGTGTCTAATAATCATTGTTATTATTTTTTTCTCCTTATTCAGGATTGCTGTCTTGATTTATTAGTTAAATTACATTGGGAAAAATAAGGATATAGAATTTTTGGGGAAGTAAGTTGTAATTAGATTATTTTGCTTTATTATTCCCTGGTGGAGGTGTCCTGCACTATTTAATAGTTTGATAAAGAAGAAATTAAGCACCGGCCAACTCACCATTCAACTGCCGGGAATCCAGCTTATCATTTTATTTGGGAAACGTTAAAATTAACCCCCAGGGTTAAGAAAGGGTTACATATGTCTGTTCAAATTTATAAAGCTCCCTTAATTTAAGTTTTAAGTTGTTCAATAGTATACA
This sequence comes from Cyprinella venusta, assembly GCA_038021265.1. Lineage (NCBI taxonomy): Eukaryota > Metazoa > Chordata > Actinopteri > Cypriniformes > Leuciscidae > Cyprinella > Cyprinella venusta. The sequence continues at coordinate 27,242,847 of CM075864.1, forward strand.
TTCAGTTTCAGGCTTTCTATAAAACTACTTTTATCGAAAATTAATGAAACATAAAATCAAATAAAAACGCCAATCACTACATGCAGACCTCAACTGATCATTTTAAGAACAACCACATTCTGACACAACAGATTACTAAATAATATTAATAATAATAATAATAAATGTAGCCATAACTAATCATTCCCTAATGTATGCCGGGAGGAAGTGGGAATGCAGCTGAACTACAAATCAAGAATAAGCCAATTAAAAAAAAAAAAAAAAAAAAAAAAAAAAAAAAAAAACATGAACACACTACTACTATGCTTTTTGATTCAACTATTCTAATAATAAAAAAAGCATTCTTGTGTTCTAAAAATTCTTGCTCTAGAAGTTGTTCGAAAATTTGTGATTTTTTTCTAAACTGTATATAGGCCTACATGGGTAAAAAATAAACATGCCATGTTTTGCATTATGAATTGGTTTTAGGTTCAACAAATGTTTTTTGAAAGACTAACATTCAATATAGTCGCAGATAATATGTCATGAAAAATGCATGTATATTAATTATAATTTTTAAAAATGCTATTTAGTTCTGGATTGAGTTCAGGATCACATCACAGCACATTTTCATCAAATTGCATTGAAGCCATTCATCAGCCATTTCATAACCTTCAAGTCTAATTTAGGCTAATTATAAAGATTAATTCAGAACACTAAATGGAATCAACCATTAAATTATGGCACACCTCTGGATAGTAAACATGCTCGTAATGATGACCTTTTCTTCAAATAGTATCACGCAGGTAAAAACATGACTTTTTTTTAGGGACCAACTACCTTTCTTTCCCTACAGAATCATCAGTATGTTGTGTGCTGTAACACAGTTATCGTTTACACAAAATGTCTACTTACAGTAAAATCTTTTTTTAATGAAGGGCCAGTAAAAACATGATGCAAGATTAACCGCCCAAGTGCAAACTGGAAAATGTCACAATTTCTTTCATAATGTTATTGATTAATCAAGAAAATATTCACACAACAAATATCATATTTACGTGTAGGCTATTACACACACTTAGTGAAGAAGACCCACTTACTTTTCTTGTAAGTTCATTCAAACGTTTCAAATTCAAAATTGTCAAAATATATATAAATAAAACTCACTAATGTTTTTTTTTGTTTTTTTCATTGCAAGAATTTCAGGCCTTGCTAAATCTGCAAATCAAATGAGAGGAACACACTCTGTTATGATGACATAATGAAATAAAGTAATATGAAAATTCTATTTTTTCTTTTGATGAAAAATTAAACTAAACATTTGGTTCTATTAATCTGCTGCATCACATGGCAGCAGCAAATGATTACCAAAAAAAAGTTGAAACTTGCAGTCTTGTTTTATTTCTAGCTTATTATAATTTTGATATTTAGCCCTTCAGCACTCAGCTTCTCCACTAGTGAGTGCACAGAAGGGTTTGAGACTCATGACAAAAGCCATTACTGATCTCACTCTGTCTCTCTCACTCACAGAGATGAATGGCCTTTTACATCCTCTCACACCTACCATTGCGACAACTGTGCTTATCAAGCTAAAAACAACCTGAGTGTATGAGTTTCAATGTGAGGCCACTTCTGAGGGTTTCTAACCCCGGGTCGCTCAGTCATGGATAGGTGCTGAGAGAGCACTTCAACCTGTATAATGAGGCGTTCAAAAAAAAACTTCATTATATAACATTCAAATGAGACAACACTGTCAGATTATTCATTTGACCCTAATAAACCTGGACTTTCAGTTTGTTGTTGCTAGTTTTTCACCCAACCAATCTCTGCTCTTTCTTTAAAATAATAATTTAAAAAACAGTAATAAGGTCTGTATCTGTTAACATTAACGTTTGTTAAAGGGCGCATAACATGCACAGTTTCTGCCAAAGTTATGTTAATCTTGATTTATGTTACCTAACTATAGTATTGCACCCTTCATATTTTTGAAGAGTCTTTAGTTTTATCAGATTTATAAAAGACAGATACCTGGCTGTACCGATTCTTTCCCCCCAAAAAATGCCATGGGCGGAGCTAATGAGTCAGCACATTATATATCATCGCATTGTCCATTGATAAAATTTGATTCACCATACTTTCCCGTGTTGTTTACATTCACTTGCGCCAGATTGTCAACAAAAACTTTTAAAGACATTTGACTTTACTTGCAGCCTGCAATTCCGACTCATGACCTGGCTGTGTCTTTTATCGCAGGCACTGCTCTATCTTTAAGTTTCAAATGATCTGTAAATCCAGCGTCGAAGTGGGCCTTGTCGTCACCGACATGCAGAGAGCAAACAAACACACTTGCACAACTCTGCGGAAAAAACGTAAAAAAATGTAGAAAATGTATCCACTGTTCTTTGGGAACCTGACCAAGGTTATCTTTGCCTCAAAACAAAACAAAAAAAAAAACCACACTTCTTTGGGGATATTGTTGATTTCGTGGTCTCTAAAAAAAAATTACGGCACTGCCAACGATCTCCGTAAGGAAGCAAGTGCTCTTGCCCTCTCTGGCTGATGTGTGTGTGTGCGCGCGCGCTTTTCCGGAAGAAGTGCCCATTTAAGGAATTACACCCGTTATGACATCATACAGGGCCATACCCGGGAAAATCTTTCCCTGCGTCCCAATTCGCTTACTTATACTACACCCTAAAAGTACTCTTTTTGTGAAGAAAAAGTACATACTTTTGAGTGTGTAGCAAAAGAGTAACCAAAAGATCTATCCGAATCCTCATCCAACGCGCGATGGATTGTGGGCAATATCAGCCGTTTGTGTGTGCATCAATCTACACTTCGGATTCTGACCAGATATAGTAGACCATCCAGGTATCTTTGAAACACTCATTTCAACTACGATTTGGGACGTATTAATTCTATTTTCGAATACTATTTAGGACGGATAGTATGCGAATTGGGACGCAGCATATGGGATTTTTGAATTTTCGATAGTCTGTGGTTAACAAAGCCTCTAAATATTTTCACATTTTGATCTATGACATAGATCAAAATGTCATAGATCAATTTTTTTTTTTTTTTTTACTTTATTGTGTCTGCTTGTGTTTTTTTTATTTTATATAGGCTTCAAAATGTTTGAATTTTGGATTAACTTGTAATTAAAGATTATCTTGATAAACAAAACGTGTTAGGTTCACAACTCTTTGTTAAACACATATATTATTTTTTGCGATTTTCCAAAAGTCTATGGGGAAAAGGCATAGCTTTTCGATTGAGGGAACCCATGCACCACTAGCTTCCGAGTTGTCCTACAAAGTGACGTCATCCCTTCGGCACTCTATTAAGTGACATTGCATTTGACACAGAAGCCAATGGCACATGCCAATCAATACGCATAGTGACACGTGACATCAGACGCCACTTAATGTTAATACTGCCACTGAATCCTGAAGAGTGGTACTATTTGGCACAAAAATACTCCGTCATACGTCCAACTCATTTTTTTTTTAAACTTAATCCATATTTACCATGTAAATCCAACTCTTTAACGGTGTAAATAAGTCAGAATGCATGAAATAGCAATGGACATCCCCTTACTAATAATGAGCATTACACTGTAAAAAAAAAGTGATCAGTTGAATTAAATGGAAAAAAGTGATGAAACCTATTGCCTGGACAACATGACATCATGACTTTTGCGTAAACATACACGCCACTTTCGAGTCAAGTGGCGTATTATTTCTACGCATTTTGAGCTATTCGCGTGTATCCGCGTGTATGCGTGTATGTCTACGCCATTAACGTCCGCGTCATCCCGCGTGTCAGAACACGCGCGTCAAATATCCAGTCATAAATGCCATTAACCCCAGTGACGGTTAAGTTTAGGGATAGGGTTGAGGTAAGTCATATCTTTTTTTTCTCTAGGATGGTAAGGGAACAGTCATAAATGCCATTAACCCCAGTGACGGTTAAGTTTAGGGACGGGGTTGAGGTAAGTCCTATATTTATATAACGTTAAGTCAACGGCGTTTATAAACACGCTGAAAAGCGATTATGCGTCTTGATAACACGCCAAAAATGCAAATACGAATTGGCGTGTCATACACACGCTACTTCATGAGATCAGCCTGGCCTGGAAATTCTTAGCCTAAATAAACTGCACATGTATTGAAAAAAATCTGATAGGCCTACATATCATAAAAAGAAAAAAAAATTAATTTGACCATACATAACTTTTTTTTTTAATTACGCATGAAGTCATCTGATCACTTTTTACAGTGACAGTACAAATTAAAGTATATATCTATTTTTTTTTTATCTTTGTTAACATTCATTAATAAAAATACAACAGTGTATGTTAGTTCACAGAGCATTAACTAATGTTAACAATTGCAAAAATGTTATTTTAATAGGCCTAATATATTAGTAAATGTTGAAATTAACATTAAGATTAATAAATGCAGTAAGAATTGTTCATTCTTAGTCCATGTTTACTAATGACACCTTATTGTAAAACTTTGCCAAAAAGAAAACATAAAAAAATATGGTTAATAAAAAAAAAGTAAAGCACAAATTTGATTGATCAGTATTTTGAACCTTTTTTTCGCAAAACGCAGATAGCTTTGTTAAACGCTATAGTGAAAGAGACAGCACTGCTTCAATAAATGTGTAATGAATCTAATCATCTTATAATCACTCCTTAATATGAACAATATGTCCTTGTTACAAAGTAAGAAAGCTTTATTAAGCATTACTTTAGCTGTTGTCCTGGATTTGACCTTTGTTGATTAAAATTAGATTGAACACAATCAGGCATACAAGTGTTACAAAAGCACCGCAGTAATTGCCAATTAAGACTTTCTTGAGGAGCAGGTGTGCGGAGAACAACAACGAGTAAATCCAGCCGGCGTCGTGTATGATGCTGTTGTTAATTCCCCGAGCTGTGTGCTGCTGTGTGTTTGAAGAGTACGGGGAGGATCTCTGGTCATTATAGACTGAGGTTTTGTCTTGGCATTTGGGAATTCTGCTGAAGTAGTCGATTCAGCTCAGAGTGACCCCAGAACATCACCCTACCGCTTCATCTCCCGGGTCTCTATCTCTTTGCTTTTGGTTTATTCACAGCTCGTCTTCATTTATTGTTTGTTTATACTTGTCTTAGTTTCATTTGAATACATTTTTTTTCCATGATTATTATCATACAACCACCACCACCACCATCATAACGGATCTTTTTGCTGTTCGTTGTCATTCTTCTTAATTGTTCAGTAGCGCCATCCAGCGGAATATGATCCGTCTCTGTTTTTCCTTCGACTTATTTCTCTCTCTCTCTCTCTCCTCGCTCTTTCACTCTTTCCTCCAAATTTCAGTGTTATAGTGTGTGATAGTAAAAAATGAGCCGTCTTTAACAGGGGGAGCTAAGGTTCTTTTGATTGAAGTGAGTGATTTTCACAAGCGCACCTGCGTAAAATTGATGATGATGCTGTTGAAATCATTTATTACAACTTTACTAAGATGAATATGAGCTGTGTTTTCTCATCATGCAAATGCAGGCGGATAATAAGGCCTCTCTTTCTCCGGAGACAGAAAGCGGGGGAACTTTTCCATCTTTCCCTCCATTTTTTTCCTCTCCTCATAGTTTCTGGTTTTGCTCCAATGAAAAAGATATCATTTCTTTCTCTCCACAAAGTGCGGCGAGCGCTCTGTCATCTTCGACCACTGCATTAGGTGATAGGCAGACAAAAGGAAAATGCATTATCGGCGGCGAGGATCAGATTGGGAGCGCCGCAGCTGAGGCCTATCAATCATCTGTCACGAGGACTCAGGAAAAGCACGCTTCGGATTCCACGTCGACTGATCCTGATCGTTGTGAGCAAGCTTGTGTGCTGTACTTTGCATGACCCAACCTGTAAACATCATCCAACAAAAACAGCACCTGTCACGTTCTTCAGGCACCGAGGCACACAAACCCTTCACTGCGGGAAATGTGCACATTCAACAAAAGTGCAACTTGGTATTCGGATCTTCAATTCGTTCTGTATTCCAACTCAATGGGTGGTGATTATAGTGTCATTGTCTCTTCGTTTTTTTTGTTTGTTTGTTTATTCATTTTCTTTATGAGACTTCCTCGTTCCTCAGCTTCAAGTTAATTTAGATGCCCTGCTGAGGTGCTCCTATTCCACTTCCAATATTAAAGACACACCTCATCATGTTGAGCTGCCCTTACTGCAAAAAGGAGAAAAACAAATGAAAGAGGCACACACAGAGAGAGAGAGAGAACGGATACTCGTCAGCTGAGGTTAGCATGAGCGCTTCGGCCAGGAAAACAAATGAATTTGATTACAAATGCACTACAGAAAAAAAATCATTAGTCCAGGCGGGTGGAACCGCACAGATTTGGAATACAAAAAGGACATTAAAATGGCCTCAGCAAGACAACCAATCTGAAAATGTAAATGCGTGCGAGAGACAGTTACAGACTGTAAGTAATTACCCGAGAGAAGAGAAGCAAGCAGAAAGGTTTACATTAAAGCACTGAGGGGGTCATTACACCATAGCCGAGGTTGAAGCTGCACTTTCTTATAATATTTTACACTTGGCTCCTTTGGCAAAGAAAACTTTTTTTTTTTTTTTTTGCAAACTATTCAAATAACATAACACGTTTTAACGACTTTTTACGTATCATTTACTTTTTTATTCAATTGTAATAATATTTCACACAACATTACTATTTTTACTGTATCTTTGATCAAATAATTGTAGCCTTTACTTAAATACACACATACTGTTTAGTGTGTTTATATTATTAGCACTACTGTATGAGTTACAAGATCATATGCAAAGCTGTGTGGTTTTTGTTTATATTCATGTCTGTTAGTACATTTAACTTGCTCTAAACTCTTAATGTAATGCGTCGCGATATGGGGCCTTAGGTTAAAGTGACAGTTCAATGAAAATTCTAGAGTGCAGAAGTGCATTCACATCCTGTGTCGGAGCTCTTGCCCTCATAACTGGCGAACACATTACTAGACCAAAGTCCTTTTAGGCAAGTCATGCCACTCGGCCGCCATCTTGGCAACGCCTCCGGGCAGCTATTTCGGACTAACAAGACCAGGCTCCTATCTAAATGAATGGGCAGAGAGTCAGAGCTGCACTTTCACTGGTCACCGGGACATAAAAACTGCATGTATAGAAACTGCAGTAAAATATGATAAAAATCGCTGAAAAAGTTTGATGACTTTGTTTCAAAATAAGGTTTAAAACGCCTTTTTCCCTACAGGTTATACTTTTAGTATGCATGCGCAAGGGTTCTCTCGCTCTCTGTCCTGCACGCGCTACGCGGTTTGAAGCACACTATGGGCCCTATTTTAACGATCTGAAACGCAAGTGTCAAAGCGCAAGTAACTTTGTGGGCAGATCCCGGCGCTGTTGTTATTTTCCCGGCGGGATAAATGCCTCTTGCGCCTGGCGCAAATCTAAAAGGGGTTGGTCTGGAGTAGCTTCATTATTCATAGGTGTGGTTTGGGCGTAACGGAAATAAACCAATAAGAGCATCATATCACATTCCCTTTAAGAGCGTGATGAACGACGTGCGCTTGTTCCATGGCGCAATACTATTTTACGGCGCACTTACCAGACGCACTTCACAATCGGTTCACAGCCGAGGAGATCGAAGTTCTCGTCAGGGCCGTAAAAGAAAGAGAAGGGACATTGGGGACGGGACAAACCCACCCAAATTAGCTTCGGTTAAACGTGCATATTATAATAACTTGGGTATGTGTAGGTTTTATGCCTATTTTTCCCATCATCGTGGACACAACAATGATTTCCCTCATGTTTATATTTTTTCTTATAATAATGTATCATTTACAAAAAGTAAAATGCATCTGTGTGATGAGAGAATCATCTACAGTGTATGCGCGTTGTTCACTCTCTGTATTATGGCCAAGCAGGCGCGCTTAAAATAGCATCTGAATGTACACGCAACGCGCCACTGACTTTAGACCAGGTTTTTTCTGGTCATTGGCGCAATTGTTTTCTGGAACTGCAAAATAGCACTAGGAATTGTTTGCACCGACACATGCCTCCTTTTTGCGCCAACCCGCCCAGGGAGCACAAGTTCATTTCCTAGTTTACCGACGTGCGTCTGTGGAGGAAAAAAACCCGCTTTGCGCACGTGCAAAATAGGAATGATAAATGCGTCAGTGTATAAAGTCATTTGCGCCGGGTGCAAGATAGAGCCCATTGTGCGAGCTCTCTAGATTCTGGGAGATTTTAACTAATTTGCAGGCATCAGGGAGCTGCTATCAATGTCCGGGGGACTTGGGATGTCTGATATTTACACAACGCACACCTACACTGCATATCAAATCTGCCACCTTTTCAAACAGTAACGTATTTTCCTCTGTCGCAAACCACCTCAACTGTGCGCATGCGTCAGTGGAACCAGACGATAGGCTTAAATGTTTCGCGGCTTGACTGTTAAAAGCAGACGATTGGTTTTCCAGCGGGAGGGGCGGGACATGTGCATAAAACCGCCATCTTTGGCGTTACGGGTTTTCCCTAAATAGTTGTGTTGAGGATTGAGAAAGTGGCATGTCTCTATATAAAATAGTCTCTGACTAGACTTCCTCACACAAAATTATCGTATGACTTCAGGTGGCTTAGAACATACTGGTCATATGGGCTACTTTTGTGATGCTTTTGTGGTGTGTTGTTAATGTCATTATGTGTAATGGGTTGTGCGTAAAGCATACACTACCTCTGCACTCACAAAGTTACATGCTGAACAGCTCATGGGAGGATACTGAACTGTGACTAAGCACTAGACCATGTATGATTAGTCTTAACCCCATGCAGTGGGAGACGGATGAGTTGAAACTGTGCGTCTCTTCACAGAGAGAGAAAAATGCACAATAAGCTGTCAGAGCACAAGGGTGATCGGCTCACAGATGAAGAGGATCTTGTCCTGGTAATATTAAGGATTACAAGTGCTCAGCCCCCTTCAAGTGAGTTACTGCTCCATAGACCGCACCACTGCTCTGCATGGCTCCTCAATCTATTGTTCATTTTAAAAGTATCAGCTTAAGAACAATAGATTTAAGGAGGCTATTTTTCAGCAACTTCATGCACATATTGTATGCACTGTAATTGACTGACTTGATAGACAGTACCTGAGAGAAGATAATCTAATATGCTGATTTGCTATTCATGAAACATTTCTTCTTATTATCAATGTTGAAAAACAGCTGTGTTGCTTACTACTTTTGTGGAAATATTATGTGTAGTTTTGAGTGTGAACAGCATTTGAACTAGAAATTCTTTAAAACATTAATAATTTCTTTAATGCCACTTTTGTTCAATTTAACAGAACCTTGCTGAATAAATGACTGACCCCAAACTATTGAATGTATCAAATCTATTATCAACATCTTCTTTGGATCCAATCTATCTGAGGAATGTTAAAAGTTCAGGCGTTTTCCATCACTTCACCTCTTTCACTCTCTCCTCTGAGATATTTAATTCATCAGTGCACAATGCTCTCTCTCTCTCTGTGTATCTTTTTATTCTCCATTTCCCCAGTTCTCCTCTCTTTTTTCGTTTCTTTTTTTTTTTTTACTTTTTTTCGGTCTTCTTATCAGGATAATAAAAGGATCTTAAAAGTGTCTGTACAGGCTACACTTTCATATGCTTCTGGTTATTGCATTGCAAATTTAGGGCCCCTCCGGAGTCCAGTAAATCCTTCAACAAATGTCTTCGAAAAAGTGTGTCTGGAGGTGACGAGACGCAGGCCTGGGAGGGATGAGGAGAAAATAGACTGCAGAGCTGGAAAATGACTTTTTCTCTTTTCTCGATCTGCTTCTTTCCTTCTTTTTCTTCTGCCTCTCTCTCTCTCATTGGCTCTCATAGATCATTAGAAGGTTTTAATTAAAGGTTGGAGGATTAGGCCAGTTAGCCACAGTCGTTTATATTTCTTTTCTTTTTTCTGTACTTTCTCTTTCTCTTTTCTTCTTATCTATGCTCCAGGTTGTGCCGCTATTTGAGGATCTGATTGAGGAAGAGGATGTAAAGACTGTGTGTGTGAAACTCATATCTGTGCATGTATGTGTGTGCGACTAAGGTAAGAGTTCTTGGCACTGTGCAGAGTAAGCGGCCCTCGATATTAAGGCAGCACTGTGATCAAAGACATCCACCCACGTGGCTTCAGATCTAAAGGAGCTGGTTCCCTCCGGGTGAAGCTGACTGCAGGGGAGACCCTCACTCCGGGAGTAAAGAGCTGAACGAAAGCTCCTGTCAGATCAGCGCCTGTCCGCAGGGGGTCTCACCTCAATCGCTTCCTACTGTGTTCACCTGGGGGCAGGTGAAGTCACAGACCCTTAAAATGCAAATCCAGACCATCTTTGTACCTATATAGCAAACAAATACTCACGTTATATAAACATTTAAATAAGAGTCACCAGATCTCAACCCAATAGAGCATCTTTGGGATGTGGAGGAACGGGGCCTTCGTGCCCTGGCTGTGCATCCCACAAATCTCCATCAACTGCATCAATATGGGCCAACATTTCTAAAGAATGCTTACAGCACTGGCCCGGATACACCTATTTTCATGCAGTGTTGTTGAATCAATGCCACGTAGAATTAAGGCAGTTCTGAAGTCAAAAGGGGGTCAAACACAGTGTTACTATGGTGTTCCTAATAATCCTTTAGGTGAGTGTATATCAGCCCAATCTCACGAAATTGTACAAGTTGTATTTATCGTGCAATTTGTATGCGGAAACCAGTTTTCGTGTGCATTTGACATGCACTTTATGGCGTATAAACACGCACCCCACACAACTAATCAAGGGGTTTATAGTGCATATCATATTTACTTAAAAACTATTTTATATATATATATATTATATATATATACTAATTATATATATATATATATATATATATGTCACATCATATGCTTTTACATTTCTTGCCAATGAATTGCAGTGCTTGTGTAAACATATCCACATCACTGATGCTTTCTAAACAGCTGCTTTCTCACCGCAGTCATTTTTATTGTGTTCATTTTGTTATTGAGAGGAAAGAGCCGCAGCGTCCGGGACACACTGTGTAAGGTGAATTTTCTCTGTTGCCTTCTAGGTGTCGTTATGCGCTTCCTATGAGTAAGACAAACCGCTACTCCAAATCTTTCATCCCTTCTGCGATCAAACTTTTAAATTCTATGTAGGGTTTTTGAGGTTTTTTAAATGTGCACATAACTGACTGACTGTATGTTGTGAATATTGTGTTTGATTGTGTTATGTACTGTTGCAAACATGCTGCTCTAAAACTAATTGCCACTTGTGGGATTAATAAAGTTGATTGAATTGAATTGGATTGAACTGAATTGAATTTAGCACAGCACCTATTCATATAAATGGTGCTCTCTGCATCATGGATGGCGTTGAAATGTTCATTAACAGTATATGGCTGCAAAGGTATTTCCAACTTATTTATCCCTAGGAGACGGACGGAAGAGAACTTTGCCATGTGTATATCGGCCCTTGACTTTAATCACATGCAAGGGCTGTTTACACAACACCATTTTCTGCGAAATACTTAAGCATTTTTAAGCATATCGTTTTAAACATATTATTGTTGTGCAAACATACTCTCAGTCTCTCGTAAGTTACTAGAGTACGAGTAAGAGCATGAGCAGGAAGTTGCTGGCAGCAGTTCACTTAATGGCCACCGGTGTCGCTCATAACAAAGGGTTCTAAATTCTACATATAGCCACTTTAACTACACTCTTAGAAAAAAGGGTTCTATATATGCAGCACAGGGTTCTTTACTCAACTCCAAAGGATATTTAATGCTAAAAAAGGTTCTATAATGAGAAGAAAGAACCATTTTGGCACAAAGGTTCTTTAAAGGCTATTATTCGTTCATATATTACATTATTCTGCAACGTTTTGTAGTATGTAATTAAATTATTGTTTATTAAACTGTTGAAGTAACTTAATATCACATTTTAATCATGCTGATTTTGGAGATATCGATGCTGATATTGATTAATTACATTTTTTTAACCCACATCTCTTGAATTTTGTGATCATTCATGCATTGCATTTTAGGGGTTCCAAATATGTAGCGCTTTAGAACCTTTAAAGGTTCTATACAGTTATATCCTTCTAAGAGTGATAGTTTATTTTATTGACAATAACAACATAACAATAACATCAATAATAATAATAAAGTAGTAGTAGATTTTATTTTGATTATTATTATTATTTTGAAGAAGAGAAAAAAGTAGAAAAAGAAGTACTATAGTATTATTATTATTATATTTTTCTATATGACTATATGACTGAATCAACCAGGCTACAGGTTACATGCCATGTTTTCAGGGTCGGATTAGATATAAATAGCTCTTTAAGGGAAAAAAAAGCACATCGTTTCTGAGATTTTGAGAAATACACTTTCAAACTTTCAAGAGCTGATTCGAAAACACCTCTTTAGCTCTCCCTCTCTCTCTGTTTCAATGTGCTGTGAGCGCCGTCAGAATGCAGGTGCGAATGACAGTGCAGTATGGCAACGTTTGATGGCCTTGACAGCCTGTCAGAGGGAAATCACTGCCACATGGCTCTCTTTCTCTCTCTCTCTCGTGCTCTTTTTCTCCCTCTATCTCTGACTCGTTGAAGGGTTGACCCTTTCAGCTGGCCCCGCTGGTCACGTCATCACTGACTGTCTCTTGTTCTCACTCTGACAGTAGACATGAGCCACTGGACACGCCAGGGACCGGACAGGTGAGGCCCACTGAACACACACAAAAAGAACACACACAACTCTCTCTCTCACACACACACACACACACACACACACACACACACACACACACACACACACACACACACTTTCAGACTTTTAACCCTCATGTTGTGTTGAAATTGACTTCTACAGCTCTAGGTCTACTGTTTGGACTCTACAGTTATAAAATATAATACATTATTAATGCTCATCTGCTTAAAAAAATAAAGGGTTAGTTCACCCAAAAATGAAAATTGTCATTAATGACTCACCCTCATGTCGTCCCAAGCCCGTAAGACCTCCGTTCATTTTCGGAACACAATTTAAGTTATTTTAGATTTAGTCCGAGAGTTTTCTGTCCCTCCATTGAAAATGTTTGTACAATATACTGTCCTCATCAAAGTAGTCCATGTGACATCAGTGGGTTAGTTAGAGAGTGATTTGAATTATCGAAAATACATTTTTATCCAAAACAAAAACTACGAGTTCACGAGTCCGCTGTGACGCTGATGACTTAAGGGGCCCTATCTTGCACCCGGCGCAAGTGACTTTATACACAAACGCATGTCTCATTCCTATTTTGCATGCGCGCAAAGCGGGATTTTCCTCTCCACAGACGCACGTTGGTAAACTAGGAAATGAACTTGCGCTCCCTGGGCGGATCGGCGCAAAAAGGAGGCGTGTGTCGGCGCAAATATTCCCTGGTGCTATTTTACACTTCCAGAACACAATTGCGCCACTGACCAGAAAAAAACTGGTCTAAAGTCAGTGGCGCGTTGCGCGTTGTTCATAATGCTATTTTAAGCGCGCATGCTTGCCCATAATGTAGCGGGTACCCAACAAGCATACACTGATTCTCTCATCAACATAGATGCAGTAGTTTTTATTTTTGCAAATCATACATTATAACAAGGAAAAATATTAACACATGAGGGAAATCATTGTGGTTTACATGAAGATGAAAAAACCGAATTACCCATTTTTTAAGGCTAATTGTAGTACTAAAGGATCAGACCTGTTTGCCCAATAGTGGCAAGAAACATACCTATAGGCTATAATGTTTAACCGACGCTGATGTGCGAGAGTTTCTCCCATCCCCATATAAAGTCCCTTCTGTCTTTCACTGCCCTGACAAGAACGTCAGTCTCATCTCCTGTGAACGCTCCTGGCGCGCCCCTGGTAAACCCGCCGTTATAATAACAATCCGTCATGCAACATGCGCTCCTGTTCTTAAAGGGTATGTTGGATGGCGCTCGGATTGGTTTATTTCACGTTACGCCCAAACCACACCTATGAATAATGAAGCTACTTCAGACCAACCTCTTTTAGATTTGCGCCAGGCGCAAGAGGCATTTATCCCGCCGGGAAAATAGCAATAGCGCCGGGACCCGCCCGCAAAGTTACTTGCGCTATGCGCTTTGACACTTGCGTTTCAGATCGTTAAAATAGGGCCCAAGATGTTGCTGACGTGTAACCTGGGGCGCCCGAGCTTCGTTTACAGTGTGAGGGAGACGCACGCTGTAAACAAAACATTCTTCACAAACATGTCTAAGGATTTCGACACAGAGGAAGACCTGCATTTTTTTTCCCAGCCATATTAATTTCAACCCGAATACACGGACGCACCAGATACACGTCAGCAGTGTCTTTCATCATCAGCGTCACAGCGTGAACGCGGACTGACAACAGAACCGGAAGAGATTACGATGCTTAATAAAGTTTTAGTTTTTGTTATTTTTGGACCAAAATGTATTTTCAATGCTTCAAATCATTCTAACTAACCCACTGATGTCACATGGACTACTTTAATCATGTCTGTATTTCCTTTCTGGACAAGGACAGTATTCCGTACATACATTTTCAATGGAGGAACAGAAAGCGCTCGAACTAAATCTAAAATATCTTAAACTGTGTTCCGAAGATGAGCTTGGGACGACATGAGGGTGAGTCATTAATGACATAATTTTAATTTTTGGGTGAACTAACCCTTTAAACCTTATCCTTACCTATCATTACATTGCTTCTGTTTGGATTTAATATAACCTTCAGAATGAAAATAAAAGAAATAAAGTACAATAAAAATAAAATTGTGTATACCAATCAGACATAAATATGTTAACATTCACGGGGTGTCTGAGACCATACAGTTAAAATGTGTAAAGTTGAAACTGTGTTTATAACAAAAAGGACAAGTAATGTATCATCAGCCTAAAACTTGTGTTTGAGCTATTAAAATAGCCTTGGGGTGAGAACAGAGTATGGGGCAACAGAGCAACACCCTCAAACACACATAGCAACACGTCCCGCCCTCTGCGTCAGTCTGAGCTGCTGGAAGGGATGAGCGGTGAAATGGCAGAGCTGACTGACGTTTGGAGCGGATCATCCTCTGGCTGCTGGAGCTGACAGAGACAGACAGGTAAAGCACAGACAGAACCGCAGTCAACACCACTGACAGACAAAGGAAAACAGGGAGCGTTTTAGGGAGTTACATTTGGACATGGAGCAACAGGAGATGAGATGTGTCTGTCTCTGATAGAGATGATGGAATTGCCACTTGCTGTGACGAAATGAGAGGATTAACATCATGTACTGCTCATGTGTTTAATGTGCATGTGTGCGTGTTCAGAAACAAGACATTACTCAGAGTAATACTTCGGGCCCCCCACAGAGAAAAAAACATCCACTGTCAAGGTCTTTTTCACCAAGGCAAAAGCACAAGAAAGGATGCTTGACACAGCGTATATACCTCTTTCAAATAAATTACACAGGCTTTTCTGAGTGCTTAGCATCATTCTGTAAACAGTTTTGTGTATATTAGTTTATTTAAAGGAGAGGCAACTGTACAACTGAATTTACTCCCGCAATTAGTGAGAATTATAACCGTCAACAAAACATTCAAATTTATTCTCCTAGGACAGCATCTATTTAATAATTTTAATAAATATAATCATTTATATTCTATATTATTAGTGTATACTGTACACTTATTGCTAAGAATATATTGTATACTGTACACTTATTGCTTCACTTAGTAGCATCTATTGTCTTGCATATAATTTTTGTAATATTATTATAACAGATGGTAATTTCACAGGTATTATAACTATACCAGAAACAAACATTTTGCCATTATCAAAACATTTTGCCATTGTTGTGATTTAACATAAAACAGCTAATAGCCAATCATTTTATTGATAGGAATAGGGGTAGTTCAGCCATTTTTATTTATTTATTTATTTACTTGCCCTCATGTTGTTTCAAACCTGTATGACATTCTTTCTTCTGTAGGACATTAAAACAAATTATTGAGATTTTTTTTCACCATAAGATTGTGCATCAATGGTCACCAAAAACGGTCACATGTTTGGTGACTGACATTCTTTAAAATATCTTCTTTTATGCTCCTCAGAAGAAAGTCATTCAGGTTTGGAATGACAATTGTAAATGATGACCATTTTTATTTTTGTCCTCATTCTTTGAATGACAGGAAGATTTGGCAACCTGCAGGTCATTAAAAACACATTTTTGCAAGCCATTAAAATACAAGTTGTGCAGGATCAATTTAAAATACAGCATGACAGATCAAGTGACTGTTTTGTCAACTGGCCCTAAACTCTCTCACACTGGCAGACCATTCTTATTGATCAGCCCTGAACACACTGATTGGGTTATGATTATTTCCATCATTACAAATTAAGGTGTGACTCCTGTGCTCCATACACACACAAAACAATTTTATATTATACAACACACACACACAAAAAAAACATATTTTATTTATCTAACTCCAGAATTTAAATACTTTGTTTGACCAACAAAAAAAAAGGCGCTGTGGTCCACAATCTTCAAAATTAGGCAGAAACACCTGACAAACCCACTGCACTCTCCAGATCACAAAGGCAGTACACAGTTCCTCTCCCTCATCAAACAGCCCTTTCAAAGCATGCAAGGATGAATTATACACCGCTCTCATAATCTGGAGGTCACAGTGGCATTGAACTTGATTGAAAAGAATGAGAGAGTTAGCCTGCAGTCACTGTGATTCCTGCCTTTGAAGCACCTCAGTCCTATTGGCAGCTTCACAAACAGAGCTACAGATGTCCGTCTGTCAAAGGGCCTGAAGCTACTGGGTACTGGCTGAGGGCGGACAGACAGGAGGTTGGATCTGCGCAATATTTCTGAACAGATGACAGAGGTGAATTATTCACATTGTTATGGAATGATCTTCTCCTTCATAAATCTCCCTCTCCTGATGGAAACAATGGCAGACCAGGGAGAGGGGGAGTGATACCTGCTTCTCTCTTAGTTTAACAAAGACCATCTCATCGGCAAATTACGAAAACAGAGATAGTAGCAGCAGTGTGTTGCACAGCGATAGATAATCCCTCGATATTAGACATTGACACAGTCATTGGCTTCTTGGGGTAATTTTTAGAAGTATTAATGGAGCTTGACTGCAGAGCAAATGGAACATTTCATTTTTGGAAAACAGGTGAAGCAGCAGAGACGGGGTTAAGTTCCTGCCTCATGTACTCGCGGCCAGAGGCTGTTTGTTTCTTTTTAAAATGGGCGACGCGCCATATGTGGAGGTCATTAGTCTTGACAAAAAAAGAAATACTGTCCTTCACTTATTATAAAGGACAATGTGTCAATGAGGAAATTAACTTTTTCCCTGCCACACTTTGTGTGTCCAAAAGACCTTGAGTTTTTTTTTCCAATGTTGCAGTTTCCAATAAAAAGGACAGCTTTTGTTTGTAATATAGGAAAACATGTCTACAGCTGGCCACTAGGCTAATCAGTGAAAAAGGGCATGCCTGATAAAGTATATTTAAAAGCCCTATAAAAAATGGAATGCATTCCAAATTGTTGTTGTCCTAAAAATATGTATTTAAAAATAATAAAAATATAAAATGTAAAGTTTACCCCAGTCTCTGTAACTTTAAGTAACTAAAATAGATGAATGATCAAATCAAACGGTCTGTAAGTGCCAATTTAATGTCAATAATGTGTACATTATTACTGTTTGCGGATACACTTTATTTTAAGGTGTCATATTTAAGTACTGAGTAACTGAGCGACTACTTACTATAGTAGTACTTACTGTACTTACTATAGGGTTAGGGTAGGATTAGGGTTAGTTGCAAGTAATTATGCATAGTTTACTGTTATTATATAGTAAGTACATGTAACACATGTAACAAGGACACTGTAAAATAAAGTGTTACCCTGTTTGCTAATAGTGTTGATTTTGCAAGTATATTCATATAGTATATACATATAAAATATAATGTTTTCTGATGTATAATTTCATTTCTGTTCTGTTTCATTAATCGTTAAGATTGAACTTGAATTGGTTCAGACAAGGGCAAAAGGAGAAAGAGTTTTCTTAACGTTTCTCTGTCATTTATGGATAAAATGTCTTTAAACATTTAAAGTAACACAAGATAAAGGTTTACCAAGTATAGGATGCATGAGCCAACAGGATTTTTGTTTGATTAAACTTGCACTTGTTTATGGATTTTGACTGACTTCTGTGATGAGTAAGAACCCATTTTCCTGTCACTAATACAAGTAAAGTTAACCCGACTATGCATCTACACTGTCTTTCCTATCCAGAAGGAAGGAAGTAGATAGAGGCAGACAGACAAACAGCGAGATATATAGGGTCAAGACAGACAGAGAGAAACACTGAGAAAAAACAAAACAAAACAATTGTAAAACTTTACACAGATCTCTTTACTCAGTTTAGCTTTTTTTCATCTTTCAGTAAGGATGTGACTGCTGACATAACAAACCTACACATTTCCCCACAGTAATCTCGCCAGCGACTCATCAGCCCATCAAATTTCCTGAGCTCTCTTTTCTCCGTTCATTCTTAGCAACAATTACCAGCGGCTGATAGACGCGGGCCCCTCCACAGAGCGGCCCTCACTGTAGATTGCCAATTTGGACGTTTGTTTTTCGCTCCTTTTCTTTTACTCATTGTTCTCCTCTCAGGCCAGGCTACTGTCAGGGGGCTCGCAGGAGGCTGTGGTGCCGGGTCCCGGGCCCTGCAAGAACGAAAGGGTGTCAAAACACATGGACCAGACCATTTATCATGTAATCTGGAGAGCGAATGGACGGGGCACTATCAGCAATCTGCTATTGATCCGTTGCAGCAGGCCTGCTATTGTTCATCTGAGGAGCAGGACTGGCACACAGCATTAATGAAAGAAACTAAACAATGCATAGCAATCAGAGACACAGATTCACAGGCTTGGCAAGAGATGGGGAGGGAAACAGGAAGAAAAAGACAAGAGGGAAAAGTTTGAAAAGAGAAAGTTTGGGGTTATCTGGGTGACTGTGGTGGTGAGCGTGTGCGTTATGAGAGAGGCGGTTAGAAATTCGATTGCATTCTCTCGTCAAGCAGCAGCCATGACTAAGAGTCGACCTGAGGGGCCGACCCTGCAGCCCAACATTTTTAAAGAACAACTGCACTTAGAGATGGAGACACCCTCATGCACCATTACTTCAAACCACATCTGTGTTTAACCTCAATTAAACACCATTATTACACCATGTGTTGTCCTTGGGACTTTCGGCATATTCTAAACGCGTTCTTTATTCCACTCTGCTCATGTTAATATTGAAATATTCGCCAAGGAACACTCAAGTGAGATGACATAACATAAGAACAGCCTTCTATCTTTACCGTTTTGACTTCTTTGCTTGCTGTTTTGATTTTATTCTCGTGCACTGACTCTTTCACTAAGCTGAACAGCCAATCAGAGTTCTGACGGCCTGACGCCGATTCAACATGTCGAATTGGGCGAAACAAAGTCGACGAGGATTATTTTCAGCCGACGACACGGAACCGTGCATATCACACAGAGGGAAACTTAGTCGGCCGACACACAAAAACTGCCCGACGGCCGACCGTCGGCTTGGTGTGTTCCGGGCTTAACACATGCTAACATTGTCTTCAGTGGTGTTCAACACACATGCCTGTTAAAATCTCAGAAAATTTGGTTTGGGGTTTCATGACCCTTTACTAGAAACCAAATAGTTTGTAACATTATAAATGTCCAAATGCTACACATTTTTTAAAACAGCAGTTGCTAGAGCATAACTAAATTTTGCTAGAGTTGCCACTAAAAGTGGCTAAAAGCTTGCCATGTTAGCTAATCATGTCAAGCTACGGTTTTAAAATAGCTTCCCCAACAAGGGACCAAATTATTAACCTGCTTTATCCATCGTCTGCATCTCTAAAAATGTGAAACTGACATTTCACATTTTAGACTTTGTCATACACAGGCCAGACAACACATTTATCTCTTCTATCCATATCCAGCACCACTGAACCTTGCGGCATTTCAGCAGAGGGCAAAGGAGGAGACAGAAGCATTTCTTTTGAATGTTATTCTCCTCTGTGAGTGAACTGAAATCAAAAAGTCCTCTTTATCTCAGCGTGTTGTCCTGTTGTGTTTTAAGGCTGTGGTTTGTCACAAATATGAAGGCAGATATACTGATCAGAGAGAGATGCAGTGGAGGCTGAGGTGTCAGACTAACTGTCTATTGATGATAGAGGAGAGGCATTTTCTTTCTCTCTTCCCTCGTAAAGCTGTGCGATTGCCCATAGCATCACCATCTGTTGGTGACTGTAGGGTGAAACAGTAAACACTCTGCCTTGTGTGTGTGTGTGTGTGTGTGTGTGTGGGAGGAAGATAAAAATGGGAGCGATTCCAAACCTTTCACCTCTTCTCCTCTGTGATGAGTGAAGCAGAAGCTTGCATGTTATGGACTAAATATTTATCAATTAATCCATCTGCATGTTCAAACAGAGTTCTCTGTGAGCAGTCCAACACAGCCCTGTGCTTTAAGACGACTTATCAAAATACATTTTTAAACAGCCACTGCAGCAGTTTCCCTCTCTCTTGCTCTCTGCCACTCATCTGTCCTTCTCTTTCTCTAATCCGCTTCATTTTATCGCTGCCATTTGGACAGCACTGGGAGAGTGACATTTGAGTGAGTGTGACCCATAGGGTGCCTGGAGGTGTGTTTCAGTGTGTGTGGTAAGCAGGAGCCAGTAGATAAAGCACTCGTGTAGCGACCGTGTCATGTAATTCCCCTTTAATACAGTCGAGGCTGATTCCAGCGAGTCTAGATCCACACGGGTCTCCTGAGACCTGATGTCAGTATCCAGCAGGAGCTCAGTACAGAGACACTGCCACTGAGATACACACCTCTGCAACTCTGACTGCGTGCCATTCTGTGTGTGTGAGAGAAAGAACGAGCGAGAGAGAACATGTGCACATACACATGCTGCAAAACAATTGTGTATTTCATATCAATTCATACAAGCACTTCAACATTAGAAGCTGACAACACTCGCAGATGGCCAAAAGACTTGATACATACTCCTCAACAATGGCAAGCACCTGGCAAAAATCACAAGCTTCAATCTGATTGACTGGATTCAGAAAACTTCCAGGACTCAAGGTGAGTAGGTTTTTAAAGTCCGCCTGTGCCAGCAGGAAGCTACAATGTGCAGTGACATTTGTTTGAGGCACTTAAATACCCAAGAAGTATATGAGCAGAATGTAATTCTCCTTTATCGAAGTCTTATAAATATATATTTATATAAATATATAAAAAGTCTTTATATATTTAATGCAAAATGAATCAAAACACAATCAAAAACACACTATGGCCTAGGTCATTCACTTGTTTTAAAGTGAGCATGTTTTGTCTGTATTCTTCTACTCCACGCATGTACTCCTTTCACACAAACTCAATCTCAATCTCATGTGGAGGTCTGGTTTGCTCATACCATGCATTGCAGAATCGATCCATGACATTGACTATGTTTACATGTGCACCAATACGATTATTGCCATTAAAAGAGGCGTACGCTGCATAGTTTAATGCGAATATGGCTATACGATTAGGAGCAAAAATTGCATTAGTTTGATCGAAGTATTGTGTTTACATGAGGTAAAGTTTAATAGCAATATTACCAAAATCCCATTATAATCGGAGAATGTTGTTTTCACAGTCACATCTTTCCAAATATTTTTGACAAGTTACTAAAATACTATACAATATATTACCTGATTATTTGAATCATGGATTGGCAGTGGTGTTTATTCTGATAAAAAGGGACTGTGTTCCAAGCTTTGTGTCCACATGAGCCTGCTCGAGCCCATAAACAACATATGCGCGTATGTGTGTGTGTGTGAAGTATATGAATGTATGTGTGTGTTCATGCTCTTTGCTTTTACGTGCTCATTACAGTGGTGGGGATATCATACATTAATAATCACTACTGACAGTCTTCAACAGTGGGGCAGTCCCATAAGTCCAGAGATATTACATCTGCTGGCCTCATTTATCTTCCTGCAGCCCTTACAGTTCCTCCGTGTCCACTTCAATGCCAGCCCAGCACACGCTTAATTACGAGCACATCATAAACAGCGGCGACACACCCGGGGGCTTGGAAGGGATCTGCCCTCACCCCGCCCAGGCCCTAAACGGCCCCCTGGCTCTCTTGCATACTGAGATCTGCAATTTAAGGGTGTAGATTTGATGTTAAAAGACAGTAAGAGTCCTCAGTCCCCAAATGCTATGCATCCATATTTTGAAGGATTGTTTGCTTTGTTTTCATCTCCAATTTCATTCCACAAGCTTGGCTTCACATTGTTTTAAATAAAAGCTTTAAACTGTAGGTGCCAAATTGGTTGTCAAAAGGCTATACACCGTGAGAAAAGTAATAAGGCACAATAAGGCATCCTTTGAGTAATGGGATTTCTGAAATATTTCCATACACATACTCAGTGTTAGCAGAGAAAAAAATTGCAGTTAGCCACCGTGGCCGTTTTAAAATGAGCATTTGACATTTTAAACCTAAATTCAACTACGACTCCAGCAATAAATTGCGAACTTCCTGCTGATAGTTTGATGGTTTTCAACAGCTTTTTGAACTGACACCAGATCAGGTTTCCCTCATTTGCCAATGTTGATAGCGTAATTTTACACCTGTAGTTAAATTTGGCCAGTTGGGTACTAATATCACAGTCCACACTGGGAGGCTTGATTTGTATCAATCTAAAGTCATATGTGTCTTCATCCAGTCAACCACTTAAAAGGAATAGTTGTGTAATATACTCATGTAATGTAATAAGGTGCATCCATCCACTATTCAATGCAGTTTCTGTGGTATAAATAGTGCAAGGAGTGTGGTCAAGCAGATGATACACATCATTAACCAAAAAAATTACAAAACTGCCGGGGAGGAGCTAGACTCCAATGTTGAATCACAAAATAACCTTATAAAGCGCATTCACTACACGGCTGAGTACATAAGTACATAGTGCAGTGTAGTGCGTCATTTGAGAAGCAACCGTTTAATTCATACCCAAAGCCAGAGGGCGCTCTTTTGCACAAAGTCCAAAACAGATTCATAAAAAAACATCTTATGACGCTCGAGGAAATCCCTTATATGCACAAAGGCATCACTGTAGATAAATAAAAGGCAGAAACGGTTGGCCAATTTTGTAAGGCGAAGACGATAAACAAACAATTGAGACAATATATGGCCAAGCATACGTTTCTAGCAGCGCAGTCTCATCCCAAGACAACTGACGTCTTTTGACCATATGTCAACATCCGCCGTTTTAGGGTACTCTTTAACGTCGGTTAGATGACGTTATCGGATCCTAACCCTACCCCAGACCTAAACCTACCCCGTCACCTAGCTGACGTTAAAGGTAAAGCGTCAGTTGTATGACGTCCCAGGATCGTCATGTAACTGACGTTAAAGGCTACCCTAAAACGGCAGATGTTGACGTATGTCAAAATACGTCCCAAGACGTCAGTTATATGACATCTTGGGATGAGACTGTGTTATTTCTAGTGTGCCAGGTTGGAAAACAATTCCACGTAAATACATCATAAAACCTAACTTTTCTATTTCACCCTTATTATGGAACACAACACACACACACAGACACATACACACCCCGGTACCTCCCGCATTTCATGACCTTCAAAACTTCATTGCGTTTCACTCAAAGGCTCACCAAGGTGAACTGGAATTACCCAGAACACCTTGGCCAAAACCTTGGACTTACACAGATGCCCTCTGTCACCTTCATAAGCACAGGTGAATATGTGGGTGTCCTTTAAATGTAATAGCGCATTGGTAAAAATCTGCTACACAAAGCACATTCTAAAACTATAGCTTGTCCATTAAGTATAGCCTCAGCCATGCACCCACAGGTCAGGGAATCTTTTTAAAATACATCAGCCCGCTGCCTCTTTCTCTATGTCTGGGGGAGAGAGGCTGAGATGAAGAGGGGCATCTGAAGGTTGACCTGGTTGCCATTGCTGCCACTTCTCACATTTTCAACAGAGCTAAGGAATAAATGCAGTGCTGAGCATTATGGGTATTGGAAACTGACACAGGTGACATTGGGGGTGCGATGAATAAGTGTAGCAAGAATTAAAGGCAAAATAAGATGAATCAGCTGTTATTTGTCTTTCTTCCAACCAGAATGTGTAAAAAAAAAAAAAGACAAGTCTCAGGTAAGCTGTATTTCTCACTCAATTTCTTTTTATCATCATCAGCTGCTGGTACTTATGGGAAAGGAGTCGTTGTCTCCAAGTATGGCCCACTCCTCTGTGCAACAGAGAGGTTCATCACAAAAGACTTTCTCTCTCTTTGTTCTTCTTACTTCTGAGAGAACAAGAAACATAGCTTGACTGATTCTCTCT
The DNA here is from genome assembly GCA_038021265.1 of Cyprinella venusta. NCBI lineage: Eukaryota > Metazoa > Chordata > Actinopteri > Cypriniformes > Leuciscidae > Cyprinella > Cyprinella venusta. The sequence goes on from CM075864.1 coordinate 27,267,357, forward strand.
CTCTCTCTGAGCCTCTCTCTCTCTCATTCTCCCTTTTGGTTGTGCAAGGCACAAAAGACCTAAGCAATGTTTGTTATGTCTACCCCCTCCCTTTTCATTGTCAACAACTTTGTTGTTTGTGTTTTCATGTTGCCTCATCTCTTTTCATCTTCTAAAACCATGCATCAGGTAACAAAGAGGAACTATCAAAGAGAAGGAGGCGTTTACAGATGTTGGGGGAGATGTTTGCATGATGCGTCTGAAAGTCATCGGCACTACAGCTCTGTATTTTCCAGCGAGGAGGATTCATAACTGTCTCTCTCTCTCACTTGTAATTTCATAACACCCACAACACATTCAACAAGTATTCAAATCAAAGTATTCTATATCATTGATATGCCAATACCCAAAAATAACAATGTAGTACCATAAATTATCATGATAACAGCATGTTTTTTTGAAGTACTATGGCAGCATCTTAATATTTTTTGGAGTACCAGTGTTACCCCAACCATTGTTCAATTAATTAGACATGCTTTTTGATAGCTAAAAAATTTACACCGCTTATCTGTAACACGCCCTCTCCGCAACACTAGCAGTTTCAATCATACAATCAAAATATATAACATACCATAATTTAATGATTAAAATATTACAAACCATTTAATGACTATATGGTAATCAAACATATGGTTTATATTAAAAAAAAAAAATCTTGTTTGTTTGTTTGTTTGAGATAGGGCGACGAGGACTCCCTCTTCTCCTTGTTTTAGGAAAACATCAGTGTCACGCTGAGGATAAAGTGTCCTTCTACGCAGGAATAAAATATTTCAGCCCTCGTTTCCCCTGAAGACCAGAGACGGCAAAGACAAAGCATACAATAATTAAAGGGCCAAGCACAAAGAGTGGGATGCTGGCGCAGGGGGAAGACGATGAGCAACTCCGCATCATGTTGGCAGATAAATTCCACATACAATTATTCATCCACTGCCCATGACATGTAGATTAATGAGTCTGATAACCCAGGGCATTCCAGAGAAGTATACTCAATTCTGTTGTGTCTCGGTCTCTTAGATGCCCTCTCCTATATCCCTTTATGACTTACAAAACAAATCCCATGCTTTGGTACGCCAGGAAAACGGGGTTGAATCGATCTGGTTGTCGGTCTGCAATGCAGTCAGGGTCGTTCCATCTCTGCGAGATGTCGGCATGTGGTAGGTGAAGACGTAAGAGGGTGACTGTGAAAGGAGAGTTTTAGACCGGTGTTATAATGTGTCCCATGCAAACAAGGGGGAGAGGGAACGAGACAAGGAGAAGCAGCCCAAAACACAAGCCTCCCTGGACAGTTGTAATGAATGGAGGGAGATACTTCACAGATGGTCTTCAGAGGAGAGGATGACCTGCAGAAAAGGCTGCAAGACTACCACAGGGGAGAGGCTGGGTCAGGGGTGGTCAAAACACTTCTGTCACATAGGTGGTCTTCCTTTAAAAAAAACAGTTATTTAAGCATTAGTCATTTGCTGTGTTCCTTTCATGTCAGTCCAAAGGTAAAAGCTTACCTGTGGTGATACTTTTTTCAGCACAAAAGTGTGTCCATTCTATTACTGTTTAATGGTTTTCCACACAGCCAAGTCAAAGTCAGCTACTTAGTTTGATGCTGGTTTGAGTGCCCTACATAATTGGGCTGAGGGATTTGCCACATGATTATGTGCACAACTCACAGTGTGCCAGATTGATACCTCAAGATTCAACTGAACACTTCACGGCTGACAAGGACCACGCCATGAATGGCCCCAGAGGCCTATTACATGAATATTTGACCAAATTGTGAGTTACAGCATAGGTTTTAGAGTTGCTAAAGCCAGACAAATCCAACCTGATTTCGAATGTTCTCTGTCAACTCAGGGTTTGACCCAGATTTTATCGGTCAAAATTTTGACCGCTTATTTTTTTCTTATTTCTTGAAGCTCTAAAAATGTTGTTATTGACTTTGGGCAAGAAATTCAACTTTTAAATGACAAAAGAAACTGTCTTGATTAAAATCTATTAATGCCAGGTGACTAGTGTGAAAGGTCACATGACCAGATCAGTTCACTTCCTGCTTGCACATCTAGAAGAAGATGTCTTCCTCAGACTTCTACAAAAAGTATGTAAAACATCTTAATTAACAGATAGAACTATCATATTTTGAACATATATTAAGGGTCTACTATTGATATATTTTGACAGTTATACTCATGCATATATATTTTGGTCATAAGACTTGTAAATTTGTTAACGGTCACAAATGTGACCAGTAGTATAACACAGTGCTGCAATTGAAAACACATTAGTTGTTAATCCTACACTGAACGTATGCCACACCTGTGAGGTGGATGGATTATCTAGGCAAAGGAGAAGTGCTCAGTAACACGGATTTAGACAGATTTGTGAACAATATTTGAGAGAAATAGGCCTTTTGTGTACATAGAAAGTCTTAGATCTTTGAGTTCAGTTCATGAAAAATGGGGGCAAAAACAAAAGTGTTGCGTTTATAATTCTGTTCAGTGTAGTTATCAGTATCCCAGAAACTTTCAATGTGTTTGGACCTTCTAGACGTCCATGTTGTGTCACGAAATGAGTTTTTTAGGTGGAAATTTAGTTATATAGACCTAAAATATGTGACTCGTGACTCGTATATTTTACTCAGAGAATTGTATTTGTAAACATATTACCTATTTTACAATTTGTATAGATGTTTTCGGAGATTGAGAGGCAAAGACTGTCTTTATGAGCGACTGGTTGTAAACAATGAAGTTGTTTTAACACTGTCATGGAAAATATTTTAAAAAGACAAAGACCTTGCTTTTCTCAAAAGACATTAAAACAGATTTATTTTTATAATGGAAATAAAATTATGGACATCGACCTGAAGAATGAATGCCATCAAATGCAGGTAAATACACTCGTTCAGTCGATCTCTCTCTTACAATAATCAACATAATACAATAGTCTTGAATGAAGCGACGTTGTTCCTTCATTACTAGTTCTAAAGTTTAGAACTAGTTTGTGTCGTTTTAGGTCGCAACTGTTAAACTGTCAACTTGAGATTTGAAAACATGACGGAAGGAAGTAGTTCTGCACAAAAAAGGGTTTTTAAAAGACACTTCATTGTATTTTTTCTTGTTTATTTACCCACTTGTGATGTCTGTTGAATAAATGTAATATCACACTCATAGCCCTGCAATATGGTTGTATATCAGCACACTGTGATTACCTACAGCCTAAGCACTACACTAATCACCATGCTGATATACAGGGAAGTAGGGTTGCTGGAGGTGTGGCAGTACCCCCTGTTTTCACAGGATTGTAAATGCAACACAAATGTTTTTATTTATTTTTTTCATTTACATTCATTCATATGTAGCATTTAGTAATTTATTTCTTATAAACACTTTAAGTGTGTTATTTATATGTTGAAAATGTTATACTGCATGTGCACCGTTGCAGTGTGCGTAGAAAAAAAATGTGTCTGCTCTACTCCTAAGAGCAAGTCCACGTCGGTATTGTGTAAGGTAGGCACTAGGCAGGGTTTTTTTGTGTTCATTTCTATTTCCTGTCACTGTGCAGATTCTTTTATTGTATATTGCAGTGTAAACAGCTCAATAATCATTTTATTTAAAGGCTTAATTTATGTCCCGTAGACAGATACATTGCATTACGATTGCAAGCAGTATCAATAATGTCAAAAACGTGATGTGCAGTCAAAAGTCCTTGTGTGCATGCTGTTAAAATGAGTGTTCTGGTTCTCACCGATACACATGTTGTGCTTTGCAGAGTTTTGATGAGGTTTATAGAGACCCCCTCCCCCCATTGCACATTTATATATTTAATGTATATCGATTTCAACTGCAAACATTTGTTTGTTACTTGCAGTCCCAAATTTAGAACAACCTCAAGCTGTCACTGCACAAAGTAACACAAAAGTGATCTAGTCACATATTTTCTGGTTTCCTGTGGGTGTGAGGAGATGGCAAGGGGAAATTTCCAAACAAAAGCATCTCATTGCATTTTAATATAAGGACAACATCAGGCATTGCATTTTAGTGTCTGAGTAAGACAAAAAAAAATTCTGAATGGTCATGGACAGCTTAATTGTATTTATTTTCCCTAAAACAAAGTAAAAAAGAAACATAAAATCTCAATAAATAAGTCGGATCCTCACCCCCCAAAGACAGTTGGGTGCATCTCCAACTCATTTTTTTTTTTTTTTTTTTTTTTTTTTTTGTAATGGCCGGATAGATTTGTAAAGTCCACTTTGCAGAGCTCTAAGAGGTGATTGGAACACAGAGTTATTTTCAACTCTCTCTGCAATGCTTCACTGGCCCATTGCACATCTCACTGCACTCTTGATGGCAAAGTCAATGTATCTAAAGCCTCAGATCATCCCTAATCTCTTTGTTTCATGGCTAAGGCCTGTAGGTAGTTTTGTTCTATCCACATGGTGTTCCTTTTCAAAGTATTGGCTGTCTCAGAGACTTGCAGAGAATTGTCTACCACACATGATGACATTTCAGCCCTCTCCTAACCTCTCACACAAACACACCCTCACACACACAAATACCATTTTAAACAGCTGACTGTGTCCTATCAGAGTGAAAGGCCAACATCCTGAATAAAATGGAGTGGCATTAATATTTATGCCCGTAAAGTGCCCACATAATCAGACAGAGAGATGTCAGATGGCATTTTTGTGGGATGGAGAGCGTGAGTGATGTATGTGCACTTACTGTGAGATCCACACACACACGCACACACACACACCACCTTACACAAGCACCCATCTACTTCATGGAGACACCTTTGACAATTTTACCTACACACTCGCCCATCTTCCCACATCCTCTCAGTCTCTTTCTCTCTCACACACAATCAGAAACACGCTGACCCTGAGGGGTTGAGCTAGGCTCATGTCCCAGGTTAAGAGCAGCAAATATTGCGATGGAGAGAGCCGGGTGGGAGGCGGAGAGGATAAATAAAGCTCAACAATGTTTCAGAAAGTGCTTCTGCAAAAATATGATGCTTCAAAGCGTGTCTGTCCATAAGAGAGTGGAATAAGTTAGAAAGGTTGCAAGTAATGATTTGAGCACACAGAGCTGACTTAAAAGAAGGTCCAAAACTCAGGGAATCAAGTTTATTCCAGGGTCTTGCTTTAATGCAAGTCTCATGCTTTAATGTCAGATGGCCAAATCTAACAGCACTTTATACATTTTATAAACATTAAAATAAATGGCTTTGATTCTATATGTTTATATCATTTATATGTTGTGTCATGATAGTGGAAATTCTCCTAGTCTGCAGAACTTGATTCTAAGTGTATGAATTCCCAACAAGTCATATGGTAGAGTATTGCAGGGCTTCAGACTGCCACTAAAATGGTTAAAAATTGTTGGGTTGTTTTAACCCAACTTTGGGTCAAATATGGACAAACCCAGCCATTGTGGTATATGCGAACTCATATAGAGAAGGACCTTATTCATTTGCATAAAACTGGGCATCGGCCAGCTTTTTGACGCGCTACATGTAGCGCCGCCTGGATGCTTAGTTTACGGAATATACGTAACATGAACGCGCTTGACATCACATCCGCAGACTGCGTGGGAAAATTCGGACCCGACAGAAAATAAGAAAAATAGGATACAGGCTTATAGGTGCACCCACTGTGAGCCGACAAGGTGTCAGTATGCTCATCCGGAGATGTTTGAGTCATAAATGGTAAAATAAAAAGGCTATTGTTATGTTTATTTTGGGGGAAAAGTTGCATATAGCCTCTTTAACTGGACCCATTGACTTCCATAGTTTTTTCTTTTTCTACTATGCAAGTCAGTGGTTTCAGTTAACTGTATGGTTACTGACATTCTTCAAAATGTCTTCATACAGGTTTGAAACAACTTGAGGGAGAGTATATGATGACAATATTCATTTTGAAGTGAACTATCCCTTTAAGTTGCAATAGACTCCTTTACTACTTGTATAATGTACTTTATGAAACTGGATCAGTCTATTTACGTATTGTTAATATGACAACATGTAAATAAATATACATGTGATAAATATGAACAGTTTTCTTGCAATAAATCACATACTTAAAAAAAACTATTCAAATATTCTACAGCATAGATTCAGCAATTGTTCAGCATAGGCCCTGTTTCCACCTTGTATTAAGATGCGTTCCTTTCGATCAGATAACAAGTAGGCTAGATGAGGCAGACACATACCCGTTTACACCTGGTGTTTTAATCCGTCTCTTTTGTCCACTTTTGACTAGTGTCATGGTTTATTCAAGGGGAGGGTATATGGGCAGACAAATGTATGAACTTTTTTTTTTCAGATCAATCAATTTATAGACAAAATAAGCTTGTGCAATTTACTATGAACACAAAAGGAGACAATGTAAAACATACGGAGAGCAGCAGCTTTTGTTTCTGGTCTGACAGCCGCAAGACTATGCCGGACACTGCGTGTGTTAGGAATTAGGAATGGTGGCTGCTAATGTTGCTTCTAGTCATTTTAAATCTTTTGTAGATACGGTGTGTTTTTACAAATCTCTCATAGTCCCTCTCTCACACACACGTTCATTTTCTTCATTGCAATCTTGTATAGAGAAAACAAAACCAAGATAAAATAGCCACTCATCTCCATTGTACATCTTTCAAAAAAAAAAAAAAAAAAATCATGGACACAGTGACAAAAAATGCCTTTTACAATGTAACTTTCCAGTCAGTAGCTGAGTTATAAGATGACAAGAAGGCAGTGGAAGCAGGTGCCCTTCAGAACTAATGCTGGGGCTAAATGGCTACCGAAAAAAGCCTCCCGTAAATATTATATCGCCTGGGCTGTCATTACAAAAAGCGGCCGGTGATAATGAAGCATGAAGGAAATATCATTCCATATTCATGTGACAACCTTCTCTCCCTTTCATAACCAAACTGAAATATTTATTGGTGGAAAATGTTCAATATCATCACTTGTAATCTAGAAAAAAAAAGAAACATAAGGGAAAGTCTAATATTAGCAGGGCAAGGAGATTGAATAGCAAAATGGTAAAATGTGGTTGGTTGGTTTTTATTGCATGTTATTAAATCTGAACCAAACAATTATTATTTTTCTTTCTCTTTTGTTAGTAGGGCTTGAGAAGAGAGGAAGAATTAAAAACGTGCCCCTGGGCTGTAAGCTTTAGCAGTAGTGATTAAAAACAGGAAACGTTGATACACAAGCAGACAAATTAGACAAAGCTATAATCAAATTCATTAATTTTACTCATTCTGAGCCTGACAAGCTTTCTTAAAGTGGCATTAGCCTCATTCATGCACAAAAAACAGCAGGTGTGCATGGAAATAAAGGGAATGCGAGACACCCCCTCCCAGTTCCTTTGAAAAGCGTTTGTTATTTAAGCTCATTCTATGTGTAATTTATTGTACCCGTTTTCATTAAACATTTATGAGCGGTCAGTTTTGGGCAGATTTCTCAGAGACATTTGCAGATTTAAATGCCATGCATATCAGCTTGGAGGGTTCATGTTAAATGCACAGATGTATGCAAAAGATCCAATCTAACAGCAACACACACAAGTGTGTTTGATTCATGCTAACACATGTGTACAGCACACACACACACACGTGACCATTACTCTTAAGAGCTAGGCCGAGGGAGGGGGCTGAATGAAACGGATGACAAATTAGAAACAGCTATGACCACAATCCATTCTCAAACACAGCACAAAATTAATTAGAGTTCTGCATGGGAAGGCCTGGGCCGGCTTCTGGCCCCTCTGTCCCCATTTGTCTCTTTCCGCCGCTCTCTCCACTCCAGAGAGCCGAAGAACATGCTGGAACAAGTCCTGGTCTTGCCCGGCTTCCCATTGCTCACCCCAACCCCCAACTTAAGACTCTGCGGAAGCACATGATTACCTCCAAATTATTTAAACGGTCAAACTGATATGAACAAGAGATGGTGACTAGGCCGAGAGCTCGTCTACATTGCAAAATGTGTGTTCCGCAAGCCTTCAACTGACAGCGACTAGCACACCGCAACTCAAACAAGCAGTCGCAAGTTATTAATATTCCTTCCATCAGTGGAACAAAAGCGCAGAGGATAAGACCAAGATGCCCAGCACAGAACAACTTGGACCGGCCTCACCGATCCGGTGAGCTCACGAGCTGACTGCGCTTTTCCTCCTGCTTCTGTCACTGGAGATCTGCGCTTCTTTTCATAACGCTCAGCCTCCACTCACGAAAACATTTGAAAGCACTGTCAAGTCTTCTCGTTAGGGCTGGGATAATGGGACATATGCAATTAAATCAAAGCTTTTTCTCTCTTTGCCGGCCTTGGAAACTTCAATGCGTTGGAACTTTAGGACAAAAGGGATCATCTAGCTTTGGACGGCTTGGTTCAACTCTCGCTGTCAGTAACCAAGGGTTAATGCATCACGATTAGCACTCGTGGGTCTTTATCTGATATATTTTTAATTAACGGTATCCCACTCAAGCTCTTGAAGCCATCCCCCCTCCTGAAAAATAGAGGGCAGGGGGGAGTTTTGACAGGGCTAATTAATGAGCGTTTGGAAAAACGTGGAGGCAAGACGTTGGGTTCATTAGACAAGTCAGTCTGCCACACATCAAACAGGCCATAGTGGTCTGTCTGATCCCTCTTTTTATTTCCCATCTCAGAGTGGTGGATGCTGGGAAGGGACAGAGGGAGAGGGAATGAGAACAGAGAGTAAAAGAGAGAGACAGAGAGAGGGACAAAGAGTAGTGCTGGCACTTTGCAACAGGAGAGATGAATGACTTTTTACCTCAGAACACCAAGGCCTTAATGAAACCTCCAGAGGCTAAACAATGGCATCTCGGAGACAGAGAGATACACAGAGCACTGCACACACACTCAACATAGATGCATGGGCTGAAAAGTCCACCGCGCAATTATCCAGCACCGTACCGCACAAAAATTATGACCACACAGCGAGTTCATAAGTACAATACATATTCATCTCAAACAGAAACTGGCAGAGATGCACGCCATCTCACTTTTTTGTCATCTCACTTACATACACACTTATATAGGCAAACACAAACACACAAACGAGGGCAGAAATTCTTCTCTTGAAAACTATGGAAAGGCCATCTAACAGAAAAAACAGGTCACACAAACTTCCATAAGTATTTGGCATCTCAAAATAGCTTGTATGCTATCTACCACCCAAAACCAAGTACAGACTCCTCACTGCCTCAATATGTCACAGTAAAAATGCAACCATCTTATGTTTCAGAAATATGTATTTCTCATACTTCAGAAGGGTTAGTACATGGCCACACTCGTGTCTTTCCAATGACTTTCTTCCGTGGAACACAAAAAAATATACATGTATATTTTAAAATGATTTAACAATTTTTATTAATTAATCCATGACTCGACTGGCACTTTCAACATTGAATACTTAGCTTAGATTTCAGTCTGTTCATAATACACTCTTGAATAGAATAATTGATTGAACAGCCTTCAACCAGCTGGGGAAATACCCATAAAAAGGGCGCCGTTCTCCCTCCCCTGATCACAAAACACTGAGACGTGAATAAATACAAAAAGAAAAAAAAAACTTTATTTAATGATCACAGTTTTAAAATACCACTAGGGTCAGTGGAACAATAAATATGGAAAACAAGACCACCGGTTTATGTTTGCACTGATGGTTATATGAGCAGCAAGGTCCAACAATGAAGCCAATGCAGGCTCTCGTCATGGAGCTGGGGTGCACCAGTAGCTGGGCAGGCGAAGCAGGGAGCTTCGAGTTAGCTCACCATAAGTACACCGTGCTACAGACTTCCACAGCATATACACTCCAGTGAAATCCACTGCAAAAACCTACACCACACTCTTAAACAGAACTTCCCCGTCACCAGATGGCTAGTCTGCTTTCGGGTCACCCCTGCTCCTAAAAAAAGAAAGAAAAATAAATTAATACAAAACTTACAGAAAGAAAAATATACCAACAGCATTAATTGTTAAGATTGCCAGCCACAAACAATTAACACAAGATAAACACCCAAAAAAAGTACTGTCACATAGCAAAAATAAAGACAAAAATCCACAAAACGACTAATCAACTGATGTCCCCAATATAGTATATGCCAACTATGGCACTAAGAAAGACAAACAACCAGCACGACAGAACCAAACACAGAAAAAACAAAACAAAGGCAGAGCAAAACAAAAACAAGAGCAAAACAAAGCAAAAGCAAAACAGCAGCGTCAAGGCTAATCGGTGTTACGATCAAACGTCCGCTTTCACTGCCAATCAGCGGGACTTCCGTTCACATATCCGGCAGACCATTCTCGCATACCATTTACCAGCAGCAGAGCAGCAGTCACTCACAGCACGCCACGTATCCTACGTAATATTCTAAACTGGAACTGGGACTACAGCGCAGATGTATAGGGAACACCTTCTCGAGCGGTACAATCAGTACGTCCTCCGAACAAACACCAGCTCACACACAGAGCTGTCGAGCACCGGCAACCATGACGTCCATTGGACACAATAATGACGCAATCTTCCGCCACTCGGGGATACCCTTTAAATACTCTAAATAAGGCCCTGTAAATAGACCCGGGGCGGAGTCATATTTAAAGCTCATTTCACCACATTTATAGTAATCTTTATCACCATTGGTGTGAATTAGCCATTAATGTCAGAAAATGTTAAACCTCACTGGGTCTCCCAATGTTATGTAATATGTAATACTGGACAAAAACAGCTGGAATAACTTTACTTTGTGTTCCACAGAAGAAAAAGCCATGTAGGTCTTATATGGCGTGGGTGAGTAAATGGTGATAAATTTAATTTATGTGTGAACTATCTCTTTAAGAGACCACTTACTTCCAGGAATATAACCTCCACTATATTCCAAAAACAAAAAAAAAGAAAAGAGCACTGTTTTGATACAACAAACCTTCACTTCCATGAAAGAGAACAACACTCTGTAAAGATGCCTGGCGGCCATCTTGCTGCCAATATTTCATTTCGTGCCCATTTTCTCCACATTTTTGTCTTGATTTCTTTGTTTTTGGCGGAGGCTAAGGGTGGGTGAAAACCCATTGGCTCGGACTGCTTTAGCCATCTGGGGACATAACTCAAATGGGCCTCCACTATCGGCTGGCCAGCTGACTCATAAGGCCGTTATAAAGAAAGAGCTGGGGACACAAACAGAGACATCAATCTTCTCTGATCAGCAGAAGATAGAAAGAGAATGAGAGCCCCCAAAAAATGGAGAAACAAACTGAATGACAATACAGAGGCTCTGGAGCAAGTGCAGGACCAGCCAAAGTCCAGGTCTGTCGACCTGTACTTTTGTTAAACTGTGTTTTTTGGGTGGTGAGAGTGTGAGACGTGTTTATTCTGGGTTCCAATAATGAACAAAACAGAGTAGAGATGTTCAATGTGATGTACTACTGCCAGTTGTTTATTTTATAAAATATGAAATATCTATAGATAGATAGACAGACAGACAGACAGACAGATAGATACCACTATAATATTATTGATCACATCATGAAGCACTAGCTTGAAGAAGGCAAAATGATTGTTTGCTTATGTGTTTTACTAAAAGAATTAGGAAGAGATATTTGCACCAGCAGTAGAAAAGAAGCAATTTAAACAAGGCAGTCAATCACCGTCAATGACTTATCGACATGAGCAGCATCTCAGCAGAGACGCCACATTCCTGACGCTCCTTTCACTTCTCTGTCCCGCTCTCTAATTCTCTCAATGAATGCATGAAGGCAAGTCCAGGTTATCATTCCTTGTCTTTCTCCCTTCATTCTTCTCCCCATTTCTCCATCATTCTCAATTAATGTGGGGGATGCACTCAGCTTATCTGTTCTCTCCTGCATCTGTGAATATGGAAACCCTGTTCCCTGAGACACTCAAGCGAGATATCAAACGTATAGTATCACATCCACAAATTAGTTGTTTCAGATGAGGCTCTATCTTAATGACGCATGTAGAAATACTGTAGAACTAACTTCTAACATAAAGTAACAATACAATTATGCATTCTTGGTATGATATTTAGATATTATTTACACCTTCAAAGCTGCTACTTTAATGACATTCAATTTCCTTTTGGTTGGTCAAGTTTGACAGTAAACAGCCAATGATTGACATGTTGTTGAATTTTTTTTTTCTTTAGATTGCTTTACAAAAGTCACCGGTTGAGCCACTCAAACCGGTGATTAACAATTTTAATTAAAGTAAATAAAACCAAATAAATAAATAAACAACAAAAATAACAAATAATCTTGTTGACACAACATTTTTTGGTCAGGAAGTCCGATGTGGACTTGATCCATTGAGGAGTAATTATGATCAGTAAAAAAATGGTCGGGACAATCAAATTGCCAGGGCAGGCTTTATACGATGATGGACAGATGATCTGCAGTTGCTTAATCATCACGTTATCAAAGAGCGCTTGGTTTGAACAGGTTTACAACAAAGATGACTGCAGCTGGAGAATTGAAATGTATAGATTCCGCTATCGCGTCTGTTTTTGAAGAAGCCGCTAGTGCATTCATTTTAAAAGACGAACAGAACAACCGAACTGGACTTATGTACTGTCAGGTCGCGACCAGACTAGGGGAGCTTGGTCTGGTGGTGCCTGGCATGGTGCCTCATCTTACTCTACGGAGGAAGACTTAGCGAAACAAGAAGTCGCAACTATTGAGGACTATACAGTGGTGACAGTGGTGTTACAGGATTCGGCAAAAGTTTCATTTATAAGCTCTATCCGATGGTTGCTAAGAAGATGGGACGCAATACAGAGTTGTCATTGTGGTTTCTCCTTTGTTTCTCATGGAACACCAAGTAAAGGAAGGAACCGACATGGGCATCACGGCGATGCAACTCATGTCTAAGTCGCTGCATCAAACAATGGTGACGCTTTGTTATATACTACTCGCAAACCAGCCATACTGGTAGCCACTGTACTCCTTATAAGTGGTGTATTTTTTAAAATAAATGATTAGATGATTCTACTCATCATTTTGTATTTAAATCACCATTAAATACATAATTAAAACATCATCTTGGCTAGTGGTCTCTTTTCTCTGAAGACTATAATGAACGCGCTTCTTCAGTCTGGTCTCTTTCGTCATCTCTCCATTTATTAAAATCAGTAAAGTCGCGCTCCAAACGTGTTATAAAGTTGAGACAGGTCCGACAAATGTGAGCAGATTTGTTGGCTTTACTGTCGAGATATAATCCTAAACGGAGAACTTGTTCTTACATTCACATTTTCTATTTCGTTAAAACATATTTTTGCAGTACTCTACAAATCCTTACATTATTTTTACAAGACCAGCAAAGATCATTAACACTCATTTTTCTTTTAAATACTTTTTCCAGAGTGTGTGCTGTTCAGTTCTGTTGACAATGATTCGCTCAGCATACGTCACTTACTGCGTTGTTCGGATTGGTTGTAGGTCTATCCAATTGAGTGCAGAGTTTTTTTTTATTGTTTGTTTGTTTGGTTTTTTTTTGTTTGTTTTTTTTCTAGTTAGATTAAGACACGCTTCAATCAAAGCCCTATGCAGCTGTATAAGACTTACATTCTTAAAGGTGCTCTAAGCGATGTGACACGTTTTTTTAGGCCCAAACATTTTTTGTCACATAAAGAAAACATCTCTTCACTATCCGTTAGCTGGCAACAAAAACAAACTGTGGCAACCCGCTCCACGAAACATAACAAAATGTTCCAGCCAATAACTGACAAGAAGGCCCTGGGGGTGGGGTTTGGGGGTCAGTGCAGATGAGAAGGACGGAGGGTCTATCTAGCCCCAGTTTTGTTTGAAAATACTTTAAACGTCAACAAGAAGTCACGTCACTCAACATCGCTTAGAGCACCTTTAATAGAATATAAGTATGACGAAGTCAGGCTAGTATAATGGAGGACAAATAAAGAATTTTTTTTCCTCTGAAAAAAGGTCCAACTATAGTAATCTCAAAAAATAAGAAAATGCCTATTCGATTTCCCAAAGTATCTCAACAATGTCAGTATGTAAGCATAAAAGCCAGAGATTTGACAATGAACTAAAATTTCCTAAACTCTTTAAAGACCAAATTGTATGTGTTAAAAACATGCTCGTTTTACAGCTCTATATAGGCTACTCATGTCTTCAATGGTCTTATCTGTGTCTATTTTTTGGAGAAATGTCTAAGAGGAAGATGATATTGAGAACTACAACTACATGAGCTATGAAAACAAACTATGAGCAATAACATTTCACTTTCACAGTAAATTAAAGAAAATGCTGCTTAGTTCACCTGATAATTTATAGAACTTTATGACTCCTTAAGTTTACTCAAAGAAAAAAAAATAGCCTACAGCACGATGACATGACATTTATAAATATGACAACAGCAAGTAAATGAGCACATCAAGTTGAAAGCATGAGGGAGAAAACTGCAGTTAGCCACTAGCTGCCAAGACATTTCAAGGATGTAAATATTTGTAAACTCTAAGCCTTAATCAGAGAAAGTTTCTTATTGTGTGCCATGTGCCTGACACAACAAAGTGCTATTAGCTGGCAATGCATTCTAGGTGAGGTGAAGGTGTAGTACGAGATGATTGACAGACAGAGGTTTACAAGGCAATGGAGAGTGCACCGCGACTTTACCATTTATGATCCACCAGCAGACATCAAACGGCATGCTTGGCTTTTATTGACAACCAAGATGCAGGATGTCAAATGTTTACCATTACTTTCAAGTGCTACATCAGAAGCTTTTCTTCTAGCTGTTTTTCAAACCACTGAAGCCATTTTCCCCTCTCTCACTCTTTTTCTCTCACCCTCTCCCCCTTTCCTCTGATGAAGAGGCTGATTAAAGTTATGCAAGTGTCACCTGCCTCACAGGTCTCTGTTTTCACCAGAGCAAGGACGCCAAATTAAGCACATCTAAATGCTTAAATGTCTGGAGAAAAAGAACGAGAAAAGAGAAAATTTCTTCACAACAAATGCTTATTTCCCCTCCTTTTGGTTAAATTGAGCATTTCCTGATGATTTTAACAGGTTCTGACTAACTGCCATCAAAAAACCTGGAAAGAGTTGGTCCAAATAATCCTCTTAGCAGGGACAAATGCTACGAAATTTTTTACAGACCTTTCATTTGAATACTAAAATGGAAGATGTGTTATTCTTTGTTGGAATTTGATCGATTGTGTGATAGAGGAAATATATATAGATTTGAGTGTCTATGTAAAAAGTTATAGCACACACACACTCACTAGGCTATGCTAATCAAGTCAAAGCAGTGGATATTTGCAGATATGTTTTAAAATTCTGTATGCAAATGTGAGTTGAACACATAAAATGGCGTTTGTCCTAAAATGCGTGGTCACTTCTGTGTGGACACGCAAATGTGTTGTTGATCTGGTGTGGTTTTGGCGGGCGACGGGAGAGAAGGGAAAGACTGGAAACAAAGACTTCTGCGAATCAACCATCAGTGTGCTGTGACTGTGAGACGCTTTCATTCTGCATTTTGGAGAGATGATAGAGAGCGCCATCTGTTGGTACTTTGTGATACTGACTAGAAAGAGGTACTGTGGCTTTTTTTCATTTGAAACATTAAGAAAATGTGACTTGAATACTTTTTGAGAAATCTCTGTTAACAACTATACACCTTCAATGGTCTTTGTGTATTTCTTCTTATTGACATTGCAAAACATAATTATTAGCAGCACTCAGCGGCACTTTACCCGGCCGCACTCACAAATACATTCTTCTTTTTAGCCAATATGGTTGCTGTTGGATCAAGAGCAGCCCTCTGTAGGGTTAAAGTCAGCATTAAATGTTATCAAGTCATTTGTCACTAATTTAGACTCAAAAGCGACACATAGACACCTCTCGTAAAGTATTTTACATTGCTCTGGAATTTTCTTTTTGGGGGATTTTTTTTATTATTATTATTATTTTTTTTTTAATTCCTTCATCTTCAATCAACATCCTAAACTCGATCCACCATTTCATTCTAAAGGTAAAGGGGGTGACTATCTGACAGAAACATAAACATAAGACGATGTAGGCCTATGTGCATATATATATATATATATATATATATATATATATATATATATATATATAATTATTTTTTTCCAGGTAAAATAATTTAAATAACAAATACTAACCAATATTTAAACTAATACATTTTATAATGTCTATGTCATAATTATGTTAAGTCATAATTTTTATGTGTATTCTCTTTCTGTACACTGAAGTACCCTTTAATTTCATTTGAATTAATTTTAAGTACATTTTAAATTGACCTACTTTTATTCTTTTATTATAATGTGTTCCCTCTTTGGGCATTTCTACACACACGCACGCACGCACGCACGCACACCCAAACACAAAGCCATATCAACATCACTACAAACATAATCCAGAGAGAAAAATGGAATTGGACACTGTATGTTTTTAGTTAAACCCAGTATATATATTTGAACACATTTCATAATTGGCCTATATTTGTCATATTTACATAACAGGATACATATTATACATCCATGCATAAAATAAAAAATAAAGCAATGCAATTAAAAATTAAATTCATATTCTGTTTTCCATCCGCATGTGATAGATCGGATAGCCGTACCTATATTTTCTGTAAGTTTGTTTGTTTGTGTTTTTTTTTTTTTGTACTATTAAACAAATTACATTTAGTTAACTGCACCGAAAATTCTCATTCTCAGAAAAATTGATATACACAAGCAGCATTAGTACAAATCCAACAATGCTTTGTAGCCTGCCCACTCACTCCAATTAAAACCAAGGTTTAGGTGCCCTTTAAATATATATATTTTTTTCATGACAAATTAAGTCTCACCAAAAAGATAAAAAATTAAATGGGGAAACTGCCTTTTTCCCGAATCCAGTCATTACTAATCTGGAACCTAATTACTAGCAGGGCAGATTTTCCTCTCTGATTTTCTCCAGCCAATTAATTTATATTATTTTCAGGATGACATTCAGTCCTGTGCCCCTTTTGTCTTTCTTTTGCCGCTCACACCCACACACCCCTATCATTCAGCCTCCAGTATTCTACATCACACACACACACACACACACACTTCTCATATGCTGGTGTTAGGCACTGACCAACACCTTAAAATAAAGCCTCACAGTTATGTCTCCACAAAATGTTTTTCTTTTATTCTATAAATCAGCGCGGCTCACCCACACATAACAAATTCATTAAAATGCTGCACAGACAATCGTACTGTTTCTCCAGAGCTCCAGCATTAATGGAAGGACCGCAGCCTTGCGTCACCATATTTTCTCCATATCGTCTCATCTCTGCACTGCTAATGCCTGCTAGTCCTCCTGGATAACCAGTTAAGCAATGTCGGTAATTAAGTGCTAATTAAACTTAAAGCCTGTAGTTAGGCACTGCCCTACATATTGCTTTTGCTATAGTGTAATTACACACAGTGCTATTTTAAAGCCCGCTAGAGACTGGCTGAGTTGAAGTGGTATACACACCACAGTGGCGGTAAGGAGTGAGGGTCAGGATGTGTGGTCAGGTATGCAGCCTCATGGGTCAAAGGTTAGAATAAGATTGGCCTCAAATAAGCCTCTGAGGTTTAGTCTTTTAAGGATTTCATGAATTCATCTCTGTCTATGATGTATCGGCTTTCATCAGCGCTTTGTCAGACTAACAGTGATCAATGAAATCATGCTGAAATAGTGCTCATCTTTTTTAAAGGAAAAGAACGTTGTCCTTATGATTCTGTCCTTCCTATTCAATTATAATGAATGAAATTAAATGCAGTAATTATTAATAAGTGCATGGGGGGAAATAACCTAAAAATGTACTTTATGAGTGTAACCGGGTCAAAGTCACTAAAGTTAGTTCCTAAACTGTTTTAACAGAGGCCTGGTTAAGTGAATTGCACATGTGAAGTGTTTTAGTACTTTTCGCAGTTATGGACGTAATGTTACGCTGGCCCTTTAAGAAACGCCACTTCTGAAAGTGTCGCGAGAACTGTGTGTGAGCAGCGCGCTTTCCCAATGCGGTCATGGAAGCTGGTCATGCGGACGCTGTACTGAGTTAAAGGTGACAAAAGTCAATGATATAGTGAAAGAGTGCGAAATAAGGACTTTTTGAAGAGTGTGTAAAGTGTTCTTCAGTGCTTTGCGAGACCGGATGGTCGTGTATTGTGTTGATTGATGGTGATTTCTGTCGAGAATCATCTCGGTGTGGGGAAATTCTAACAACACAATTCATGAGAAGCGTGAGTGATAAAACATTATCATTACTGTGAAATGGGTATTACTGTGTGTATAATGTGATGTGTAACAGTATTTTTGATCTGTGATACTTCTGTCTAATAAATTAGAGGGGAGAAGGGTGATCTGTGTAGGCCCTCCGTGTGTTACTGGGCCGAGAGTGAGACATCAGAGGGAAATTCAAGTGCGTCTTCCACTGTGAAGCTGTTTATGGGTCATTAAGTGGTGATAAAGAGTAAGTTTGAACTTTGTTCATTTCATGTGAATGTACAAATGTGTGATATTGAGTGTAAAGTGTGTAATCGTTTTTGAAAGGTTTATGCAAATACTAGAAATGTGATTTCTAATATTCATTGTACTGTATTTTGCATACAAAGCAGCTTTCCTGGTAATATGTGATGACAAACGCTATAACTGTTTGTGTATTTGTTTTCTAGAGAGAAAGGCTGCTACTGTTGTCTATGTCAGTTAGACTGAGTTTCTAAATGGTTCACTTGATGTTGTGACTGAGAACAAAGGGGACAGACTCATTTTGACGTGAAAAGCCAACTTTTATTGTTTTAGTTAAATTTACACAATCCTGTCCAATTTAAGTTCCTGAAATTCTGTTTAATTAATGCTGCGTCATTCAAAACGCAGTCTGGAATAAAAAACCCCTTTATAATTCTAGCTCTGTGTCCGGTGTCGTCACTATCTCACACACCGGGCCACAGACTAATTTTGGTACCAGGAGTGGGGTTCCATTGCTAATTTCAGGGTGACAGACAGGTAGGGTAGGAGAAACATAGACAACAGTAGTGGTGAAGAGGTGTTGAGTTGCCGGTGCCCAGGAGGTCAACGACGCGAAGTGTGACGTGCCTGGAGGGCCTGTGAGGGGAGCTAAGGACCAGCTTCCTGGAGCGCAGGAGGGTGTTCACTTCAACACGGAGATCGTTGGCAAAGGCAGCCGTAGAGAAGAGCCTCAGATTTAACTGCAGTGACTGTGACTGTGTTTTATCTCTTTGTGCCATTCGAGATAGAGACATTGCGAGAACATGGACCGGGACGACGATGTCCAAGCTGCTCAGGCTGGAGCCAGCCGTGATGTGGACAATGCTGGTGCGGCAGGTCAGGACGATGTGGGTAATCCTGTGGCGGAACTTCAGTCACAGATTCTGGAGTTAGGTCGAAGTCACAACCAAGTAATGTCTGCTCTGTCTAATATGAACAATGCTACTAGGTCATATGTTTACATTCCAAGGGAACGTCAAATTGTGCCCTTCAGTGGCGATCCTGTTAAAGATGGTCAATCTGTAGATGAGTTCATTGATGAGGTTGAACGTGTCATTCGAGTAAGAGGGTTGAATACTGATGACCAATTAGATTTCATACTGTCCCATTTAAGAGGTTCAGCTTTAGACGAAGTCAAACTGCGTATGGGGGGGGAGAGCAAACAACCCAGTGATCTGTTTTCATACTTGAGGGGGGCATTTAGGGAGAAACGCACTACTCCACAGTTGTTGCATGCCTTCTACGCACGTAGACAGGTAGAAGGGGAAGACCTCCGTGACTTTTCCCATGCTCTTTCCCAACTGCTTAACTTTGTCCTCCAGCAGTCCCATAGCGCTGTGTCTGATCCCCAGCTTGCACTAAGAGACCAGTTCATTGAAGGCATAAGAGATGCGACTCTGCGAAGGGAGCTGCGCAAGCTTGTCAGAGAAAAACCTCAGTCTACCCTGTTTGACGTCCGTGAAGAGGCCCTGATGTGGGTTATGGAGGACAGACCCCGTGGAGCTAATGTGGCCAGGAGTCGGCACATCGTGAGCACGTGCTCGGAGGGGACGTCAGAGCCTTCAGATTCGGTCAGTACCGAAAAAAGTGACGTAGCTCTGGCTCTACAAGAGATAGTGAAGATAATCACACAGCAGGGCAAAACCATCGGAGAACTCACTAATGCGGTTCGTGAACTTACCGCCCAGGGGTCTAGTTCGAGTAGTAACCAGATGGGTAGCCCCAAGGTCAAACCCAAATACACAGCTGATGGCCAACCCGTCTGTCTGAGGTGTGAAGGGGTGGGACATATAGCCAGACGGTGTCCTGTGCCTCGTAGTTTCAAAGGCCAGCCCACTCCCACCACAAGTTCTGCGGTTCAGGGAAACGGGGTCCCTCCGTTGCAGTGAGCCGAGCAATGAGAGGAAGACCAGAAGGCTCAGGATGCGGTGCATTAACAAAAGAGCGGTTCTTGGAACGTGCCGTTGGAAAGTGTCCAGAAGTGGATATATGCATTGGTGGTGTTCCGGTGAGATGTCTGCTAGACACAGGAAGTAATGTGAGTACCTTAACCGAAAGTTTCTTCAGAGAAAACCTACACGGAGAAGACGGGGACCTTCATTGTACCTCCAAGTGGTTAAGAATAACTGCAGCAAACAAGTTACCCCTGCCTTACCTGGGATATGTTGAACTGGACATCCAAGTGATGGGGCTAACTATCCCTGAGTGTGGTTTCCTGATAGTCAGAGATGTGGATGCTGCAGAGCCGGACCCAACTCCACCCGGTATCCTAGGCATGAATATCACCCAGAGATGCAGAGAGTCAGCACTGACGGAGTTTGACACCACATTAGGAGGGAAATTGGACTCTGTGTGGCGAGAAGCATTCACCCGTGTCCAGGAAGAGGAACGGGGGAAGACAATGTTGACAGCCAGGGTTAGTTGTCGGGGCAAAGGCAAGGCTCATATCCCAGCATCCTCTGTAGCCGTTGTGTATGCCAGAGTAAATAAGAGAGATTCGGATGCCAATGTTTGGCGATTGCTGGAACCAGGAAGTACCCCATTACCAGGCGGATTGATCCCCATGCCCACCCTAGTGTCGTCTAGAAGTCAAGTGTTCCCTGTTCAAGTGGTCAACTTCTCCCAAGAAGATGTCTGGCTGTCGCCTAAATTTCCGCTCGGGGTACTCACCCCCTGTCAGTGCGTTGAGAATGAAGTTAGCCAAGTGAGATTCCAGCGTATCTCTGCTGAGTGCGAAGAAGTGAGAGTTGAGGAAGAGGATGGACTGGAGTCTGGTGCTGACCTGAGTAATCTGTTGAGTAGACTGCACATAGGTGGTACGCCGGAACAGCAAGCGAAGCTTGGAGGGCTGCTCTTGAAGTATGCAGATGTGTTTGCAGTTCGTGATGAAGACCTGGGTTATACCGATCGGGTGAAGCATGAGATCCACTTGACCGATGAGGTTCCCGTAGCTCAGCCATATCGCAGGATACCACCGACCCAGTTCGAAGAGGTCAAAGAGCATATCTCGAGTCTGCTCCGAAAGGGAGTTATCCAGGAAAGCTCGAGCTCCTATGCTTCACCCATCGTTCTGGTACGTAAGACTGATGGAAGTCTGAGGCTGTGTGTGGATTATAGGAAACTAAACTCCAAGACCCGCCGTGATGCTTTTCCCTTGCCACGCATCGATGAGAGCTTAGATGCGTTGGGCGGAGCACAAGTGTTCTCAACAATAGACCTTGCTAGTGGTTACCATCAAGTTGCGGTCCATGAGAAGGACAGACACAAGACGGCCTTCACGACGCCGTTTGGCCTCTATGAATACCATCGGATGCCGTTCGGGCTATGTAATGCGCCCGCCACGTTCCAGCGGCTCATGCAGGCCATAATGAGTGACTTCGTGTTCCAAATTGTTTTGATCTACTTGGATGACTTGTTGGTGTTCTCCTCCACCTTTCAGGAACATCTTGTGCGACTGGAGGCTGTGTTCAGAAGGTTGAAGGAAACTGGGCTGAAGGTTAAGATAGAGAAGTGTCATTTCCTGCAGCCGGAAGTGAGATTCCTGGGCCATCAAGTGTCAGCCCAAGGTGTGAGTACAGACCCTGGAAAGATAAGTGCCGTACGGGAGTGGCCAGCCCCCGGCAATCTGAAAGAACTCAGATCCTTCCTGGGGTTTTGTAGCTATTACAGGAGATTCATTGAAGGTTTCTCCCAGATAGCCGGGCCGTTGCACGATGTAGTAAATGTGTGCCTTAAGGAGACAAGCCACATCAAGGCAGCTCAGCTGTATCAGGGTCTTTGGACCTCTCAGTGCCAAACGGCGTTTGAACACCTCAAAGACCAACTGACCAGGGCCCCCACGCTGGGGTATGCTGATTTTGCCCTGCCCTTTGTGATTGAGACTGATGCGAGTAACCTTGGACTAGGAGCAGTCTTGTACCAGCATCAAAATGGCAAGAAGACTGTGATTGCTTATGCCAGTAGAAGGCTGAGAGGGGCTGAGAGAAATGATAAAAACTACAGCAGCATGAAGCTGGAACTGTTAGCGCTGAAGTGGGCGGTCACAGAGAAGTTCCGAAGTTACCTACTGGGGTCCAGATTCACCATAATAACGGATAACAATCCCCTCTGCCACCTCAGTACTGCCAGATTGGGAGCCATTGAACAGCGCTGGGTCGCTCAACTCGCTGCGTTTGACTTCGAAGTCAAGTATCGCCCCGGAAGGTGTAACACGGCTGCCGATGCTCTTTCGAGGAAGCCAGGAACGGATGAACCAGACTCTGCGAGCGAAGATGCCGAGTATGATGGCTGTATGGCGATTTGCAACTTGATCAGAACAGGGACAGCTCTGGGACCAGGCCTGTTGGCAGCAGGAGTTGAGCGCAGTAGGGTCAGGCAGTTACGGGCAACGTTGGCTGGAAAAGAGATTAGCGAGTGTGAGAATACCCCCACTCTGCCCGGGTATTCAAAGTCGGAACTCTGTCAGTTCCAGGAGTCTGATCCAACACTCAGTGTGCTCAGGAAGTTTTGGAACAGGAAAAGGAGACCGACCAAGCAAGAGAGGATAGGCTTGTCCCGAGCCGTGCGATCCCTGCTGAAACAGTGGCCGAAGATGAAGGAAAAGGATGGTCTGTTGTACCGTGTGATCAATGATGTCCACACTGGAGAGTGCCATCAGTTGTTGTTACCTACCTGTTTAACGGATCAAGTTTTGAAGAATGTCCATGACCAAATGGGTCACCAGGGTATCGAGAGAACCCTAGGTCTGTTGAGACAGAGATGTTTCTGGGGAGGAATGTACGAGGATGTTGAAAAGTGGATTAAGCGATGTCAGCGTTGCGTGTTGGCAAAGATGCCCCAACCAAAAGTCAAAGCACCTTGGGCCTCCTTCTTGGCCACACGTCCGTTGGAGGTTGTAGCCGTAGACTTTACAGTTCTTGAACCAGCCAGTGACGGGCGCGAGAATGTTCTAGTAGTAACGGATGTGTTCACGAAGTTTAGTCAAGCCTTTCCCACTCGTGATCAGAAGGCGGAGACTACTGCCAAGATCCTCCTCCGAGAATGGTTCCTGAAGTATGGAGTGCCCCAACGCTTGCACTCAGACCAGGGCCGGAATTTCGAAAGTGCGGTGATTGCAGAGCTTTGCAAGTTATATGGAGTCAAGAAAACGCGCACGACACCGCATCACCCACAGGGCAATCCTCAGTGTGAGAGGTTCAACAGAACCCTGCATGACCTCTTGAAGTCCCTCCCACCTGAAAGGAAACGGAAGTGGCCTGAACACTTATCAGAGCTCGTCTACGCCTATAATGTGACGCCACACTCATCCACAGGGTACTCACCGTATTATCTGTTGTTCGGGATCCAGCCGCATCTGCCGGTTGACGCTCTGCTGGGCCAGGAGGCTGAAACGAATGAGAAACCTGACTGGTTAAGAGTACACCAGGAACGTCTGCGAGATGCCCATATTCGAGCGAAGGAATATGCAGAAAGGAAGGCTGCAGAGCGGGCAGCGAGACATGAGGAGAAGGTGTGTTGTCCGACGGTGGAGATTGGACAGCATGTGTACTTACGACACCGACCGCAAGGAAGAAACAAGATTCAGGACTCGTGGTCTTCAACGGTGTACAAGGTGGTAGAGGTCCAAGGAACAACCTACACCGTGGAGCCTGTTGAAGGAGGTACAGTGAAAAGGGTGCACAGATCCAACCTAAGACTTTGTAATAATCCAATCCCAGAGACCATGTCAAGGCGTCGGAGAAAGTCTGTGGAAGAAGTTCCTACCTCAGAGTCTGAATCAGAGATGACCTCATTGGAGGCGGAGTGTGTTGTAGTGGAGGAAGTTCTGCGTCCTAAGGAGAAACGGACAGTACCACCAGTATCTGAACATCAAAGACAGCCAGTTCCTGGATGTGGGGACTGTTCCATGGATCAAATGGTGGAATCTGATAGGAGTTATCGTACGAAACCAGAGTGCAGTGAGGACACTGGTGACACCCGAGCAGTGATGCCAGTATCTCGGGAACTAGAAACAGGAAGTGTTCACTTACCTGCTGGGAGTCCTGAGGTGAGATCAGTGCCTGCACCTAGAGAGGAGAGGAAGGAGTGTGTTAATTCAGAAGTGCCTTGTACTGCTGTGCGTAGAACACAAAGGAAAACTGCAG
The DNA here is from genome assembly GCA_038021265.1 of Cyprinella venusta. Classification (NCBI taxonomy): domain Eukaryota; kingdom Metazoa; phylum Chordata; class Actinopteri; order Cypriniformes; family Leuciscidae; genus Cyprinella; species Cyprinella venusta. The sequence goes on from CM075864.1 coordinate 27,292,067, forward strand.
GAGTGCATAGGAACCTGAACCGTTTGCCCAAGCCAGCGTGTAATGCAATGGCTGTTAATCTGGAGAGGCTCGCCCAGATGCCAGCGGGAGGGTCCTTCACGCCACAGGAGAGTTGCCAAGAGGGCAAGAGGATTAAGATGCTCAGGGTTGGTAGTCACCGGGACGTCGACTATCAGCAGGGGAGAGTGTAACCGGGTCAAAGTCACTAAAGTTAGTTCCTAAACTGTTTTAACAGAGGCCTGGTTAAGTGAATTGCACATGTGAAGTGTTTTAGTACTTTTCGCAGTTATGGACGTAATGTTACGCTGGCCCTTTAAGAAACGCCACTTCTGAAAGTGTCGCGAGAACTGTGTGTGAGCAGCGCGCTTTCCCAATGCGGTCATGGAAGCTGGTCATGCGGACGCTGTACTGAGTTAAAGGTGACAAAAGTCAATGATATAGTGAAAGAGTGCGAAATAAGGACTTTTTGAAGAGTGTGTAAAGTGTTCTTCAGTGCTTTGCGAGACCGGATGGTCGTGTATTGTGTTGATTGATGGTGATTTCTGTCGAGAATCATCTCGGTGTGGGGAAATTCTAACAACACAATTCATGAGAAGCGTGAGTGATAAAACATTATCATTACTGTGAAATGGGTATTACTGTGTGTATAATGTGATGTGTAACAGTATTTTTGATCTGTGATACTTCTGTCTAATAAATTAGAGGGGAGAAGGGTGATCTGTGTAGGCCCTCCGTGTGTTACTGGGCCGAGAGTGAGACATCAGAGGGAAATTCAAGTGCGTCTTCCACTGTGAAGCTGTTTATGGGTCATTAAGTGGTGATAAAGAGTAAGTTTGAACTTTGTTCATTTCATGTGAATGTACAAATGTGTGATATTGAGTGTAAAGTGTGTAATCGTTTTTGAAAGGTTTATGCAAATACTAGAAATGTGATTTCTAATATTCATTGTACTGTATTTTGCATACAAAGCAGCTTTCCTGGTAATATGTGATGACAAACGCTATAACTGTTTGTGTATTTGTTTTCTAGAGAGAAAGGCTGCTACTGTTGTCTATGTCAGTTAGACTGAGTTTCTAAATGGTTCACTTGATGTTGTGACTGAGAACAAAGGGGACAGACTCATTTTGACGTGAAAAGCCAACTTTTATTGTTTTAGTTAAATTTACACAATCCTGTCCAATTTAAGTTCCTGAAATTCTGTTTAATTAATGCTGCGTCATTCAAAACGCAGTCTGGAATAAAAAACCCCTTTATAATTCTAGCTCTGTGTCCGGTGTCGTCACTATCTCACACACCGGGCCACATGTGTTTACATCAAAAATCTTTACTAACATTACTGAAACAAATTAATTAGGTTAAATCACACTAACAAAGCTGAATTTAGTTAGATCGGGTAGATATAGTTTCTTAAAGGGATAGTTCACCCAAAATGAAAATGCTGTCATCGTTTACTTAACCTAATGTTTTTCCAAACTTTCTTTTAGACAAATTTTTGCTTTCGCATTTCACAAAATATATTCAATAACACTTGACAATAAGGTTGCATTTATAGTTAATAACAGTTGTTAATGTGAACTAAGACTGAAAATGTTCCAAAGCATTTATTATTATAGCTAATGATTAGTTCGTGTTCATTTCAAAATTTACTAAAATCAAATGTTGCATCTGATACCTCAGCTAAAATGAAATAACAATGAACAGCTCTAGCAAAGATTAAAAAATACTGCAACAAATGTATTGGTCATCGTCAATGTTATTTACAGTACCTTATTGTAAAGTGTTAACTTCTTATTTTCTGTTCCACAGAAAAAAAAAGTCATACAGGTTTTGAATGATATGAGGGTGAGTAAATGATGTCAGGATTTTCATTTTTTGGGTGAACTGTCCCTTGTTAAAGGTAACGATTGCTGGTCACCGCTTTTTTTTTTTTTTTACGGTAGTGCTCAGTGAGATGCTATTGTTGATAATGTTAGTAATTTTAGAGAGGTGATGTCAAATTAAGGTAATCACAGCATCTGAAAACCCTGGACAGAGGGGTCATTGGTTCAGTTAGAGGTCATGTGGGCCCAGTCCAGCTCTTAATGTAATCATGTTGCACTCCTTTTCCATGTGCATTAAAGGTTTAGGGTTACAGTGAATGGCAGTTTTGTGGTGGTGACTCTGGCTAATGGACTTTAACACAAAAAGCAGAGAAACAAGGTCACCGCTACATGCACACCACAAAGATCCAGCTGCCTCAAAATGTGCAATTTCCTCCTGACATTATCTAGCAACACACATGGCAAAAGCCTGAATTAAATGTGTGCAATCCTGCCCCTGCTGAGTTTAATTCCAGTTTTGCATTTATGTGCATTGTGCGATCAATTGTCATGGTTGTGCGCCTGGGATTTTCAAAGTAAAACATGCTTTGTGAAGTTTAAATATTTACAGACAACACAGGTATGTTCGACGCCTTTTAGTGTCACATCAGAGGTTGATGCAGGACAGCTCTGTGCTTTATGATGTTAAATGGAGGACTAGTTCCTGATCATTTGACAAACATCAAGAGTGCGTTTGCTGATGAATCTCCTCTCCGCTGGACACCCAAAATAACTTTGGTTCATGTGGCGATGATACTTATGGTTTGTTTGATTCCTTCCGCCAGAGAGACGTTCAGCAAAGGACGAAGTAGCACTGAAAATATTTACGGCAAATCATGAGCGACAGTCGGCGTTACTCATTAAGACGTATTAGCGCTGATTTCAGCCTAGCTGACGCACGCTTCGCCTTCTCCAGCCCAAATGAGAGCAGAAGCTCTGACAGCAACATCGGTGTCTCTTCAAGACATTCAAGCGCTGAGCAAAAATTCAATATGAGAGGGAAAAAATAACAGCAGAGAGGGGGATTGTGTTTTTCTCCTTCATTCCCAGATAACAGAATTTCAGGGTGACAAACTTCAAGTGCAACACTCTGCCTCAGGGTGAGTTAATTACATTAATTTTCCCTGACACTCTCACAAAATAAAGAAATAGAGAAAATAACCCAACAAGATAGACACTGGAAAACAACATTTTATGTGGCCTTTTTTTCTTTTATTTATTTATTTTGTCAGCAATGATGAAATTAGTACAGAGGCCTCTCTCTGCCTATAATCAATCATTACTTTCAGTAGGTGCCAGAAAGCACCAACTGAAACCATATTTTCTTCACTTGTGGACAAAGGCTTCGAGATTGCGTGCCGCCCTTGTCCATAAATATATCTGGCCTTGACAACCCACAGGATTGGCTTTGAGATTTTACAGAGTAAACATCTGTTTGTGTGGGCCTGAGACATGCTGGGCTCCTTACCCAAACCAGCAGTGCCTGCTTAAAGTCAATAAAGCAGCAGGGCTCTAGAAGTACAAGATCCACTCGAAGAGCAGACACTAAGAGAGCAAAGAACATATTATGTATTTAACAAGGACACATTAACTTTATCAAAGGTGACAACAAAAACATTTGTGACGTTACAGAAGATTCAAATATGTTCATCAAAAAACATTTCTTTCGATTAAATACATGTAGAGTTGGCGAGCATAACACACTAAAAAAATACAACAACAAAAAATGTAGTGTATATAAGCGACTATATGAACATTAGCATTTTTAAACAGCATTTTAAGATCTTCAAATCTTATTGATGTTGATAATAAACAACAAAGTGCATCTTACGGGTGGATATCTGTTATGGAGTGCAAAGGCCGCATCGTTTTGGACAACCAGGCGTCTATTTAACCGACAGATTTATCACAGAGAAAACACTGACACCTTGACTTGTGTCATAATTCCCGTTTTACAAGCCAATATCTTCACACATTATTTCGTTACATTAGGTGAATATTGCACTTAAAACTCCACCATTTAATTACATCCACCAGTCTAATAAACACATTTTATAGAGACCATAAATCACAAAAACAAAAACACACGGAATGTTGTTAATGTAACATATTTTATCATAAAGTGTAATCTATAAAGATCAGGTTTGTACCAAAAAAAAAAGTGCTCAGCTTTGTGAATAGCTTAAGTAAATGTAGCTAATAAATGTCAGGAATGTTGTGCATAAATCTTAGTTGCTGCATGTTGTTAGCTTGATACATTATAGGCCATAATTTGCTACAAATAAATGTTTATTAGCTTGCCAGACTTGTTTTGATGTGTTAATGATAAGGAGATTCACAAGAAATGCTCAATTAACGCAAAACTTTCTGCACATTGTCCCGGTCAGAGTCCCCAACATGGATTTTAAGAAAGCTGTGCTTTTACAAATGTCCTTATTTGTGAGTCCTGCATGTAAAAGTGAGACATAATGAGTTCATTTATATTCAGCTGTGTCACACCTGGCAGTTAATTCAAGTCGATTCAAAATGCTTTTACACTGTACGGAGGATACAGAACAATTCAAAATGTCTTATAGGCTAAACATCCCTCCACTAAAAACCCAAGACCTTTGGGGGTCTAAAAAACCAATGAGCACTTTGTGTTCATGTCAGCAGATCCCTGGTCAGTTTAAGTGCTTTTCTCCCATATTGATTAAGATTACAGGAGGCCCTACACCAAAACCTAGTCCAAGATTGGTCGTTAGAGGCCAACTGTGGCCAGAGCCCTGTGGCTGTATGGCATATGGTTACAATTTGTCACTAACACGCTTTCAGTTGAACCCAGGCTTGGGTCAGCCAGCAAACCCGCTGGCTACACACTCCCTTAAGCTCCATATTAATGACTGCTGAGGAACAGAAATTGCTAAGGATAATGCCATGAATGCAAGTATTATTACAGACACCTGTGCAGAGACTCAGTGCTATTTATTCCCACATTCATTCCTTTATTTATTTAATTTCGTCCTACACAGTTCAGATCAATAAGTAATTAATTTTACCACCTAAAGAAATATATGGCGTTTATGCCTGAACAATCAAATCAAACTGTAACATGGCTATGCAACTATGAGAATTAGGCACTTTAGATGGAAATAAATACATAAAAAGCTGAGAATGTATACATTTTCTTTCTTTTTTTTACCATGGAACATGATGTCATTCTCTTAGAGGTCATTTGCCTGAAAATCAAAGATATAAAAAATAAATTTACAGTCTTGGGACAATAAGGGTCAGACTCAATTTCAAAGCAGCATTTATATAAGGAGAAATGTCTTAAAGGGATAGTTCACCCAAAATTGAAAATTATGTCATCATTTACTCACCCTAATTTTGTTTCAAACCTGTTTGACTTTCTTTCTTCTACTGATAACAAAACAATATATTTTTGACCCCCTTGACTGACAAAAAAGTCAATGTTTGGTTACAACATTCTTCAAAATATTTTCTTTAGTGTTCAGCAGAAGAAATAAATTCATATAGGTTCGGAACATCTTTAGGGTGAGGAAATTATGACAGTATTTTCTTTTTTGGGTGAACTATTTAAATGTTTGCATAATACTTTCCTGTTTAATGGGTTATTTCATAATTTTCTAGTGATAAAGTATGTTTATGAGCTGTTTATTTTATTAAATTATTCAAAATTAATTTAAATGAAATCCATAAAGTGATGGGAACCCCTATATTGTGATATTTTGGCCATACTGAGTTCAATAGTATAGAGAAACAAAATACTATATGGAAGTCAATGGAGCCCATCAACTGTTACTGACATTCTTCAAAATATCTTGTTTTGTGTGTTCAGATGAAGAAGAAAAAAATCATACCCTTTTGGAACAACTTAAGGCTGAATAAACTATGACAAAATATTCACTATCGATTTAAATAATTGCATAATGCTTTCATGTTTAATATTTATAAACTGTTTAATTTAGACAATTTTATTAAAATTAAAACTAAATTAATGATGGGAACTCCAAAAATGTTAGGGTTACTTGTTTATATTTATGCATAATTATATAGGATATATTCTATCCTATAAGAGACAGAGAATGAAAGCGAAGTAGAGACCATCCAAACACACTTGTTATAGCCGCTATAGAGGAGGAAATCTTACAGGAGGCTGAATAATAGAGTCAGAGGGACCAGCGGCAAACTGAAAATGTTTTCTCAACCAAGACCAGTACGCAAACCGACATTTCCCCACCTGACTGGGACATATTTTAGACTGTAGAGGGAAAAAAAATGAGAAAGGGAGGGGGTATGGTTTGATGTTTTGTTTGTTCTAGGCAAAATGGAAGACATACATTGTCCCTTATTGCCTAAAGACTCACAATGCAATTCTAGCCCTCAGTGGTCACACGGGGAGTATGCTCCAGGAGTCACATGGTCAGATGGATCACATCAATTTACCACGGGAAAAACAGAAAATAAGAGAACCCCTAAAAAAGAGAAAACAATATAGCTTTGTCTTCTTTTGACCTCTTGTAGCACACAAATACTATGTGTTATTGTGCAAGTAACACACAGCTAAATACAGAGGTGTTCTTGTGTTAGGACCAAAGGGGAGATAAATGAATCCCTATCTAGGTTTGTCATGGCTGGACAGAGAGAAAAATCATACACTCATAGACCTATATCGCCACCCACTGGACACTTTCAAAATTACAGCTTTAGTCAGTGAAGTGAGCTTTTTTAAATTTAGAAATGCTCAAATCACTCCTACTCTGCTTTTTAAACGATCTTGACCTCTCGACTACAAGGATGTTATTTCTTTCGTTTGAATCTGAAGGATCCTGAAGAATCTGTGATGGTGAGTGGCAGAGAGAACAGCCCTCAGCGAGAAGTGTGGATATGTGGAGATGTGATGATGGTGGCAGGGTGACAGAAGAGGAGATGGGCACTACTGTTGTAATAGTTTTGAACATGACGTGAACAGCAGTGGAGTGATGCGATGTTTTTGCCAGTTGGGAGTGATACCATGAGACAGAGTTTGGGTTACTTTCTCCTCAGGGGACACAGATAACAGACTCACACATAATTTCAAACTGAAAAAAATCTAAAGCATTTCTCTCACATTCAGATTAGTAAATAAAGGCAAAGGTTTTAAAGTCTCTATAATGAGAGTTATCACTTTCATCTGTATTATAAGTGATGAACTTCTTAGAACAACTAAACATAATAAAATACCCACCAATTGTACTTTTATTAATTAATATGATATAAATTAATGTGTTCTTAGATGCTGAATTTATTTGGCAGAATAAACATTTTACAACAACAAGTGAAATGTTTATACTAACTACATATTTGATATGTGTTCATTTTTGAGTTTATGATGCTCCCAATATGTACAGTACATGCCGTTTTCTTTAGGTGACTGAACTTCGAGTAATGTTGACCTAATGTTTTTGTTAGTAATATAAGATTGCGTGACATAAAGACAATCTTTATTTTCAGAAGTATTTGAGGGATTCTTTATAAAAGAAAATAAGTAGGTTTAAAATACATAAAATGGTTATGCACAAATACTAATTTCCCACAAAATATGATATACACTCTAAAAAAATGCTGTTTTTTTTAATCCAATTTTGGGTCATATATGGACATATAACCCAGCCATTGGGTTACATTTTTAAATTACATTTTTAAACCAATGTTTGAGTTTATCCATATTTTACCAAAATTGGGTTAAAACAACCCAGCATTGTTTTAGAGTGTATACTGTAAAAACAGGTTATTTGGTTTGTGCGATTAAAAACTGTAATGTTGAACTGACAGACGAGTTTTCAGTCAGACAAGTGTCACATGACACATTTCATTTGTGTCAAGTCGCCTATACTCAAAACGTTGTTGGACTAAACTATAGCTGGACTAGTTGGACTGTACTGACAAAACTCACTCTAAAAAATGCTGGGTTGTTTTAACCCAAATTTGGGTCAAATATGGACAAACCCAGCCTTTGGGCTAAATTTTACATTTTTAACCACACATTTGGGTTTGTCCATATTTTACCCCAAAATTGTGTTAAACCAACCCAGCATTTGAGTGCTACTGTAAAGAAAAAGAGCACATGCTCTCTGTTGATCCAGCACCGGCTTTGGAATCAACAATGGCCACAAACAAGGAAGCGTATGATGCATGATTTTATGAAAATATGATGTAACGCTTGCCGTAAAGCAAGTCAAATTTGTAGTTTTCTTATTTCTCTTTCGAACCACAGAAACACGCCCCGATCTGGCACGACGGTCAGCCGTCGGGCAGTTTTTGTGCGTCGGCCGAATAAGTTTCCTCGGTGTGATACGCACGGTTCCGTGCCGTCGGCTGAAATGAGTCCTCGTCGGCTTTATTTCGCCCGATTCGACATGTTGAATCGGCGTCAGGCCGTCAGGGAAAGAGAGAACTCTGATTGGCTGTTCAGCTTAGTGATAGAGTCAGTGCACGAGAATAAAAGCAAAACAGCAAGCAAAGAAGTCAAAACCGCAAAGATAGAAGGCTGTTCTTATGGTACGTCATCTTACCTGAGTGTTCCTTGGCGAATATTTCAATATTAACATGAGCAGAGTGGAATAAAGAAAGCGTTTAGCAGGATTGATATTCAAAAAAGTAAGCACGTGCTGCTTTGTTTACGGTATGTGTATCTGCAGCCGGCAGCGTCGTTTTTTTCTTTTTGAATGATGAATATAGACTAATATATCTGCAGAAATAGACAGTTGGCTCATTAAACGCAGGCGCAGAATGCACATTATAGCTGACAGTCGCCTGTAGTTCTCACGGTGTGTTCAAGTGCAACTTTTTACCTCGACGAGAGCGGATGAGAGGCAACAACACAGTCGGCTTTAATCAGTGCTAGTTCGTTAGTGTCGGCTTGGGGTGTTCCGGGGTTAAAGGACTGCAAAGCGGTGGCATAAGTGCATTTCACCATGTCACGACTTGATGAAACACTGAAACGATTTTGAAAACATTATTTTAAAAAAGGTAAAAATTCTTACTAAGTGTTGCTTTAACTTAATTCTTACTTTAATAATTATACTACACAATAACTAATCATTCAAATTGATGTTGGACAATGGTCACGACATTTAGGTAAACAGTATTTTATTTTGGTTGTTGTTACTTTAAAATAATTTACTTTAGTTTTTACATCATGATTGTTTTTTTTTGTTGTTTATTTATTTATTATTTTTTTAAATATAATAATTACTTGGTCCCAGTCCCACACAAAACCCTATCTACCTTCAAGGTGAATGAAAATGTTAACGGAAAGATTTCTCAAGGTAACGTATACTTCAATAGACATAACTCATACCATTGTACTGAATGATTCATATGGTTTTATGATATTGATTTAAAGAAGGTCTCCCATGCACTTTAAAGAATAGCATGGTTTTATTATGGTATTACCATTAGGCTATTGCATGTGCAAAAAAAAAAAATGTAGGCATGGTACTTCATTTGTAAGTGTTGTACACAAATGAGAATTGACTGTCCATCACCTTCACGACATTATGAACAGTACAACACCACGTCACAAAATATCTAGCCTTCGGACTGGTGTTGTTGAGATATTAGAGAAATGATTGTTGTGTTATAATAATGTCATCTTCACACAGTACATCCGTCTCAGAGCTCTGTTTGGACAGAGAGGATAATAAGGAGGTTATGGGAACCCTAATCGCCGTTTCCCTCTCAATCACACTCTCAGCCTGGGAAAAAAAAAAAAAAAAAACAGGAATAGAGAGTTAAAAGTTATGAAATAATAGCTTAAACTGAAGAATTGCTTTAATACTTCAATAGAAATAACCTAATTCCAACATTTTCAAAGGAGCAGGCGGCCTTGCTTCGGGCTAACGCGTAATGTGTGAGTGAAAGTATATCGCGTGTCACTCTGCATTAGAGAAGCGAGCCTGTGTGCCTTTGAATGAGAGGCAGCTGGGGTAATAGGAAGTGCAGATATTAGAGCTAATGAAATCACAAAGAACAAGACAGATGTGCCATTTGACCAAGTGCTGCGGTGCCGGGGCGGGGCGTTACATTTGCCCACAACACTCAGACAAGAAGGCTCAGGCCCTGATAGCAACCCGTATGCCGCCGCTCCATTTAAATGAATAATGCACAGCGAATGACCTGTGTGTTTATTTACTGTAGCTTGGTCCGGATAGATTGTGTTGCTCCATACATCTCTTACACCCCAGCCCCCCCTACACGCCATTTCAAAACATTTAATCATACATCAATGTTATTTCTTTGCTCCATCACAGCTCTACGGTGAATTTGGCCAGGAGCTACAAGAACAACTTGTATTTCCTCGCACGTCATCCAGCAAACACAACTGTCACATTTAGGCTGCCGTCAATATCTACTCCCCAGCATGCATGTCATCTGGCAAACATACAGAGGAGTCAGACAAATAAACACAACAACCTGGAGTCATTCGAAAGGATTTGTGGTTGGAGGATTGAGGGGGGGGAGGGGCTGCACAGTGCCACATCTGACCTGTGGCAATAAGTGCGTTAGTCATCTATGATTCATGTCAAAACATACTTAATGTATCAAAGATATGAAACACTTTGACAGCTGCTACAGAGAACAGAGGACTCAAATGGTTTTCGAACAAAACAAGCTGTTTTCCTCCCCCACTTCCTCCCTTCGCACAATAGCTTTCACCGGTGGACTTATGTCCATAAACAGTTTATGATGAAATGCCGTAGCACTTAATTAAAACAATAAATCCAAAGTGTGCATTAGTGGCCCCCTCCTCTCACCTCACTGACCTCAGCTGTGTCCATTCTGGAACCGTGCATCACCGGGGCCGGGTGAGTCTGGAGACCAAATCTTATTCCGTGTGCCCTGAAATGATGCCACAAATGTGTTGTTATTACTCTCATGCTTTCTCTCTCTTTTGCAGATAATTTAATTCATATTTCACTTGTAGCACAAGGGATATGTGGCAGAGGCCTAATCTCTCTCTCTCTCTCTCTCTCTCTCTCTCTCTCACACACACACACACACACACACGCACACACACACACACCACACACAATAGAACAAAGGGGTTGCTGTTTGGAAAGCAGACTAAATTCTCTTTGGATATGATGCACTGGGTACTTATCCATTTAGCGCCGCATTATGAAAAGCTATTTTAGATTGGCTAAAAGGGCACATACTCTTTGGGATTTCGCTCACACAATTACATTTAAAGTGAGCCACTAACTGTAAATTGCAAAGTTTACCTGAACTTTCTGGCAAATTCTGTAAAATTGCTGATCTGCTCACAGGCAGAATAACACTCTGGTCTCAGCTTATGTTGGTCACACCTGTTGAAAATCACAGTTAACTTTTAAAGCCGAGAAATGAACCTGTGAACCAATGCATGTGATTTTGTTATTTTTATGCTGCCCTTTTCCTAAACCCATATATGGCATCCAGTACTTTTGGTGTACATAAAATGTATGTGTTTGTAGCTTTATCTTTTGTCCTGATCTACTGTCCAGAATGCTATTTTTTTTAATGATTCCTTTATATGTTATGCACCGTGGCTCACTGCATTTCATTTAATCTCCTTCCAAGCATAATGATAAAGCAACTTTTGACTTTGAATTCTGTCTATGAAAACGCCACGTCCATTGAATGTTGAAAAGCCACGTCCTTTGAAAGCTGATTAAGTACAGTAATTAGTTAATATCACATCTATTTTCAAGTCTATAGTACTGTATATTGTCTATTATGACAGACAGCAAATCTGTCATTTAATCTTTCAAAAAGTGAATAATAATCCTCCCTAAAGTCTTTTTTTCTTCTGATTCACCAGAGTAATTTTCTTAACACCATGAATCATTATTCGTTTTCTCCTGCAGGCTTTAATCCACTACTACAGTTTTAACACCTGTTATTATTTCCAACAGCTGAATTCCCTTTTCCCTGGCACAAAGAAAAATGACAGATATCTGATCTGAGCAGTGGAACTGTACATCTCGATGTCGTCATATGCGGCATGCACATACTGCAGTTCTTTTTTAAACCTTCATCTAAATGGTAGTTTCAGGAACTTTTCAGTGTTTACCACTCCACTTGTCTTTGTGTGCGTGATCCACAGATTTTGTGCAGTGGTGAAGACTGTTCAGTGACTCTTTCTGCAAGTTAAATTGTTACTCTGACAAGTGACTGTCCCCATACAGTAGGAGTCATTAATTGGTTCAAAACACTGTATGTGAAATTGCAGTCTGTTTTATTATGTCCTACATTTGCATAAGAATTTCCTGTTAAAAAAAAAGTATGTTCTATATGTGTTGTATGAAATATGGTTTTGTAAACAATGGGTGCCCAAGCCCAAATTGGTCCACACTTCTTTTGGCTGAAAAGCTTTTATTGGTTGCTCTATTAAGTACACCAACACACTTGACTCATGATGTCATCATAACTACGTAAATACTACTTAAATTGCCTTTTAAATTGTTACTTATAAATGGAAAATACACAAAGATATAGATTGTGTATACGAAATTAAATCTGTCTCATTCTCTAACTGCTCAACATACTAACAATAAGGTTTCATTTCATGTCATTCATTCATTCATTCATTCATTTATTTATTTATTTATTTATTTATTTATTTATTTATTTATTTATTTATTTATTTATTTATTTATTTATTTATTTATTTTGACAGTAAGCATTCTGCTCAAAAGGAGTGGGCTGAAGCAAAAGAGCTTATAAGCGCCCACCCCCAAAATGTAAAACAAGAAAAATTCTCATTTCACAATAGTACAAGGGAACATAGTGCAAAAGCAACAAAACAACAACAAAGAGACAACAAAGTATCTGATAATGGTAGAAATACCCCTAATGACAAATCATTTCTTCTTCTCTATATTCAAAAATCTTTTGTTTGTATTTGAAAAGATTGATGTTTGAACTTCGTTTCATCTCCATCTCCAAATTATTCCACAATTGTACCCCATTAACTAGGGCTAAATCTTTTCAAAGTTGTAGTTTCTGTGTCCTAAAGTTTAAATCATCACGTAATTCATAACAACCAGTACACTCGTGAAACCTTCTTTGTATTTGATTTGGTGACAATTTGTACCTTGCTTTTTATAGCATCTGCACTGATTGGAACTCAACAATGTCATAAAACTAATGAGGCTTGAGTGGTCCCAAAACCCAACTTTATGAATTAAAGGGGGGATTGACTGCGATTTCACTTTTTTCATTTTAAATAGTGTGTAATGTTGCTGTTGGTGCATGAACAGTATCTGCAAAGTTGCAGCGCTGAAAGTTCAGTGTAAGCAGAGATATCGTCTTTTAAAAATCAGGAAGTATATTGCCAAAAACGACTCAATTGGGACTGCAGCTAGGTTATGGTACGTCACTAACCTACACATTTGCATCAACCCCTCCTCCTCAGAATATGCAGAAAATGGCATGAGGCACGTCGACTCGTCGAGTGTGTTGTTCACGCAGCTGTCAGGTCTTCTGTGCTTCGGGCTTCCCATGGATGCTATACTTCCTCAACAATGGATACAATTTATGTTTGATTATGTTCCTGAAAATGACGATCGTAATCTAGCTCTCTGTGCTGCGCATTTTACGGAAGACAGCTTCCAGAATCTCCACAAGTTCAACACTGGATTCAACAAGAAACTGTTTAGTTCTGTTCAGTTCAACACTAAAACATGAAGCAGTTCCGACTTTAAAACAAGAGGCAGCAGTGTTGGGCCACAATCTGTAAGTAGGCTAAGACTTCATAATTTTAAATGTATTTGCATGTATAATTCCAGACGTAGCCTTGTGTTTTATTTTTTTCAAATGCCACCGCTGGCTTTATAGCCACTATAACAAGGCTTCGATCAGTAGGACTATCAGAAAATGTTATATTATGGTTCACTTCTTATTTAAAGGGAAGAACCCAATGTGTTCGGAAGGTATTCAGTCAGTTCCATTGGATGTTGATAAGGGGGTCCCACAAGGATCTGTGCTAGGGCCACTATTATTCAGCATATTATTTCAGCATAAATTGTCTGGATTTTAATATTGATAATACAAGGTTTCGTTTTTATGCAGACGATACCATTATACAGTATATTGTTCAACTTTCTCAATGCAACAAAGCTTTTTTACAATCTGCTTTCGATATAATCCAAATTAGGTTTTGTGCCTTGAATCTGGTTTTAAATGAGAAAAAACTAAATCTATGTTATTTTCTAACTCTATAATTTCTACTGAATATTCAATCTCTCTGGTGATTACATTAGTATCGGAGTACAAGTACCTCTGTATTTTATTGATAACACATTACGCTTTGGTTCACATATCAAAAATTTGAGGCAAAAACTCAAGAAAAAAATTGGATTTTATTTTAGAGACAAGTCATGCTTTTCATTTAATGCGAGGAATACACTAGTGTCTGCTACTTTTTACCAGTTTTTGACTATGGGGATGTAGTGTATCAGCATGCGCCCTCTTATCTTCTTGTCTCTCTGTATACTTTGTACCATAGTGCTCTGAGATTCACAAGTGACTGTAGATTTTCAACACACCATTGTGATCTATAAAAAATGGTTAGTTGGGCTTTGTTGAATATTAGAAGAAAAATGCACTGATATTTGTTGATTTACAAAGCTATATTGGGTTATCTGCCTCCTTATCTTTGCTGTCTTAGTAAACAGAAATTGCCTGGTAATTACTCATTACGCTCAGAATCAATCCACAATCCGTGTGTGCCTTTTGCTAGAACCAAGCTGGGTAAAACCTCTTCAAATATCCCTCAGCATTGGAATCTTCTCCAGACTGAGATGAAGCTGAAAAATTTGGTGTCTTGTAGTCAGTTAGAAATTGTCAGAGAAATTTAATGGTGTATAAATGTTTTTAACCAGTTGTTTATGTAATGATGTTTCTGTTTTTTCTGATTATGTGTGTTGTAACTTTGATTTAAAAAAGCTTCTGAAGCTGAAGGAGATGCCGCATGACACCTGCAGTGTTTACAGAGGATTTATTAACTAAAAGATGGTCCAAAAAGAAGGTTGATGTTAATAATAGACGGCAGTTAATAAGAGGAAAGTTTACAAGTGCATAAACTATGAAATATATAAACAAATAACATTTCAGTCAAAATTGTAGGCCTATATTTAAATCATATATATTTAGGCCTGTGTTTTTAATTGAAGAGATGACATAATAATAGAAACTACAGTCGCTATTTATCCACATTAAATAATTATGCTAATGAGGATATTTTGTACATCTAAATAATTCAACTTAAATAAGACATTTAATTAAAATAAAAGCACAAGCATCAATATCATATCCAAATAGGAAAGCATCTTAATTTAATGTTCTTTACTTTTCACGTCAAAATCTACAAAAGCTGCAGATAATTTAATTTAATAAAATAATTAGATCACAAATCTCGTGTCGTTCCGGTAGAATAAATTGCAATCAATGCTCAAAATTCTTAAATTAGTACTTCAGCACAAAGATAAAGAACATAAGAAAAAAAATGATTACAAAAAGAATAGCACTCCTCTCTCAATGTGGTATTGATTTTTTTTTTTTTTTTTTTTTTTATTGCATAAAAGGTAACATACAGAAGATAACAGAAGATATACAATCAAAACAAAACTAAATAAGAAGGCATAGCTCACAATCAATTATAACAAATAAAAATATTGTGGTATTACCACATAAACAATGTGGTATTGAAGCGGTGGCAGGTGTTTCTGGCTGATGTCACTTTCCACGGTCACATGACCTACTGTGAGTCACGTGATCGGTGCTCCATTCTCGCCATTTTGAGTCCAGAGTGAAGCACTTTTACACCCCTGGAATAAAAACAGCGCATCACGGGCACCGAGGCCAAAGATCAGACACAACTGCTGCATCAGTAAGTAGCATTTGGATGGTTGTGACAGTCGCATGACTCCGAGCTGTTTATTAAACGGCACAGTTGTTTTTTACAGCTCATGTTGAAGTGTAAAATGTGCATGTGTGTGCTGCTGTTGTCAGAAACGTCCTGCCCCTTTCTCACGTTGCGTCTCCACGGTTATCATGGACACCATGTTCTCAAATACACACACACTTTCGCTAAACTTAAGCTCAACTATCTCACACCGACTGACTGAGAGTGATTTACAAGTGTTGAGTATCAGTCAGTTGGTCTGTGTCTCTAAACATCCGTCAACGCGTCAAATCTTATAACGTTACGCACAGAGACACTCCGCATGTGTTTATTTTTACCCCCTCACCATTCCGTTTCTTCTTCTTGTCGGGTTTGGTCTTTGATTGTTACTTGATGTTACTTTGTAACAAACTCATAATATTGTAAAATCTGAGTATTTCAGTTTTACAACATATAGGCCTAATTGATCTTAAAGGGACACTTTTACCCAAAAAGTATAATTCTTTCGTAATTTAACTCGTGTTGTTCCCGTATCACTTGTTTTCTAAAGTTTCACACACACACAGATGAAAATGTGAAAAATGTGTTGAAGAAAGTAATTTGGGTTCAATGTTGTTTTGGACCCTGTCGATTTTTATTGTACAGGAAAGAAAAAAAAAACAAACAAAAAAAAAACAGTTCATTTGGAAGAGGAAAAAGCACACCAGGCTTTTCTTTGTTTTCAATTACTGTAATGTTAGAATAATTGCATGTGTTTACATGTTCATACTCCACGTGTCTTTGTTTTGATTCCGTGTTGTCCATAACTTCCCTAACTGTTAGTCAAAATGCAGAAGTGCTATGAGTAAATGTCTTAGAAGTTGAAGAAAGTGAAGAAGTCACTCAGTTATTATAAAAATTTCCCAAATGAATGCTGTACATTCTGCCTTTATTGGAAATAATATGAATTTGTAAATATTGTCATATTGGTGCGTAGCTGTAAACAATTGCTTCATATTAATGGCTACAGAACGCTATGAGTGTATTGAGAGGGGACCTCTATTAACTGTATAGCAGTTTTACTAAATGGTTAATATTTTACAAACTAACTTAAGTTTCAAGTAACTTTTTTTTAATGTGGCAAATACCATAGCTCTATAATTTCTAAAATGTGGACTGAATCACGGAACGTTACGGTATGAAGCGGAATGTCACAGAACTGTTGTTTGGATAAATCAAAAGTTGCTGTACATGAATCAAATTACAATATGGGTTGGTGACTGAATATTAAAGCTCAAAAAAAGACTGCTGTTGAATCTGATGTCTGCATGGTCTCTATGAGCAACACACTTTTCGTCTACTACACGCTTTCGTCTTCCATCTCACTATATGAATTTTATCTCCAGATCTGCTATAAGAGTTCACATTATATAACCATTTTACCATTTAATGCAAGAAAAACTATCTCCACCATACCTCCACCAGAAACTTTACAAAAAACCTGTCAAAATAAAGTTTTAAGTTGAAATTATAACAGAATTAAATTACATATTATTTTAGCTAACACTTCCCCACTGCAGTGATACTGAACAAAAGTACATAAAGGAAACAGGTTTCATGAATGAGCAGTTTACTTAGTCTAAAATGTGTATCCCTGGGCAACTTTCATTACTCAGAAATATTGACTGCTGAGATTGACAGGGAGACTCTTTGGTGAAGAAATCATGTAGTCTAAATCATATTAATCTGACATGGGAAAAAAAAGAAATAGCTGATTTACTATGCAGTAAATCTGCATATAGATATGTATTTGAATATGTATTTGAATATGTATATGAATACATATGTATATGTATTTGAATCAGTAAGTTGTTGTCACAAATGAATCCTTCAGTGCGTGCAATTTACAAACTGATTTAACTGGTTAATGGAAAAGAATCAGCTTGTTTTTGAATTGGACATGGCTAAATAACGTGGAACTAAATGTTTTTATAAAATTAGTGGAGTAAAAAGTATGAAAAGTAAAGTACATTATTATTTAACAATGCTTTTTTTATTTTATTTTATTTAAGTCAAAGTATAAAAAAAATAATTATTAATAATGAATGTTTATTAATTTTGTAGTTCTACTCCTCCATGCTGGTTATAATGTAGACACACTTAAATAGGCTACTACTTAGTCTGACATCATTATAAATTATGAATTGTCAAGTAGCCAGCAGTCAATAAGGGCGTTTACGGATAATTGCTGATAATTACAGTGTTCAAACAAATACAATTTACCATAGCCTATAGCATATAAATATGAAGAAAAACAAAATGTGTTAATGTCTATTGACAAATATATAATATAAAAAAAAGACGTTGCATAAGGCATAATGTGTTAAGAATGTTTTGCAAACATACTGGTTTTATATCGTTTGAAACTGCTACGACATTAAAGTTATATTATAAGCCTGCCCTCTTTAGATACTAATAAACAATTGTGAGTCCACATTCAAGCATTTTATACATGGTTTCAGCGCGGCCAGCGAAGATGCCCCCAACGTTTGAGAGCAGACAATACTGCTCATTTTTTCAAGAGTTTGATAGCTTATTCTGTTTACTTGGCGGCTTTTTTTATCATTCAAATTAAGCTGGGTGGCTAATAATACATTTTTTTTCTGTGGTATGACAAACTCAGAACACATACTCAAAGGGATACTCCACCATTTTTTCATATTAAACTGTTATTCCTTAACTAAGGCGAGTTGATACATTTCTCTCTCGTCTCAGTGCGTGCACTCAATCACTCTGTTGGTTCGAGACACTTTGATAGCACTTAACTAGCCCAGTTCATTAATTAGGATCCAAGCAGAGAAGTGACCAAACACCTCCAAATTTTCTTGGTGACTTCGGCGCAGTAATATCATCACTTGTGAAAAATCCTCTCCCCCCTTTCCCTCTCCGGAGTGATGATATTACTGTGCCGAGTCAGAGTGCTCCTAAGCACTTGCTATGGTATTCTGCCATACATTATAATCGTAGTTATCCACTTTACAGGCTTAGATAAGCGCAACGTTTTATTTTGTGTCACCATACTTGGTCAAATTACACTACTGGTGTAACTGTATTTAAATAGGGAAAATGTGGAGGTGTTTGGTCGCTTCTCTGCTTGGATCTTAATGAATGAACTGGGCTAAGTTAAGTGCTATCAAAGTGTCTCGCGCGCCAGAGCGATTGAGTGCACTCACTGAGACAAGAGAGGGATGTATCAACTCGTCTTAGTTAAGGGAATAATCTAGTTTAATATAAAAAAGAAAATAACAGTGGAGAATCCCTTTAATTTTGACTTTACAGGGACTTTAAGTGAATTTGCTCTGACTGGATTATTTGAATTAGTGAGTTATTGTCATAAATAATTGCTCAGTGTGATTTGTGAACTGATTTAACAGGCTAATTGAAAAGAATCAGCTTGTTAGCGAATTGGACACTGCAAAATAACAAGGAACGACATGTTATTTGGGAAAAATGTTGTGGAGTAAAAACTATGATATTATGCTTTGTAATGCAGTGAAGTAAAAGTTTCGAAAACATTTTTGAGGGTCTTTTAAATTAATACAGTAACAACGTAAAAATACTTTGTTATTGTCCAGTACTGCATAAAACCATTCTCTAATGGCCCGTACACACCGGGACAAATATCAGCGTGCGTTAATCGTCAGTGTTTTTCAACGCGTTTTTGTGTTCACACCCAAGCGTTTTTCGCTGACGATGAGCCGAGTGAACATGCAAATTCATTCCCTGAAATTAGATGGCGCCAATTTGCTCTGCAATATCACTCCATAACAGTTCTCTTTTCTCAAGATGTTTGTAGTCCCTGTCGCGTTTGTCATATAGTTCTTTATGTTCTTGCACCAACAAGATCAGCAGCTCTACATTCATCTTGCCTTACATCTTCCTCGTCTTATTTCTTCCTGGCTGTGTAGTGTAGACGGCGGCGCGTATATCTTCTTCGTGTGTGCTCGGCAAGAACGTTTTGTGTTTGAGCGCCTCCAAGTTGTGTTTTACTGTAACTTCAGAAGCTGCAAACACGTGAGCAAAAGTGCCAATCTCATTGGTCGGATAGTTTTTGACGCGGCGCGTCAAACTAAAAAAACAAACCCGAGGCGTTTCTTTTTTTAGAAAAATGATGCTTTTATGCATGGCGTTTTACACGCTGGTGTGAACACTCACATTGGCGCCCATTGTTTAGTCACGAGGCGTTAAACGTCGGCGAATAACGCGTGTGAAATTTGTCCCGTTGTGAACAGGCCTTAACTCAGCATTTCTGAACTTTAAGAAAGCTGGAAGTTGCTGCTAGTTGTGCCTGTTCATTCACTTTTTTTTTTTGCATGTTTCAGGAATGGAGGACAGCAGTGGTGTTGCTGTCTTAGTGCCTCACTCTAGAGGCCAGCAGGATACAGTCTTCATTCCCGACAGATGTCTTCATGGTGGCGAGGACCAGCAACGGCAGCAGCAAAAGCAGGCTGCTGACTCTCTTATTCAGGTCATTGAGAAGCTCAGCAAGATTGTGGAGAAGAGACCCAGAAGATGCACCGTCTCTGGGAAAAAGAGATCCTTGATGACCTGTGCATCTATGCCTGTTCCAGACAGCAGGGACTGCACTGAAGGGGCCACACCTTGTAAGAGATCCGGAGAGCAAAGGGAAAAGTGCCCAGCACCCAGCAGCACGCCTGGGCATGTGTTCGCACAGGAGCCTTCAAGTCAAGGCACTCGGACAGTTACGTGTTACCAGTGCAGTATGTGCCGATTTATCTCGCCTTCATTGGAGCTGTTGAAAGAGCACCTGCTGCAGCATGACGAGCAGCACAGTGAGCTCATCCTCATGTGCTCAGAATGCCAGTTCACTTCAAATCATCAAGAGGAGCTGGTGGCACACGTAAGACTCCACCTAGAGGAGGGCGACCATGCTAGACGCATCCTAGACGAGCAAGCATTGGCTAGGAGGGTTCACCAAGGGATGGCGGTTTTGAAGGCAAGCAACTTGGAATCAGAGAAGACGTCTACGCCGAAGAAGTGGTACAGCTTTGAGCAGGGTAGGTACCGTTGTCTTATCTGCAGCTATGAATGCAGACAGCAGCGCAATTTGAAGACCCATGCATGGAAACACGCTGGCCTGGTTGACTGCTCATACCCGATATTTGAAGACGAGACAGACTGTCCTGATACTTTACAAAGTTCCTGTCCTCCTGCAGTGCCTGCAGGTAAAGAGGAGACCATTGTAGTCCTTGCAGCAGTTGGAGGAAAACCTCAGACGATGCATGGCTCCTCTAGCCTCCAGCTAGAGCTGTGTGCCTCACCAGAAGTGAAGTGTCATGGGGAGACGGCAGCTTTGAAAACAGTGGAGAGCAAAATGCCAGTGATTAGCCACATTTTTTCAATAAAAGCCCCTGAGGAGCCTTTGATGGAGGTCCAGGTGACACCAGAGGCACAAATGGAGCTGGAGTTGGAGACTGAGAGTCGACAGGCTAGCTCTGACAGCCTCCTGTCCTCTGCGCAGAAGATTATCAGCTGCAGCGGCAACAGTGCCGGCCACGTCAACGTCATTGTGGAACGCCTCCCCTGTGCTGAGGAACCGGTGTCGAGCAAACCTCTGCTCCTCAGTCCAGAAGTAGGAGGAGACAAAACTCTTCTGGCCTCTGAGGAGCCAGAGTTAGAGAGCCAACACCACCCCATATACTACAAACAAAAGGAGGAGGTTGTGATCGCCTGGAATGAAGAAGATCGACCACAGGAGGGAGAGACCGTGTCTTCAGGATCTCCCTCAGATGAAAACGTGCCACCGGTTCGCAGAAGGACTTACTCTGAGTCTCTTCGGCTGCATTCTTTAGCAGCCGAGGTACTGGTGGCCATGCCCATGAGGGCCCCGGAGCTTAGCAAAACCACTGCAAAGGGTATTCATAACCTGTGTACGCAAAGCCCTGACACAGGCCAGAAAATTATAGAGATTGCAGACACTGCCAACCCTAAGGTGTCCTCAGGAGAGCTCACCTGTGCCATTGGAGAGCCAGCTGCTCTACATAACCTTGGCCTCCAGAGTTCAAAAGATTCTCGAGATGTGCTGGTCGAGGGACCTTCCAAAGCCGGCATCAGTATGTCCCTTTTGACAGTCATCGAGCGCCTGCAAGAGCGTTCTGACCAAAACACTTCAGATGAGGACATTCTGAAGGAGTTGCAGGACAACGCCCAAAGCCAACATTCTGGTGGAGTTGCTGGGGGTGTTGCTGTGCCCACCGAAGTTTCCTCTACTGACGGTCTGGTGGAATATATAGCTGGGAGTGAGAGGCCCTACCGCTGTAGACTGTGCCTGTACAGCAGTGGAAACAAGGGCTACATTAAGCAGCATCTACGTGTGCATAGACAGAGAGAGCCCTACCAGTGCCCCATTTGTGAGCATATAGCCTGTGACAGCAAGGACCTGGAGCGTCACATGATCCACCATTTCAAGCCCCGCATGTACAGCTGCAAGCAGTGCACAGAGAGGTTCTACTACAAGGTGAGGAGAGAAACAAACCTGTCTAGTGGAA
Organism: Cyprinella venusta; assembly: GCA_038021265.1. Lineage (NCBI taxonomy): Eukaryota > Metazoa > Chordata > Actinopteri > Cypriniformes > Leuciscidae > Cyprinella > Cyprinella venusta. The sequence continues at coordinate 27,314,407 of CM075864.1, forward strand.
ATAAGAATAATATATATATATATATATATATATATATATATATATATATTTTATTCTAATAGGCCTGTTGAAGCGAAGACCAGTATTGGCCTTTTGTCATTATTAGAATATTTGATTCAAATTATTCTGTAATCATTTACACTCTTGTCTGTGTCTTTCTTTGTTCTGTGCAACACAAAAGAGGATTTGAAGATTGTTTCAAATCTTTCCAGATTTCAAATTTGATTTTTTTTTTTTTTTTTTTTGCACAGAAGAAAGAAGTCATACAGATTTGGAACAACACGATGGGACATCAAACATTCTTTAACTAAATGCATTTTTAATGATGCAGCACTGAATGCTTGAATAAATATGCTTTAGAACTGGAATTACTTTACAGTTTTAACTAAACGTTTTTAATAGTTGATTGAACTAAAAGTCCTTGATTATAGCAGTAGATCAAGTATAAATACCCATTTACTATGTTTATTTGTTTCTATTTTGAATTATCTTTAAATAGATTTACTTCTTTAATTCTTGATTTCAGTATTGAATTATCTTTGCATTTTCTGGTAGGCAATACATATTTAAGCAGGTGTAAATTGTTCTGAATGGGGAGCAAATAATAATTTTATTTATATAGATTGGCGTAACGAGTTTCTAACATTGGAGTGCACTGCTCTCCCTTCCACTGATGCATTATTAATAAACGTCCTCCTTATGAAGCACTGATGATGGTTATATTAATACCTCATTCAGAGTCAGCTGAGGAACCACGAGCGAGATGGGCATGGGATAGATGACATCAGCAACACACTGACCCACGTCCCTGAAAGCACAGTAATCGTTGAAGAGACAGCCAAGACGGCAGATGAGTGTAAGCATATGAAATATACCTTTAGCACCACACAACCAGGAAAAAAAAAAAACTGCACAAAAGCACAATAAAATATATTTTTTTTATTTTGCATATAACATTTTTTAAATAATAGGGTGGGGGCCTTGGTTCTATCAATCGGTTATTGAATGGATTTTGAGACATGGATGTTGCACTCAAAAATAAATGTAAACTTGTAGTCAATTGTGGAGGGGCGGGTCTTAAATGGTCTAAATGATTGGAGAATTCCGAAAAATGTATATAAATTTTTTTTTTTTTTTTTTTAATTTTTTATTAAAACTGTAACATTTAACATATGTACAAAATAGGTTGAATTTTCATTTCATGCCAATATACATTACATTACAAATAATGTGAATATCATTTACCCCTTTTCCATCAACATAGTTCTGGTGGTTAACTTAAAACTTAGAGACATTCATTTATTTATTTTTTTGTGTGTGTATTTCTCTTTATTGTGCTGATTCAGTTGGCGAGCAGAGCATTTTCAAATGCGATGTGTGTGACTACACCAGCTCCACGTATGTTGGGGTGCGTAACCATCGGCGAATCCACAACTCTGATAAACCATACAGGTTTGTGTTTTTTTTTTTTTTTTTTTTTTTGGAATATAAGGATACATATTTAGAAATGTATTTTGTTGTAAATTATACATTACTCAAGGAGAACAAATCAGAAAGAATGAGAATGATGTTTTGTAGTTTAAATTACATTTGGCTGGAAATAAAAGCATTACCAGTTATCACCACAAGGGTGCAGTGGTGCTCAAGATAAGACTTTGTTGTCTGTACTCATTGTGTTAAGGACTTATGCTGAAAATGTTCAAGATCTTTTTAGCTTCAATGCGAGCGCACATACACAAACCCGATCACATGCAAGCTCAAATAAACACCTCAAGGTCCCTTTTATGGTCTCTCTGTGTGTTCTGACATGTCTTGCTTGAGTTCTGTTCACCCATGATCATTTTTCAAAAAGAACTTCTGAGAGAAAGGGTCCTTTTAACACAGCCACAGGATCCATTCAAGGCCTGCAAGGTATTGTATTTGCCGCAAGCAGTCTCTATAAACGCACTTTCAATGGTCTTCAAACGCAGGCCTTCAAATGTTCAAACACACAGCCGATTAGAAAAAAAAAGAAAATTACTGTGCAAACAGACAACGGCTGACCCCACTTGACAGGCGCTCCAGAAGGTCTTTATTGAAACCGCAGTCTTGTGATGCTCTAACTGTTTATCCTGTGCCGCATGACCCCTCTAGGTGCTGCAGCTGTGATTTCGCCACAACTAATATGAATAGCCTGAAGAGCCACATGAAAAGACATCCACAGGAACACCAAGCCATGCAGCTGCTGGAGCAGTACAGGTGACAATCAAACACTTTGGAGGAGCTGGTGCACAGAACTTATAATGATAATGATAATGATAATCGTTATTCTGCGTTACAGGTGCTCGCTGTGTGGTTACGTGTGCAGCCACCCACCATCTCTCAAATCCCACATGTGGAAACATGCTGGAGATCAGAATTACAACTATGAGCAAGTCAACAAGGCCATTAATGAAGCCATTTCTCAGAGTAGCCGGTAGGAAGGACTTTTATGATGTAGATTGATTTATGTGATTGCTTTTTTTGTTTTGTTTTGGTTTTACTCTATAGGGTGAGGTTATATAGGTTATATATATATATATATATATATATATATATATATACATATATAATTATATGTGTGTGATTTTATTGTATTTTTTTTTAAACCTGCCCACTAAGGCTTGATGTAGCTTAAAAAGAAAAAAACACTTTCTCAATATTTTCAAAGATTTTGACAATATTTGATATTTTGATATTTATGTTTGCACTGAAATTTTAAGGGATGCGTGTTTCCTACTTTCTTTTTTTTGTAAATAAACACAAGAAAAATTATATTTAACCAGTTTAATTTATACACTGTCATTAAAACACTTTTCTAAAATTATTTCTGACATTATATGACTATATTAATACAATAACATTCAATATGCATTATAATATTTCTCCCAAAATACAATGGTTACAGTCAGTTTTACTACAGTAAATCGAAAAGGTGGATCGAAAAGCACTCTTGCTGAATCATTCACGGCACAATGTTTCTCCGGTTTTCGCTTTATAATAATGGTTGCGTGATCGAGATCGGTCCATCGTGCTGCGCTGTATATTGGGCCGAGCTGAGAAATGGTCCGTGAGTGGCTCCGTTTTGTTCTGCTTTTGGTGTGTTTGCCGTTTTGTATTTCTCATACACAATAGAGTTGGCTGCTCATAATTTAAATAGTTCATTATCATTAATTATTTTCCAAACCCATGAGACTTTTATTCATCTTCGGAACATAAATGAAGATCTTTTTGATAATAAAAGGGGATGAATTTGGTGCGAGAACCAATGAGATTTGCTCTTGTGCGTCAAGCAGGTTCTGTTGAGCTGTTTATGTTTGCTGATCAATATTTAAATGTCAGTAAATCTCTTATAAAGCGATCGAGTCTCTTCAGAAAACTATGGACTAAACCTCTCTTTATATGGATTAATTTTACAGTCTCTTTTTTGAAGCGTCAACGTTTCAGTTGTGTAGCTGTCTATGGAGGGGCCGAAAGCTCTCAGATTTCATCAACAAGACCTTCATTTGTGTTCCAAAGATGAACGAAAGTCTTAAGGGTTTGAAATGAAATGAAAGTGAGTAATTAATGACAGAATTTACATTTTTGGGTGAACTAACCCTTTGGGCAACTTTGTAGTTGCAACAGTGCAACCTCTAAATCTTTTTTATAGCACTGGCATGAAAAAAAAGTAATCTTTAAATCTTAATTTTGAATCACTTTCTTGAAATGGACAGTTTGAAATAATTCACAGAACTGAATTTTCCAACTCTTCAGCTGTTTTTGTTTCTTCTAAAGTTTAAGTCAGAGAGCTCTGTTTTAAACCCTCTCTGTCTTAAAATTCTCATACACAGAGTGGCAGAATTAATCAAATGACAGGGTCTTATAGAAACACAATGGGCTTACTAACATAGTTTTATTTTCTTTGTTTTCTCCTGGGATTAAGATCTCCTACGACGCCTCTGAAGTCAACACATGAGACGGGAATGGAGCGTCCGTATATTGTCTTGACCAGAAAAGACAAACAGTCACCTGAGGTGACTTCTGCTTCAGGTGGACAAGAAGGCAACCCCATGAAGCCATCGTCCACCAGGGAGCAGGCCGGCGGGGCTGTATCGTGGCGGAGCGGTTCGGGGCAGACGCGGGCAGGTATGGAATACTGTGTTCTGCTCTTTTGCTGCTGTATCTGTGGCTTTGAGTCCACCAGTAAAGAGCAGCTGATGGAGCACATGAAGCAGCATGAGGGAGATCTGATCAGCATCATACTGAGCAAGGAGCAGCAGGGAAATCAGCCCACAGAGACCAGCAGCAGCCAATGACACACACGCATATTTTCATAAACACTGCTCTTGTATCATTTCTGCTTGGACAAGCAACATGCACACTTTCAAAACGTCTTCTTTTTCCCTATCGACTTACCTTTGTATTGATGTCACAGTTAGTTTCCGTTACTGTTAATGATGTGATTTCAGTGATTTCAGCAAAGTGCAGTCAAAATTTACTAGTTCAGCAGCGGAAAGAGTAACCTTTTTTTTTTTTTGTGAATTATGCAAATGATGAATTTCAAAGTCATTGTATACCTCATCTGTTCAGAAGACACATCGTAGAGTCCACACGTTATGAAAATGAGGCAGCTTCTCTTGTTCACTGTAATATTATTTATATCTATATTTCTTATGTGCGTTTACCTTTAGAGTTTAGAGACACTGGTTTCTTTCTTGCTGTCTCGGTGTCATTTGCATTGATATTTATCAAACTAATTTATTTTATATGCATGTTCCCCTCCGTTATGTTCATACAAATTAGAAAATTTGTTTCTAGTTATGGTCTCTTTTTTGGTGCTATTGGTCTTGCACTCAGAAGTGAGCGAAATAAGTCATCATTGGGAATGTATCTTAAATTTGTATATAAGCGTTATATAACGAATTTTTAATGTTTTCATTGAAACAGCACAAGTATAAAAATGGCCCCATAATTAACTATTGGAAACGTGCAGCAGAAAAAGCTACTGATAGATCAATGTGTAATTATTATTATTGAAATACATGCATTCAAATCCTTATCAAGCTATAGCAAAGTTAAAATGACAAAACTTGAAGTGTCTCGCTCTTAAATCCTTTACATTTTTTTAATGATTAGGTTATTGTAGTTATAGGATATCTTTTTTTCTTCTGCTGTGTAATGGTTAAACAAACAAACAAAAAAATTACAATTCATAACTTGGTCATGGGTTTAAAATGAGATCCAGAAAAAACTTACTAGGTTATTGGGTTGTCACAAAACCAGCTGTAGTAACACGATACCAAGTAGTACCGCGGCATCTCTAGTATTTAGTGGATTGTTATTGCAGGGGCTGTTCTGTTGTATTGTTTAGTTCACACAAATGGAAACTAGGAATGCACGATATATCGGCCAGCATATCGGTATCGGCCGATATATGTTCATTTTTAATGTTATCGGCCTGGTTAGAAAATGTGGACGATATATTAAAGCCGATAAATAATGTATTATTCCCTTTAGCTGAGACACTTGTTGAGCACTGTTTATGTTTTTGAATTTTTTGAAATATGATTGAAATGTCGTCAAAAAATGAAAATACGGTTCAGTTCAACATGTGCCGTGCAAATCTGTCATATTAGCTATTCAACACTATAATGAGAACATCATTATAATTGTGCGCTTGGGACATGGATTTAATTGTGAGACTTTCATTTTTGTAATCTCAAAATTAGATAAAAATTTGGATTTAAGTTTATCGGCCGATATATCGGTTATCGGCTTTCAAATATAAATAATTATTGGTTATCGGTATCGGCCAAAATTTTCATATCGGTACATCCCTAATGGAAACTCAAGAGAGATTATATAAAGCCGAAGCTTAAATTTTGAAGTTTACTTTAAAGTTTTATCATCAGTAATTAATATGAGCATTTCAAACAAACCCCAAAACGCTATATTCACACTCTGGCAGATTCGAGGGCGAACTGGTTACGGTCCTGAACTGACCCGCATGCACAAAAAAACAATAACAGAGACGGCACGGTGTTAACACTGAGGTTCATGAAGTTAGCGGGTGCGTCTCAATCAGCCTCCCCCTTTCCTAGGTCATGAATATCGCGTACATGAATTCGGGCACTGGTAAGGACAGTAAGGAACCTGACTCCCTACACATTGAAACACTGATGATTCGATTTCCAGCAACGTGACAACTTTCCTATTACATGTTTGCTAGATTGTTCGTTACCTGTCTAGCGATGTGTTTATGCTGAAATATTATTAGATAATTGTCTGTAATTTACTAAAAAAAATATCTACTGTGTGTCAGTGTAGTGAGTTGGTTTGTGTGATTTATGTTTTGTGCTTCAGAACTTTTGTTTAAGGGATACTCCACTTTTTTTGGAAATAGGCTCATTTTACCACTCCCCCAGAGTTAAACAGTTGGGTTTTACCGTTTTTGAATGTATTCAGATGATGTTTTGATATTTAGAAGAATATCAGTAACCAGACAGTTTCTGGTCTCATTGACTTCCATAGTATTTTATTCCTACTATGGAAGTCAATGAGACCAGAAACTGTCTGGTTACTGATATTCTTCTAAATATCAGAAAATCAGCTGAATGGATTCGAAAACGGTAAAACTCAACTGTTTAACTCTGGGAGTTGTAAAATGAGCCTATTTCTAAAAAAAGTGGAGTATCCCTTTAAGGGAACAAAGTGAGCATTGATGCTTCCTGGTTTTCACGGTGTATTGTGGGACATTTAGGGTGTGACTGTTTCAGTTCACTGGCAGGATTTTGCTAATAGCCGACTCCCTGAACGGTGCCCTGACTACTGAACCAGGGAGCTGACTGAGACGCACCCACCATTTGCGTGTTCATTTATAAGGAGATGTGACGAGAATGAGGAGAAAAGTTTTTCCTCAAGTTTTGATTGTATAGTGCTGTCAGCGTAATTCTTAAGAGTATAACCGCTAACCGTCCTTCCACTGATTAACTTCGCTGCCGTCTTCAATATTCATTCAGTGACCAAAGCACTACCAGTATGTAAAATATTTGAGTGACTCCCATGAGCACAGAATTGTAAAAGTTATATGAAATCCGATATAGCTGAAGTCGTATTGCAAAACAACAAACCTATATGGAGAAAAAAAAAAAAAAAACATATCCAAGTCACATACTAGAAGAAAAAAGTGGAAAAAATGGATCAGGGCCAGTTTTGCCTGCCAAACTCATCACCAGACATGCTCGTGCGAATTTGACATTATTTTATTCCACCATTTCAGAAAGACGTTAAATGTGTTTTTGCTGTATGAAACAGTGTCATATTATAAGTAACTCATCTTTTAATTCCTGTGTTGTTTCATTCTATTGCGCTTCGTCTTGAGTCATGTGTGATCTTCACCTTAAAGGGATACTCCTTTACTACTTTCTTCTGTTGAAGATATTTTGAAGAACGATTGGATCCAAACAGTCGTGGGGCACCATTGAAAAATAAATTAAAAAATACTATGGAAGTCAATGGTGCCCCACAACTGTTTGGCTCCAATCTTTCTTCAAAATATCTTCCTTTGTGTTTAGCAGAAGAAAGAAACTCATATAGGTTTTCACCAACTTGAGGGTGAGTATATGATTGGTTTTTGGGTGGAGTATCCCTTTAAGCACTGGAATAAACATGCCAATTCAAAGCTAAATATGAGCCACGGCTGCCGCTCCAGTGCATCACAGGACTAACGTTTGGAAAATACTGGAATGCCGCCAGTATTTTAAGGCTCGGCCATTGTGATACTACCATAGCACCGGTGTACTGTGCAACCCTAGTAGTTGAGATTTTGCTTTATCACTACCTCAAATTTACTACCTTTTGTCCCCTAGACTTTCGACCTTGGCTTTGATCTTAAGGTCCTTCAGTCTGACTTTATATGCGACATATTTTCCAAGGAATGATTTGCATACACTTAATGTTTGTATGTCAACAGTCTAAAATCCAAAATTACCATGATTAAAAGGGCATCCATAATTCATGCAGGCTTCGCACTGCCCAGTGTATCAGAAAAAAAAATTAACTCTTAGGGATTAAATCATAGGAATTTACATACATGATTATATTCTGAACTTAATGTACTAATTTACAATTCAAACTGCAAGTGTCTCGGAAGTAGTAACATGGTCTGCATATAAATCATGTTACCATATGCATCATAATGAAAATGAATAGGACACATTTACCAGTATTGAAATTGCTTTCTCACTTTAATTCAGTGTTTTGCCTCTTAAACATCTGTTGAGTATTTCTTTCCGAGGATGTGTATTGTTGTTCATGCACATAATTCACACTTGCTTTCTAAGTAATGCCATCAAATAGAAATTAGGCTTCCTAGAAAGTTCATGTTGTTTTCCAGCTGTATTTCATTTGCTGGATCTCTCTGTTGATGTAGTCCAAATTGATCAAGAACCATACCATTATTAGGGACTATTCATTTTCTTTTCTCTTTTCTGTCTGTGAGCAGAATTGGCAGACACCCTGTACTCATTGTATTCCAGCAATCAGCTTTATTCGGAGTCTTAGCTGTTGTTTTTTACATTTCTTTCTAGAACAATTGCAATACATCTGGAATGTATTTTTTGTCCTAAAGATACACAACACATTTCAAATAATCTGCATTTGAATTAGCAGGGCTTCGTGAGATAATTGTTGTGAGATTTGGTAATCATCATGAGAACAGCCTCTCAGCCACACGTGTGCCTTCCATTTCAACAACCTCATCTTTAATGGAGCTTCAGTCAAGAATTATACCATAAATCTTAAGCCAAGTATATTGAGTGCTTTGGCATCTTAGATTGTGTATAATGTGGCCACAATATTGTGTAAAAGTATTCGGTCACATGGTACTGTAAAATGGTTTTGTATGTGACTTGCTGTATATATATACTGTAGAAAACTGACATTTTTTTAGAGGAATTCTATTTTTTAAAACTTGTATAAACACTACAGAAAGAAGAAGAATCAAAAGGAAAGCAATTGAATCAAAAATGACCTTTGACTCGCCAAAGTGCATCAAAAAGGGTCTTTACTGTGCACTCAAAAAAATATTTAGGCCTAATAAATAAGATTTATGTAATTTGATTGCATATAAATTTTCCATCCATTTGGATTAAGTATTTTTAATGTAAACATACTAATAAACTTTATGTAATACATATTTGTAAGTCGTATATAAATGAAACAAGTAAGAATTAGATTTATGTAAAATTTTCAATAAATCCAGTTTATTTTAAATGAATACGAAATGGGTTTGTGTTATTACGTAATAAACCTAATATACTTAAAATGCATCACATTTAACTAATTTGTATTAATAAACCCAATGTATTTTAAAACTATATTCATAAATTAGTATTTACTGTATTTCCCCTTTTTATTTATTTATACACCATTTCCCCTCCCCGATCACAATATACAATACAAAAAAGAACGGCCAGACTACTTCATTTCACATTTTTATTTTACAAATAAGCTCAAAAGGCAGCAAAAATAGGAGCTAGCAAGACAGCTCAAGCTCACATACACTGTTTTGTGCAACCTCAACAAAAAATAAAGTACCTTTAGGTTTACATACACATTAACGTTAAATGCACTACTTTCAATTTTTTGATCCTATTGCCACAATCAACCTCAATAATGATTTTATTAGACAGCAGATATAGTACTTTTTCTCAGGAACAGTGTTTAAAAAAGCTGCAAAACTTACATAAAAAGAGGTAGACATAAAAATCAGGTCAAATCTGATTCAATGACAACACTTGTTAAAGGGATAGTTCACTTTGAAATTATTTTTTGATATGTTTTATGTTACCTCAAAGGCATCCAAGATGTAGGTGTCTTTGCTTCCAGAGTAGTTTCAATTTTGAAATTTTTCGGTCAAACATTTTTGTCTTCAGTCATATAATGGAGGTCTATGGTCACCACCTCAAAGAGCATGGACAGAGGAGTCCAAATTAAACATGATTTAATGGCTCATAAATGTAAGTACACATTGATGGCCTAAGACACGAAATAAGCGGTTTGTGTGAGAAAACGAACTGTATTTATATTGTTTTTACCTCTTGTTTACAGCCATGTCCAAGTAATCTGAATCAGATGTCCAACTGAACCGAACCATGTCCAACGTTCCACCGCAAGTGATCGCATACGCGTGTATGTCACTCATTGTTTACACAGAGATTTTGGAAGTTTTACCTTTAACACAAGCTGCAGTGATATATCGAAATCGTCTTCCATTGCGATTTCCCGTACATCTAAATATGTTTAGTGAAAGGTAAAACTTCCGAAATCTCTGTGTAAACAAAGAGTGAGATACACGTGTAAGTCACTTCCGGTGGAACGTTGGATATGGTTCATTTCGGTTCAGTTGGACATCTGATTCAGATCAGTTGGACATGGCTGTTAACAAGAGGTAAAAACGAAATAAATACTGTTCGTTTTCTCACACAAACCGCTCGTTTCGTGTCTTAGGCCATCAATGTGTACTTACATTTACGAGTCATTAAATCATGTTTAATTTGGACTTTTCTGTGCATGCTCTTTTAGAACATCCCCATAGACTTCCATTATATGACTGACAGACAACACCGGTTTGATCGAAAAATATCAAAATTGAAACTACTGTAGAAACAGACACCTACATCTTGGACATCCTTGAGGTAAGATAAAACATACCAAAAATTTATTTCAAAGTGAACTATCCCTTTAACATTACACAAACATTAATAAAAATCTGTAATGTGCTATTATTTGTAACAATAGGGTGGTTGTCACCAGAAAATGCCATAAACCATTGAGTGGGTTTGTACCACCATACTCTTTTTTTAATGTTGACATGTTTGGAGTACAGGAGTATAAAAGGTTCTACAGCAAAACAATAAGATGCATTTCCTCAAGAACTGATTTAAAAACGGTAAAACTTGAGGTTGATAATTTAAAGGCATAAATTTGTCCAAAAAGTATCACACATTTAAGAGTGACACTTCAATACCTTCAAGAATAACACCAACATCTGAAGGTTCTTCTTCAGGACAAGTGCCCTCCGCTCGAGTTACATAGATGCCCATTGTTGTCTGTTCAATGAGAGAGACTCAGCCTCTACATTTTCAGAGTCCTGGAGGATAAACAAAGAAAATAAGTTGTGTCCCAATGTGTTCTGCTCTGCACCGATTGCTGCATAGTTTAATATTTTGCTGCACACTACACACAAGGGCATAATCTAGACTGTGTATCTAGAATAACTATCAATGTAAATATATCCATAAGAAATGTATGACATAAAGAGAATAGGCTGACACACACTTACCACATTTTCTTTGACAAGTGTCTCAATGTCTTCGTTGAGATAGACATTTAGGCACCTCAGGAAACAATCACACCTGGTGTTCCTGGCACTTTCTATGTTGAATCATATAACATTCAAACTGAGTTTAATTGTTCATTATTTGATGTGTTGGTGTATTATAAAACATTGTTGCATACATACAAGGTTTAGGAGGTTGTCCTAGCTTCTTGATGTAAGAAATGATGCTTGATGTACCTGAAATGAAAAAAAAGGTTTTAGTAAGAAACGAAATGCATACTTTTGCTTGTGAAATTACAAAGCAAGCATTATTTTTTTTAGATAATTATTTAAAATAGTACTCTCATTGCAGTATAAATGTATTTGTTTGCTTTTCAAACGTTAAACCACAGAACAAGACCAGACCAACTGGCACATTTTATAATCACAGTCACCAGCTAACGAGTAACATCGTTTCGTTTACTCAAACTTTTCTCAAATTTGACACTTGTCAACTGCTAATTTTGAAATCTATCTGAGAAGTTAAGGATGTCTTGCAGACAGCCATTAATTTGTGTCATTAACATATATATATGTTTAGTAATCGTTTAATGACGCATCGATATTTTAATCTTTAAACCATTAACTTAGGTTACCCCACTCCTAACACCAATTTTCCTTTCGGATTTAAGCGATGCACGTGGGCCAAAGTTATTCTCGGGTCAGAAAATACGGAATTGAATATACAATAAAAAATAAAAAAAACACATCCCTGTTATTTTTAATTAGTTATACTGTGTAAATGAAAAAAAAACAGCTTTTATAAGAACCATGTGCAAGTTGGACTAAATGTAAATTTGAAAGTCAGTGCATTTATAAAGTGTAACGTAAACGTTAATGCAATATCAACAGCAGTAACGTTAATAACACACATATAATATATAACGTTACACATTGAAAACAGTTATTTTTTATATGATGAGTGAGTGCAGCAACTTGCCTTGCAATTAGGTTGATCCAAAAAGGTGCTCCGATCATGTATGATGGCGAGGAGAACGGTGGATTTTTATTTTCAACTACCACTGGTTGCGTCGGGTTTTTCTTCAGGTGCTTTGACATAGACATGGCTATGTTCAGTACAGCCCCCTACCGACTGGAGTATGGATCGGCATCCATTTCCCATAAATTGTATCCAAACCAATCTCATAAAATGTAACTAAAGGAATCTGCCTCATTCCACAGATAGCTATATTTAAACCATATGCATACTTTTTAACTGAATAAATCTAATTGTTTTCACAATGAACAGATTTACATTGATTCTAAGTAATCTGACTACATACATTTTGAAAATACTATTTTTTAAATAAAATCAAAAGGATGCAAATACATAATTGTAAACTATGCCATTACTCATTTTTTTGAGTGTGTGTAAGGGAACGGTTGGCATTCGAAACTCCAAACAAGCACATCGTGTTACATGCTTCCATGCCAAAGGAGAGAGGAGAAAAAAAAAAAGAAAAAGAAAACACTTCTGAATTTTACAGTCTAAAGGCCTCTTAGTGCGATTTTCCTTTTCAAGCACAGAGGTCCAAAGGGCCCTGTTTTGATATTAGTGTTCCGTTCACAATTATTTATTTGTTCTTTTGAAACTGTAATGTTATCATTTTTTGCCAGTGTATTTTTGGTAATAAAGAATGTGAACAACAGTCACCTGAATGTGTCTTTGTTCTTTAGAGTTCTGCAAAAGCAATCTAGATCTACCCAACAATATTTCTAAAATATGCACGTATTTCTATTAAATCCTCAAATTCAGTGGACTTTAACCCTACAGCAAAAGTGACAAACAATTAAGGATTTATAAAAGCAAAAACTGGTGAAATGCAAACATGTTCTTGTGCAAATGGACAAAATGTTCTGTAATAAAATGAATATGCAAACTTTACATATAAAAACTGAAACAAACAGAATAAAATGACATCAGTCTATAATAATTGTTGAATGGTACATTGAATACTCCAGCATTATTTATAGTCATTCTCCAAACCAGTTCAACAGTTTTACAGACCTCTCCAAGCCAGCTGTTCGTGTATTTCTGTGTTATTCAAAGAAATCTCACAGCTGCAGCTATACCGCAGCTTTTCTTACTCTTTCTCTATATATAATGATGACATATTTAAGAAGAAATGAAAATGGATTATTTATTCATTTTATTATATAATTTAATTGAATATATTAATAATATAATAAGGGATGTGTTAAGATGAGAAATATAACTTCTTAACCCGATTGTAATGCCCCACAGAGAAAGTGCATTTTCTGCATGCGTGTTTCAGTTGTTCCTAGACAAATTTTAGTCGGGTACTACAAAAGTTTTTTGGTGAATCACGATTTGTTTGTGAAAACTTTAAGCATTAAACATTAACAAACGTTAATTTGATCATAACATTAGAATAATTCCATATAGGCTAGGTAAGTTGATATGTGGTGTGTTCATGTTTTAAAAAAGATTTTGCTGTTTGATTGTTTTTTTGTTTGCTTGTTTTAGTTTTTTTGTGATGGAAGATCAGATATGGTAATTCATTTACATTCTGCCTGTTCTAACTCTAGCCATGGTTTTTGGAGATTGTCATTTTATCCATTTGCAAAGATATTGTAGATTAGATGCTAATTAAAAATTTGTGTCTTGAGCTTTATTTATTTAAACTTATTTTAGTATTCTTCTTCTTTTTTAGTATTTTAGTATTTTCTTTTCACCAGTAAAATCTGGTTAGTTTAATTCAATGATGCAAACTTGACTATTAACTACACATTTTAATTATTGCAACTCGACCTAGCCTAATGGAAAGAGGTTTGTCCAGCGAGTTAGTCATCTGTTGATAATTTAATAAATGTTTACTTGTGAAAACAAAACAAAACAAAAAAAGCCTACACATATTGTGTGTACAGTATGTTTTCAAAGAAATGTTTTTCAGTATGTTTTCCTACATTTTTTTTTTTTTTTTTTTTAAGAATGCTTTTAGATGTCCTTGCTCATTGAACCAGAGGATATTTGTTGGTACCCTGTAGATGGAGTTAAAGGAATACTCAACTTTTTTGAATCCATTCAGCTGATCTCCGGTTCTGGCGGTTCCACTTTTAGCATAGCTTAGCATACATCATTGAAGTGCACAAGACCATCAGCATTTTTCCCCCAAAAAATTACCAAAGTGTTTTGATATTTTTCCTATTTAAAACTTGACAATTCTATTGTTACATTGTGCACTAAGACAGACGGAAAATGTAAAGTTGCGATTTTCTAGGCTGATATGACTAGGAACTATACTCTCATCCCTGCGTAATAATCAGGAAACTTCACTGTCATACCATTAGTGCAGCAGGCGTAATGTTATGACGCAGCACCTGAAAATAGTCCCCAGCTTCTAACGTGACCGGGAAGTTTGTGTAGTCATCGCGCCTGCTGCACTCATGATACTGCAGTAAAGTGTCTTGATTATTACGCAGGAATGAGAGTATAGTTCCCTGCACATCAGCCTAGAAAATCGCAACTTTAGGTACATTTTCTGTCTGTCTAAGTGCACAATGTAACTATAGAAGAGTCAAGTTTTAAATAGGAAAAATATCGAAACACTTTGGTAATTTTTTTGAGAGAAATGCTATTGGTCTTGTGCACTTCAGTGATGTATGCTAAGCTATGCTAAAAGTGGTGCCGCCAGAACCTGAGATCGGCTGAATGGATTCAAAAAAGGTAAAATTGTTATTTGCCCAATTGTTATTTTTTTGTCATTATTTATTATATTTGAAATTAACGGTTAGTTACCTTTACATCAATACAAATGGGTGTCTCAACTGTACCATGTACTCTCTCAACTGTACTGTTCAAACAAAAAGCACCTCCTTATTTGTATGCGTTGACTGTGGAAAATATAAACTATGGGTATTATTGATTGATAATATCTAAGTCTACAAGCTAATGTGTCATGTCATGTGGAAATTCACTTCTTTTCAGTATCTATTTTTGTCTGAAAAATCAAAATGCAAAAAGTGTCTCAGCTGTACTCAGACTACATTCACATTTTGTCCTGCAACTCGAACTTATGGGAAATTTGTAATCTGAAAGAAATAATGTGTGTGAATTAAATAGCTGCCAGCTTGGATTGAGTCACCATTGTCCTATTCTGGCTCCGAGGCAAAAGTAACATGCAGGGTGCATTTTAGCATTTAGCGGTTCTCTAAAAAACATTAATTTTGCTCTTTCACATACCTGGGAAATGGGTCGGTGGATGAATTAGTTCAGCAGGCAAAAACTAATGTGCTTTTTTGTGTGACTTGACATACCTTGCTCAAGATGCAATTAACTAAATGACTTTCCTTCTTTTTTTAGCCTTTAATTTTTACCCATGGCTACTCCTGTGGTTCCTGTGACATTTGCCAAGCCAATGTTACTTGATATCACAGGCAACAACCTGGAACAGCTTTATGAGAATGCATGTACTGAAAAGAAAGCAAATCAATCAGAAATGACCTTTGAGTAGCCACGTTTATTTTATCTTTTGTTGACAAAGGTTATTAGCATTATCAAAGCTTATAGTACTGAGTAGATAGTATGTGTTATTGTTCACAGTGTGTACATTTTTAGTCCTGTATTTCAGGCCACCTGTCTTTATTCATCTCATATTCTACTACACGCTAAATCCAGTGCCATAATGGGGTTCTAACACATAGATTGCCTGAACAAATTTCCAACTGAGCCACCAAATTGGAATGTGTTTAAGTCTTTAGAATTGTGCTAATTGAAATGTAAAGCAAATTAAAACCAGCAGTGGGTATAAGAGAGGCTTGACTTATACGGGTTTAACTGTAACCGAAGGCTGCCGGAGTAGCGATAAGCCGTGGATGGATTCCTCTCCTCTTTGGGAAATACAAGTCTGTACCTTTTTATAATCCCTTCAAGTTACATGAATCCCTGACAGCTTCTAAAAAGCCAACTGATGTAGTATTTTATGAGATCAGGTTTTCACAGGTCTCAGTGAAAGTGAAGATGTAACAGATGACATAGATATAGATACAACTTTATTTATCCCCAAGGGGAAATTTAGTCATTATGTGAGGTGGGGAGACACAAAAGAGAAGGGTAAAATATTTAAAGGACACACTTGTGACATTTTCTCATTGGCGCTTCTGTGCCGATTCCTTCCAAATGTTTTTTTTTTTTTTTTTTTTTTTTTTTTTTTTTTCATTTCCACCACAGAAAATCCAGTTTTTTACTCAAGCAAGTGGAATCAGGAAAGAAAATAGACAAACCTTCATGAGCCTTAAGAATTTTGTGTTGGTCCTCTTAAATATTTAAGAGCTTACTAAAATAGGCTGACACACCAAGCTTTAAGTCCCTTTGCTTGTCGATCTGTACTCTGGGATAACAAACATTGAGAAATAAAGCAAGAGGAACCGAAATAAAGATAATTACTGCAACCCACTTACTCCTTTGTGCTTATCAAGAACTAGAGACAAACAAGTGCCTTCCAAGTAGAAAAGAGGCAGCCATTAAACATTTACGCTTTTCTTCCCCCATAATCCTTCTTTAAGATGAGCTGCCAGCCAATTTATTTCGTACAGCTCTTTGATAATCTTCAGACCTTTCATGTCAGCAGGCACATCTTTTATTTCTTATGACCAGAACCATTCGGATGCCCAAATGCTTCATGCCCATTGTGATGTCTAACTTCTAGAGAAAATTCAATGAGGGCTGTACAGAGCATTAGATCATATATGAAGATACTCTTTGGGTATTCAAAAATTAGTTTATACAGTTGTGCACAAATGTTTAAATGATGGAGACTTACATGAAGGCATGATGAATAATGTAGCAGTTATTCTCTATTCACTTGCCACTGTATAGAGGGCTGTGGGGATCTGGTGTTTGATGAAATCTCCATGTCATACATCTGATTGGGGCCAGGGCTTCGGAGACATTCAATAAACAACACACCAAAAAAAAAAAAAAAGTCAGGGTGAAGTGTTGTTGGGAAATTTAATGTGTAGGCCAGATACATGTGTATACTGAGGCATTTTTAGGCACATGCAGGAATTAATGGAACTGCTGAGGTCTTTCTGCCTTTATTGAAGAACAGCGATTTCTTCTTTCTGGATCAGCTGTCTGAAAAATATGCCATAATCAGGAGTAATCAAAATTGTGGTTTATTCAAGTTTTACTGATTGGCTTCAAGGTTGTGTTCATTAATACATTTAATCTATGTTTTATGTTTCCTTATGGAGCTAGAAAAATGACAAAATAATTTGAATGTTATATTTTACTAACATATTTTTACTATGAAACATGCATTATATATATATATATATATATATATATATATATATATATATATATAATCATGTTGCAGTTTAAAATATTTAAATTTGTAAAATACAAAATGCAAAAAAAAAGAATTGTTTTGTCAACATTAAAAATAGTACAATTTGATAATTAAGACATTTTGTCTATATATAATTTGCCGGATTGATTTAAGGTATGAAAAGCCTGTAGTGTCCATTCTTTATTTATCCAGTTTATTACTTTATACACAACAACATTAAGATGCTCCACAGGCACCATCTGATTACTCTTGCTGTGTATTACCAGAAGGGTAGCAGACTCACCATTGTGAGGAGATGGTCAATCTCAGTAGTGTCTCTGTATGGACCTAGAGTGTTCCACACAAAAGGATGACACGCTTTCCTGGAAAAGATATTTAGAGATTGTGTATGGTGTCAGATGAAGGTGCTGGGAGTGCACACAGCACTGTGAGATAAGGATCTAAAGAAATACAGCTGACTATTTTGGCAGCACCCTCAGGCAAGACATATATTGTTCTCTGTGTGTGTTCTTATCTGTTTCGCACATCATAAAGCTGTCATGTGAAACACTCTGCCACTATTGTGGAAATTTTCCATTTAGTAAAAGCTCTTGAAGCCAAACAGGGACCTTGTGCATTGTATGCCATTGTAAATGCTCCAAATTCAAGCAAATGCTTAAAGAAAAGAGCCTTTGTGGTATCAAATGTAGTACAGGTGCAGTAGGAGTTTTTTTTTTTTTCCCCCTTGCATGGTGGTTTGCTCTAGGGCTTTTTAAACTGTACTTGACCTTGGGTTATTTTCTTTGTTGACCCCACCTAAGATCACTACTGCATGGGTAAAGTGTAACGACTCATGGGCGGATCTAATCCATGGGGAATTTGCATATCATAATTAATAATACAGGTTTGGATTAGATCAGTCTTACATGTTAATAAATCTCCCGGTAAGGGATGATATGTCATGTTACCTGCATGCATGCATGTGTATCCTTGCAATTAATCACAAGTTGATTGCAATTAATTACACGGACCACGTTTTACGAAACAGGTACAATTAATTAGCTCAATTAATTTACAGATTCTTTAGAAAAAGCAAAGTCTTTACAAAAGCAACAGTTTAGACATTTTAAAAGAGAGCTCACTGTTTCCAGAACAAGGTCAGAACATTATGGCCTGTTTTCACATACAATTTATATAGCTTTTATAAACATGAATTAGAAAAATACTGTACATTACTAGAGGGTTTACTCACATTGTGGATTTGAAGAGCAAAACGCGCCAAACATTAGACTTCATGTTTTTAATCTCATTTCATTACGTCATGACGTATGGAAACGTTTGAAGTAACTTATGATAATCCATATATTTTTACCTAGTGTTACTGAAGTGTTCCTTTTTAACGATTTATAGGCCTGCTATTTAGGCTATTGTTAATATTTTATATAACCCTACATATATGCCTACAAGGCACAATTTGGTGTTCATATAGTGTATGTATTTAGTCAATTTCATAATTTTAACCAGAAAAACCTATTTTAAAACCTTTTAACCTTTTTTGTCATTTGTTGTGTATTATTGGAAAATGTTGTGTTGTAAATAAATCCAAACAATCTAAAATCCATTCTTTTTTAAGTCCCTCCTCATTCTTTGTGCAAGGCTCCTCATAATGTTATCACCATTAGGGGAGGATCTTTGTCTTTCTCAGGTGTGAAACACTAAATATTAATGGCTGGTTATTGCTTCCCTGCACAGCTTTCTTACACATAGCATGTCTTTCACATTTTAAATCAATATATTGTCTTATCTGAACGAGTAATCAGAATGATTTTCTCATAGTTTTGAAGCAAATACTCCAGGCCATGTGATACACTTTTCAAAAGTCTTGTGAGGAAATAATTAGTATGGGTTTCATGACCTTATTTCAGTGTCATTATTTCAGTATTTCAATGTTTTTTTTATTGTATTTTTTCACAAACCACGCAGAAACAACATTATCTCAAAACTAAAAACTTTGACATGCATGCTGCTGACACTGTATTACTATTGCTGTCATTGATCAGACTTTATCAATGAAAATGTCACAAATATCAGAAAAGAAAAACAAATGTCAGAGCATGTCAGAAAACCTCCAGAACCCAGAAAACACCTCAGACCCCATGCAATTTAGTGAATAAAATAATGACGTGTAAATGTTTTTGGTTGTTTTACTGTATGTTTGTTTTATTATCGGGCCACTTATCTTGACACAAAAGCAATTTTTAATCTCAGGTTTTCTTCTGGTTAAATAAAATAAAATAAATAAAACCTGCCTCTGGGACTTTTCTAAACTAGGTCTGGAGAACAGATTCAACTGTTGTTCACCTCTCAGGGCGCTGATGCAGGTGGACTTTAGAGATCTTATGCATTTCAGCTTTGATCTGGTCCAACTTCTCTTTTATCATTCGAGTGTGAGTCTTATATCTGCGTCTCACTGCTGTCGTACTGCTGGGTTTTGAACGGTCCCCATCCTCTCTGTGGTTCTCACTGGGACTTACATCTGAGGAAACATGACCTGTTTGGCATTATTCAGAGATTGTCACATATGGTGCTTTGACTATAATCACATAATAAATGAAGATGTATTTTGTGCATGATTGTTCATTTGGTGCACACAGGGCTGGATTATGGACCAGGCTATTGGGTCAGTGCACCAGGGCCTTGGAATATCAAGGGCCTCCAAAGACTAAGCCAAACGTGGCTGGGCCTTTGCTTCAATGGGAGCTGACCATTGCTCTAGTTGTGCTGACCTATAGGACCTTTTGACATTCTGTGCAGGCTAGGGTTTGTGTTTACCATTCAAGAAATTTAAGTTAAGCCTTTTGTTTCGCTCACAGGTCACAGGACCACAATACAGCCCTTTGTACATAACAATTATGCTTTAGTAATTTTGTATTACCATCCCTTTACCCTTCTTTTGTGTGTCAGATTGGTTCATTTCCAACTCTTGAATTTCGTGTTAAAAGCTATATCTACTTTACTATCCATTTCACATCTTCTGTTACCAGAGGAGTTCCTTTTGTAATTTTGTTTGGCTAAAACAGAAAATGGTGGAAAGAGATAGTGTAAAAAGACATTGGCAACAAAATGGGCTACATGCACTTAAAGTAAATAGACACTCTGAAATATTCATATCTGTTTGCATAAAACAAAGGCTTTAAAACAAGCCAGGTGGCTGATTCCTCTATAGATCTTCCTCTATAGATCGAGCAAACAACAATTCCATTTGCTTGAGCTCATGCTTCACTGTCTGCTTGATCATTTCGGAAAATTTATTTGGCCGAATAAAAATGGCTTCTCAAATCTCAAAAAAATGACTTATTTGTCCATCTGGAATTCATTGAATTGTTGTCATTTGCTAGCCTGGATGCCAGCCCGAACTCCGCCCACAACATTTTTTGGACGGGAAGTTCGGTCTGGACTCAATCCATTGAGGAGTAATTATGATCGGTTCAGAAATCATCGGGCCAATCAAATTGCCAGGGCGAGCTTTATACGATGATTGACAGGTGGTCTTCAGTAACATAATCCTCACGTCATCAAAGAGCGCTTGTCAAAGATGAGTGCAGCTGGAGAATTGAGATGTATAGATTCCGCTGTCGCGTCTTTTGTAAAATAAATCGACAGCACATTCATTTTATAGACAAACAGAGATCTGCAATCAAGGCATTTGTTAATCGGAAATATATTTTTGGCGTCCTTCCTACATGATTCGGGAAAAGTGTAACTTATCAGCTGGCTCTGACGGTCGCTAAGAAGATGGGACGTAATGAAAAGCCTGTGGTCGTTGTGGTTTCTCCTTTGGTGGCACTCATGGAGAAGTAAGTAAAAGAAGTAACACTCGTTATTTAACTTCTAAAATAAATAAAGTAGGCTACGTTCTGTATTTGAAAACTGCGCTATGCAAAGGAGTTGACTTATGCGTTGCTCTGATTGGTTGGTAGGTCTACCGACTATCCAATTGAGTGCAGAGGTTTTTTTTTTTTTTTTTTTTTTTGTCCTGGTTCGGTTACGACACGCCTCATAATTAAAGTTCAATTGAGTGATTTCAGACTCATATTCTCCTTAGAATATGAGTATGACGAAGTCAGGCTAGTCATTTGCTATTGTTAAGATCTAATGTGTGATAGTTTTACCTGCCCTCATGCTAGTAAACGCGTCATAAATTCTGTATCAATATTCAGATATTCCAGTACGCGTCAATATTCCATAAAACAAGAATTTCATCAATTAATACATCGCTTCTGGATGACTCTCAGCACAATGTGAACAGCACATTAAAAGTGACGGTCTCTGTGTTTTCACATTACTTCTTGAGCTAGAGTAAATCAGGAGAGAATTTTCTCTTTAAAATTGTACCCCTTTAAATATATTAGGGGTAAGTAACCTCTTCTCTTACCTGAGGTGGCTGTATCCCCAGTTTCACATTTGTTCCCTTTTGCTGGCAAAGTTGTTCTGTCCTCATTGGTTGGATTAGATGTTGATATTTCTAATAAGAAACCAGGCATGTGAGAAGGGTTATCAGTCCCATTTCCAATTATAAAATAAATAAACAGTCTTTCAGATCTGTTTCTAAACAAAGGATACTCTAGTCTACTGTAACCGATGACCTTATAATAGCAGGACTGAATACCAAAGGCAGCACAACGAGTGTGTTTAGCTAAATATAATGGTGAAAAACAAGCATACAAATTCATGAGGCCACTTAATTTTCCTTTGTAAACTCTGTATGAGGAGTTGGACCACTTGCCTTTTAAATCTTCCATCGATGTTGCTCTGCTGTTGCTTTCACTGGATGATGATGAAGAGGAAGACATGCTTTCAAAGGAGTCATTTAATTAAAGTCTGTATGCTAAAGAAAAAATGTTTTCTTTCACCGCAGATGTGAGTATTCAGCCTTACTGATGTTGAAGGCTGTGGCAGTCATAGCAACAGTAGTCAAATTGCAGTCAAACAGGGTTTGCCGTGTAAATGGACTCCTGCTGCTAGAGTTAAACTGCTTAGAGTATCTGAAGCATACCCTCAACAAAAGGGGAAACAAACCATGGTTACCATGGTTGCCCACACCACATAATTTTCACAATTGTAAACAAATTAATATGCCATAATTCATTCAGCAAATGGCATCTCAAACAGCACAATAAGTGAGAAGGATGTGGTTAATCTCAAATCACCATTGTTATGTACAAATAACGAGATGTTTTTTTATTTATTTTTTTTTTTTTTTACAATTTAATTTTAAATTTAAGGGAAAATAGTGTAGAGGCTGTGACAGCATTTCGTCATTTTAATAACCTTTTAACTTTCTAGTTTTCTCGTGATTATTTATAATTATTTACTCTATTTATAGTCCAGCAGTGTGGCAAATTATATTATTTTGTATTTCTTTACAAAATAATCCGTATAGATTGTCAATTAGGCATATTTTGCTTTGGAAAAGGCACATTAGGTCAATGTAATAAGTTAGACTCTCAGAAAACACATTGCGTTCCATTTTGTCACTAGCCTATGTTTGGGTATGTGGGAAATCATATTGGCTCATAATTATGTGTTACATCCAACAAACATGGAGGCCTACATGTCATCTAATATATATATATATATATATATATATATATATATATATATATATATATATATATATATATATATATATATATTAGGGCTGTCAAAACGATTAATCGCGATTAATCGCATCCAAAATAAAAGTTTCTGTTTACATAATATATGTGGGGGCACTGTGTATAATTATTTTGTATATATATATATATAAAAACACACATGCATGTATATTTAAGAAAAAAATATTATTTATAAATAAAATATTTATATTTATATATAATATAAATTATATATAAACAGAATATACATGAAAATATTTCTTAAATATATACATATAATTATACACAGTGCACCCACATATATTATGTAAACATAAACTTTTATTTTGGATGTGATTAATCGTTTTGACAGCCCTAATATATATATATATATATATATATATATATATATATATATATATATATATATATATATATATATATATATTGGCAACATTTAACTGATGAGGTATTTTGAGTGTATACAAGTTTTTGCTTTTCTTTAGCTGTCGAACACTACAGAAGTCGCCTACAGTGTCAAATTTTTATTATAGGCCATATTAACAAATTCAACATTCACTTAAATCAATCGATTAATGATAACATACACGTATTCAAACTCATTTTCAGCCTCATCTAGGCTAAACTTTTGAGAAAATATTGATAACCATAGCCTTGATGTAGGCCTATAGGCCTACCCATTTTGGTTCTCTGGCTCGATCGGCTAAAGACCAAAAAAAAAAAAAAATGAGTAATTAAAAATCATGTGCCTACACAATATGAGTGACAGAATTTTCATGTCATTGTTGTTGCGACAGGAAATAGCTATAAGCTGCAGTTACTGTAACCATATAAAATAAATTATCCAGAGCATTTTGCCGTTATGGGTGTCACGATCATGCGTCCCGGGGCAGCTGTTCAACAGGTAACGTTAGCCTACTGAGACTGACTCAAGAGGTGTACTGTAGAGCCTCCCAGGAGGGTGTGTGAAATGTGAATGTGAATGCGCTCGAGCTCATTTTAAGCCGTTCGTTTCTCTACGAGGAGGCGCTGCATGCTGTCAATCTGTACAATAGGAACAACACCGCCCTGATTTAACGAACTGCTCGCGGATTTAGTGTTCTATATCTTCATTTTCTCCCACGTTAATTCTATGGAGAAGTGGTTTGTCTTTATGCACCGCTCGCTGGCTGGAGGCGAGTGTCCGTGAGGGAGGAGGAGCTACCGGACATCCGATAAGGAACTACGAGCTTCATTGAACAGGGTGAGATATGCGCAAGCATTAGTGCATTAATGTACATTGTTTTACAGTGAGTGCACAGGATGGGGAACGAGCGTGGTGAGGCATCAGACAGCCGTCTGTCCCCTTGCTGGAGACCGAGATCAGCGGCTGATGCGATCTGAGATCTCCTGTCATTGTTGCTGAGCTGTGAGCAGGAAACGCCGCTGCAAAACACAGGCCTGCCACGAATGAATGAATGAAATAAGCGCGTAAAATATGCCTTTTTTATTTATTTATTTTTATTGCGGTCCGTGCGAGCATAACCACGAGTGTGCTCTTTTGTTTTGTAACGGACGCTCTCTGGCTGTTGAACTTGCGAGCAGTTCGCGAAAGTTTCAATATGAATGGAGACAATTGACACCGTTAGCTCTTGTGTTTCCGGTATAACGGATCGTTGTATCCCTATCCCAGTGAAATGTTTGTCAACACCGCAAGAGGCGGGCTTTTGATCATTGTTTTGAATAGCTTGCTGATTGAGTAATGGCCTTCTCGTTTTATAACTGTTACATGTAACAGCTTCTGCATTGTGCTATCGATATGTGGACTACAGTATTATCTCATAATCATTTGCTCAAAAATTAGGGTGCAAATTATGGACCAGAACTCCCTAATTAAAGCTTGGGGTGCCTTAATTCAGCCTAATGTGTTGGTATATAAGAAGCCTTTTTAAAATAGTAACTGCAGGTTTGTCAGTAAACACTACAGTAGCTATATATAGCTGTTATAACTGCGTTAGACGAAGTAACCAAGTCCTGTCATTTATTTTAGATGTCATTTTTTACGTTACAAAAAAAAAAAAAAAAAAAACGATTTTACATACAATATACTTTACAGTACTTCACAGCAACATGTCTCTTGTCAACATTATTTAACTTATATTTCACTAGGAAGCCTGTTTCCAGTATGACTGTCGTTAGGCAGAGGAAGGGCAGCAAAGGGAAGGAGCCGGGGCCCACCATTCAGAACCTGAAGCAAGAGTGCATAACTGAACCTAGAGAGTGGTTTGCAACAGGTCAGTGCTGTTTGTTACAGAAGTAGATTAGTACATTTAACTCAACCCAATAATGAAACAATAACATTTTTCATCATTTACCATACCACCATGTCGTCCCAGATGTATTTGATTTAATGAGAGTTAATTGACATGTAGGTGCAACATAACTTATAGTCAACAGAAGGGGACCATCAAAATAAAGTGTTACCAAAATCAATAGGCTAATACAGTATAAAAATACTATACATAAATAGCAATATAATACTAGCCATAGATCAGTGTTCATGTCTCTTGTTTGCCATGTGGATTGTGGTCCGACTCCAAGTGATAATGTTGTCTTTCTCTCCAGGTGGATTCTCATGGTGGACAATATTGTGTATAACCATTGGCTCAATAGTCGGAGTTAGTCTGGGCTTGCTATGCTGCATCTATGTGGCTACACTTCATGAAAATGACCTGTGGTTTTCCAATATAAAGGTAAAGAGCTTTTTATGTTCAATGTTCTGAAACAAAGTGATACAATCTTCCATTTGGGATTCATTTTCTTTTCAGGCTTTGGTGAAAAGACAGAGGTCTTTATAGTGTTCTTAGGCTACTTGACTAATATAAATAACAGCTCAAGAGATCTAGATTCATAATGTGTGGTTGCGTTTAGTCAGTGATGGTGTTCTCATCTGTCCTATTTTTTTTCATACGTTTCTTCTTGTAAACGATTTGTTTTCCAGATATGTGCTGAAAGAAAATTTCCCTCTTTGGCATAACAGTCACATAAACATTTAGCCAGAGTTTGGGCTGCAGATCATGTTATGACTTCCAGACCTAAAACAGATGAAACCACACCATGCCAAAAAAGTTATGTCATGTTCAGTTGGATAAATCAGCATGTCCATCTATCCCAGATCTCTCATTAAAATAAAGCAGATCAGGAGTAGTTTAACCACATCTCCCAATCAATGCAGGATTTACTGCCACTGGTTTTGCAATAAATCACCATTTATTTATTTATTTATTTATTTATGGTGCCATGCAATTTAAGAGCCCTTTTTATTTTTGATTTTAAAGTGACTTGCTGTCAAACCTGCTGCAAATACATGTCAGGAGACTTTCTTCACTCTTTGAAGTACGTTTAGTCTGAAGAGCATATTTGATAATTACTGTATCCTGAACGAGTTCCTGATTACAGTACGGTACATTCTTCATCTAGGCTAAAGACACAACATCAATTTGACACTGTAAACGAATGGTTCCAAACCCAATTCCTGGAGGACCCCATCACTAAACATTTTTGGTTTTCTTCCTAATTAAACCCACCAGATTCAGCTTGTTAATAGAGACTCCAAGCTTTAAAACGGGGCCAGATGAAGGAGACACTGCTGTAATAGTAATAATTATTTTTATATAGCCTATGAGACATAACAGTTATGCCTGGTTTATATAGTGCTGCACATGGAATGCATAGCACAAAAGGTCATCTCGGGTTTAAAATTAAGTCAGAGAGCGACAGCAGTGGAAAAAGGAAACTCATGCACGCTGGCTGGTATTTATGACTTGCTTATGAGTCATCCTACTTTCATCTGCACTCTTGCTTTTCGGAACGTGACTGGAAGCTTTAGGGACTGGGTGACCACAGCTTTTGTCCCCATATGTTTCTTTCATTCTTTGGTTGAAGAAAGCCTCAAGTGAGCATTTGAGGAAGAGTATGCTTTATTTGCAGGCAAATAAATCACCTGTTCTCTTTCAGAGGAAGACCTGTGGGAATGTAGTTAGCAGCTAATCAAATGTTACTGCAGAGACCCTCTGTTAGAAACACAGAGTCCATGTTATTTTTATAATCGTTTCCACTTTTCTTATGGAAACCAGCGGTAAATTTCACAGGGGCTTTGTAAATGTTCTCAGCAGGTGTTGGTGGTATCTTAAGTTTCGTCATTGATGAGATTGCCATGATTTTTGAACAACGGCGTTTGAAGTAACATGTTTGTTTTTCCTCTGGTACGCCACACTACAGCAGGAGACAAATGCTTTTGGGACGCTCCTAAATTCGTTGTGTGTGAAGTCATGTCCACGACGGTCTTAATTTCAAGCTGGACGTTGTTCCATCGTTTGTTCAAATAACTGTTTTCGCAAATGCTCTTAAACCTTTTTTTAAGATGTTCCAAGCTTTTTTTCCCCTCTTCTTTTTTATATATTTTTTTCCCCCTGACTTTCAGGAGGTCACTAGTTGTGCGGCCCACATGCCTTTCCCCCCTGTCTCAGCCCCTCTCTGATCACATGTAAAATGTTCCTCCGGCAGATTGCTGTTTGGTGGCGACTGGAGCTTAGAATGATCTCATGAGGTTTTGTTTTATTGTCTTAATACATGTGCTATGAAGTTTTTGGGCATGAAATTCTGGAAAGACCTATAAACAAAAGAGCTTGCGGTCTCAAACAGGGAAAGCGAGAGGGACATTTAGGAAAGACTGGAAAGACGTAGGATAATAGTCCTTGAGAATGAGGGTTCGTAGCAGGAGGAAGAGCAATTCGAATGATAATGCAAGGACTGCCCTGCACAGACCACTTTTGCTAAACTTTGGGGCAAACGACAATCTGAGGGATTACAAGAGTGGGCAGAGGGGCATAGAAGAGTGCCTAAAGCTTTCATGGAATCACATTTCTGGACAAAACTGTTGGCCGGCTGTTGTCATAGCAGCAGGATTACTGTTGGCAGGGGTTATTGGGCTGTTTCATGCATGGTTTGTTTATTCTATACACGAGAACCTGCTGTGGTTTTCACACTTAAAGGTAAGCAGAAGCAGGATCTGTCTTCATTTTTGTTGCACGAATGTTGCTAAGAAAGGTTGTGGAATGAAGATGTGAATGCGTGCTCTTTGTGTAAGGACAAGCAGTATTGTCACTTGTTCAGTTTTTATTCCGTTGTGTTATCTCCATTGTGTTATGTTCTACAGTACTCTCGTCATTATTATACTTTTTTTTGAGTTTTTCAGAAGAAAAGGCTTTAAGACTGTTTTATTAAGAAAAATAAAAGTGTTTAAAGTCTCTTAAAACCAAAACCAAATGTCATGCAATTCTAATCTTGAGGAGCATATGGATCGTTTTTGTTGGGATGTTGTTTAGTTCTGAAAACGGCTTCCGCTATAAAACTTCACCATATTTACAACACCTGTTTTTTTTTTTTCCTTCCTCGAGGCTTTTATTGCGAATGAAATCTCAGTTTATTGTGGGCAGATAGCTGCACTGATTTCTTTTTCAGATGGGAAATGTATTTCATTTTGACACCATTTACTTCTGTTGTGCTTCTTGTCATAGTTCATTTTTACTGAATCTTATCCTCTCTTCTTGCATTTGTAGGAAGTCGAGCGTGAAATCTCCTTCCGGACAGAATGTGGCCTTTATTACTCCTACTACAAACAGATGTTGAAGGCCCCTTCTGTACAGCAAGGTACAGATATCTACTCACAAGATACGACTCTACGATCACCCTTCCATAATGTCATCCCACATACCCACCCTGGTGTTGTTCTAATGACGAATGGCCTTCTTTCTTTTATGGACCACAATGGCATTTGGACCACTACGGACCATTTAATGGCAGTGAATACCAACCAGTATCAAGCTTTGTAAAATCTCATGTGACGCATGCCGTTGCTTCCAAGTGTTCTTTGATTGGCCCATAATGATGTCATGGTTTAGTCAAAAATCAAACCTGTGAGAAATCAAGATTAACAAAAATGAGACATGAAATAAGCAAACATCTAATGTACCTTCTACTGTAAGGTGAATATATCTGTTGTGTTCATCATAACAAGGAGTTATTGTGTTCACATCTGTCAGACAAATGGAGTTCTAGTCTGGTGATATTGGACTCAGTGAAGAAGATGCACAGATACTTTTGGGGTCGAATTCTTGGTGTTGTGTTTAATGTTGTGTTTTGTTTTTATCTTGATTTCTCACAAATTGTTTTTTTCTGAGTGAGGAGTGAACTGTAGCACTAATAGAATCTTGAGAAAGTGCACTGTGTTTAGCCGTGCACTGAGGACCATCAGCCAAGGTCAAGAATTTTGTTGAATAATACATACAATTTCATTTTTTTTTTCCACTAAAGCCTATTTTATACCCACAGAACACTTGAAATATACAGCATGTGTTGCATTGGATCATTCTGTGATACTTTTTGCAATTTTTTTTTACAAATCTTGATGCTTCTATTCACTGTCATTCACTGCTATTAAATGGATGAGCGCAAGAACACTTTAAAAATGTGTAAAATTGTCCTTTTGTGGTCCATAAAAGAAATAAAGTCAAATGCTTATAGACCAGCAACAGGGTGAGTAAATGAAGACTTAATTTTCATTTTATGGTAAACTATTCCTTTAAGTTTTTATTTTTAATTATTTTTAAATATTGTTGTTGTTTTAGCTCTTTCCATAACAGCAAGTTTCACATTCACATACTTTTCTGTTTGGTTTCCATTATCACTTATGTAATCTGAGAGCTATCGAAGGAATGTCTCTGTTACGAGGCGGTAGACGAGATAAGATCCAAATGCAGCTTTATTGAGAATCGTCAAACAGGCACGGATCAGGCAACAGCAAAACAGGGTTATCAGAGAATCAGCACAGAGAGTAGTCAGGTCACAGGCAAGAGTTCGGGGCAATGTAATACTTCGCAATGAGTTCATGTGAGAGTGTGGTTTATATAGGAAGTTTGATGAGGTTCAGGTGTGTGCGTAATCAGTCCAATGAGGTGTATGATGGGAAACGGAGTTCTTGAAAGAGGTGAACAGTTCTGATGTGGAGTGCCCTCTGGTGGTTTTCTCGGGCACTCCACCTGGTGATCGTCACATAGCCCCACCCCAAAGAGCGGCTTCCAGACGCTCAAAATCAGACAGACAAAACTGTCCAGGTGGGCGGTGGAGCGGAGGCGGATCTGGGGGTGGGATGGAGGGCCAGGTCCGCGGAACAGAAGAGGAGTAGGTGACCAGAGCGAAGCAGGCTGTGCAGGCGACCTGGGTGGAGCAGGCTGTGCAGACGACCAGGGCGGAGTTGGCTGTGCAGGCGAAGGCCAGGGCGGAGCTGTCGGACCCTCGGGTATCCGAGGCGAAGCAGACTGTGGGCATGGCCAGGGCAGAGCAGACTGTGGACGTGACCAGGGCGGAGCTGTGGGACCCACAAGCGTCCATGGCGGTAAAGACCTCTCAGGCGACCACGGCGGTGAAGAGCTCTCAGATGGCCACAGCGGTGAAGACCTCTCAGGCGGCCACGGCAGTGAAGAGCTCTCAGAAGACCTTTCAGGAGACCACGGCAGTGAAGACCTCTCAGGAGACCACAGTGGTGACGACCCCACAGCTGGCCACGGCGGTGCAGACCCCTCAGACGGCCACGGCGGTGAAGACCCTTTAGGAGACCACGGCGGTGGAGGATGAGACGAAGGCCATGTCTGCAACGCCTTCATGGCCCTCACAGAGTGCCTACTGCCCCCCCCCAAAAAATACTTGGGAAAATCCCCAGGGATCTGAAGAGCACAGCTTGAACAGAGCTTGAAGGGCACTGGTAAGGCGAGGCGCAGAGGCGGGGCCGGCAGAGCGAGGCGCAGAGGCAGGGCTGGCAGGGCGAGGCGCTGAGGCGAGGCCGGTAGAGCGAGGCGCAGAGGCGGGGCCGGCAGGGCTAGGCGCTGAGGCGGGGCCGGCAGGGCTAGGCGCTGAGGCGGGGCCGGCAGGACGAGGAGTCCTGGTACGCTCACTGGAGCCTGGCGAGCCGAACGATTCCTCCTTCTCCTTCTGCGGCGGCGTATCACAGGGTTAGACACACTCACTGGGCTAGACGACTCACTCATTGGACTTGATGATTCACTCACAGGATTCAATGGTTCATTCACTGGACTCAGTGGTTCACTCAGACTCAATGATTCACTCAATGGACTCGACGATTCACTCACAGGATTCAATGGTTCATTCACTGGACTCAGTGGTTCACTCAGACTCAATGATTCACTTACTTGACGCAATGGTTCACTCACTGGACTCAGTGACTCACTCACAGGGCTGACGTGAATCGTGTGCTCGGCTGAACTGATGTGAACCTTGGGCTCGTTAAAGTTCATGTGGAGCGCGGGCTCGGCAGGGCTGACGGTGAGCGCGGGCTCGGCAGGGCTGACGGTGAGCGCAGGCTCGGCAGGGCTGACGGTGAGCGCAGGCTCGACAGGGCTGACGGTGAGCGCAGGCTCGGCAGGGCTGACGGTGAGCGCAGGCTCGGTAGGGCTGACGGTCTCTGGCTGAACGGTCTCTGACTGAACGGTCTCTGGCTGAACGGTCTCTGGGAACACCCCCTCGGTCTTATCCTCAAAACCCACAGTAAATGATGAGCCGCTAATCCTCAGGGCGAATTCAATATACTGACATAAAGTCCATTGAGGGGTATTGTCAGGCATGAGATAATTTAGCATATCCTTAAGTCCATATCGGAAAGCATCCTTTAAGACTGAATCGTCCAAGTCTACCCCGTGGCATAGCTCACAAAATTCCTCAACATATTCCTCTATAGAATTATTACCTTGGCTGAGGCGGAAGAGACTGATAAGTGGGTCCATGGTGGATCTTGATTCTCTCTCGGCTGCTGGATCTGAAGTGGCGAAGTATTCTGTTACGAGGCGGTAGACGAGATAAGATCCAAATGCAGCTTTATTGAGAATCGTCAAACAGGCACGGATCAGGCAACAGCAAAACAGGGTTATCAGAGAATCAGCACAGAGAGTAGTCAGGTCACAGGCAAGAGTTCGGGGCAATGTAATACTTCGCAATGAGTTCATGTGAGAGTGTGGTTTATATAGGAAGTTTGATGAGGTTCAGGTGTGTGCGTAATCAGTCCAATGAGGTGTATGATGGGAAACGGAGTTCTTGAAAGAGGTGAACAGTTCTGATGTGGAGTGCCCTCTGGTGGTTTTCTCGGGCACTCCACCTGGTGATCGTCACAGTCTCATTACGTAACCATATCAGTGTGACTTGTCTCAGAAAATGGAAAGGAAATGCACAACTTTGCTCTAAATTGCCTTTGCTCATGCTAATTGGCTTAACAGCCCCATTTGGAATGGATTTTTTTGTGCTCCTACACTGAAAAACAAATACAATTAGGTCATTACCCTTTGAGACTGAAATGGTAAGAACCACAGCGATGCCAAAAGCTGTTCTCTAGACACCACTACAATTGGGCCTTTGTACTTATAGTATTTAAAAGCATCTTCAGAGCATTGCTTTTGTATTAAGCAATCACTGAAACTGATTACTGTAAAATGTCACAGTTGTAGTATTATTTGCAGTAGTATAAAGAAAGTTGAGGTTGTTTTGAAATTCTCTTCCATTATTCATTTCGGCCCACATTTTCTATAGTGAACACCTTTCAAATCATCGTTGTATTGTAAATATGTATTATCAAAGTATTATTATCTGCATATGAGCTCTAATTAATATATAAGCCAAACTGCTATAAAGGTAAAATATACTAATATTTAGTCAAAAAAGTCGGTCCCACTTTATGTTAAGTGGCTTTACGTACTATGTACTTACATTGAACAATAAGTACAATGTATTATTGTGTTCCTGTTGTATTGTAAAACACTTTTGTTGCTATTGAGTTGTGATACGGGTAAGGTTAGGGACAGGTGTGGTGGTATGGGTCGGTTTAAGGGTAGGTTAAGGTGTGAGGGGAGGGTCAACTGTGTAAATAAAAATGTAATTACATAAAGTAATTATAGCTGTAATTACATGCTGGAATTTTTAAAATATAAGTACAATGTAAAAACATGTACCCAATGAGTCCATTGTATCAAATTATTAATTTCAATGTAAGTATATAGTACTTAAAGCCACTTAATATAAAGTGAGACCAAAAAGTCAAAATAGACGTTGTAATAACATGTAACAAAGTGACAAAACAACATTTAAGTAAGTTACAGAACTGCCTGTACATTGTAATTACACACATGTAATAGGCAGCTACTGTTACACATATGTAAAAGGCCGAGACGGTTACATACGTGTTAACCGACTTGGTACAATGTAATTATAGACCATTTCAAAAGATGTAAACAACACTGGTCCAGAAACACTTCCTGTTTCAGTTTGTAACTGTTTTCTTTATTTCACATGTAAAGTAAACTTCTTAAAGATGTTTGTTTAACTTTTTGATTCAATTTTAAATGTTCTGTTGGTTGTATTTTATCCCAG
Organism: Cyprinella venusta; assembly: GCA_038021265.1. Taxonomy (NCBI): domain Eukaryota; kingdom Metazoa; phylum Chordata; class Actinopteri; order Cypriniformes; family Leuciscidae; genus Cyprinella; species Cyprinella venusta. The sequence continues at coordinate 27,348,207 of CM075864.1, forward strand.
CTTTTATGTAGTGTTAAAAAACTGAAACAGGAAGTGCTTCTGGACCAGTGTTGTTTACATCTTTTGAAATGGTCTATATTTGAAAGTACTTTGTACTACTCAATATAACAAGTACTTAAATATGTTATATATATATATACACACACACACACACACACAGAGAGAGATTTGATCTCACCATCAAGTCCATCTGTGATTACGTGAACAAAAACAGAAAAAAAAACGGAGACAGACTAAATCCAGAAGAACTGTGGAAACATCTCCAAGATGCTTAAATGCCTATATCTGCAAAGCTACAGTATTGTGAAAAGTTTTAGGCACTCATGTAAAACTACTGCAAACTGAGGATGCTGTTTTAAAATAATGCCATAAATAGATGAATTAGATCAATTAACTTCTGTGAACTAAATCAAACCAATATTTGTTGTGACCACCCTTTGTGTTTAAAACAGCTCATTGTTTTTCAGGTAGCTTTGCAGGTATCGGTTCAAGCATCTGCGACGTTGCCGCAGTTCTTCTGGATTTAGTCAATCTCAGATTTTTCTGTTTCTTCATGTAATCATAGACAGACTTGATGATGGTGAGTTCAGAGACCGGCTGTTGTCAGACTCCTTGTGCATAGAAAAATCTCACTGGATTATTATAATTAATGGCAAAAGTTTGGAAATGTAAACTGATATTTCCTACTGACACACTACTATACACAAAATATATAAATAAAGGGCTTAAAACCATTTGTGTGTGTGTGTGTGTGTGTGTGTGAAAAATAAGTCAATGTAAGAATAAGTTAAATAAGTTAAGTAAGAATTAGGACTAATAAATTAGTTTTGAGTTTATCCTAAGCGTAAAAGTCTAAGTTTACTGGTGTTGTGTGTGTTCTTATGTTCACAGGTCTTTATGAGCTTATTCATGACAACACTACTGAATCCAAAAGGACAATAAACATCCTACAACGTATGAACATCTACCAGGAAGTGTTCCTTAGCATTTTGTACAGAATACTTCCCATCCAGGTGATCAATCACTTATGTTTTCTTACTAAGATGTATAGATTGTCTTGAGATTTTCCAACCTGTGTGTTTATTTTGCAGACCTACTTGGAGCCAATTTATTTCTACATCTACACAGTGTTTGCTTTGCAGACAGTGTATGTCTTCGCTCTCTTTATCACTAGCTGGTTACTCAGTGACTCATGGCTGGCTGGGGCGCTCAGTGGAGTCTGGTACATTCTAAACAGGTATGTGTGCGCTCAACAAGATTACAATCAATATTTCATGCACACAAAACGTACTCGTTTACTAACGTAACCTCGGTTCTCTCTAAAAGAGGGAACGAGTACTGCGTAAATCTTACGCTAGTTATTTTTTTAAGTATGTATTTTTACACATGTAATTAAAAACATATTTTAAGTGTTATTAAGATTACTTAATACGAAAAAAAGTCGATCGGATCATGAGCTGCCTAAAGATTCCCATCCCTACTGTACAATGATTTATTGCTTGTCTTTGTCGACTAATACGAACTTAAAAAGTAAATTGCATAGTAAATCGCAATATTGGTTAAAAAAATCGCAGTTAGATTATTTTCCATAATCGTTCAGCCCTAGCGTAGGTCCCAAGGGGCAAATGCCCAGAGCTCATATAGTGCATAATCACCATGGACTCACAGAGAGTCTGAGAAGAGAGGCTAGCTGTATCATTCCCAAAACGTTAGCAACTAAAGGGGCTAACCACTGTAACAGTGTCACACACAGTCAGGGTGAAGTGAAAAATCGGCCTGAACTGAATAACACTATGGGTATTATTTTGCCCTTGGGGAAAAAAAAAAAAAAAAAAACTCTTATCAGTCACCGAGCGGTGCTCAAGCGAATGTAGTACTCTGCACCAAAGTAGCGGGGCAGATGATACTTGATTTTAAACTGACAGCAGTTTAGCCTGCAAAGCGGGAACTTCTAGGTTATTAAACCATATAAATGTAGACAGGAGGCCCAGCCTGCCGCCATACAGATATCTTGTAAGGTAAGCCCTCTAGACCATGCGCACGATGAGGCCATGCCTCTCGTGGAGTGCGCTCTAACACCTAAAGGGCACTTTAGTATCTTTGTTGTGTATGCCAGTGCTATGGCATCAAGGGGCACCTTTCGTGGCTTCCAGAACCGTGGAAAGGTCCCACATGGGGATAGAGGGGACTCTGGGAGGATTCTCCTTTTAGAAAACGGATGACCAGATGGTTTTCCCCCAGTGACAGGCCAGTCGCGGGTTTCGTAAAAGCTTCTATGGCCGCTACGTGAACTTTGAGCGTGGATGGGGATCTGCCGTTATCCAGCAGTTCTTGAAGGAAGGAGAGCACTTCCATAACCCCGGTGTTTATGGTTGAAAAGTCTCGGGCTTTGCACCAGTTAACAAACACTAACCACTCTGAGGCATAGAGTTGTCTAGTAGATGGCGCTCTAGCCTGCGTGATTGTGATCAGCACTCCTTCAGGGAGGTTTGCGGGTACCCTTTGATGGCCCATGCGTGCAGGGCCCAACGTTACGGGTGAGGATGCCAAATTGAACCCTGTGCCTGAGAGAGGAAGCCTTTCCTCGTCAGAATTGGCCATGGGGCAGCTCTCGTCAGCTGCTTTAGGACTGGGAACCAGGCTTGGTTCTTCCAGAGTGGAGCCACAAGGAGCCCTGAGCATCCGATTTCCCTGATTCGTTCCAGCACCTGAAGCAGGACTAAGACTGGGGGAAAAGCATAGAGCGGACAGCGGGGCCAGTGCACCCTTGCTCTTGCAGAAAAAACTTTGGGCAGTGAGTGTTCTCCTGGGATGTGAATAGGTCCACCTGTGCTCTGCTTAATGTCTCCCACAGCAGGAGGATTGTCTGCGGGTGCAGAGACCACTCTCCTGCTGGAATATTGTTTCTGGACAGTTTGTCTGGCCCCAAATTCTGGGAGCTAGGCACGTGTGCTGTTCTCAGTAAGCACAGATTGTGCTGAGCCTAGACCAAGATGCTTTCCATCAGCCTGAAAAGGTTTCGGGACTTGACGATGCCCTGGTGATTTATGTAGGCCACCACTGACATGTTGTCCAAGCGGACTAAGACTTGGTGACCTTTTACCTTTTTTTCTGACCACTGGCTGAACAACGGTCTGCCCTCGTGCAGCGCTCCCCATCCCGAGGTGACGGCGTCCGTAGACACCACCTGCACACTCGAGGATGTCCCCAGGCTTACACCTGACTGGTACCAGTTGGTCGCTCTCCAAGTTTTCAGAGCTGCAAAAAAAACCCTAGAACATTAAATCAAAACCATGAGGCTCATGGTTCAGCTCTGTGCTGAACTCCCGAAAGGATATTTTCTGATTGGGGGCAGCAAACTTTTCGCACAATTGACTGTGAGGCCCAGATTCTCGCGATATCGAGTAACATGGCCCTGTGTTCTATGAGCTCTGAATGAGATCAAGCTAGAATCAACCAATCATCCAAGTAGTTCAAAACCCGCATGCCCCAAAGTTTAGGGATGCGAGAGCCATGTCCATGCACATCGGCAAGAGCCACAGGAGGATAGCATCTTTAAAAAGACGCAGCTCTTTTAGAAAGTGCAAGTCGCGGTGGCGAACACACACTAGGCAGAGTAATTCAATATATGTAAGGATATGGACGCTGGATAGCGTAGCAGGAACAGTGACTGAACTGAAGGCGGCGAAATGAAGTTGAAATGGCTCGTCCCGCAGAAGGCTTTCTCAGGCGGCATGGCTTCTCACTCTGGATCCAGCGATGCGTAAGCTTCGCTGAAAAGATGAAAAATAAGTTATATCAGCCTATCGAGTTATATTTATTGGGGTAGGCCACACCCGCTTCAGCGGGAGTGTGACGCAGTGGGGGCGAAGCGCCCCCATTGGACCGTGACCAAAGGGCCTCTCTCTGCTGCAGTTTCCACATGACAGCCATTAGGCACGCTAAGCCGCATTGCCTGTGTCTGCATGCTGCCGCAACGCATTTTACATTAAATCAAAATTAAGGATAATTTTTTGGCTTCAAAATCTGGCAGGTAATTGTGAAAGCCGATGTGTTTCTCAATCTAAATATGGTTTTAATCTCTCAAGGACATTTAGAGCTTTAGAATATTAGGATGTTCCCCTTGGAACAATCTCAGTATTTATTAATGTTCAAAATAATACAGATGCAGATAGTCCACACCCCAAACTATTGTTTGAGTTGGTATGGAAGCTCAATCAAAAAGAGCAATGTTTTGATTACATAATACATTTTTAGGAAACTCACAGATGACTTCTCTGCATTTAAAGCTGGAATTGTATAACATATTGCAGCATTGAAAATTACACCTTAAGTCTTTTTTGTGCCTGTGTTTTTTCTTTGTGCTTGATTGCATTGTCCATTTGTGTACAGAGTGGACACCACACGCGTGGAGTTTACCATCTCTCTAAGGGAGAACTGGTCAATACCTTTCTTTGCTCTTCAGGTGGCTGCCATAACCTGCTACTTAAGGCCACAGCTAAAACCTATTCACCAGGTAATCTGTTCTGTTCTGTAACTGTTATCATTAATTTAGATGTCTATTCAGTTACTACTATCAAATGGTATCCATTATTGATGGGAAGTCCTATTCTTTTTAGTGAATTTGTTCTTTCGAACAGCTTGTGTCTGCATTAAACCTTGTCCACTCTAATTGACCCTTCGCTAAGCCACCCCCGAAAACCGCCACTGGCCAATCGTGTATTAGCAACCGTAACTATGCGCGGGAGGTCTGTCAAGCTTTCGAACGAGGGAACATGGTGAAGCATTGTGCGTGTGATACCAAGTCTCCGATTCCAGAATTGGAATTGATTTTCGATCCCCAACCCTACAGAAAACCCTTCCCCAAATTTACACTAAGACAGTGTGCTGGTTGGGATGTTGATCAAATTAAGACCATAAGACCATGGCCAGGGGTTTTTAACTCTGACCTAGGAAAGTCCACTTTCCTGTAGAGTTTAGCTCACACTTTAATCACTCACTCACTTGCCTGTACATTTGTTGTACATTTATTCATTACATTTACATTTAGCTGACGCTTTTATCCAAAGCGACTTACAATTGATATAGTATATGTCAGAGGTCGCACTCCTCTGGAGCAACTAGGGGTTAAGTGTTTTGCTGAGGGTCACATTTGTGTCTCACAGTGGATTTGAACCCGGGTCTCTCACACCAAAGGCATGTGTTTTATCGACTGCGCCATCACCACCCCCTGCAATCCTGAAGTAATACTGAAGACCTTGATTAGCTTGTTCAGGTGTGTTTGATTAGGGTTGGAGCTGAACTCTTCAGGAAAGTGGACTGCTAGGACCTTCTACCTGACAGTCAAAGCAGCATTACATCACAAAAGTGGACTGTGAGGAAGACATTGAGGGCTAAGGGTGTCATTTGGGATTGGGCCCTTGTAATCGCACCACAGAGCCACAGTGCTTACAATCTTTAGTGTTTACAAAAATGAACCTACAAACCTACACATGAAGTCATTACTAAATTAGAAAGAGAATGTTTTGGAAAAAATACAGATGTAAAGTAAATATAATCCAGTCTAACTCGTCGAAAAACACACGGAAAATAAAAGGCAGTAAGTTGAGATAAATGTTTCTGACGGCTTGCTGCTGTGGAATAGTTTTGTGAAATATGAAATGGAGGTTAGCAATTTCAAGTGTATTTATGATATATTTACTCTGCTGAACACATATTTGTTCTCTCTCAGTATGCTCTCTCAGCACAGACTCTAATTGCTTTCCTGACATATGGTATTATCTCTGAAAAAATTGTCATTGTATGAGCTCTGAATAAAGAACAAGGTTTTTGTATGTCTGGGCAGTATAAGTTGAACATGTGCTTTCAACCACAGAGGGTGGTGCTGTGGCTAGTGTTCGTCTCCACTTTCTGCTTCTGTTTGACATGGCAATTCAATCAGTTTGTCCTGCTGGTGCAGGCCCTTATAATCTTTACTCTGGATTGCCTGGACTTCTTCACAGCTGAACAGGTGATGCTAAAACACACATATTGGCAACCTTCCACCTTTTGGAGTTCATGTGAGGTTGGATATTCATTTCTTTCTCTCTGCAGGTGGTCTCTTTGTACCTGATGCAAGTGATGAGTCTGTTATTGGTGTGGCTACTGCAGTTCTGCAACTCTATGATTCTGGGTTCTCTGGTGCTCAGTTTCATTGTATCTGTTCTCTTCATCAAACACTTCCAGGTCAGTGTCCATCTCAGTACATGAATTTTAAAATAGATAAAAAAAGTAGGGGTATAACACCTGTATTTGTGACACACATCATTACTCCTTTCATCTTGTATTTCCCAGATAACCCCCCCACACACACACACACAGACACAAAGACATATATATACATCTGTAATTTTGTCAAATATCCTGGCAGATGTTAGACCGGCATCAAGCAAATGTCCTTACAACATTTATGGTTTAGAATGCACTGTATATGATAATCTGCTCCTTAAGATGGTAATCAGATGTTTTTTCCACAAATGATCAAAGTGAACACAATGCTCTCCAGATGATCTCGGTGATGACTAGTACATGTGCTTACTGGGATGTGAGCATTAGTATAGTGTACTGAATTTCCAAACAGAATTTAAATAAAGGAAACCCTATTTGGGCAGATAAGTTTTAACAATTTAAAAAATGTTTTTGGTTGCTCCCATAAATTCTTTTAAAAAATATGAAGCATTTAGGAGGTACAACTTTACTTTTTTTTTTAATTGAACCATCTAAAAGATAAAAAAAAAAAACAACTGACACTTGTTACCCATGTAAAAGAGATTATTACCCATTATGTGTGGGTTTTTTTTTTTTTTTTTTTTTTTTTTTTTACTTTTAAACGGTGGAATAGAAAATGACATTTCTAATATATACAGTATGCACAAGCAAAAAAGAATTACAGACTCACTAATGTCTTTTATCCTAATAATCCCATATGCTATATTTTGACCTGTAATTACATTACAAGTCAAACACATCAAACACATTAGATGGAAACAATGTCTAAATACATCAGGCATAACATATGCCATCCAAACAGGGCTTTATACGAAAACAATTTTTACTTGAAACACTTTATCACTTTTGTTTTTCTGTGTGAACCTTATCTGTGTTTCCTTACATGATTGAAAACAGAGGCTAAAAATATTGTTATAGTTTATTTATTAAAACCTGCTGTGTGCGTGTGTGGCTTTCAGACGGGACTAAAGACGGGCAGCTTTGTTATACGAGTGGGAAAACTGGCTCTTCACACACTTCTAGTCCTCACATTAACTTTCACCATCAATTATTCAGCCAAGGTGAGCTATGAATCGTGTTCTACATCATCAGCCCCGTCATTAATGATACAGTACAGCTTCTCTACCTGCTCCTCCTGAGCTCCACAAAGCTTTACTTTCACTCTCGTTGTCTTCCTTCATATCTCATTCTCATAAAAACCCACATCCCCGATCTCATGAGACACTCACATGAATGACTTCATCCTTCTCTCTCCATTTTAATTGACAGAAAATACTCCAACTGAAATCAGATGAGCACATCTTTAAGTTCATAAAGGCCAAGTTTGGCTTTGGGGCAACAAGGTAAGTCTTTGGTAATCTCTATGGTGCTACATCTATGCCTTATTCAGCAGTCAAATATTGTGATGTCTTATTCAGAAGTGAGATCTACTCGGAGACGAGTGCGAGCCATTAATCCGCTGTGATTAAATGTGTTCAGCTCTGGTGAAAAAATAACATCTGGAACACATTATAATCTGCTCATCCTCTAGATATTTATCACGCCATTTCAGTTGATCAGATTAATTGCTGCTCCCAGTAATCTGGATACTATATATGCAGGCCGCACTCACTCCCTGCCTCTTTCTTTCAGAGACTTTGATGCCAGTCTCTATCTGTGCGAAGAGGCATTTGGCGTGTTGCCATTGGATACATTTGAGCGGTTGGCTGGCACAGTGCTGCTCTATCCGTATCTATGCACCCTCAGTGTGCTCTTCATCTTGCTGCTGCTGGTGGCACTCTCTAATCTCAGGTAAAACTACTGCTATCGCTTTCTCTCAGCAGGAAACGCTCTTGTGCGCTACTGCAATGTGTGCTACGCATTAATGAGATGTGTTTCTGGGAATTGAAATATTCTCACAATGTTCATTTTTCTGATTATAGCACAGAATTAGGCTGAAAAATGACCAGTAGAGCAGTAATTATGGTTTCATAAACACCTTGTGCTCAGGTCATAATGCTACTTTATAATTATAGGTATTAGTCTTTATTAGATGTGCTACATAATTATTGGACTCTAGATGTTTTTCTTTCTTTTTTTTCCATTAGGGCTTTTAAATGCATGTTATTATGTTTAGTTCAAAGCTGATTTGCTGTTGCTTTAAGGGCTGCTTGGCCCTCTTTTTTGTTCTCATTTCTTATCAGAATCACAGGAGCCCACAAACACCCAGAGGCTTTGCACGACACACACACACACACACACTGGTTTACTATCTTTGTGAGGACTCTCCATAGACGTAATGGTTTTTATACTATACAAACTGTATATTTTATCCTCTTACACTGCCCCTACCCCTAAACCTACCCATCACAGGAAACATTCAGCATTTTTACATTTTCAAAAAAAACAACAACATTTTTTTATAGGCGTATTTACCCATGGGGACGTCAATTTAGGTTAGGGTTGCCAACTGTCCCGAGTGAGCCGGGACGTCCCGTATTATAGGCCTAATTTATTTGTCCCGTACGGGACCTCCCTTAAATGACTGGATGACCTCCCCGATTAAATAGACTGCTACTGAGACAACAGACACACACACGACACCGGTCATCCAATCACAGCCCACACTCACACGGATCAGACCATACCAATAACAAACTCTACATTGAGAATTAGACTTATTATTTTGGGACAAATCATTGTTTGATTTGCGAATAGAATCCTCTGCTGTCTGGACGGTCCTGCTTCGATCCGGACTCGCGCTAACGGCAAATCCCTTTCATTGTCCGACTTCGGCAAATCAGTTTTGGTGAATTCAAACAACGTGGTTATTGTAAACATGAACTCCTTCTGGGGGATTAATATGCTGATGTGATTTGCTGCCCAAGAAACAGTTCTGATTATTAGGCTATTAAGGTTTACCTTTTTATTTATTTTATGTCAGGATTCCTTGATGATTAGGTTCAAAGTAGACAAATCCGAAATAAAAAAAAAAGCTTTTGTAACACTATAGATGTCTTTACTGTCACTTTTGATTACCTAGTTTAATGCATCCTTGCTTAATCAAAGTAGGCTATTAATTTATTTCATTTAAATTAAATGTATAATGTTACAAAAGCTTTCTTTTTCAGATAAATGCTATTATATTGAACTTTGTGTGACTTTTTTGTGTTATTAAGAAAAAAAAAAACACACACACAAACTGAATAATGCCACTGATCTTAACTGCCTTTAGGATTTAATGCATGGCTGTATTATCTATTCTTTTTTTTCCCATTTTGTTTGATTCCTTATACTTCATTCCAGCACAAATGGGTCTGGCCAAGCGAGCAGGGAGAAAGAGGACAGGACCTTTACCATGCGGCCGGATGTCGCTTACAATCTCTTGCACACCGTCTTCTTTGGCCTGCTTGCCTTTTCCACTATGAGGTAAACAACTTGGGGGAAAAAATGTAAAGTTTTGTTGCTTTCATAGCATGTATCTCTTTCCCTCAATACAAATATCTTCCTTCCGTATTTTCCTCACTCAGCCGTCTGTAATTTCATTCCCTGCTGCTGCCGCCATGGTGCATCTCAATTTCACCCTCTTCTCCGCTACCGCTTTAATTTCCTGTCCCCTCACCGCTTCTGCTTTGTGATCTTATTCATCTTATTAGTCTGTTTGAGTGTTCATTCGAGATTTTAATGATGAATGAATTACGGTTAAACAGTGCGATATTGTTTCATAAAGTTTAGTTTGGTGTCAGAATAGTAATAGAGTTGAAAATGAATGCTATTTCAGTCTTTCTTGTTTTGCTATGTGTTGTCTAAGCTTTATAATAAAATAGGATTGAAGTCATAGATTTCTATCTTTGCTGCTGGCAGAATGAAATATTTGTGGACTGGCCATATGTGTGCATTCACTGCGTTTGGGGTCTGTGGAAAGGAGGTGTGGACGTTGTATCTGAGAGTCCTCCACTGCAACACTAAAACCGCGGTGAGATACTGAGATCTGTGATCACACACACAGTGCAAATGATACTGGGACATTTAGAGACCAGCATTCAAGAGGTTACATTTTTGTTACGCTCACCAAGGCTGCAAATATTTGATCAGAAATACAAAAAAAAAAAAAAAAGATAAAAGATAAAAAAGGTACTTGTTTTGTTTACTTGTTCACACACACATGCACTGTAGAGTAGAATGGGGTAAGCTATCACACTTCTTTACTTAAGTTTCCTTTAAAAAAGTAGAAATGAGACCAAAGAACAGCTAGTATCCACAGGACATATTCCATAGAAATATGACTATCCGATGAATGACAATGTTGTTGAGTGAAACCTCACATTAGGGGTGATCTACTAGTTAATGCACAATCCAATTCCAAGTCTTATTTTGCTGCATATGCCTATTATTCTTAAGTTAATTTTTATAAAATGGTCAGGAAGAGGAGCGGCACTATATTGCTGCACTATATTTATATTTAAATATAGTGCAGCAATTTTCTGCATTTTGTAATAGTGTTTCTTATTTTGGCTGTAAAGCTCACTGCTGACTTAGTGTTTTACCCCAAAGCATATGACACACTTTGCCCTACTGCTGCCTTTTTGGAAAAAAAATAAATAAATGGATAAAAAATGCTTAATTTAATAATTTATGCCTAGTCTTTAGCTGACAAATTACATTGTTTTGTATAGGTAATTTATCAACATATTTATATGAAAATAAATGTATTTGACATTTTATTCATATTTATTATTTACATATATAACTTATATAACCATTGTAGCATAAAATACTGCTCATTTTTTCCTCATATGGCTTAAAGGTTGGGTAATACAGTTTGCCCAGTCTACACCCTCTCCCCTGTATTCAATACAAGCAATAGCAGAATACACAGGTCTGTAATAGAATCCATTGCATGTTTATAGAAGCCCACAAACCAAATATACACTATGCATTTATAATTGAGAAGCTATAATGCTCAATGCTATAAACTGATATTGAGTTTCAGTGAGGCATGATGTTCTTTTTTCTGCATAAATATTTCCATGTCCACTCAACTGAAAATTTCATTTCCCCACTAGGTGGCAATGTAGTTACAGCCCTCGAGCCTAAACAATTACATCCTGTTTCTTCCTATTTATGTAGATATTGATCCATTTATGTTATTAACCTGTTTCAACAGATGAGACTGATCAGGTACTCTGTTCCAGTTGTAATTCTGGCGTTCCTTTATTACAAGGTAAGACATTTTCAACTATGCTGTCATGTATCTGTTTGCATAAATTGCTAAGCTGCCTGGGTGGCTGTACTCCATAAATAGTCACGCAGGAATCCTAATGCACACAAATGGAATTCGTATCCCACTGTGTGTGTTGTTTAGGAGAGTTTAGATTCTGCCATGCTTTTTTCTCCATCTGTTAAAGCAACAGTGGGAATAAGCAATCAGATAAGAATTGTGCAAATTTGTGGATATGGATGTTTGTTTATTGTGCTGTTTTGTTGATCATTGATTATTGTGAGTCATTCCCATTACAGCAGTCTCACACTTTCTGTCCATCTCAATCGAGCTGTCTATCTGTTGACAGTTCTGGCCCAGAATGATGGAGGAGATTTCTGAACTCAGAGAGTTTTATGACCCAGACACTGTGGAGCTAATGGAGTGGATCAGGTAAAACAGCAGTAATCTTCCTCTTACACGCTACAAGCAAACCCGAACCTGGGGTCTGTAACCTTAGACCACCCTCACGAGCCAGCTTTGGTGTAGTGAGGGGTGTTCAATCACTGGCACGTATAAGAGCGAGAGAATATTATGAATTTTCTATTTAATTATTATTTTTTTTATATTAGAAGTGCTAAAGTTTCTCTCATCTGCATGCCAAATTTCTTCTCCAGTAATCCTTCCTCATCATCACACAATCTCTTTTTGGTGTATGCTATGCCCTGTATTAGCTTTATGCGATGTAGCTTGTTCTGTTTTTTGTTTTTGTGACACTTAGAATAATAATTCATATAACTGAGATGTTTCCGCAAGCAGCATTTAAAAAATAACTGCTAAATGCACGTCTCTCATGAGTGGTCCTTAAAGTTACTTGCACAAAACAATCACACTTTAAGAAAAAAAAAATCTTCATAATTTATTCATGATACCATGCATGCTGGGAAACAGAATCTAGCATTTTGCACCTGAGAAATGTATTTCGTAGGGTGTTTAAAAGGAAAAGCGGCACTTCACATCCATAAAATTGCTGATTTCTGCATCAAACTCTTGTACAATGTCTTTCCACTCCTCTCTATTTCACTCCATTACGAATTGCGAAGGTCATGAATAAAAAGCTGCGGTGAATGCTCTATTCATTCTATAAGATTTGCAGCAGTAAGGCAGCATGTACCTGTGTTTGGAACTGGGCCGGTTTAAAATGGACGTCATGAATTACAGATTAGCTGCTGGAGAGACTCCAGCGGTTGGCAACAATGACACCATTCTTACTGCAAGTAGTGGGCAAAAAAATACTTAGCTCATAGTCAAGTTTATATGTGTGAGAAAGAGTGAGACATTTGATCGGCTGTGACACAGGTTATCTCTCCCTGGAGAAAATGCGATTTGTGTCAGGGATTAGTGGGTGAGTTCCCTTGGCTGACGCTGTGGCATTAAGCCGCTTCCACACGCTAATTAACCATCAGATGAAAGAGTTAAGCGGGGATCACTTCACACTTCTGTCTGTGCTTGGCTTGCCAAAGTCTGCACTGTTTTATATGCAGATTACCAGAGATCAGCTACTGCCTAGAAGGGAGGGTGAGCACGAGAAGCGTATCGAGGAGAGTGGCAGTATCAGACTCCTTTAACCATGATTGGAACTCACTGCTCAATAAACCACATACCGTGGCACAATGTGAAGAGGGAGGGCAAACGACGAGAACTGTGAAAGTATCGCTGTCAAGCAATCTTTTGATTTATCTTGAGCTAAAAGCTACACACTGGATACTACGTAAGATTTTATAGTGAGTGGTTTAAAGTTCCCATTTCTTCGCTTTTATGCGTGAGATTTCCCTATTTATTAGACAGCTGTGTAGTGTAGAGTGACAGGTGTTGTGCTTCAAAACTTAGTGAGCTGCCTTACTGTTCACTGCCTACATAGGCAGCATCCTCAGGAGTGTTTGATTTGGAATGCTGTACAAAGGTAGAGACTCTGTGTTATCATAACACTCCTTACGTGAAGCACATAGAAGACTTGACTCCAAAAAGGTTTAAAATGACATGAGAAAGCTATTCGTCACAATTCTCATTCATCTCAATGGCTAGAAGTATGCCATTTGAAATCTGCTATCTTTGCTCTTGGCATAATCTTAAGGATTATGAGTATTGTATGCAAATTGAATGTACTATCACTTAACAACCTCAGTGCTCATGGTACATCTGTCTTGAGGATTTATATACTGTCACTGTCTCTGTGGAGAAAATAAATGGGATATTTAGTCTAGATCTCGATTGTTGTGCTCTAGATCTTTAGCTTGTTGTTAAAAATTAAAATCCCCTAAAAATTAAAAAAAATCCCTTAATTTCCTCTGCCTCAAGCCATCCTAGGTGTATATGACTTACGTATTTCAACTGAACACAATCTAAGTTATATTAAATAATATCCTGCCTCATCCCAGCTTTGTAATTGCATGGTAGTGCCTGAGTTTTTAAAGCTTTTTTGAGCTTCAAAGACTAGGGCAATATTAAGCCTTTGCAAAGCTGGGAAGATCCATGCAATATTCTGAAATTGCAGGATATATAACAATAATTTAAATGGAATTTAAATTGTAAATAGATTAAAATGATAGATTTTTATGTTGATGCTGAATGAATTATAAGTGTTTCTGTAATCAACAGTCTCTTACTTTATCTTCGTATTTTTCCCTTTTCTGTATTTCACTTGTAGTTGAAATCAAATAATTCAGTCAGAACACATGAATGTTCTGAATGAAAAAGCTGACCAAAAAAGGAACAATAGATGGCTCTACCATCTGTGCATTGTATATACTGCTAAGCCCAAAGTATACTTTAGTTTATTAAGTGAAAGCTTGCAAAAGCAAAGCTGATTGCATAGACTTTCCAAGTGTCCTTTTATTTATTTATTTATTTATTTATTTATTTATTTATTTATTTAAAGGGACACTTCACCCATTTGGATTACGCTTTGTATCTTTAGAAACCCAGTCATATTTTTGAATGGTCATGGTTTATTCCCTTATTTTCCCCTGAGATTGGAGAAATAAGGATTTAAGTGTTTTACTGCCTGCTTATTATGACGTAAAAATGTCCCACTTTATATTAAGTGGCTTTACGTACTATGTACTTACATTGAACAATAAGTACAATGTATTATTGTGTTCCTGTTGTGTTGTAAAACACTTTTGTTGCTATTGAGGTGTGATACGGGTAAGGTTAGGGAGAGGTGTGGTGGTATGGGTGGGTTTAAGGGTAGGTTAAGGTGTGAGGGGAGGGTCAACTGTGTAATTACAAATGTAATTACATAAAGTAATTACAGCTGTAATTACATGCTGGTATTTTTAAAATATAAGTACAATGTAAAAACATGTATGTACACAATAAGTCCATTGTATCAAATTATTAATTTCAATGTAAGTATATAATACTTAAAGCCACTTAATATAAAGTGGGACCCGTAAAAATCATCATTTTGTATGTTTATGACATACAACTATGTATACAATATACAAAATGTTAACAATAGGTTTAATGTCATCAGAATACTTGTGAGAAAAGAACATTCAATTGAAAACTAAAATAAATAAAGAAAGAAAAAAGATAAAGGGAAAAAAAAACATGATGGAAAGATGTTGATATATACATCAGTTACATTGTAACATTGTTATGTTTAAATAAGTTTCATAACAAATGTTAGGTAATGCATAGTCCAAAGATAAGATGGGAAGTTTTAAGTTGAGACACTCACACAGATAGCCTATATAACTCATATTAAAAAACAAACAAACAAAAAAACATATATTTTTAAATGTATATTTATTAGCAACTCTTATGTTAACCGTAATAATAATATATTTCTGGAAAGAACAGCTGTTCAGCTGATGGACGCCGTGCTGCGTTGTCATGGGAACATCCCAGGTGAAAATAATGAGGAAATTACTGTACATTATCTTTCATTGCTCCTTCAAGTGCGTTCCACATATGGCTATATAACAGCACACAAGTGTCCTGCTCACTCCAAAGTCCCACTTCAAGGGCCCTACCGGCTGCACTTAGAAAGGAGTAGGGCATAGGGCTAATCACAAGCAATAAGCATGTCCCAGCCGGGTTCATCACCTACTGGGGTCCCCTTGAAACATTTCCGTTGTGGTCTGTGCTATTTACAGCGCGTTACTGGTTGTGTTGAGCTCTCTCGGAAGAAAGCCACTCCACCTAACACACAGCAGTAGTCAGGGCTGTCTATTGTTATCTCCAGTAGTTTGTTGCTGTTGTTTGGAATATTCTTCTTTTTTTTTAAATGTGAATAAAAGGCCCTGTTCCGGGTTGCCACTTTTTGTAGACCAACTAATTTAAGAAAAAAATGCAAGGCCCTAGTGTACCGTACCCGACTACACTTTAGGCTGATGGACGTATTTGGAAAAGTTGTGTCTTTGTTTCTGAATTAAAAAAAAAAAAAAAAAAAAACACCGGGCTAGTACCAGGCACAAACCACCCATCCAAATGCCATCATGATCTCTATCTAGCACTCTAGAGCGTACAATCTCTTCAGATCAGCTGAGAAGGCTTTGCAGGGACGGTGTCATGTGTATGTGTCTTCTCTTCATGAGTGATCAGTGGCCTTTCAGTCAAACCGCATCTGTCCCGTAGATACAAGCGCGTCCTTTGTCGCAGTTCTGAGACACTGTCATCACAGTCAGCCTTATCATTTTGAACGTCTCCCTGCCATGCAATTAATTTTCCCTCTTTTGTTTTGTAGTTTTCTTCTGTGTTTCTTTTGTTATGGCCCCCATAAAGGAATTATTTCTGAATGTTGCCTTGTTTTAAAATAATGAAGATAAATTCGACTTTTGTTTTCTCTGCAGGAAAAACTTTCTCAGCCCTTCCGAGCACAAGTAATTTGTGTTCCCCATTTGAACAAAGACGCATTTTCCTCCCGCTGTTTTCTTTGGTTTTTATTTTTCTTTTCTTCGTGTTTTTGACATCTTCGCTCTCACTTTCACTCTAATTGTCACTCTAGCCACTTTCCATTCTAATTTGATCAAATTATTGGCTTTTGCTGTTGCTGTAGATGTCTCGATGGAGATGTTGGTTGGAGATGTCTCGGTGAAGATATTTCACAAACTCAACACTAATAGCTGTGGTTGCAAATGCTTGTCTTGTTTGAACTACGCTTGCCATTTTTTCTTGTTTTACCACTGAGAACTGTTCATTTTGTGTTGCATAATTGCTGCTTTTTTCTAGTTGTTGAGGAATGTAACATCTAAGGACTCATGATTGCCTGAATTAGGCCATCCTTAAAAATATTTTGGTTTGCAATAAAAAAAAAATAAAAAAAAATTAAAAAAAGGGTCGGTAGGTAGGTCTATATATTTTTTTTAAGATTCAATGTAAAAAAAAAAGTACAATTTTAGTCATGGTGATTACGTAGGTATGAATTTAAACAGATTTGCATATCATGACGTCACTGACGTGCCTTCGGGTTTTGCAAACCATTCTGATTCAGGTTATATAGACCACAAACAATTTGAAATCTTTGTCAAAAAACATGTTTATTGCATTAATTTCAGCTGAATTCATTTGGGAAAAAAAATGAGGCAGAATCAAGAAAAAAAATAAGATTAGATTTCAATGAAAATGGATTTTCAGAGGGAAACGCATACATTTAGTGACTTTGGAATTCACAAAATAACAGTTAATTGGATTTGCATGCAATGTAATACGTACTGTATGAGAAAACATGTTAAAGGGATAGTTCATCCAAAAATGACACTTCTATCATAATTTACTCACTCTCATGTTGTTCCAAACCTGTATGAATTTCTTTCTTCTGCTGAACACAAAAGAAGATATTTTGAGGAATATGGGTAACCAGACAGGCCCAAGCACCCACTGACTATTATAGGAAGAAAAGTCTAAGGAAGTCAATGAGGTTACATACATTCTTCAAAATATAATCTTTTGTGTTAAACAGACAAAATACAGGTTTGAAACAACTTGTGGGTGAGTAAATTATGACAGAACTTTTGAGTGAACTATCCCTTTATTGTGTTACATGTTACAACCATAAAACATAATTTCAATAGTTACTGGTTGCGGTGGATGAAAGCTAACCTACAAATTAGAGACCGGTTACGTTGCTTTCTAGGGCTGTCACTTTAGAGAAAAAATCCTGTTTGATTTGTGAGACATACGTAAGTGTTCATGGAAAATCAATTTTACAATCAATTCAATGTCTAAAGACATTTCCATTTTCAACAGCAAATATTACCGTGGCCGAGAAAGCTCAACGCACTGCAGCTGAAGAAAACACATGCAAATTGAAGAAAACAAATGCAAAAAAAAAAAAAAAAAACCTGCATGCAAATAGAAAAAAAAACACCCGCAAATTAAGAAAACATCTTCATCCGTTTCACAGCACATGTGAGCTCCAAATACTCACAACACAGCCAAATACAGAAACACGCTGCAAATAGCACAGACCACAACAGAAATGTTTTCACCCCAGGTGAAAATAATGAGGAAAATATGTTGTCTTTTGTTGCTCCTTCATCAACTGCATTCCACACGGCTACATGCACACTAGAGCCCCGCTCACTCCAAAGTCCCACTTCAAGGGCTCTACTATCTGCCTTTTGAGGTGAGTAGGGCATATGGATGATCATGAGCAATAAGTACGTCCCAGCTGGGTTCGTCATTTATTTGGTTCCCCTGGAAACATTTCCATTGCACATGTTTTTTGTTTTTGTTTTTTTTCTATTTGCATGTTTTTTCTTTCAGTTGCATCACGTTGAGCTTTCTCGTTCACCGTAAAATATATGCAAATTCACAGACAACTAACAGCCATTAGGACGAACGCAAAGAGGTTGCTTGTCAATTATTGGATTTATTGGCGTGAAGTTTCATGCACAATGACAAACAGGAGTGCAACATTCTCGAAAAACAACAGCCGCAGCCATCATTACCAAGCGTGAATCATTGATAGAGAAGGAAACGAAGCGAACGTACAGGCCATGCGTATTTATGCGTAAACCAATGGTGTAAACATAATCCTAGATGACTCCACAGGTTTTTATTTAAAATAAAGAACACAGCCTATTTTTTTATGTAGGCCTCAGCAATTTATGTTCGCAATACTTACTAAAATATAAGTAATATTATTTTATTGGATTTTGTATTAGTTGTTTGAAGAGTAAAAAAATAATTGGTTGTTCTTAACGCAAGTTTGCAACCGGCAAGTCAGTCGACTAAAAGGAAGAAAAATTGGGTCTGCCCTAAATTGACAGGGTCTGTCGGGTTACGGCAAACAAGAATTTTAAGGATGGCCTTATTGATTTTTTTTAAAACATTTCTCTGGCTTAGTTACAAATAGGTTTACTGTTCTCAACCGATCAATCAGTCTATCATCACTCTGTGAGCCCCTCTCTGTCAGATGCTCCCTTAGGCCTGCCTTCTTCTCTCCTTCTCCTTCTTTCCTTTCCTTCTGCCCCTCTCACTCTCTTTCTCTCTCTCTCTCTCTCTCTCTCTCTCTCTCTCTCTCTCTCTCTCTCTCTCTCTCTCTCTCTCTCTCTCTCTCTCTCTCTCTCTCTCTCTCTCTAATACGTATAATATAATACTCGATAATACTTAAAGGGGCACAAGACAAGAATGCTGTTTTTGTCAAACAGCGACTCTTAGATGTCAAAAGCTCAAAGAAAATTTGATTTCTCAGTTCATCACCCCTTTAAGCAATTTTGAGCAAGGCATGGTTGTTGGTGCCAGATGGCCCGTTCTGAGTATTTCACAATCTGCTCAGTTACTGGGATTTTCACGCACAACCATTTCTAGGGTTTACAAAGAATGGTGTGAAAAGGGAAAAACATCCAGTATGCTGCAGTCCTGTGGTTGAAAATTTCTTGTTGATGCTAGAGGTCAGAGGAGAATGGGCCGACTGATTGAACCTGATAGAAGAGCAACTTTGACTGAAATAACCACTTGTTACAACCGAGGTATGCAGCAAAGCATTTGTGAATCCACAACACGCACAACCTTGAGGCGGATGGGCTACAACAGCAGAAGACCCCACTGGGTACCACTCATCTCCATTACAAATAGGAAAAAGAGGCTACAATTTGCAAGAGCTCCCAAAAATTGGACAGTTGAAGACTTGAAAAATGTTGCCTGGTCTGATGAGTCTCGATGTCTGTTGAGACATTCAGATGTTAGAGTCAGAATTTGGCGTAAACAGATTGAGAACATGGATCCATCATGCCTTGTTACTCCTGTGCAGGCTAGTGGTGGTGGTGTAATGTTGGGGAAATGTTTTTTGGCACTCTTTAGGCCCCGTAGTGTCAATTGGGCATTGTTTAAATGCCACGGCCTACTTGAGCATTGTTTTTGACCATGTCCATCCCATTATGGCCACCATGTACCCATCCTCTGATGACTGCTTCCAGCAGGATAATGCTCCATGTCACAAAGCTTGAATCATTTCAAATTAGTTTCTTGAACATGACAATGAGTTCACTGTACTAAAATGGCCCTGTTGCATTAGTATTGAATATGTAAGACTATAGAATATTGCTAGAAAATAATTAATACAATAGATATAGAATCACTAGTATTCTTGTTTCTTGCATATCAGGGCCGTATGTTGGGGTTTCTTAATACCCAGGTCCCAAAAATACCCCCCACCAGAGAGAACATTTTGATTTTCCTGATCTCGACATGAGCATTTTAAGGTGTTTTGGTGGCCAAAAAAAATGGACAACAAAAGCATGAAATATTTGATCAGATTCTTAAACATGAGAATCAGTTCCAGTTTCAGCTACTTTTTCTTTCCTAAATTAATCAATGTTTTTGGACTAATCTGTTCATCAATTGCTCACTCATAAAGACTGCCTTCTGGCTTATTAATGATGCAAGTTGCGCAAACACAGACAAGCGGAGTGATACAAACAGTGAAAAGTCGAACTCATTCGAGGAAACGTTATACAAATATATGTATACAATAATAATGGCCGTATATTTAATAGGGTGCTTGCTTGTGTTGTTAAATTGAGCTTATAATTTCCACTGTCTTTGATCAAACAGTTTATTTCTGTTGGTCATTTAAAACTGTATGATTGTTAACTGAAGTGAAGTGTCGCGTTGGGATTAGCGCTTGGCTCGCGCTTCTGTGAACAAAATTCCTGCTGCATGGTTTGATTGGTCTCAAACATTTTGAGATTGACGAGCTGGTGTTTGAGTGCTGAAGCAGATCAGATGAGAAGCTCCGTTATCATTGCAATGGGAGAATCATTGCAGCAACAAATTAGAGTTAATATTAGGGGTACGACCCTGACTGGGCGTTTTTTATTTACGAGATTGGATTAGCAACTAAATGATGCGCATCAGAAGGGATTTAGAAGTGAGTATACGTAATGGTGACAGTAAAAGAAGTGGGTATACGCCGTATACCTGCGTATACCCTGCACTACACCACTGGTTGTTCCTAATAATCCTTTTGGTGAGTGTATATGATCATTTCTGTTTGTATCTGCATACAGTAATTATGAAAAAGTGCACTCCTCCCCCATATCGTATCATTAAGACAAAGGTTACATTTTTAAGAGCTTGGCTCAGGCATTTTTAAAAGATTTTTTTCTTTGTTTCTCACACTCTTATTTGTCATTGACCCTTTCATCTGTCTTTCTATATGTCCTTCACCGACCTTCTCTCTTAACTTTTGAAGGGTTGACAGACTTTTTTGATGTGCTTCAAGACCCGAAAGATTTTTTGTGACATTTTATGCTGACAAAATATCAGACTCTTTGACAAATGGTCTGTGCAGATTGTCCTGACTTAAATCAAAAGCAGGTACTGATGACAGCCATTTCTAATGAGTGACCATTTAGACAATTGTGTGGGTATGGGTATATATATATATATATATATATATATATATATATATATATATATATATATATATATATATATATATGTGTGTGTGTGTGGGGGGGGGTATATGAATGTGGCTTTGAGAGATTGTATTCTTAGGTCACTGCGGTTTAAGACCATGACATTTCAAGGAACATGACTGACATGTCCAACTGTACTATTAATTTCAGCCTTTAAAATAATTGAGTGCTTAACAAACAACAACCGCCCCAACATGGACTGATTTATCTGTTTATATAAAACTGGATCAACATCAATCTAATGGGAGGGAGTTCAATTTGCTTTCTGAATTCAAAAATGATTTCTGTCTCAGGAGATGTACTGCATGAGTAGACATCTATGAAGATATGGCTGCACAGGCTACCCTCTATGTCCCACATGTTGGAATATTAATAACGTTAATCAATTTTTATAATGTCAGCAGGGTGCAGCCTAACATGAGCTGACATTTACATAAGAGAATATAAATCTGAAATTAAATGTAAATCTGGTAGATGCCCCTTGTCAATATTGATTAATTACATCGAGACCCACAAGAGCAGGAAATGATGCACTGTGGGAGAGGTCAAAGTTCAGTCTAGTCAGAACTTCCTTGGTTCAAACAAAGACATTACGCCTGTGTAGATTTAAGACCAGATGAGTCGGAGGTCATTTTGGATATTCCTATTATGTCATTTCGAAACAGAAGAAAACTAAATACCAGAACCTAGCTAAACATGTGAACCCAAATACAGTTCCACATAGTTAACTCTCACTCTTAAAGGTTCTCTAAGCGATCCTGGGTGTTGACGTTCGGAATATTTTCAAACAAATCGGAGGTTAGCTACAGTAGACCCTCCCTCCTCCGCATCTCATCTCCTCCCCCTCCCTTCCGTGCTTCCTGAAATAATTGTGAACGTCGGACTGGAAGCCCTTCTGCCGCCGGAGTTCTCGCCATCGTTCAAAAGCTTTGCTACCGATGTAAATTCGGAACTTCGCACGTTCTTTATCCGACTCCTTCTTCTTTTTAATTTGTTCTTCAGAACGACGTCTCTTTGGTCGTGTGTCGGCCATTTTTCAAACTTCCCTCTGATGCTTGTCTCTCCTTCACACACACACACATCCCCTTCGTGTGCACGTGCACTAACCCCCAGACCCACCCTCAAAATACTTCTTGCCAGTGATTGGCTGGAACACTGTTTGTTAGGTTTCGTGGTCCAGGTGAGACATGATTGTTTTTGTTGCCGTTTGTGGAGCCTGTGGTGTCTACAGAGACCGCGGTTTTTTACAGTGTGTTTAGGGGACAGGCAGCTAGCCGATAGTGAGGAGACGTTTGATGTATGTGACAAAAAAATGTTTTGGTCCCACATCGCTTAGAGAACCTCTAACACTAACCTAAAGCTCACAAGTAAAATTGGAGCGAGTAGCCTTGCCTTTCAGTGTTTATGACCTGAAATTAAGAATTTAACTACAGAATAAACTATTAAATTCAGAGGTTTAGGAGTGTAAACAGACTCTGGACTTTTAAGATTTTATGCAAAAAAACTTCCAGAAAGCCTACATGGGTATTATATATTCACTAGTCTATTAGAATATGAAAGCAATGCAAACTCTATTTTTTTCAATCTTTTTTTTTCTTTTTTTTTTTGCAATAACTGCTGTTTACACATGTATGTATTCACCACTGAAACCATAAAATGCATGCTATTATGCGCGTCGAATAGCAGGAAACCATTTGTCTTTGTTTTGTCATCCCTTTGAAATAATATTAAAGTGAGATGGGGCTGTTTAGATGCCATACTGGGGATGAATTGAGCATTTGAAATCCATAATTCTGCTCTATGGTCCCTGTTATGGATGATAAAACAGAAGTTGCTTTACTCTATTATTGAAGCCTTTTCCTGTGGCAGACGTGTGAAAAAAGGTTTTAAGGAAGAGGAAGGCCAATGAGATCATTTGTCTCTGATGAGGTCTGTGGCACTGTAGTTAATCATGTTCTTCTCTGTGGACAATATTTGATAGAAATTAGTCTGAGTGGAATAATGGAGGTGGAAGTTTATTAGACCCATTCTTATACAGTGTTTTTTCTCATACATAGTTTGATTGAAAAATTTGTGAATATTTTGCCATTCCATGATTCTCTTAGTCAACACTGTCAAATGAGTCTCAAAGTGAGCACAATATTAAACCAAACCCCACTAAAATAAAATCTTACATTATTCTCTTAATAGACAGAGACTTCACATTTGAATCTTTTTGTCTGTTTCCACATAGTTCCAACTGTCCGGGGTTAATTGTAAATTATCTTGTAAATAATTAAAATTGTAATTTTAAACAATAGATAAATTGCGGTTGAAGGGAGCAAGTTTGCCTCTTTATCGTCTGATGTGGCCAGCATTCATAATTCAGACTGATCTCATGAAGTAGCGCGTGTATGACACGCCAATTCGTATTTCCATTTTTGGCGTGCTATCAAGACGCATAATCGCTTTTCAGCGTGTTTATGAACGCCGTTGACTTAACGTTATTACTGTATATATAAATATATGACTTACCTCAACCCTAAACCTACTCGTCACTGGGGTTAATGGCATTTATGACTGTTCCCTTACCATCCTAGGGAACATCTAGCTCCCCAGATGTAGATCAACATATTGCTTCGTTTCGCTCGGACATTTGACGGCGTGTACAGACACGCGGAATCACTCGGACGTTAATGGCGTAGACATACACGCGGATACGCGCGGATAGCTCAAAATGCGTAGAGATAGCACGCCACTTGACTCGAAAGTGGCGTGTATGTTTCCGCAAAAGTCATGATGTCATGTTGCATAATTAGACCTTAGTTATAGGTCCCATGTAACACATAAAGAATGAATAAAATGTCCGTAGGTGCAGCAACACACTTTTTTGTCTGGTTTTACACTGACTCACCCGTAACTGCTTTTTGTCTTGGCAGATTAGTTCACTTGTTTGAAGCAAAACCTCTCAAGGTTTAGACAACATATCAGTACACTGTAACAAGACAAGATATCTAAAAAAAAGTATCTCTATGGACTAGAATGTTTTCAGTGAATTAATTTGAAATTTATTTTGGAAACATGGGGGATCCATCTGTTTGTCATTTCAATGTGTAAACTACTCTGAGGGCTGCCTTCACTTTCCACTGGGTCAGAGGTCTCATTTTCCCATCCACATCCCCCACTAGCATCAGAATGTGTCATGTGTGACCAGATGTTAAGTTTGTCTTAGAAGTGAAGGTCATGCCGAATTATTTGAGCCCGCTGAAATTGGAGCCAAATTTATTTCTTTGCTGCTTCAATGCTGTCATAGTAAGCTTTAAGAGTGAAAATAGCTGTTAGTCACCCTGTGTGACTGTGTTTGTGAGTCTGTCCCCCATGTTAACGTCTATCCGATTGTGGTATGAACAGACAGAGATGGAGCAGGGTGTGTTATTGTACCCCCTGTGGGGCGACGAGGAGTTCATTTTAGATTCTGTGGGTTTGTGTGGCACTTAGAAAACTTAAGCCAAGAGTGCAAGTTGAACTCAGAAGAAGGTTGTCCTGTAAGGGTCCATGTTCATGCTTGACTCATAATGACCATACTTGCTCCTTTGTAATGAAACATTTCAGCCATGGATTCAGAATTTAATCAAACTCATACCAGACTGGACCAAGATAATACCATCTGTAACCTTCAGACACTTTGTCGTTTTTGTCTTGAGCTGCAGGCAACCTTGACGCAAGATCTCTGTAACAATATTTGTTTTTATTGCCTAAACAGACATGGGGTGGGGCTTTTGAGTGCTTGAGGCTGTTTTTTTTTGTTTTTTTTTTAATCAGTGGTTGTTTTAACTTGTTTTGCTTCAGGACCCAGACTACATTGGGTCAGACATCAAATGATGACCTAGCACAGTTCCAAAATAGGTTTTTTTTTTTTTTTTTTTTTTTTTTTTTTTTTTTAGAAAGAGAATGAAACATTGAAATGCATTAATATTACTATTAACTATTTTTTATTTACTATTATTGATTGATTTACTATTTTTGTTTTATTTTGGTTATAGACCATTTCAAAAGATGTAAACAACACTGGTCCACAAGCACTTCCTGTTTCAGTTTGTAACTGTTTTCTTTATTTCACATGTAAAGAAAACTTCTTAAAGATGTTTGTTTAACTTTTTGATTCAGTTTTAAATGTTCTGTTGGTTGTATTTTATCCCAGCTTTTATGTAGCGTTAAAAAACTGAAACAGGAAGTGCTTCTGGGCCAGTGTTGTTTACATCTTGCAAAATGGTCTATATGTATATAGTAATACTTCATTGCATGCATAATTTACTGTTACTACTAAATTATGTATAATTTATAGTTATTACTACAGTAACTAGCTGTGACGTGTTGCAAGGAAAGGACACTGTAAAATAAAGTGTTCCCAAATACAGTGCAACCTTTTTTTATGTTGTTAAAATTCCTTAATGTGAAGTATTTAAATATAACCATCTTAATGTTTGATTAATTTCTTAATATCACTGTAACAATATATCCCACAAATGACATTGCGGGCAGCATAGATGTTTATTCTGATTGCAGATCTATTTCTGTTTAGATCATTTTATTTAAAAGGTGCAGTAAATCATTTCTGAGATGCGCTGCTGAAAGTGGATTGGACTGAGCACCATAACACTCTTGTAGCCAATCACCAATAGGGGGTGTCCACTCATGATGGGGGAGGAGAGTGAGCAAGAGGGAGATTTGAAGAAAGACTAGAAAGAAACATTGCTAAGAAACATAGTTTTGCTGTTTCACATAACCAAGATATGTTAGCTATAATAACAGGACAGTTTTGAGTGTCAATGTTTGTCTGGAGCTGGTGTGCTGCTGGAGGCTAACAACCAACTCCTGTTTGACCTACCTAAAGGATTATCAGGAACACCATACTAATACTGTGTTTGACCCCCTTTCGCCTTCAGAACTGCTTTAATTCTATGTGGCATTGATTCAACAAGGTGCTGAAAGCATTCTTTAGAAATGTTGGCCTATATTTGCCTATATAGCATCTTGCAGTTGATGGAGATTTGTGGGATGTACATCCAGGGCACAAAGCACCCGTTCCACCACATCCCAAAGATGCTCTATTGGGTTGAGATCTGGTGACTGTGGGGGCCATTTTAGTACAGTGAACTCATTGTCATGTTCAAGAAACCAATTTGAAATGATTCGAGCTTTGTGACATGGTGCATTATCCTGCTGGAAGTAGCCATCAGAGGATCGGTATGGTGACCATAAAGGGATGGACATGGTCAGAAACGATGCTCAGGTAGGCGGTGGCATTTAAACGATGCCTAATTGGCACTAAGGGCCCTAAAGTGTCCAAGAAAACATCCCCCACACCATTACGCCACCACCACCAGCCTGCACAGTGTTAACAAGGCATGATGGATCCATGTTCTCATTCTGTTTACACCAAATTCTGACTCTACCATCTGAATGTCTCAACAGAAATCGAGACTCATCAGAGCAGGCAACATTTTTCCAGTCTTCAACGGTCCAATTTTGGTGAGCGGGAGGGGTGTGTGTGTGTGTTTGAGTTGATTTTAAATATCAACAGTGTTTCTCGGAAATCACTTACTGCACCTAACTTGATAGTTTTATTGATGGTTTTTGAGGATGAGGGCGTGTCACAATCTGTTCATGTCAGAATATGAAAAATCTGGCTATTTTACCAATACAAAATATTAAAAATATAAAAAAATATTTTTCAATACAAGATTTGGAAGATGTTTTCTTCTTTTGGAGGCTCCTGTCTGTATTTGACGCTGATAGTCAGGAGTAGAATGTTGGAAGCTGAATTTGAAAGGTTATGTTTTGAAAAACAGATGGTCCCTGAAACATCAATCAGGCTATTCAACAAAACATACAGCATAAGCACTTCTTTACATGCCATGTACATAGCATGACAGGAGAAAGATCACATTCAGTTAAAGTGCCTTTTCAGCCTTCAATAGATTTCAAAACTAATGTTTCAGACATCGGTGATGGGAGTGTACAAATGACTGTGTCCCGACCTTCACTCGATCATTTCACATTTCCCCCTTCACCTGAAATAAAGGTCTGCAGATTTACCTATTCTCATAAATGCCAACACTACACATAGTCCCCTTTTGCAATCCCCTGTTCTGATATACTAGTGAAATTTGAAAAGTGTGGGTTACAGAGCTCTCTCATGTTTATTTCTTCTCGACAGATTGAAGACGCCCAAACGGGCAGTGTTTGCAGGCAGCATGCAGCTGTTGGCTGGAATTAAGCTGTGTACGGGAAGAATATTGACAAACCATCCACACTACGAGGACCAGGCACTGAGGGAGAGGACCAGACAGGCAAGTCTAAGCACTGTTTTCACTCTTTTCACAATTCAATCCAAGTTCTACAATGTCCTGGACCTCAGGGACATGTTTTTGCTTACTTGGTGTCAATACTAAAATTTTGCAAACCAAAGTATTGGTTTAGGATTGCGCAGCAGTCACAAAATATACATTTATTTTGTCTAATATATATATATTGTTTACTTAACATATACATAATAATGTTTTGCTTCAGAATTGAACATATGGTAAAGCTTTCAAGGTTTCTGCATCAAAAAATGTACGACTTCTCAGAACCATATGAGCAAAGAATCAGATCTTTTATTTTGCATTCAAGCCTAATTATTAAAATGAATCAGTGTGAATTAAAAAAGATAGTAGCACTAAAAAAGTCTTCAGATACTGTTAGAAGGAATCAAAGCATTGAAGTCTATAAGTGTGTACCTTAACAAATCAGTTGATAATCTTAATGATGAGATTACAAATGGACCGCATCAAGAAGATCATGAGCAAATGGTTCATAAATCCTCTTTAAGAGCTTTCTTAATGAGATATGCACTTGGCTTTATCGGCAGAAGCATGACTTTTGGCATAATTAGTTTAATTTAATTATGTTTCTCATAGGGGTGGTTGGAAGTTGACACATCACTAGGCGTCTTTATGAAGTGAAATAACTCCACAGCACTGCTGTTATATGTGCCATTACTTTCATGTCATGGTGGTGTATAAAAGAAAAAAAAAAACATTTAAAACAGTATAATGATTAAAAAAGTGTAATGTACACTGACTCAAATCTGTCAAATCTCAATTTTGAGCTGTAATTTGGATTGTATCAACTATATATCGCTTCCATTTCTGTATTAAAGAAACAAAGTCGTTTCCTTTGGTTTGTGAGGCAGATTGTTGAGGTTAATAGTCAGAGGAGAATTTCTAATGATCAAATTAGGGTGTGTTCATTCTCACTTTTGTGTATGAGAGTGGAGAAAGAAAATATGGATCTGAACAGCTGGCGGAAGACCAGACTCCTGCTTTAGTGTTCTTGCTTCATTCAGAGAGTTGATGAGAATTGATCTAACCAGAAGAAGCCAAATTACCCATCAAATCATTATATTAAAGCAGAGGTTCACCAACTGGAGGCATGCAGAGAGGTTGCACAGGTGTGTGGAGGACTTTAAAATGAGGAGGCAGGCAGTCCTCTCTGGGTTTAGGTTATATTAGTCTGACATAAATTCATGTACTAGTTCAACTTGATGTTTATACTGACTGTTTCCAGATTTACCTTACCATATTGTACCCTTATTTATGTTACAACCAAGACGCAACCAATACTATATATTTTTTTTAATGTTTATATTAGAATAACCATTTATTAAAATCAAGTCAAATCAAAGTTTCATGTTGTTTCATAGATAACAACTAGGGATGTGCTCAAATCCAATTCAAACAATTCAATTTCAAAACAGAAAGAATTATCCTTTAGATGCAGTCAATCTGTGTTCTTTTTCAATAGCAGGGGACCGCATATTTTAGATAAACAACCTTGTCATTTTGTCTGTTTTTCAAGGATGTTTTTACTTTAAATGGAAGTTTGTTATGTTGTGATTCACCTTGCAGCTGTTTAGTTTGGTTCATGATTTTTAACTCTTTTTTTGATTATTTCTAAATTATTATTTATTATTACAAGGCTGTTGAAAACTGTGGCCTGTGTACCATCTGCGACACCACTGGATTGGAGATGTTTTTTTTTTTTGTTTTTTCTGCTCTCTGAAAGATTTTTCTAGTCAACGAACAGTCATTTAAGCCATTAGTTGAGTAATGGAGTAGACGTTTTAATTGTTTATTAACAACATTTAAAAATATGAAGATAAACTGGTTGCAAAGATGAAGTTGGCAATGCTGACTCGCCATCTTTGCAGTAGGCCTACTTTAGGAGAGAAATGCGACTTTCAGACAGATTGCATAAGAGTATTTGTTTTTGATTTTAAACTGTCCATTTAAACAAGAGTCCATTGGGGTTATATATATATATATATATATATATATATATATATATATATATATATATATATATATATATATATATATATATATATATATATATAGTACACTTATGCTGTTTTTCTCTTCACTGTTGTTTTCACATTCTTCATTTGCTTTTCCAAATGTTGCAGTTCTAGTTTCATGTCAGCTAGAACACCAAAGTAAAATGACATCACCATTTGGTCCATTTTGGCTAGTTCTAGCACACACATTTGCTATGCACACTGTACTTTGTCACTGCTGTGCTGCAATAAACTTCTTCTTTGAGATCTTTAATGATCTTCATTGTTTCCTACTCTGGCTATGTCACTGATCATTTCATGTCTAATTTAAATTCATATTGGCCAAAGTAATTATATCCGAGTCATTGAGTAAGTAATTAGTCCATTCATTTCCACCAATCTGACCCATTCAGGGTGATTTGCAGACCTGTTGCAAGCATGAGAAACAGGCATTATCGCATTGACAGAATGACAACATGATCATCCAATCACAGTGTGATGAAAGCAGCTCCTGAAACACAATGAGCTCCAGGAGGCGAATGCATACTGCTTTGAACATTATTGTATTTCCCATTGTGTAATATTTGCATTATTCATGCAATGTTGATTATTTTCTCACCCGACATTGCTGATGAGGCATTCCCTCCTTTGAGAAAATGCAACAGCACATTTTTACACCCTTACAGAAAATGTTTATAAAATATTTATTTACATTTTGTCATGGAAAATGACCCATACCTTTACACATAATATTAGCAAATATGTTATGAATCCATAATTCATGTTTCCAATGTTTTTCTAGGAACAGTAATTTTGTTTGTTGGGTTGTCATGGATTTCCTCAAAGTGTTCTGTTCTCTTCACTGTACGGTATGAATCTGTGGCTGATGAGAAAATGAGTTTTAGTTGTGATAGTCTGTCAACATCAGCGTATAAAAAGGGCACGGAAACCCTACAACCGGGCTTTCAGCAGCCTTCCTGGCGCGTTGAACCGCTGTCTGCATGATATATTGAGATGTCAAACCTAATCATGGCATCTTCAATTATGCTGCCTTTGCTCCGTTAATTGAAATACTGCAAGTATGTTTTTGTGGTTTGTGAAACTGTGTATTGGCTACTGTGACATTTTTTTCTGCTTACTTGGCGGATCTGTTTTTCTGCTTGGTCACAACAGTGGTATGAAAATGTCTAAAATTTTAAAGCTACACTGTGTAACTCTTTTAGTTTATTCTTAGCTAAAAACACTTAGTTCTTTCAAAAATAAATGTGCTCATTAATATATATTTACTTCGTTCAAGTAATAAAGTAGTCTCGTGAGTATATAATATGCCATTGAAAATACATATTATGGGGTTCTAATGTCGGTCGCCATGTTGCCCCTCCATCTTGAATGCGCATTAGCCAAAGAGGGACATACCCGTTAAAGGGGGGGGTTGACTGCATTTTTTCTTTGCATGATTGTATTTATGGGGTGCAATATAACATGTATTCGTGGGTTTTCTTTTTTTAAAAGTCTTATTTTTCATAAACTTCAACTTTATTGTAAGCCGCGTTCTCCTCTGTCCCCTGAACGAGCGGTTCACTTCCTGATTCTATGAAAACACTCCCTCAGAAACACGTAGTGGGCTCAGATTGGTTAGTTTGGGCGGGTGTGTTGTGATTGGCTAAACTGTCGCTCACGTTGTCTGGAAGGTTAACGCCTATTACCTTTACGGGTGAAACATGTCATGAGCTCCGGTCCAGATGTAAATATGTGTTGAACCGCAGTATCAGTTTCAGGCAGAATCAGACCGAGAAAGCCGCGATAAAGAGAGTCAAGCAGAACCTCACCACACACAGCTCTTACTAAACGTTTCTGAATGATAATTTGCTACATTTTTTTTAACTTTATACACGTTTATCTTACACAATAGCAACTGACTGGCTACTAATGTCATACTCAAACAGCGTTGGCATGTTTACGTTCTTGATCAAATCGAAAATAACGTCATAAAGCATATATACATGAAAAATAAGTTTAAAACATTAGTACTTATAGAAAATTCAGGTCCATAATGTTTGTACGCGTTTGTCGTAGACACAAAATAGCATAGGCTGCTGACTAGTAGTGGCTATAAAGCCAGCGGTGGCATTTGAAAAAAATAAAACACAAGGCTACGTCTGGAATTATACATGCAAATACATTTAAAATGATGAAGTCTTAGCCTACTTACAGATTGTGGCCCAACAACTGCTGCCTCTTGTTTTAAAGTCGGAACTGCTTCATGTTTTAGTGTTGAACTGAACAGAACTAAACAGTTTCTTTTTGAATCCGGTGTTGAACTTGTGGAGATTCTGGAAGCTGTCTTCCGTAAAATGCGCAGCACAGAGAGCTAAATTACGATCGTCACTTTCAGGAACATAATCAAACATAAATTGTATCCATTGTTGAGGAAGTATAGTGTCCATGAAAAGCCCGAACACAGAAGACCTGACAGCTGCGTGAACAACACACATGCACCAACAGCAATATTACACATTTAAAATGAAAAAAAATGAAATCACAGTCAACCACCCCGTTAATTCAAACTTCGCCTTTCACGTTTACGTTTGAGTTAACACTCATGGATAAGGTCAAACTGGAAGCCATGTTAATCTTGGACTACACTGGCCACAGTAGGAGTTAAAACGAAATCGGAATTGAGAGGAACAGAAACTAATATTCACTGGATGGTCATATATCTTTTCACCATTAGATGGGGGTAAAAATCACACAGTGCAGCTTTAAATGTTTAAATCTCTCTTCATATGCACAAACACTTGACAACATAACTGTTATCTGCAAGCTTGAAAGCCTCTGCAATAAAGCAAGGACCTTCACAGTGAGATTTCTGCAGATCAGTTACTTAGCATAAGTCCCCCAAACCACTTGTCTAATGTCCTGTTATTCTTCACTTAGAGAGTTTAAAAAAAAAAAAAATCCAAATCACCTTGGAGTACATTTTTCCACACATACCATAAATCTGTAATGAATCTTTTACCTCTTAGCCTTTTCCCATCTTTGCCCGTTTTGTTGCCTGCAGGTATATCAGGTCTATGCGCGTCAGTCTGCCGAGGAGGTTCATAAAGTGCTCGGTTCGGTTGGAGCGGACTACATCGTGCTGGAGGACAGCATCTGCTATGAGCGCAGGCACAGCCGTGGCTGTAGGCTGAGGGACCTGCTCGACCTGGCAAACGGTCATGTAGGTCGCACACACACAGCATCTCCAGTTCATGCCCACACGCCACGCTTGTTCCATTTCAGTGAAAGTTTCTCCGCAAGAACCAGAGATTTTTGTTTTCCGAGCAGCTAAACTTTGCCCTTTACTGAAGTCTTCAACGCGGATATAAGCAAATATCATTTGATTTAAGCTAAGCTCACTGGTCTTTCTTTGATTTATTTTTGTCTTTGGCTCTCTGAGGTGTTTTGATTTCGTACATAAAATGTGTAGAACTGTTTTGTGTAAAGTTGATGCTTACATTTCTCATTTTGTCACATAATCTTGTTCTCACTCACCCACAGCTCATAGTTGTTAAATACTGCTTCACCCTGCATGAAATCTTTTTTTTTTTTCCACTTGGGTAGCTTGATTGTTCTGTAGTTGATTATAGTTGTGCATAATATCTGACAAAAGCAAAATTTCCAACTTCTAAGCTGCAGCACTTCATATTTCTGTCTGTGCACACGTCAGCTTAAAAAAAAAAATCATCTCTTCCACATCCTAGCAAAGAGCTCTGGCTGAAAATATCTTGTCAGCAGTTGTCATTCATGTGTCTGAGGTGAATGCCATGCCTTTGAAAGATCTCACAGAAGTTCGCCTCACTTGCTCCTCTTGATCTGACTTGAGCAGTCAATGAAAGAGCCTCGCTCACTTACTCAATTGATGCAGCCCGACTCCTTCCTTCAGGCTGCCTCCAGCAGTTTGAATAAGATTCACTATTGTACCATGTTCTGTGTGCATATGTAAGTTTAAGCTTGATTCAATCTGTCTGGTTTAATTAAACATTGC
Organism: Cyprinella venusta; assembly: GCA_038021265.1. Taxonomy (NCBI): domain Eukaryota; kingdom Metazoa; phylum Chordata; class Actinopteri; order Cypriniformes; family Leuciscidae; genus Cyprinella; species Cyprinella venusta. The sequence continues at coordinate 27,381,971 of CM075864.1, forward strand.
TAATTGCAGACAGAATTACCCAGGAAGCTATATGCAATACCGATGGCCCAGAAACAGCCATGTGTTGTGTGCGGTGTAGTTTTTTTCAATTCGCTCTGATCTCTCCCATGGGTGGCAGTTCTTTCGATCTCTGGGTGTTTCAATGATCTCACAGCAGCATTTCAAGGCCTCTCTGTTAATTTGGGAATATATATCTCAAAGTAAATGTTTAAAAAACCTCAGGGCACAATTTCTCTTAGATTTCAAAGATAAAGAAGTGAAATACTCTTTAAAAGAAGACTTCTGAGACTCTTCCTCATCTGAGAATCCGCTCTAAAATGTTAACCATAAATGTAAAAAAAAAAAAAAATCTTATAGAAAAGCACCACCATTTCAATATTGTGAATGTGTGTTTGTTACAGATTATGGATGGTCCAGGCGAAAACGAGCCGGACCTCATCCCGGCGTCTCATCCACGGTTTTGTGAGGCCATTAAGACTGACACTCCTCCGTATTCAACCCTCTTCTCAAGAGTGTTCAAAAACAAGACCTTTCACGTGTACAAACTCAAAAAACTCAAAAAGAAAAACAAAGCTGAAAGCGGTCAGTAGTGCTCGTTCCTCAACAGCAGTCGCCCACCTTCACTGGATGGCTGAACGCCCCATCTGGAATGTTCAATGAGTGTGTGATAGTAGCAGGTGTGTGTGCTGCTGTGTGCTTGAGAGATGCCTGATTGAGCCAGCACGCATTAGATTTGGTGTGTTTGTGTGTGTAAATCTTCAGTGAGCCGGTCTGCCGCAACAGGAGCTCAATTTTAACGTGGAGAGAAGGGAAGAAAATCTCTTTCTCACAGTCTGTCGCACTCCCTCACGCGCTCTCTGATCATCGCTCCTCTTTGAACACGTGCCCTTTCACCAAGCTCACATTTCTGAAACCAGGAAATAGCGATGATGGGGGGGGGCTACATCCTGCTGTCTGACTGCTTTTAATATATACAGCTGTATACATTAAATCCATCCATATGCCAAAAGAACATAAAAAGAGCAGTTTTGGGTCAGTCTTACAGAAACAAATCGGAAGAGCCTTACTCATGGGTGCCATACATTTTCATTGTGAGAATAGATTTTCTGTAAGAATAAATAGTGTCAAAATTTAATTGGGGACTTAGTAATAGTTAAGGATTTCATTAAACATTAACATTTTTCAGGTTTAAATTAGGTTTTTATTCCTAGACTTTCAATGTGATCTCAAACTTTTGGACTCCACTGTATATGCTTTGTGCTTTAGTTGTGTAAGTAGGAGGTGATCACTTTGGTGAAAAAAAAGGTTTCGAGATTTCACATTGTAAAACAGTTTACAGGGACATTAAATGTAGGATGAAGTATAAATGAAAGTTAGAAACGTCCCATGGAATTTCCTCAATCCTCCATTGTGGAGTTCTTTTTAATGTAGTTTGGTTGAGATATTCACAGTTTCGCAGTCTTTTTAAAACAGAGTTAAATTGAATGCTCAACAATGTATGATTTTTCTCTCTCTCTCAAGTTCTAAATGAAGCCTTTAGTGTATGAAAGTGCCTTTCCATTTTCGGATAAGCTCTGCTGCACTAACGAGTCATGCATTCAAAAGACCTTCAAACGAGTGGCCACAAGTGCTACACAAATGTACCTACCTTCGATCTTTGCTGCTGTTTTCTTTCTTTCTTTCTTTTTTCTTTCCAGAATGTCAGCTGAATATCTTTGTACAGAGGTGCAAAACAGTTTTGAATCTCTTTAAAGTGTTTAAAGATAAACATGGTGGGGTTTTTTTTTGTGTTTCCTGAAAACACAAGGACTCCTCTGTGACTTTCTGTTATTGTATTATAATGTGGTGAAACAGCTATTGTTACATTTCCTGGCAAGACAGTTGACGCATAAACCTTTGCTTCACACGTTTCTGTCACAACACTGTCCTTCAGGAGATGATCTTGATGCAGCTGTGTGCTGTGATTTCATATCCTGACATTGTTTAAGTGTAAGAGTTCTTCGGTACGGTTTATTGCACTAGTTTGTTACTGTGGAATTTCACGCGGATGGATTGTTTTCATTTGTGTCAAAAGTGTTGATTTGTCTTTGGATGTTCAGTGTACATTTCCATTTTTGTATTAAAGCAAATTTGTATGTTGAATGCTGCAGATTTCTGCCACTGCCATAGGATTTCTGTCATTTGAAGCCAACTCACAGAGGCATTGTGATAGATGCAGGTCAGATTTGTGGTCGCTCTCATTTCATGTTTTGCATTATCCACAACTAATTACAGCTCTGTTTCCATATAATAAATAGGCCACTTATTTCTCAAGAGACTTAGAACAGATTAAATTAAAACCAGACTGTTTTTTCATTTGAATGTAGCAGTATTTGACAGTAATGTTCAAGTATCATCAAACAAAAGTAGTCCATTTATTAAGGAAAAAAAGAAAAGCAATTTAAAGGATGCAAATACAAAACGCCAACATACCTTTACCAACTCAAAAAAAAAGATTAAATAATACTTTAGATTGATTGCTTTATATATATATTTTTTTTTTTCAAAAGCAGTTTTGATATGCACAAATGAGGTAAAAACATTGTTTCACAAAATAGAGTACTGTATATATTCACCACACAAACAAACAGGTGGCCTTGGTTCGAAATCAATGAATAGGTTTTGTAACTTAAGATAAGGAATTCTGTGATTCAAAGACAGAGCCCAATCGTGCTTCATTCATGAATACTCTCACCTCACGCCGTATCCTTTCCCAATCCCCTTACGAGGATGACTCTAAGCGCCAATCCCGTTGACCTCTTTTTTAACTCTATAAAAGAGCAAGCATTGCACTTCCAGCAATATGTCTTAGCTTTAACTTGAAAACCTTTATTTTTATACTCTTGTTGCTGCCTTTGGAAATATTGGCACTTTTTGAGATCCATAATAAGAGTGACGACTTCCCCATCGAGTTTTCCAACTCCCATGATCCTTTGGTTCACAGCATGACAGTGAGCGATCAGTTCACATTAGGATTAGCACTCTGATGTCTTTTAACACACTCCTACTCGCTCCACTCTCCTCAGCCAGCCTGTCATGCTCCACATACGGCATTCTCCGGGAAAAATATATAAATAAATAACTGAAACGATAAAAGGAGGGCAAAAAACATTGCCTTAAAATGCATAAAATACAAGGTTGGCATTTGAGGCCTCACGGGGGGAGACGTTTAGTTATTCCATTTGCACACGCAAACTCGCCTTGCCTTGGCTTTCCTTTACCCCATACAGCCTCACCACATGCGTTCACAAGCCCATTAAACATGTTACATGAGAGGCGCTCAGGGTCTGAAACCGCTGGTTCACCGCTCCCTGAATGCACCTGGTGCCGAGGCTCATCTCTTCACTGCAGCGCCGAATAATGCGATGGGATACAAGTAGTTATTTATAGTAGAACCGGAAATGGCGATACGGTCAGGTAAGCTGGTTTGGTTAATAACACAATACTTTCAAAAGGAAGCAAACTGGAATGTAAGCTCATTCTGGAGCTGTAAGCTCCTCCAGCAGAGCTCGAATTCTTCTTGAGTTGATCACATGGAATAACACCCACATTCGTTTGTCTTAATGGCTATCCTTCAGTTTGGCGGACTCTGATTGCTACCACTCAATAAAGCTCGAGAGCCAAGAGTTTTTGATAGTTTTCAGCGACAGAAAACTTCCGTCTCATGCCAGCCACTCAGCCTTGTCCCTCAGTCACATTTGTATTCCAGCAGTTCCTTTCAGGCTAGAAAGAGAGGACACAATTTGTATTCCCAAGGAATGTCCCCTAAAATGCCAGACAATAAGGCTGCTTTCTGTTTCATTTTCCTCAGTGTTTTTCACACATCTTCAGTTTATTATTGGCCCTTTTTTTCCTACAGACTCGCATCCGCGCGCATAGAATCTAAGTGAGGGGTTGAGCAAATAGAAAAAATAAACCGTATCCGAGTATGAAGTTATGATTGATGAACACAAGTGGCCACCCTGACAGAACAAGCAGTGAAATGATATCAGAAAGCGGCCCATGAAGGAGGAGGACAAACCACTTTCTCGTCACATCCGAGTGTGGCAGTTTATTTTTCTTTCCGTCTTTCTTTTCTTTTTAAGAACACCATACAGAGACCATACAGACATAGAATGGAATATCAGGAAAGATCTGAGTGAAGCACGTCCGAGGCCCTCCGCCAATGTTGGACACAAAGATAACAAATGGTTCCACTAAAATCATTGTCATCCGCAATTAACTTCAATAAAGATGCCCGTTCTGGGCTTAAAAATTGCCATGACCACAATTTGCTGTGTCCTGGATTAGCATTTTCCATTCGCTGCTCATTGAGAGTACCAAATGCCACCCGGCTCTGTACGCAGAGGGAGTGTTTCGCGTGAAGTCATACATCCAGAGAAGGTCAAAGCGTAGGAATTTTCAGCATAAGAAAAATTCCTCTGGTTTTTAGACAAGTCTTTAGTGGTCTCCCTCCTCTCCTCGTGCTGCAGGGAGTCTTCCCTGTAGTTCCTTAGAGGTCGCTGCCCTCAGCCCGCTCATAGAGGGCTTTCAGCTTCTCGAAGCGCGGCCCCCACTCTTTCAAACACTCTTGACCCGCTGCAGTTCCCTCTTCCAGCCCAGTGGAGCTGAAAGAACTCAGTGACCCGGCCAGCGAGCCGCCCCCCTCCGTGGAGAAGACCTGCAGGGAGTCGAAAGGTGCCGTTTCCGGGTGCTGGTCGGCATCACGGATAATTTCACACAGGTAGCGGGCCAGGTCCTGGCTGGAGAACGACAGGCTTTTGCGGGCCAGCTGGGCTGTTCGACTGGGATTTGCAGTCTGGCCTTGAGCCGGAAAGTGGCTGGGGGGGACGTCCCTGCGGATGGTGGTGGCTCCCGAGGATACGGAGGAGGTGGTGGCGGCTGTACCCGCTCTGGAGGGGGGGTCAGGCTGGCAAAAGTGTTGCTGTTGCTGCTGGGAGGGAGGATGGTGGTGTATGGCTCGCGATCGGCTGTACTGCACTGACTGAGCCGGGCTGGGCTGCAGGGACTTCTGGAGCTCTGCCATGTCATAGGCATTCTGAAGGAGAGAGGGAGAGAGAGAGAGAGGAATTTAAATGCATTAAGTTATCACAAGATCATTAGCATTACATATGCCATTACGTTCAGGAACTGGTGTAATAACAACCTCTATCACAAAAACGGCTACAACTAATAAGACAGAGCTCACTGACAAAATAAGCAGCTTGTCTGTACTTCTACATCACGTAATTTATTATCCCCCAAACTGTTAATGGCATTAATCCGGATTCAAGCTGCTAACACCGCGTTCAGATTAACACCTTTGTGCACGTCTTCCAGCACCTGAGAGGAAGAATCCTGACAGACGCAGCGAAAAGCACACACTCAGTCAAAACAACAAAACGTGATACTGGTCCCCTTTTCCCATTGAACATCAACATTAATCCCATTTAACCGAGGATGAATCTCCTCATTATTAAGCGCTGCAGCTCTCGGGGGAGGAAGAAAAACATTTAATGCTTCTTGAGGAAAAAATAAACGAAGAGAAGAGGAGGAATAGAGACAGAGAGGGAGGTGTGGGCGACACGAGTGTGGGTGTAATTGATTACACGATAAGGGAGATGTGCGAAGCTTCATCAGATGGAGAGGTTCAGAGCACCACAATTTACACGCGCAGATATGAGAATGAAAGATCCTGCAACACATCTACACCCACATACTTCAGATAGATCAGAGGAGCAGGCAGTTACCGCTGGTGTTTCTCATAACAAAAAGCCACATATTGTACAAAATACGTTGTCACGCTTTCCCTCGGCACTCGGTGAAGCCACTTGTCATCAGCATCGGAGTGCATTTTTTAAATGTTCGAGGTTGTCATAGAGACAAATTGACAAGTGCGCCTCGCTTCGACAGGGCGTCATGGCAACCTGCGCAAGTTGTCATAGTAACTTTGAGCACTCAGTTGTCCTCATTTGTCAGATTCTCTGACCTGTGATCTGAAATCAATTTTAAAACAGAAGTCAGGCGCTCACCTGATCCTCCTCGCCACCGCCCTCCTCGTCGTAGTTGAGCACGTTCTCTCGGATGTCCTCCCAGCCGTCATGGTGCGCAGACACGTGATATACTCCCTCCTTCAGACCCTTATAGCTCCGCCAGCGCGTGTACAGGAAAATCCCCAACAGCAGCACTGCGGAGGCACAGGAAGTGGTTGAGAATTACCCTGAGTGCTGATCAAGGATCACTTTAAGCCATTAAAATTTACAGGAACACTAGCCCTGTTCGCCGATCAGTGTGAACTACTTTTAAGTGAGCTGGGCTGTGAAAGCACATCACCTGGAGCTTCCCTCAGGCTGTGCTTCCCTGGCACTAAGGTTGCTTGATGTCAACGTTATGACTTCGCAGAGATGGCCTGGATTTGCCACAGACGCATTATTCCAGGGAGCGCTGTGGCTCGTGTCAAGTATAGCTTGCTGAATCAATCCTGTTTGGCACCACTGACCTTTAGAGTATATTATCTTGCTATCTAATGCCCAGTACACTTCAGTCTGCCAACACTCCACTCTCTCTCTCTCTCTCTCTCTCTCTCTCTCTCTCTCTATTCAATTCAGAAATATTCTCCATTTACCTTCTTTTGTGCGCTTGCCTTTTGTGCGTTTATCTCTATCGCTCTCTCAATCATGAGACCTTTTGAGATTTTCTCGTTCCCTTCCTTCTATTGCTTCCACTTTATTACCTCTCCAGGGATAATATGCGTCTTTTGCAACGTGTTTTAAGGTCGACCCCGTAACTAATTCCAGGTTTAGATGTTCATGTCAAAGACGTGAAAACCTGACAAGTGGTGAAGGGGCCATAAAGAGGCAGAGAAAAGCACCGCCTGGTAGGTGTCATAATGGCCGTGTTTGAGCTTGACAGCTGCTTTTGGATTAATCTAAAGTATTTGAGCACTTAAATGAAAGCCTTGCGACACAAATACACACGATACCTTTTAAAAGACTGAAAATTGCACTCAGACATCCCACAATCTCAATCCTTGTCAATAACCACAAAATATCTGCTTGTTCAAAAGATGGGTGCCTTGTCACCTCCAAAGAAAGGCAGATGCTTGAAGAGAAAGACACTTTTAGTTTAATTCTGTCCTTGAATCAGAGCAATGAGCTGAGTTCAAGAAGTGAGGCAGGAGAGTCTTTGTAATCAAATGCGCCCTTTCTAAAAGCAGTAACTATTTGGTGAAATGTCTCATTTGCAAACAGAAAAGAAGCCATGGTGAAGGAAGACCATTTCAGTTCTGACACACGGCATGTGTTGCTGCATATTTCTGGCGTGTTTTGTCAAGCTTTGTAGAAGACATTGACAAGATGTGCAGAAAGCCATACGGAGTGCGTCTATCCAACTGAGATCATCTGCGAAAAAGAAATGTCTTCAGACAACTGTGACATACTCTATGTTTGATATACAGAACGTGTGTAAAAACATGGAAAATAAGTGACACAAAAAAATGCTACAGAGATTTTTCACACTTCCAAGAAGAGTCTTGCAAGACCATTATTAAACTGTCTGCCTGCCCAGGAATGTCCACTGTAAAATGCTGAAATGATATAATTGAATCGCTTATTCATTGCCAAGGGTGACTCATTTAATTGCCATTTCAGTCTAAAAACGGTTGTCTTCATTAATATGCCTAAAAAATGACCTAAATGCCACTGTGCTCCCTCTCTCTGTCTATTTCTGTCCCTCCAACAGTGTAACTTTTCACAGTGATTTTTAAATGCATCTTGTGTGGTTGATATTGAGTGAAAAACTTCTTCATCTGATTCCAGACAAGCCTTCTGTCTCTCGGCTTCCTGCTTCATCGATCACATGACCCTCCCATCTGACCCCTCAGACCCCTCTCAGGACACCCAAGACCAGCCCAGCATCCTAATCTCCAAAGCGAAGACAGTAAACACTGCTCTGTAGAAGGGCATTGAGACATTTTGCTTCTGTTTCTGCTCTGAAAATAAAACAAAGCTCAAACAAAGTCAGACCTTTAACCAGTGGAGAATTTTCTTCTTCTACAAGAGCTACACAGATAGCAAAGAGTGAATAGAGCTGTTCAAACATCTATCAAGGTTTCTGAAAAACACCGGAACAAAACACGTTATTGATGATTTCTCATGGTCATTACATGTGTTGTGTTTCTTAAGGAAAACAAAACAAATCAATGCCTGGGCAACACGTTTGGTTTTATTATATGAAAAGCATTGCTCATCCATTTAATGTATGTCATTATTCATTTAATAGCATTGGCGCTCTTTAAAAGAAGCCCTGGATTTATTTTTCAATAAAAGAAAACACAAAGAATGAAAAAGCAGGGAAGGCGAGAGAAAGGGAAGAAAAGAAATCAGTGGGCACTAAAAATTAGGAACTACATGTCAACTTTAAACTTCAACTTAAACTACGTGTCAACTTCAAAATTAGTAGACTGTATGCTTAATATCTACTAACACTTTGATTGTCACCAAAGTCCCTTATAAAGTCTTTCATAAGACTTTATAACCTGACCTGAGCCCTTCTATCTTATCACACCTGAAACACATTAGTATGAAGTAGAAAATGCTAAACTAAAGAATATCCAGATCCACATCCGAAAACAAAACGCGTTACACTAAAACCTCACCTTCACACTCACAATTCAGGCCCATATGTCAGTAACCAATCTCAAGAAAAAAGCAGACACTCTCCACCTTCAAATCAGAATGACCATATGACACTGACATTTACCGCTATCCTCACAAAGAATAATGTACACACATATAAAGATAATAATAAAGGTTACACGCTATCGCACACAGTTTCATTTTATTTCTCCCTCTCTTCTCCACACAGACACACACACGCGCACATACACAAGAAAGATTTGGAGCTCACCACTTCTTTGCTTCAAATGCCCTGGAGCCTCAACAGAAGATCAAATAATAAAAAAAATCCAGCATTTGCACTGGCATGACTGTGTGTATGTGGGTCTGGGTTTGCCTACATCATGGGTCAACGGTCACCAAACTGGTAGCAAAACCTGAACCTAGCTGTCCCCATGAAAACAACCTATAAACACCAATCAATTTTATTTTAATGAACATGCTTTGCGTCACCGTAGTTAAGACAGAAAATACAGTATCATTAGTGCAACGTAAAAAAAAAAAAAGTAGAAGAAGCTGAGGAGAAGTTTTGAACATGTGTTTTCTCCATTATCTCTAGTCTTGGGGAGAAATTAGATGACTGTTGTTTATCTTAATCTTAAACTGTTAATATTCAAGAGTTATTTTTCATTTAACTTAGAATTCAGAATACCATAAATCCCTGCAAAACGCATTAATTCAGATGGGAAATTAATATGCTTTCAGTTAGACTTAAATATACTGGACTGTAATTTCAAAAATAAAATGTAAAACAACACAAGGTCACAACAATCAATTCGCAGTGAGTAATTTTGTGGTACTGAGATAATTTGGGTTAATAAATTGCACTCATTATTTAAGACATGGCACTTTACTAACATTGAAACATGACAGTTGGATTCAAGTGGCTAATTGAACAAATGGCTTGTATTATGAATTTTACTCAAACTGTGGTTAAAATACTAATGGGAAATTTTACCTTTTTCCTTTCAAAGTAAAGTAAATGTAGTCTTACATAAAGTCTATGCTCTAACATGTCAGATTTGAGCTTTTAAACACCCAAAATGACAAGTGCAATATAAAGCATAGACACTTTATGACAGAACATTTTGTCATGAAATGGTTAATGATTGGGGAAATTACTATGTGAAACGCACGTAAAGGGCATGTTTTTAATCTCAGAGCAGATTTCACCAAAAATGCATGGAAAAGGAAGGAGATACTGACACTTTACTGAGAGTCTCTTAACTGAAAAAAACCTTTTTCACACAGACATTAAAAAAGGTTCCCATGAGAGTCACAAAGAGTGAGAGATTGTCAAAGAGCACTATAAACCATAATCATTCAAGTCCATCTTTTAATGTTATGATGGGTGGTTATTCCCGTAGGTGAGCATCTACACTGAGTGAATGTCAAATCTGCCTATCAGCTTCGCTGTAGAAAGACACTTGACAATACATGTGTAATAGAGGACAAGTGATGCCTTTCCACACTGGTGAACCACAAGTACAAATAGCAATTTGTTTATACTTATATATATATATATATATATATATATATATATATATATATATATATATATATATATATATATATATATATATTAGTGCTGTCAAACGATTAAAATATTTAATCGCGATTAATTAATGTCGTAGTTAACTCGCTATTAATCGCACATTTTTATCTATTCTAAATATCTCTTGATTTCTTTTTCTCACATTATTTTTTCTTATTTTAATGCTTTTATCAACATGGAAATGTGGATCGGCTTGCATCTCACTTGGAGCAAATAATCTCTCACACATAGTAATACTGTCCATCAATAAAATGAGTCTCGATTTCTGTTGATGGTAGAGTCATAATTTGGCGTAAACAGAATGAGAACATGGATCCATCATGCCTTGTTACCACTGTGCAGGCTGCTGGTGGTGGTGTAATTGTGTGGGGGATGTTTTCTTGGCACACATAGGCCCCTTATTGCCATCTTTGGGATGTGGTGGAACGGGTGCTTCGTGCCCTGGATGTGCATCCCACAAATCCCCATCAACTGCAAGATACTATCCAGTAAATATAGGCCATTTTTTCTAAAGAATGCCCTCAGCACCTTGTTGAATCAATACCACGTAGAATTAAGACAGTTCTGAAGGTGAAAGGGGGTCAAAGTATGGTGTTCCTAATAATCCTTTAGGTGAGTGTATACTGTAAATACTGTATATAAAATATATTATTATGCTTCCATGAAATAAGAGTATGATATACTCTATAGATGTATAATATTTTCATTGCGTACTGAGTCACTCAAAAGTAGCATTCAGAAGAACAATCCAAAATCCCTCTCCTCCTGTTCAGAAGCATCTCACCACATTATTATCTGTTCCTGGGGTTTAACAGATGGACCTTTTCCCTCTCTGCTGTTCCTAGTGATATGTTAGTCTGCAGGGGGGCTGTGTTCAGCAGGGAAGAGTGAGCCCTGTCTAGGTGGAGGTGTTAGTGTACCACGGTACGCTAAACCTATTAACCGCCTTACAAGAAGAAAAAAAAAAATCTTCTTAACACTGTGCCGAAGCATTTTATATGGCAGAGAGCACTTGAGCCATATTTCTCACTACTCCTCTCTATTTGAAATCGTTCCAAAACGACAGGATGGAATTCAGAAAAACAATGAAGAAGAAAAAAACTCAAGAGGAGGAAAAAAACAACAAAAAAACTTGCTGGCTACTTAAATTCAGTTGAGGACAGTCAGGACCATTTAAATTCTGCCCAAAACCCTAGTGCATTGATCTCAATTTCCAGCCCGGCTTGGGTAAACAGCACAGTTTGTGCCTACAAATCAAGTAATTAACACTTTAAAAAGCAACTGGAGCTGAGAATGAATAAGGTCATGTCAAATCTATAATGGAATGAAAGCGTGAGAGGAGGAAAAAGATTGTTTGCTTCCCTTTGGCCTCGAGCATATCAATGCAGGCAGATGAGGACGAAGGAACGAAAAGGAGTTAATATGAGTTTCAGCAGTCATGATCATTGATTATGTAGGCCGTGTTCTTTACCGCTGTCAGACAATGCGAGAATAAATGCAACACATGGGAGCACGAAACCTTGGCATATATAAGAAATATATACATGTATGCCTAACTCTTAACAGCTACTACATGGGAAAAATCATTTAAATAAATACATATCAATAATCGCAAGGCAAGAATATTGAAATACCAGCCACCAAAATAAGTTTTAAAAATACATGAGTATTTCAGCAGAGGAGGAAGAGCACGGTTAATATTTATGTGACAAATAACAGGCTGATACATTAATTTAAGGCTCCTACTGAAACTAATATTTTGCAGTAAACCAACAACTGGCGTGTTGACTCTGAGAGACATTATGATTTAAATTGTAAAATGTACAAAATGTATTTTGATTAGGTCACTCTAAATGTAACAACTCACATTTATCAATGTACTGTACACACAACACAACCTAAGCACTTGTATTATGATAATAATTAATATTGTTGCACCTATTGCCGGCTGTAACGACATGAGGGTGAGTGAATGATGAGATTTTAAGAGCTCATGATGATACGTACCTAGAAGGGCCATAAAGCAGATGCATATGGCGAAAAGGGAGCTGAAACTGAGACCCATTTCGTCTCGGTAGATGGCCAGCGTCACCTCGCAGTGCCGGCCACGGTAGCCGTCTGGACAGTGGCATGTGAATTTGGAGGGCGACTGTGCTACACACGTGCCCCTGTGACATGGGCGGCTGGCACAGAGCGTGTACATGCAGAATTTGCCAGTGGAGTTTGCCTTGACCATGTGACCTGGGGGACACCTGTGATTACAAGAGACAAAAAGGGTTGATACATTAATCAAATTGTAAGACCGGTATATTAACCGTGTATGTAAAAAAAGGACTGACGGGTTCAGTGTTTAATGCTGAAAAATAAACTACAGCCAATAGATTCATGACAGCTCATGCAAAAATTAACATTTGTAAGTAAATAATGGTATCTTGTATTACACCTTTTTCCATAAAGTCGTTCAGGTTTGCAAGAGAGTAAATGATGACAGCATTTTACATAATAGGTTAACAGACACTTTAATTAAAGTGTATATTTCATCAATACTGAAAAACATATTTAGAAACCATTTTAAACTATTTTAAGAGGAAATTCAATAACATTGATCAATAAAAAAAGAAAGCTATTTTGGTGTATCTAAAAACGGTACAACAACAATGTTTGTGAATTTGAAACCGCTCACAGTAAGCAGTTTAAAAACCCTGTGTGAATAAAACAAGCTTGGGATCACATGTTGCTTTATTGCAATCAGTGTAGAACCGTTGGATCGCTGAAAGAATTCAAAATTTGACTGAATATGTGACAAAAAAAAAATCGTAATATACTCCAAAAATCTCAATGTGAATGGCACAGATCAGATAAGATAAGAAAAGATAAGAGCAAGAACAGGGCAGCCTGTCAGCAAGTCAGAGGAAAACAACAACATGCAATCAAAGTCACAATCGGCTACACAGCAGCTGCGCAGATCTCACAGCTAGAGAGCACAGTGGACAGGTCTGGGGTGAGGAGCGGCCTACAGATTTCATACCTGTATCCGCCTTCGAGGCATGTTTACACATAACCCCAGGGCCAAAGTGCATACGGCTTGGCTAAGTATAGAGCCCCCCTACAATGTGTGTTTGTGTATCCTACATTGACCAGATTAAAGAGGATTTTTATTAATACTAACCAGTTCCCAAACCATGGAATACGTTTATAATGTCCTCATCAATTTTATTTTTATTCAGGGTTATAATAGTTCAGTAAAACTAAAAAATAAAACAATCAAAGTTTTTTTTTTTCCAAATATAAATTCAGCTCATTGTCAAAGAAACGTCTAATTTTTTTTCCCAAAAATGACAAAAACACAAAACTTTAACGAACATTAAATTATAAAATTGAAAACTAGTTCAAATATGAATAAAAACAATAATACTATTTCAATTATACTAAAAATAACACTATTTTTAGGTATTTATTAATTTTACTCACGTCCAAATGTCTATAGTTTTTATTGTTTGACCCTTGTACCAGAACCTGACTTTTAGTTTTTAACTATGAATCTATCATAATAATATAAATATCATGTACAGTTTAAAACTAAGCTAAACAGAGTAAAGCAAAGAAGTAGCTTCAATATTTATTGAGTAAAATTTTGTTAAATTTTAATTTATATTAATATTAATATTACTAACATCAAAATTTTGACCCGAAAAAAAAAAAAAAAAAAAAAAAAAAAAACGTAAGGGGTAACACTGTCGAGTTTTTTTTTTTTGGTCGAAATTTTGATGTTCTCCGATCTTCTTGAAACTCTGGATTCTGATAGAGGGTCACGAGACTTCGACCAGAGTGCAAAAGTTGAGGCTCTAAACCCTTCCAGAGCTGAGATATCGAAACTCAAAATTTTGACCCGAAAAAAAAAAAACATAAGGGGTAACACTGTCGTTTTTTTTTTTTTTTTGCTCGAAATTTTGACGTTCTCCGATCGTCTTGAAACTCTGGATTCTGATAGAGGGTCACGAGACTTCGACCAGAGTGCAAAAATGGAGGCTCTAGACCCTTCCAGAGCTGAGATATCGAAACTCAAAATTTTGACCCGAAAAAAAAAACATAAGGGGTAACACTGTCGTTTTTTTTTTTTTTTTTTTTTGGTCGAAATTTTGACATTCTCCGATCGTCTTGAAACTCTGGATTAGACTCTGGTCCAGAGATAACTCTGGACTCCTGATAGAGGGTCACGAGACTTCAACCAGAGTGCAAAAATGGACGCTCTAGACCAAGGGGCAACCTTCCCGTCTCTCTCTTGAAGCCAACACGGAAGTGACTTAAACTGCAATTCATCGAGGGGCCGCATGAGGCTGGCTGCAAAAGCGAGTCAAATCTGTATTTCCCCCATGTTAAAATGTCTAACTTCACAGCAGAAAAAAACATGTTTACAGCCTGGTGGCAAATAGTTTTTTGGTTTTGGGGGGGGGGGGGGGGGGGGGGCATCCGTTTATATTATATTTAAGCCTAATATTCTGCATAATTAAGGGCGTGGCCACTTGAGTGACAGGTGGATTGCCGCTGCTCTGTCACTGCTAGTCGTTTGTCTGCTGTCTGTTAGCGTCACCCTCAGCTGTGTTTGTGCTTTTTCCGGTATTATTTCATACAATTTAATACACCTTCGCCCGTGCACGGGTTCCGTCGTGTTGAGTATGGAGAGAACGACCGTGAGCACTGTATTTCCAGTTGTTTCCCTCACGTGGACTAATGGATGTCTGATGATTTCAGCGCGTTCTCTCCGTCCATGCAATAGATGCACACCCTTGAATGAGCGCGGATTTTTAGTGAATTACTTGAACTTCTGAGGTAATATCTTTGGTGTAACCCATCTGAGAAACTGGTGGCCAAAATCAGATTGTAAAATGGACTGAGTAAAGCTCTTTACGAACTTAACGTGAGATGCCGACTGATGTGCTTGCCTTGAATCACGGTCACATGCACAAGCTTAGAGCAATATTGTAAGTAACTAATACATTTTTAACTAGCAGAATAATAATGCCTCACTATACACATACTAGTTGACTGCTTGTATGTTCTGAGAAATGTGTGTGATCTGTGTTATGTACTTGTTTACATGCTCTTAACTAATTACCCCTTGTGATATTAATAAAGTTGATAAAAAGATAAAGTAAATAGTCTCACTTTTAGTTACGTCTTAAATATTATAATATTTCAAGGGACAAAAACATGAACTTTAACCATTGGATTTACTTTTTGACCCTTCCAGAGCTGAGATATCGAAACTCAAAATTTTGACCCGAAAAAAAAAAAAAACATAAGGGGTAACACTGTCGTTTTTTTTTTTGTTTTTTTTTTTTGGTCGAAATTTTGACGTTCTCCGATCGTCTTAAAACTCTGGATTCTCGAGGGTCACGAGACTTCGACCAGAGTGTGAAAATGGAGGCTCTAGACCCTTCCAGAGCTGAGATATCGAAACTCAAAATTTTGACCCGAAAAAAAAAAAAAACATAAGGGGTAACACTGTCGTTTTTTTTTTTGGTCGAAATTTTGACATTCTCCGATTGTCTTGAAACTCTGGATTCTGATAGAGGGTCACGAAACTTCGACCAGAGTGCAAAAATGGAGGCTCTAGACCCTTCCAGAGCTGAGATATCAAAAATCAAAATTTTGACCCGAAAAAAAAAAAAACATAAGGGGTAACACTGTCGTTTTTTTTTTTTTTTTGGTCGAAATTTTGACGTTCTCCGATCATCTTGAAACTCTGGATTCTGATAGAGGGTCACGAAACTTCGACCAGAATGCAAAAATGGAGGCTCTAGACCCATCCAGAGCTGAGATATCAAAAATCAAAATTTTGACCCGAAAAAAAAAAACATAAGGGGTAACACTGTCGTTTTTTTTTTTTTTTTTGGTCGAAATTTTGACGTTCTCCGATCATCTTGAAACTCTGGATTCTGATAGAGGGTCACGAGACTCCGACCAGAGTGCAAAAATGGAGGCTCTAGACCCTTCCAGAGCTGAGATATCGAAACTCAAAATTTTGACCCGAAAAAAAAAAAAACATAAGGGGTAACACTGTCGTTTTTTTTTTTTTGGTCGAAATTTTGACATTCTCCGATCGTCTTGAAACTCTGGATTCTTATAGAGGGTCACGAGACTTCGACCAGAGTGCAAAAATGGAGGCTCTAGACCCTTCCAGAGCTGAGATATCGAAACTCAAAATTTTGACCCGAAAAAAACATAAGGGGTAACACTGTCGTTTTTTTTTTTGGTCGAAATTTTGACATTCTCCGATCGTCTTGAAACTCTGGATTCTGATAGAGGGTCATGACACTTCGACCAGAGTGCAAAAATGGAGGCTCTAGACCCTTCCAGAGCTGAGATATCAAAACTCAAAATTTTGACCCGAAAAAAAAAACAAAAAACATAAAGGGTAACACTGTCGGTTTTTTTTTTGGTCGAAATTTTGACATTCACCAATCGTGTTGAAACTCTGGATTCTGATAGAGGGTCACGAGACTTCGACCAGAGTGCAAAAATGGAGGCTCTAGATCCTTCCAGAGCTGAGATATCGAAACTCAAAATTTTGACCC
Source organism: Cyprinella venusta (assembly GCA_038021265.1). Taxonomy (NCBI): domain Eukaryota; kingdom Metazoa; phylum Chordata; class Actinopteri; order Cypriniformes; family Leuciscidae; genus Cyprinella; species Cyprinella venusta. The sequence goes on from CM075864.1 coordinate 27,398,797, forward strand.
GAAAAAAAACATAAGGGGTAACACTGTCGTTTTTTTTTTGGTCGAAATTTTGATGTTCTCCGATCGTCTTGAAACTCTGGATTCTGATAGAGGGTCACGAGACTTCGACCAGAGTGCAAAAATGGAGACTCTAGACCCTTCCAGAGCTGAAATATAGAAACTCAAAATTTTGTCCAGAAAAAAAAAAATGACAGTGTTACCCCTTATGTTTTTTTTTATTTTTTGGCAAAAAATTAAGTTTCCCCAATCTTCTCAAAACTCTGGATTCTGATAGAGGGCCATAGACCTGAGTGCAAAAATGGAGGCTCTAGACCCTTCCAGAGCTTTGATATCGAAACTCAAAATTTAGTCCAGAAAAAAAAACAAAAAAAAAAACCGACAGTGTTACCCCTTATGTTTTTTTTTACATTTTTTTGGTGAAAAATTAAGTTTCCTCAATCTTTTCAAAACTCTGGATTCTGATAGAGGGCCATGACACTTAGACCTGAGTGCAAAAATGGAGGCTCTAGACCCTTCCAGAGCTGAGATATCGAAACTCAAAATTTTGACCAGAAAAAAAAAAACGACAGTGTTACCCCTTATGTTTTTTTTATTTTTTTGGCGAAAAATTAAGTTTCCCCAATCTTCTCAAAATTCAGGATTCTGATAGAGGGCCATGACACTTAGACCTGAGTGCAAAAATGGATGCTAGACCCTTCCAGAGCTGAGATATCGAAACTCAAAATTTTGTCCAGAAAAAAAAAAAACGACAGTGTTACCCCTTATGTTTTTTTTTTATTTTTTTTGGTGAAAAATTAAGTTTCCCCAATCTTCTCAAAACTCTGGATTCTGATAGAGGGCCATGACACTTAGACCTGAGTGCAAAAATGGAGGCTCTAGACCCTTCCAGAGCTGAGATATCGAAACTCAAAATTTTAAGCAGAAAAAAAAATGACAGTGTTAGCTACCCCTTATGTTTTTTTATTTTTTTGGCGAAAAATTAAGTTTCCCCAATCTTCTCAAAACTCTGGATTCTGATAGAGGGCCATGACACTTAGACCTGAGTGCAAAAATGGAGGCTCTAAACCCTTCCAGAGCTGAAATATAGAAACTCAAAATTTTGTCCAGAAAAAAAAAATACAGTGTTACCCCTTATGTTTTTTTATTTTTTTGGCAAATAATTAAGTTTCCCCAATCTTCTCAAAACTCTGGATTCGGATAGAGGAGTGCAAAAATGGAGGCTCTAGACCCTTCCAGAGCTGAGATATCGAAACTCAAAATTTTGTCCAGAAAAAAAAAAAAAAAAAAACGACAGTGTTACCCCTTATGTTTTTTTATTTTTTTTTGGCGAAAAATTAAGTTTCCCCAATCTTCTCAAAAAGATTGGGGAAACTTAATTTTCCCAGACCTTAGACCTGAGTGCAAAAATGGAGGCTCTAGACCCTTCCAGAGCTGAAATATAGAAACTCAAAATTTTGACCAGAAAAAAAAAAAACGACAGTGTTACCCCTTATGTTTTTTTATTTTTTTGGCAAAAAATTAAGTTTCCCCAATCTTCTCAAAACTCTGGATTCTGATAGAGGGCCATGACACTTAGACCTGAGTGCAAAAATGGAGGCTCTAGACCCTTCCAGAGCTGAGATATCGAAACTCAAAATTTTGTCCAGAAAAAAAAAAAAACGACAGTGTTACCCCTTATGTTTTTTTTTATTATTTTTTTGGCGAAAAATTAAGTTTACCCAATCTTCTCAAAACTCTGGATTCTGATAGAGGGCCATAGACCTGAGTGCAAAAATGGAGGCTCTAGACCCTTCCAGAGCTTTGATATCGAAACTCAAAATTCTGTCCAGAAAAAAAAACGACAGTGTTACCCCTCATGTTTTTTTATTTTTTTGGCGAAAAATTAAGTTTCCCCAATCTTCTCAAAACTCTGGATTCTGATGGAGGGCCATGACACTTAGACCTGAGTGCAAAAATGGAGGCTCTAGACCCTTCCAGAGCTGAAATATAGAAACTCAAAATTTTGTCCAGAAAAAAAAAATTGACAGTGTTACCCCTTATGTTTTTTTTTTATTTTTTTTGGCAAAAAAAATAAGTTTCCCCAATCTTCTCAAATCTCTGGATTTTGATAGAGGGCCATGACACTTAGACCTGAGTGCAAAAATGGAGGCTCTAGACCCTTCCAGAGCTGAGATATCGAAACTCAAAATTTTGTCCAGAAAAAAAAAAACGACAGTGTTACCCCTTATGTTTTTTTTATTTTTTTGGTGAAAAATTAAGTTTTCACAATCTTCTCAAAACTCTGGATTCTGATAGAGGGCCATGACACTTAGACCTGAGTGCAAAAATGGAGGCTCTAGACCCTTCCAGAGCTGAAATATAGAAACTCAAACTTTTGTCCAGAAAACAAATGACAGTGTTACCCCTTATGTTGTTTTATTTTTTTGGCAAAAAATTAAGTTTCCCCAATCTTCTCAAAACTCTGGATTCTGATAGAGGGCCATGACACTTACACTGTAAAAAATTTCCGTAAAATATAAATTTAAATTTGAATAAATGTAAATATAAATATAAATATACATTTGAAGTTTTTTTCCGTATTTGTCTTTTACGGGTTTTTTACCCTTATTTTTGAATTGCGCGTTGCATTGTGGGAACAAGATCCTGGCAGTGCGAAAAGGTGAAAGTTGCTTTCTAAAGCCGGATTTCGGGTGTGTGGATGCCATTCTGACACTTATGTGGTAAAACTTAAACTTAAAAACGAAAATTATGTTTTGCTTGATGTCAAAAAAGCTGTTAACGTAACGTTATTTTTAGTTACCATCTGGCATTAGGCAAATGAATGTCGGAGCCGCGTCACGTTTATCATTTTATGCATATCGTCACACATTGAAAGATTTAGTTAAGACTCGTGGAGGTTCTCGATTGTAGTGTCCTTATTGTAATGGGCTTATTTACTTTTATTTGTCGTGATGCGGTTATTTCTTGCCGAGCGAATCCGTTAACCAGTTGTGCTAAAGGTCAGTTCTAACTAGGGTTGCCAACCGTCCCGTATAATACGGAATCGTTCCGTATTTGTCACATAAAAGACTCGTTCCGTATTGAACTGATACGGAACGCACTTTGTTCCGTATTTTTGAGAATCAGTTCAGTGCAAATCCATGACAGACACATCTTCTAATATATCTCAGACAGACTATGAATGAAGACCTCACCAGTTGAGCCACTCCACTCGTGATCGACTAGTTTTACCGCAAATTAATTAAAATATCCTCTAATCTAGAGACCTAAAGCGATCTTGCCTGCGAGCTTGAGCTTCTAACGGCGTGGACGCAAAACCAGGACTGGAGTCTAAGCACATTCCTCTCTGCACTCTAAGCGTTCTGTTATCACTCTGATTTCATCCACTACGGGTTTTCCAGTCTCACTCACAGGGAAAAACTGTTCCGCGTTCAATCGATTTTAAAAGATAATCGTATGTTTTACTGACTGCTCCCCCGCAAGAATTAAAAAAAAAAAAATATTTTAAGGTTAAATGCATCAGTGTAGTCAAAATTAAGAGCTTCAACCCATAAACTGCTCGTTAAACAAAGATAAAGCATTGATTTGTACTAGGACAATAAAGAGGGCTCAAACATCTTTTTAGTTATGAGAGTCTCAGTCTACTACATTACATTATCAATGGTGTTTTAGGATGCCAAACAATTATTATAATAATGTAATAATGATTTATTTAATTATTCCTATGACGTAAAATCCATATAGCCTATATAGGCTACTAAATGAAAACGAATATTTCAAAAGTATATTTTAATCAACATTACACTATAATATAGAAAAATTAAAATACTTTTGTCCTATTTCTACACTTAAAATAAACCCTTGAGCTTTTATTTAGGAGAAAATGGATAGCCATGCTGATCGCGTGATTAATTCAACTAAAAAAAAATCTAAACTAAATAAATCCATGGTTCATTGTTGGAAAAATGATCATGATAACCTTCATATATCTAGAATATGTGGTACAGTCATTGATTAGGCATACTTTGCTAATCTATAAATTAATATAGGCCTAATAAGTGATTATAATATGCTATATGAAATAACCCCAACCCAACAACTCTCCCCCCCCCCCCCCCCCCCCCCGTTCCTTATTTCGAAATCAGAAAGTTGGCAACCCTAGTTCTAACGTTAGTGTCTTTAGAGCAATTTAATGCCGTCAAACAAAAGCTACCAGAGGAATCGTCAAGAAAAGTAAACGCCATTAAGACTTGCTTGATTTGAAAGGCATGAAGACACAACGTGAAGAGACTGTGTGTGAATATCCAGTAACTTAACCGGTACAGCTGGATCAAGGAAAACACCAGCACCTTTTCTGCAAAATGAGGTAAGTTAACGTTATGTTTTCGTTAGACTTCATGTTTTTGTTTTAGTTGACACACACACACGACTTTTAACCCCAAATAATAAAAGATTAATTTACATTCAGCATGACTGCTATTATCTAAACTTCTGCCTGTAATGTTAGTCATTCTTTCCCTCCTCATTTGTTTATTTCATAATGTTTCTTTTGTTTTCTTATCTATTAACAGGACTTTTCTGCTGTAGTTTACATCCAAAGCACCACCTGCATGCTTCTTATGGGTTTGTATTTTGTTTTATTAGCATTATTATGAATGTTCAATACTGGCAAAACACATTTGAATTTAGAGTCTGAAGAATAAAGTCTGTTTATAGAAAAAGTTGGTTGCTGAATACCCCCTTCAAAGATATTTATGTTTACATGGTCAGTAGAAATACAAATTGTATAGGGAAGATTTAAACAACTATGTTTAAAGCGTTTTTTAGAAGTGATCGTGTTATGTTTTTCATTTTGTAATATCTTTTTCTGTTTAAGGTGGTGGACATTCAGGGTTGCTGTCATTCAAGAAGTTATTGACTACATCTCCTACCCTATTGAGGCAGTAAGATGCAAAATACCTGAAGAAAATGGCACTTATCCTGGAGTTCATGTAAAGGTAAGCAACACATTTTTAGTTAAATTATTTATAGAACATGTTATTGTGATTCTGTTTATTTAGTTGAAAATAATGAAACATATTAGAATGTAGCCTATAGTTGAGCATGCAGTCTTAGCATTTTTAAACAGTGTTTGAGTTTGAGAGAATTAGGGATGGCTGATAATTTGTTTATAGTTGATAATTTAGTGAACGTAAAATACTGTACATTTGTTTTTCAACCTCAACCTGGTCTACATGATACTTTATTGTCAATTTTCCTTCATTTAATTTCTTGTGTAGCTAAAAACATATCCATTTTTTTTTTCATTTCCAACTTTCCTGCGTAGAAATCCTGAACGAAGGTTGAAAAGGCTGAGATGAAGGAAACGTCCCCATTCATCCAAAACTGCTGAAGTTCCTGTATGAACAACTTCGGAAAACCAGGTAAAGTTTCAAGCTTTTGTCAAATCTCAAAATGGAACTTTAACTGAACATACTGAAAAATGAACATTTTTCATGCAAGTTGTTAAGATCTTAAAGGGATAGTTCACTTTGAAATAAATTTTTGAAATCTTTTATCTTACCTCAAGGACATCCAAGATGTAGGTGTCTTTGTTTCCACAGTAGTTTCAATTTTGATATTTTTAGGTCAAACCGTTCTTGTCTGTCAGTCATATAATGGAGGTTTATGGGGTTCACCCTGGGTCCCCCTAAAGAGCATGCACAGCCACAGAGAAGTCCAAATTAAACATGATTTAATGACTCGTGAATGTAAGTACACATTGATGGCCTAAGATACGAATCGAGCGGTTTGTGTGAGAAAACGAACAGTATTTATATTGTTTACCTCTTGTAACCACAGCCACGTCCAAGTGATCTGAAGGCACGGGCGCTTCGGTCTGCGCACGTGCTGGAAGTGATCTCTTTCGTGTGTGCGTCACTTATTGTTTACATAGAGATTTGGATATTTAGATCTTCACAGTGAAAGGTAAAACTTCTGAAATCTGAGTGAACAATGAGTGACGTACACGCGAGAGAGATCACTTCTGGCACGTGCGCAGACCAAAGCGCCCGTGCCTTCAGATCAGTTGGACGTGGCTGTGATTACAAGAGGTAAAAACAATATACTGTTTGTTTTCTCACACAAACTGCTCGTTTCGTGTCTTAGGCCATCAATGTGTACTTACATTTAAGAGTCATTGAATCATGTTTAATTTGGACTTCTTTGTGCATGCTCTTTCAGGTGGACCCAGGGTAAAACCCCATAAACCTGCATTATATGACTGACAGACAAGAACGGTTTGACCTAAAAATATCAAAATTGAAAATACTGTGGAAACAAAGATACCTACATCTTGGATACCCTTGAGGTAAGATAAAACATATCAAAAATTAATTTCAAAGTCAACTATCCCTTTAATGAAATCTGAGAGCGTTCTCTCCCTCTGTTGACAGCTCTCCCTCTGCTTACACCTGCCACTTTCAAGCTCCAGAAAGATAGTAAGATCATAAAAGCAACACAGTATTAGAGTCCTATCCAAATGTGATGCGATACGATTCTAGCAACAAGCAACAAAACATTTGTGCCACTTTATAAATTTGGGGTTAAACCACTGGAGTCACATAGATTACATTTGTGTCGTTGTTGCCTAAGTCGTAGTTGCCTAAGCTGTCAATGGAAGGACAGAAATCTCTCCGAGTTCCTCAAAAAGATGTTCATTTTTGTTCTAAGTTGTGGAAAGTCTGCGTGTGATTAATTACAATTAAAATTATAGGGGTGAGCTAACGCTTTATGTAATATTGTGTTCTCTTACAGAAAAATGGCATCAACACTAACATTTCACTCTTCTTTAATCCCTAGCTGGCATCTTGGGGTGGATGACCTCGCATCCAGTATGCAGCTGTGGGTGCCGCAGGATTTCGAACTCATTCGATCACTTTTCTCTATATGCTTTTCGAACTGTGGCGACTAACTGTGGACTGTGAACTGTGGACGTTTCCTCCAGAGGACTTGTGTGGTATTCAATTTGCATCCATTCTGCACGTGTCCAAACATTTCACTCTGTTGACTAGAAGTCTAAAGCAATTTTTAAGGATAAAAGCAGAAGCTTTATCTTCATTCCATTTTGTTTGTTTCTGTATTGTATCGTATTCTATTAGTATTGCATTTGAAAATGTTTTGAATCTTGACTTTCACAGTTTATGAAGGTTTTTTTTTTCATTTTTTAAAATAATTTTGTGAGCTATTTGGTACAACACCAATATTGTGCAAGTACCTGCTCATGTTTTTTTATTTTATTTCTCCCATGTTTGTTTAATGTCTTAACTTTTTCCACAATACAAGCACTTTTTTATGGTGCTTTGCACATTGTTTAATTGTGTGTCTGTCTGTATATATCAATCTTTACCCATTTAATGCGTTTTAAGAATGTTTACATGAAATGTTTACAAAAATAAAACATGTTCAATATGTATATATCGTTCTTGAATTATTTGCTATAAAATAGAAATTTCTGAATAAGGATTATCCGTGAATAGTAGAGAAAATACGGAATTTTCCATTTTAGGTTTGACGGAAATGTCCGTCAATGGTACAGAAAAACTCATGTAAATCTACGGAAATATCCGTTCTAAGGTTTACGGAAGTGCCCGTACAAAAATGGAAAAAGTGCTGGTAATTAATTACCAGCACTTTTTCCGTTTTTTAACAGAGATTTTTTTAACAGTGTAGACCTGAGTGCAAAAATGGAGGCTCTAGACCCTTCCAGAGCTGAGATATCGAAACTCAAACTTTTGTCCAGAAAAAAAAAATGACAGTGTTACCCCTTATGTTTTTTTTATTTTTTTGGTGAAAAATTAAGTTTTCACAATTTTCTCAAAACTCTGGATTCTGATAGAGGGCCATGACTCTTAGACCTGAGTGCAAAAATGGAGGCTCTTAGACCCTTCCAGAGCTGAAATATTGAAACTCAAAATTTTGTCCAGGAAAAAAAATGACAGTGTTACCCCTTATGTTTTTTTTATTTTTTTGGTGAAAAATTAAGTTTCCCCAATCTTCCCAAAACTCTGGATTCTGATAGAGGGCCATGACACTTAGACCTGAGTGCAAAAATGGAGGCTCTAGACCCTTCCAGAGCTGAAATATAGAAACTCAAAATTTTGTCCAGAAAAAAAAAATGACAGTGTTACCCCTTATTTATTTTTATTTTTTTTGGCAAAAAATTAAGTTTCCACAATCTTCTCAAAACTCTGGATTCTGATAGAGGGCCATGACACTTAGACCTAAGTGCAAAAATGGAGGCTCTAGACCCTTCCAGAGCTGAAATATAGAAACTCAAAATTTTGTCCGGAAAAAAAAATGACAGTGTTACCCCTTATGTTTTTTTTTATTTTTTTTGGCAAAAAATTAAGTTTCCCCAATCTTCTCAAAACTCTGGATTCTGATAGAGGGCCATGACACTTAGACCTGAGTGCAAAAATGGAGGCTCTAGACCCTTCCAGAGCTGAGATATCGAAACTCAAAATTTTGTCCAGAAAAAAAACGACAGTGTTACCCCTTATGTTTTTTTTTATTTTTTTGGTGAAAAATTAAGTTTCCCCAATCTTCTCAAAACTCTGGATTCTGATAGAGGGCCATGACACTTAGACCTGAGTGCAAAAATGGAGGCTCTAGACCCTTCCAGAGCTGAAATATAGAAACTCAAAATTTTGTCCAGAAAAAAAAAATGACAGTGTTACCCCTTATTTATTTTTTTTTTTTTTTTTTTGGCAAAAAATTAAGTTTCCACAATCTTCTCAAAACTCTGGATTCTGATAGAGGGCCATGACACTTAGACCTAAGTGCAAAAATGGAGGCTCTAGACCCTTCCAGAGCTGAAATATAGAAACTCAAAATTTTGTCCGGAAAAAAAAAATGACAGTGTTACCCCTTATGTTTTTTTTATTTTTTTGGCAAAAAATTAAGTTTCCCCAATCTTCTCAAAACTCTGGATTCTGATAGAGGGCCATGACACTTAGACCTGAGTGCAAAAATGGAGGCTCTAGACCCTTCCAGAGCTGAGATATCGAAACTCAAAATTTTGTCCAGAAAAAAAATGACAGTGTTACCCCTTATGTTTTTTTTATTTTTTTGGTGAAAAATTAAGTTTCCCCAATCTTCTCAAAACTCTGGATTCTGATAGAGGGCCATGACACTTAGACCTGAGTGCAAAAATGGAGGCTCTAGACCCTTCCAGAGCTGAGATATCGAAACTCAAAATTTTGTCTAGAAAAAAAAAAAACGACAGTGTTACCCCTTATGTTTTTTTTAATTTTTTTGGTGAAAAATTAAGTTTCCCCGATCTTCTCAAAACTCTGGATTCTGATAGAGGGCCATGACACTTAGACCTGAGTGCAAAAATGGAGGCTCTAGACCCTTCCAGAGCTGAAATATAGAAACTCAAAATTTTGTCCAGAAAAAAAAAATGACAGTTTTACCCCTTATGTTTTTTTTTTTTGGCGAAAAATTAAGTTTCCCCAATCTTCTCAAAACTCTGGATTCTGATAGAGGGCCATGACACTTAGACCTGAGTGCAAAAATGGAGGCTCTAGACCCTTCCAGAGCTGAAATATAGAAACTCAAAATTTTGTCCAGAAAAAAAAATGACAGTGTTACCCCTTATGTTTTTTTATTTTTTTGGCAAAAAATTAAGTTTCCCCAATCTTCTCAAAACTCTGGATTCTGATAGAGGGCCATGACACTTAGACCTGAGTGCAAAAATGGAGGCTCTAGACCCTTCCAGAGCTGAGATATCGAAACTCAAACTTTTGTCCAGAAAAAAAACCCGACAGTGTTACCCCTTATGCTTTTTTTTTTTTTTTTGGCGAAAAATTAAGTTTCCCCAATCTTCTCAAAACTCTGGATTCTGATAGAGGGCCATGACACTTAGACCTGAGTGCAAAAATGGAGGCTCTAGACCCTTCCAGAGCTGAGATATTGAAACTCAAAATTTTGACCAGAAAAAAAAAAACAACAGTGTTACCACTTATGTTTTTTTATTTTATTTTTTCTGGCGAAAAATTAAGTTTCCCCAATCTTCTCAAAACTCTGGATTCTGATAGAGGGCCATGACACTTAGACCTAAGTGCAAAAATGGAGGCTCTAGACCCTTCCAGAGCTGAGATATCGAAACTCAAACTTTTGTCCAGAAAAAAAAATGACAGTGTTACCACTTATGTTTTTTTTATTTTTTTGGCAAAAAAATTAAGTTTCCCCAATTTTCTCAAAACTCTGGATTCTGATAGAGGGCCATGACTCTTAGACCTGAGTGCAAAAATGGAGGCTCTAGACCCTTCCAGAGCTGAGATATCGAAACTCAAAATTTTGACCAGAAAAAAATGACAGTGTTACCACTTATGTTTTTTTTATTTTTTTGGCGAAAAATTAATTTTCCCCAATCTTCTCAAAACTCTGGATTCTGATAGGGCCATGACACTTAGACCTGAGTGCAAAAATGGAGGCTCTAGACCCTTCCAGAGCTGAGATATCGAAACTCAAAATTTTGTCCAGAAAAAAAACGACAGTGTTACCCCTTATGTTTTTTTTTTTTTTTTTTGGCAAAAAATTAAGTTTCCCCAATCTTCTCAAAACTCTGGATTCTGATAGAGGGCCATGACACTTAGACCTGAGTGCAAAAATGGAGGCTCTAGACCCTTCCAGAGCTGAAATATAGAAATTCAAAATTTTGTCCAGAAAGAAAAAATGACAGTGTTACCCCTTATGTTTTTTTTTATTTTTTTGGCAAAAAAATTAAGTTTCCCCAATTTTCTCAAAACTCTGGATTCTGATAGAGGGCCATGACTCTTAGACCTGAGTGCAAAAATGGAGGCTCTAGACCCTTCCAGAGCTGAGATATCGAAACTCAAAATTTTGACCAGAAAAAAATGACAGTGTTACCACTTATGTTTTTTTTATTTTTTTGGCGAAAAATTAATTTTCCCCAATCTTCTCAAAACTCTGGATTCTGATAGGGCCATGACACTTAGACCTGAGTGCAAAAATGGAGGCTCTAGACCCTTCCAGAGCTGAAATATAGAAACTCAAAATTTTGACCAGAAAAAAAAAACGACAGTGTTACCCCTTATGTTGTTTTATTTTTTTTGCAAAAAATTAAGTTTCCCCAATCTTCTCAAAACTCTGGATTCTGATAGAGGGCCATGACACTTAGACCTGAGTGCAAAAATTGAGGCTCTAGACACTTCCAGAGCTGAAATATAGAAACTCAAAATTTTGTCCAGAAAAAAAAAATGACAGTGTTACCCCTTATGTTTTTTTTATTTTTTGGCAAAAAATTAAGTTTCCCCAATCTTCTCAAAACTCTGGATTCTGATAGAGGGCCATGACACTTAGACCTGAGTGCAAAAATGGAGAATCTAGACCCTTCCAGAGCTGAAATATAGAAACTTAAAATTTTGTCCAGAAAAAAAATTACAGTGTTACCCCTTATGTTTTTTTTATTTTTTTGGCAAAAAATTAAGTTTCCCCAATCTTCTCAAAACTCTGGATTCTGATAGAGGGCCATGACACTTAGACCTGAGTGCAAAAATGGAGGCTCTAGACCCTTCCAGAGCTGAGATATCGAAACTCAAACTTTTGTCCAGAAAAAAAACGACAGTGTTACCCCTTATGTTTTTTTAATTTTTTTTTTTTTGGCGAAAAATTAAGTTTCCCCAATCTTCTCAAAACTCTGGATTCTGATAGAGGGCCATGACACTTAGACCTGAGTGCAAAAATGGAGGCTCTAGACCCTTCCAGAGCTGAGATATCGAAACTCAAAATTTTGACCAGAAAAAAAAACGACAGTGTTACCCCTTATGTTTTTTTATTTTTTTTTTGTGAAAAATTAAGTTTCCCCAATCTTCTCAAAACTCTGGATTCTGATAGAAGGCCGTGACACTTAGACCTGAGTGCAAAAATGGAGGCTCTAGACCCTTCCAGAGCTGAAATATCGAAACTCAAAATTTTGACCAGAAAAAAAAAACGACAGTGTTACCACTTATGTTTTTTTTATTTTTTTGGTGAAAAATTAAGTTTCCCCAATCTTCTCAAAACTCTGGATTCTGATAGAGGGCCATGACACTTAGACAAAATGGAGGCTCTAGACCCTTCCAGAGCTGAGATATCGAAACTCAAAATTTTGACCAGAAAAAAAAAAAAAAAAACGACAGTGTTACCCCTCATGTTTTTTTATTTTTTTTGGCGAAAAATTAAGTTTCCTCAATTTTCTCAAAACTCTGGATTCTGATAGAGGGCCATGACACTTAGACCTGAGTGCAAAAATGGAGACTCTAGACCGTTCCAGAGCTGAGATATCGAAACTCAAAATTTTGACCAGAAAAAAAAAACGACAGTGTTACCCCTCATGTTTTTTTATTTTTTTTGGCGAAAAATTAAGTTTCCCCAATCTTCTCAAAACTCTGGATTCTGATAGAGGGCCATAGACCTGAGTGCAAAAATGGAGGCTCTAGACCCTTCCAGAGCTTTGATATATAGAAACTCAAAATTTTGTCCAGAAAAAAAAAATGACAGTGTTACCCCTTATGTTTTTTATTTTTTTTATTTTTTGGCAAAACAAATTAAGTTTCCCCAATCTTCTCAAATCTCTGTATTCTGATAGAGGGCCATAGACCTGAGTGCAAAAATGGAGAATCTAGACCCTTCCAGAGCTTTGATATCGAAACTCAAAATTTTGTCCAGAAAAAAAAAACGACAATGTTACCCCTCATGTTTTTTTATTTTTTTGATGAAAAAAAATTAAGTTTCCCCAATCTTCTCAAAACTCTGGATTCTGATAGAGGGCCATGACACTTAGACCTGAGTGCAAAAATGGAGGCTCTAGACCCTTCCAGAGCTGAAATATAGAAACTCAAAATTTTGTCCAGAAAAAAAATGACAGTGTTACCCCTTATGTTTTTTTTTATTTTTTTGGCAAAAAATTAAGTTTCCCCAATCTTCTCAAAACTCTGGATTCTGATAGAGGGCCATGACACTTAGACCTGAGTGCAAAAATGGAGGCTCTAGACCCTTCCAGAGCTGAGATATCGAAACTCAAAATTTTGACCAGAAAAAAATGACAGTGTTACCACTTATGTTTTTTTTATTTTTTTGGCGAAAAATTAATTTTCCCCAATCTTCTCAAAACTCTGGATTCTGATAGGGCCATGACACTTAGACCTGAGTGCAAAAATGGAGGCTCTAGACCCTTCCAGAGCTGAAATATAGAAACTCAAAATTTTGACCAGAAAAAAAAACGACAGTGTTACCCCTTATGTTGTTTTATTTTTTTTGCAAAAAATTAAGTTTCCCCAATCTTCTCAAAACTCTGGATTCTGATAGAGGGCCATGACACTTAGACCTGAGTGCAAAAATGGAGGCTCTAGACCCTTCCAGAGCTGAGATATCGAAACTCAAAATTTTGTCCAGAAAAAAAAAAAACGACAGTGTTACCCCTTATGTTTTTTTTTTTTTTTGGGCAAAAAATTAAGTTTCCCCAATCTTCTCAAAACTCTGGATTCTGATAGAGGGCCATGACACTTAGACCTGAGTGCAAAAATTGAGGCTCTAGACACTTCCAGAGCTGAAATATAGAAACTCAAAATTTTGTCCAGAAAAAAAAAATGACAGTGTTACCCCTTATGTTTTTTTTTTTATTTTTTGGCAAAAAATTAAGTTTCCCCAATCTTCTCAAAACTCTGGATTCTGATAGAGGGCCATGACACTTAGACCTGAGTGCAAAAATGGAGAATCTAGACCCTTCCAGAGCTGAAATATAGAAACTTAAAATTTTGTCCAGAAAAAAAATTACAGTGTTACCCCTTATGTTTTTTTTATTTTTTTGGCAAAAAATTAAGTTTCCCCAATCTTCTCAAAACTCTGGATTCTGATAGAGGGCCATGACACTTAGACCTGAGTGCAAAAATGGAGGCTCTAGACCCTTCCAGAGCTGAGATATCGAAACTCAAACTTTTGTCCAGAAAAAAACGACAGTGTTACCCCTTATGTTTTTTTAATTTTTTTTTTTTGGCGAAAAATTAAGTTTCCCCAATCTTCTCAAAACTCTGGATTCTGATAGAGGGCCATGACACTTAGACCTGAGTGCAAAAATGGAGGCTCTAGACCCTTCCAGAGCTGAGATATCGAAACTCAAAATTTTGACCAGAAAAAAAAACGACAGTGTTACCCCTTATGTTTTTTTATTTTTTTTTTGTGAAAAATTAAGTTTCCCCAATCTTCTCAAAACTCTGGATTCTGATAGAAGGCCGTGACACTTAGACCTGAGTGCAAAAATGGAGGCTCTAGACCCTTCCAGAGCTGAAATATCGAAACTCAAAATTTTGACCAGAAAAAAAAACGACAGTGTTACCACTTATGTTTTTTTTATTTTTTTGGTGAAAAATTAAGTTTCCCCAATCTTCTCAAAACTCTGGATTCTGATAGAGGGCCATGACACTTAGACCTGAGTGCAAAAATGGAGGCTCTAGACCCTTCCAGAGCTGAGATATCGAAACTCAAACTTTTGTCCAGAAAAAAAAAAAACGACAGTGTTACCCCTTATGTTTTTTAATTTTTTTTGGCGAAAAATTAAGTTTCCCCAATCTTCTCAAAACTCTGGATTCTGATAGAGGGCCATGACACTTAGACCTGAGTGCAAAAATGGAGGCTCTAGACCCTTCCAGAGCTGAGATATCGAAACTCAAAATTTTGACCAGAAAAAAAACCGACAGTGTTACCACTTATGTTTTTTTTATTTTTTTGGTGAAAAATTAAGTTTCCCCAATCTTCTCAAAACTCTGGATTCTGATAGAGGGCCATGACACTTAGACAAAATGGAGGCTCTAGACCCTTCCAGAGCTGAGATATCGAAACTCAAAATTTTGACCAGAAAAAAAAAAAAAAAACGACAGTGTTACCCCTTATGTTTTTTTATTTTTTTGGCGAAAAATTAAGTTTCCTCAATTTTCTCAAAACTCTGGATTCTGATAGAGGGCCATGACACTTAGACCTGAGTGCAAAAATGGAGACTCTAGACCCTTCCAGAGCTGAGATATCGAAACTCAAAATTTTGACCAGAAAAAAAAAAAACGACAGTGTTACCCCTCATGTTTTTTTATTTTTTTTGGCGAAAAATTAAGTTTCCCCAATCTTCTCAAAACTCTGGATTCTGATAGAGGGCCATGACACTTAGACCTGAGTGCAAAAATGGAGGCTCTAGAACCTTCCAGAGCTGAGATATCGAAACTCAAAAATTTGTCCAGAAAAAAAAAAAAAACGACAGTGTTACCCCTTATGTTTTTTTTTTATTTTTTTGGCAAAAAATTAAGTTTCCCCAATCTTCTCAAAACTCTGGATTCTGATAGAGGGCCATAGACCTGAGTGCAAAAATGGAGGCTCTAGACCCTTCCAGAGCTTTGATATAGAAACTCAAAATTTTCTCCAGAAAAAAAAAATGACAGTGTTACCCCTTATGTTTTTATTTTTTTTTATTTTTTGGCAAAACAAATTAAGTTTCCCCAATCTTCTCAAATCTCTGGATTCTGATAGAGGGCCATGACTCTTAGACCTGAGTGCAAAAATGGAGGCTCTAGACCCTTCCAGAGCTGAGATATTGAAACTCAAAATTTTGTCCAGAAAAAAAAAAAAAAAAAAAAAACGACAGTGTTACCCCTTATGTTTTTTTTATTTTTTGGCAAAAAATTAAGTTTCCCCAATCTTCTCAAAACTCTGGATTCTGATAGAGGGCCATAGACCTGAGTGCAAAAATGGAGGCTCTAGACCCTTCCAGAGCTTTGATATATAGAAACTCAAAATTTTGTCCAGAAAAAAAAAATGACAGTGTTACCCCTTATGTTTTTATTTTTTTTATTTTTTGGCAAAACAAATTAAGTTTCCCCAATCTTCTCAAATCTCTGGATTCTGATAGAGGGCCATAGACCTGAGTGCAAAAATGGAGAATCTAGACCCTTCCAGAGCTTTGATATCGAAACTCAAAATTTTGTCCAGAAAAAAAAACGACAGTGTTACCCCTCATGTTTTTTTTTATTTTTTTGGCAAAAAATAAAGTTTCCCCAATCTTCTCAAAACTCTGGATTCTGATAGAGGGCCATAGACCTGAGTGCAAAAATGGAGAATCTAGACCCTTCCAGAGCTTTGATATCGAAACTCAAAATTTTGTCCAGAAAAAAAAAACGACAATGTTACCCCTCATGTTTTTTTATTTTTTTGATGAAAAAAAATTAAGTTTCCCCAATCTTCTCAAAACTCTGGATTCTGATAGAGGGCCATGACACTTAGACCTGAGTGCAAAAATGGAGGCTCTAGACCCTTCCAGAGCTGAAATATAGAAACTCAAAATTTTGTCCAGAAAGAAAAAATGACAGTGTTACCCCTTATGTTTTTTTATTTTTTTGGCAAAAAATTAAGTTTCCCCAATCTTCTCAAAACTCTGGATTCTGATAGAGGGCCATGACACTTAGACCTGAGTGCAAAAATGGAGGCTCTAGACCCTTCCAGAGCTGAGATATCGAAACTCAAAATTTTGTCCAGAAAAAAAATGACAGTGTTACCCCTCATGTTTTTTTATTTTTTTGGCGAAAAATTAAGTTTCCCCAATCTTCTCAAAACTCTGGATTCTGATAGAGGGCCATGACACTTAGACCTGAGTGCAAAAATGGAGGCTCTAGACCCTTCCAGAGCTGAAATATAGAAACTCAAAATTTTGTCCAGAAAAAAAAAATGACAGTGTTACCCCTTATGTTTTTATTTTTTTTATTTTTTGGCAAAACAAATTAAGTTTCCCCAATCTTCTCAAATCTCTGGATTCTGATAGAGGGCCATGACTCTTAGACCTGAGTGCAAAAATGGAGGCTCTAGACCCTTCCAGAGCTGAGATATCGAAACTCAAAATTTTGACCAAAAAAAAAACGACAGTGTTACCCCTTATGTTTTTTTTATTTTTTTGGCAAAAAATTAAGTTTCCCCAATCTTCTCAAAACTCTGGATTCTGATAGAGGGCCATGACACTTAGACCTGAGTGCAAAAATGGAGGCTCTAGACCCTTCCAGAGCTTTGATATCGAAACTCAAAATTTTGTCCAGAAAAAAAATGACAGTGTTACCCCTTATGTTTTTTTATTTGTTTGGCAAAAAATTAAGTTTCCCCAATCTTCTCAAAACTCTGGATTCTGATAGAGGGCCATGACACTTAGACCTGAGTGCAAAAATGGAGGCTCTAGACCCTTCCAGAGCTGAGATATCGAAACTCAAAATTTTGTCCAGAAAAAAAAAAAACGACAGTGTTACCCCTTATGTTTTTTTTATTTTTTTGGCGAAAAATTAAGTTTCCCCAATCTTCTCAAAACTCTGGATTCTGATAGAGGGCCATGACACTTAGACCTGAGTGCAAAAATGGAGGCTCTAGACCCTTCCAGAGCTGAAATATAGAAACTCAAAATTTTGACCAGAAAAAAAAAAAAAAAAAAAAAAAACGACAGTGTTACCCCTCATGTTGTTTTATTTTTTTGGCAAAAAATTAAGTTTCCCCAATCTTCTCAAAACTCTGGATTCTGATAGAGGGCCATAGACCTGAGTGCAAAAATGGAGGCTCTAGACCCTTCCAGAGCTGAGATATCGAAACTCAAAAATTTGTCCAGAAAAAAAAACGACAGTGTTACCCCTTATGTTTTTTTTTTTTTTTTTTTTTTGGCAAAAAATTAAGTTTCCCCAATCTTCTCAAAACTCTGGATTCTGATAGAGGGCCATGACACTTAGACCTGAGTGCAAAAACGGAGGCTCTAGACCCTTCCAGAGCTGAAATATAGAAACTCAAAATTTTGTCCAGAAAAAAAATGACAGTGTTACCCCTTATGTTTTATTTTTTTGGCAAAAAATTAAGTTTCCCCAATCTTCTCAAAACTCTGGATTCTGATAGAGGGCCATGACACTTAGACCTGAGTGCAAAAATGGAGGCTCTAGACCCTTCCAGAGCTGAAATATAGAAACTCAAAATTTTGACCAGAAAAAAAAAAAAAAAAAAAACGACAGTGTTACCCCTCATGTTGTTTTATTTTTTTGGCAAAAAATTAAGTTTCCCCAATCTTCTCAAAACTCTGGATTCTGATAGAGGGCCATGACACTTAGACCTGAGTGCAAAAATGGAGGCTCTAGACCCTTCCAGAGCTGAGATATCGAAACTCAAAATTTTGTCCCTGAAAAAAAAAAACGACAGTGTTACCCCTTATGTTTTTTTTTATTTTTTTGGCAAAAAATTAAGTTTCCCCAATCTTCTCAAAACTCTGGATTCTGATAGAGGGCCATAGACCTGAGTGCAAAAATGGAGGCTCTAGACCCTTCCAGAGCTGAGATATCGAAACTCAAAAATTTGTCCAGAAAAAAAAAAACGACAGTGTTACCCCTTATGTTTTTTTTTTTTTTTTTTTTTTTTTTTGGCAAAAAATTAAGTTTCCCCAATCTTCTCAAAACTCTGGATTCTGATAGAGGGCCATGACACTTAGACCTGAGTGCAAAAATGGAGGCTCTAGACCCTTCCAGAGCTGAAATATAGAAACTCAAAATTTTGTCCAGAAAAAAAAAAATGACAGTGTTACCCCTTATGTTTTTATTTTTTTTATTTTTTTGACGAAAAAAAATTAAGTTTCCCCAATCTTCTCAAAACTCTGGATTCTGATAGAGGGCCATGACACTTAGACCTGAGTGCAAAAATGGAGGCTCTAGACCCTTCCAGAGCTGAAATATAGAAACTCAAAATTTTGTCCAGAAAAAAAATGACAGTGTTACCCCTCATGTTTTATTTTTTTGGCAAAAAATTAAGTTTCCGCAATCTTCTCAAAACTCTGGATTCTGATAGAGGGCCATGACACTTAGACCTGAGCGCAAAAATGGAGGCTCTAGACCCTTCCAGAGCTGAGATATCGAAACTCAAAATTTTGTCCAGAAAAAAAAAAAAAAAAAAAAAACGACAGTGTTACCCCTTATGTTTTTTTTATTTTTTTGGCGAAAAATTAAGTTTCCCCAATCTTCTCAAAACTCTGGATTCTGATAGAGGGCCATGACACTTAGACCTGAGTGCAAAAATGGAGGCTCTAGACCCTTCCAGAGCTGAAATATAGAAACTCAAAATTTTGACCAGAAAAAAAAAAAACGACAGTGTTACACCTCATGTTTTATTTTTTTGGCAAAAAATTAAGTTTCCCCAATCTTCTCAAAACTCTGGATTCTGATAGAGGGCCATGACACTTAGACCTGAGTGCAAAAATGGAGGCTCTAGACCCTTCCAGAGCTGAGATATTGAAACTCAAAATTTTGTCCAGAAAAAAAAAAAAAAAAAACGACAGTGTTACCCCTTATGTTTTTTTTTTTATTTTTTTGGCAAAAAATTAAGTTTCCCCAATCTTCTCAAAACTCTGGATTCTGATAGAGGGCCATAGACCTGAGTGCAAAAATGGAGGCTCTAGACCCTTCCAGAGCTTTGATATCGAAACTCAAAATTTTGTCCAGAAAAAAAAAAACAACAGTGTTACCCCTCATGTTTATTTATTTATTTTTTTGGCGAAAAATTAAGTTTCCCCAATCTTCTCAAAACTCTGGATTCTGATAGAGGGCCATGACACTTAGACCTGAGTGCAAAAATGGAGGCTCTAGACCCTTCCAGAGCTGAGATATCGAAACTCAAAATTTTGACCAGAAAAAAAAAAAACGACAGTGTTACCACTTATGTTTCTTTATTTTTTTGGTGAAAAATTAAGTTTCCCCAATCTTCTCAAAACTCTGGTTTCTGGTAGAGGGCCATGACACTAAATGGAGGCTCTAGACCCTTCCAGAGCTGAAATATAGAAACTCAAAATTTTGTCCAGAAAAAAAAATTGACAGTGTTACCCCTTATGTTTTTTTTATTTTTTTGGCAAAAAAAATTAAGTTTCCCCAATCTTCTCAAAACTCTGGATTCTGATAGAGGGCCATGACTCTTAGACCTGAGTGCAAAAATGGAGGCTCTAGACCCTTCCAGAGCTGAGATATCAAAACTCAAAATTTTGACCAGAAAAAAACGACAGTGTTACCACTTATGTTTTTTTATTTTTTTGGTGAAAAATTAAGTTTCCCCAATCTTCTCAAAACTCTGGATTCTGATAGAGAGCCATGACACTTAGACCTGAGTGCAAAAATGGAAGCTCTAGACCCTTTCAGAGCTGAAATATAGAAACTCAAAATTTTGACCAGAAAAAAAAAACGACAGTGTTACCCCTTATGTTGTTCTATTTTTTTGGCAAAAAATTAAGTTTCCCCAATCTTCTCAAAACTCTGGATTCTGATAGAGGGCCATGACACTTAGACCTGAGTGCAAAAATGGAGGCTCTAGACCCTTCCAGAGCTGAAATATAGAAATTCAAAATTTTGTCCAGAAAGAAAAAATGACAGTGTTACCCCTTATGTTTTTTTTATTTTTTTGGCAAAAAATTAAGTTTCCCCAATCTTCTCAAAACTCTGGATTCTGATAGAGGGCCATGACACTTAGACCTGAGTGCAAAAATGGAGGCTCTAGACCCTTCCAGAGCTTTGATATCGAAACTCAAAATTTTGTCCAGAAAAAAAAAAACGACAGTGTTACCCCTCATGTTTTTTTATTTTTTTTGGCGAAAAATTAAGTTTCCCCAATCTTCTCAAAACTCTGGATTCTGATAGAGGGCCATGACACTTAGACCTGAGTGCAAAAATGGAGGCTCTAGACCCTTCCAGAGCTGAGATATCGAAACTCAAAATTTTGTCCAGAAAAAAAAAAAACGACAGTGTTACCCCTCATGTTTTTTTATTTTTTTTGGCGAAAAATTAAGTTTCCCCAATCTTCTCAAAACTCTGGATTCTGATAGAGGGCCATGACACTTAGACCTGAGTGCAAAAATGGAGGCTCTAGACCCTTCCAGAGCTGAGATATCGAAACTCAAAATTTTGTCCAGAAAAAAAAAATGACAGTGTTACCACTTATGTTTTTTTATTTTTTTTTTTGGCGAAAAATTACGTTTCCCCAATCTTCTCAAAACTCTGGATTCTGATAGAGGGCCATGACACTTACCCTGAGTGCAAAAATGGAGGCTCTAGACCCTTCCAGAGCTGAAATATAGAAATTCAAAATTTTGTCCAGAAAGAAAAAATGACAGTGTTACCCCTTATGTTTTTTTATTTTTTTGGCAAAAAATTAAGTTTCCCCAATCTTCTCAAAACTCTGGATTCTGATAGAGGGCCATGACACTTAGACCTGAGTGCAAAAATGGAGGCTCTAGACCCTTCCAGAGCTTTGATATCGAAACTCAAAATTTTGTCCAGAAAAAAAAAAAACGACAGTGTTACCCCTCATGTTTTTTTATTTTTTTTGGCGAAAAATTAAGTTTCCCCAATCTTCTCAAAACTCTGGATTCTGATAGAGGGCCATGACACTTAGACCTGAGTGCAAAAATTGAGGCTCTAGACCCTTCCAGAGCTGAGATATCGAAACTCAAACTTTTGTCCAGAAAAAAAACGACAGTGTTACCCCTTATGTTTTTTTAATTTTTTTGGCGAAAAATTAAGTTTCCCCAATCTTCTCAAAACTCTGGATTCTGATAGAGGGCCATGACACTTAGACCTGAGTGCAAAAATGGAGGCTCTAGACCCTTCCAGAGCTGAGATATCGAAACTCAAAATTTTGACCAGAAAAAAAAACATCAGTGTTACCCCTTATGTTTTTTTATTTTTTTGGTGAAAAATTGAGTTTCCCCAATCTTCTCAAAACTCTGGATTCTGATAGAAGGCCATGACATTTAGACCTGAGTGCAAAAATGGAGGCTCTAGACCCTTCCAGAGCTGAGATATCGAAACTCAAAATTTTGACCAGAAAAAAAAAAAAAAACGACAGTGTTACCACTTATGTTTTTTTTATTTTTTTGGCGAAAAATTAAGTTTCCCCAATCTTCTCAAAACTCTGGGTTCTGATAGAGGGCCATGACACTTAGACCTGAGTGCAAAAATGGAGGCTCTAGACCCTTCCAAAGCTGAGATATCGAAACTCAAAATTTTGTCCAGAAAAAAAAAATGACAGTGTTACCCCTTATGTTTTTTTTTTTTTTTTGGCAAAAAATTAAGTTTCCCCAATCTTCTCAAATCTCTGGATTCTGATAGAGGGCCATGACACTTAGACCTGAGTGCAAAAATGGAGGCTCTAGACCCTTCCAGAGCTGAAATATAGAAACTCAAAATTTTGTCCAGAAAAAAAAAATGACAGTGTTACCCCTTATGTTTTTTTTTATTTTTTTGGCGAAAAATTAAGTTTCCCCAATCTTCTCAAAACTCTGGATTCTGATAGAGGGCCATGACACTTAGACCTGAGTGCAAAAATGGAGGCTCTAGACCCTTCCAGAGCTGAGATATCGAAACTCAAAATTTTGTCCAGAAAAAAAAAAACGACAGTGTTACCCCTTATGTTTTTTTATTTTTTTGGCAAAAAATTAAGTTTCCCCAATCTTCTCAAAACTCTGGATTCTGATACAGGGCCATGACACTTAGACCTGAGTGCAAAAATGGAGGCTCTAGACCCTTCCAGAGCTGAAATATAGAAACTCAAAATTTTGTCCAGAAAAAAAAATGACAGTGTTACCCCTTATGTTTTTTATTTTTTTGGCAAAAAATTAAGTTTCCCCAATCTTCTCAAAACTCTGGATTCTGATAGAGGGCCATGACACTTAGACCTGAGTGCAAAAATGGAGACTCTAGACCCTTGCAGAGCTGAGATATCAAAACTCAAATTTTTGTCCAGAAAAAAAAACCCACAGTGTTACCCCTTATGTTTTTTTTTTAATTTTTTGGCAAAAAATTAAGTTTCCCCAATCTTCTCAAAACTCTGGATTCTGATAGAGGGCCATGGCACTTAGACCTGAGTGCAAAAATGGAGGCTCTAGACCCTTCCAGAGCTGAAATATAGAAACTCAAAATTTTGTCCAGAAAAAAAATGACAGTGTTACCCCTTATGTTTTTTTTATTTTTTTGGCAAAAAATTAAGTTTCCCCAATCTTCTCAAAACTCTGGATTCTGATAGAGGGCCATGACACTTAGACCTGAGTGCAAAAATGGAGGCTCTAGACCCTTCCAGAGCTTTGATATCGAAACTCAAAATTTGGTCCAGAAAAAAAAAAAAAACGACAGTGTTACCCCTCATGTTTTTTTTTATTTTTTTGGCGAAAAATTAAGTTTCCCCAATCTTCTCAAAACTCTGGATTCTAATAGAGGGCCATGACACTTAGACCTGAGTGCAAAAATGGAGGCTCTAGACACTTCCAGAGCTGAGATATCGAAACTCAAAATTTTGTCCAGAAAAAAAATGACAGTGTTACCCCTTATGGTTTTTTTTTTTTTTTTTTTTGGCGAAAAATTAAGTTTCCCCAATCTTCTCAAAACTCTGGATTCTAATAGAGGGCCATGACACTTAGACCTGAGTGCAAAAATGGAGGCTCTAGACACTTCCAGAGCTGAAATATAGAAACTCAAAATTTTGTCCAGAAAAAAAATGACAGTGCTACCCCTTATGTTTTTTTTATTTTTTTGGCAAAAAATTAAGTTTCCCCAATCTTCTCAAAACTCTGGATTCTGATAGAGGGCCATGACACTTAGACCTGAGTGCAAAAATGGAGGCTCTAGACCCTTCCAGAGCTGAGATATCGAAACTCAAACTTTTGTCCAGAAAAAAAACGACAGTGTTACCCCTTATGTTTTTTTTAAATATTTTTTTGGTGAAAAATTAAGTTTCCCCAATCTTCTCAAAACTCTGGATTCTGATAGAAGGCCATGACACTTAGACCGGAGTGCAAAAATGGAGGATCTAGACCCTTCCAGAGCTGAAATATAGAAACTCAAAATTTTGTCCAGAAAAAAAAAATGACAGTGTTACCCCTTATGTTTTTTTATTTTTTTGGCAAAAAGTTAAGTTTCCCCAATCTTCTCAAAACTCTGGATTCTGATAGAGGGCCATGACACTTAGACCTGAGTGCAAAAATGGAAGCTCTAGACCCTTCCAGAGCTAAGATATCGAAACTCAAAATTTTGACCAGAAAAAAAAAAAAAAAAAACGACAGTGTTACCACTTATGTTTTTTTATTTTTTTGGTGAAAAATTAAGTTTCCCCAATCTTCTCAAAACTCTGGATTCTGATAGAGGGCCATGACACTTAGACCTGAGTGCAAAAATGGAGGCTCTAGACCCTTCCAGAGCTGAGATATCGAAACTCAAAATTTTGTCCAGAAAAAAAAAATGACAGTGTTACCCCTTATGTTTTTTTAATTTTTTGGCAAAAAATTAAGTTTCCCCAATCTTCTCAAAACTCTGGATTCTGATAGAGGGCCATAGACCTGAGTGCAAAAATGGAGTCTCTAGACCCTTCCAGAGCTTTGATATCGAAACTAAAAATTTTGTCCAGAAAAAAAAAAAAAAAAAAAAAAACGACAGTGTTACCCCTCATGTTTTTTTTTATTTTTTTGGCGAAAAATTAAGTTTCCCCAATCTTCTCAAAACTCTGGATTCTGATAGAGGGCCATGACACTTAGACCTGAGTGCAAAAATGGAGGCTCTAGACCCTTCCAGAGCTGAGATATCGAAACTCAAAATTTTGTCCAGAAAAAAAAAAAAAACGACAGTGTTACCCCTTATGTTTTTTTATTTTTTTGGCAAAAAATTAAGTTTCCCCAATCTTCTCAAAACTCTGGATTCTGATAGAGGGCCATGACACTTAGACCTGAGTGCAAAAATTGAGGCTCTAGACCCTTCCAGAGCTGAAATATAGAAACTCAAAATTTTGACCAGAAAAAAAAATGACAGTGTTACCCCTTATGTTTTTTTTCGGGGGGTGAAAAATTAAGTTTCTCCAATCTTTTTAAAACTCTGGCTTCTGATAGAGGGCCACGAGACATGGACCTGGGTGCAAAAATTGAGGCTGTAGACCCTTCCAGGGCTGAGATATTGAAACTCAAAATTTTGACCAGAAAAAAAAATGACAGTGTTACCCCTTATGTTTTTTTTTTCGGGGGGTGAAAAATTAAGTTTCTCCAATCTTCTCAAAACTCTGGATTCTGATAGAGGGCCACGATACATGGACCTGGGTGCAAAAATTGAGGCTGTAGACCCTTCCAGAGCTGAGATATTGAAACTCAAAATTTCGACCAGAAAAAAAAATGACAGTGTTACCCCTTATGTTTTTTTTTCGGGGGGTGAAAAATTAAGTTTCTCCAATCTTTTTAAAACTCTGGATTCTGATAGAGGGCCACGAGACATGGACCTGGGTGCAAAAATTGAGGCTGTAGACCCTTCCAGAGCTGAGATATTGAAACTCAAAATTTTGACCAGAAAAAAATGACAGTGTTACCCCTTATGTTTTTTTTTATTTTTTTGGCAAAAAATTAAGTTTCCCCAATCTTCTCAAAACTCTGGATTCTGATAGAGGGCCATGACACTTAGACCTGAGTGCAAAAATGGAGGCTCTAGACCCTTCCAGAGCTTTGATATCGAAACTCAAAATTTGGTCCAGAAAAAAAAAAAAAACGACAGTGTTACCCCTCATGTTTTTTTTTATTTTTTTGGCGAAAAATTAAGTTTCCCCAATCTTCTCAAAACTCTGGATTCTAATAGAGGGCCATGACACTTAGACCTGAGTGCAAAAATGGAGGCTCTAGACACTTCCAGAGCTGAGATATCGAAACTCAAAATTTTGTCCAGAAAAAAAATGACAGTGTTACCCCTTATGTTTTTTTTTTTTTTTTTTTTTGGCGAAAAATTAAGTTTCCCCAATCTTCTCAAAACTCTGGATTCTAATAGAGGGCCATGACACTTAGACCTGAGTGCAAAAATGGAGGCTCTAGACACTTCCAGAGCTGAAATATAGAAACTCAAAATTTTGTCCAGAAAAAAAATGACAGTGCTACCCCTTATGTTTTTTTTATTTTTTTGGCAAAAAATTAAGTTTCCCCAATCTTCTCAAAACTCTGGATTCTGATAGAGGGCCATGACACTTAGACCTGAGTGCAAAAATGGAGGATCTAGACCCTTCCAGAGCTGAAATATAGAAACTCAAAATTTTGTCCAGAAAAAAAAAATGACAGTGTTACCCCTTATGTTTTTTTATTTTTTTGGCAAAAAATTAAGTTTCCCCAATCTTCTCAAAACTCTGGATTCTGATAGAGGGCCATGACACTTAGACCTGAGTGCAAAAATGGAAGCTCTAGACCCTTCCAGAGCTAAGATATCGAAACTCAAAATTTTGACCAGAAAAAAAAAAAAAAAAAAAAAACGACAGTGTTACCACTTATGTTTTTTTATTTTTTTGGTGAAAAATTAAGTTTCCCCAATCTTCTCAAAACTCTGGATTCTGATAGAGGGCCATGACACTTAGACCTGAGTGCAAAAATGGAGGCTCTAGACCCTTCCAGAGCTGAGATATCGAAACTCAAAATTTTGTCCAGAAAAAAAAATGACAGTGTTACCCCTTATGTTTTTTTTAATTTTTTGGCAAAAAATTAAGTTTCCCCAATCTTCTCAAAACTCTGGATTCTGATAGAGGGCCATAGACCTGAGTGCAAAAATGGAGTCTCTAGACCCTTCCAGAGCTTTGATATCGAAACTAAAAATTTTGTCCAGAAAAAAAAAAAAAACAAAAAACGACAGTGTTACCCCTCATGTTTTTTTTATTTTTTTGGCGAAAAATTAAGTTTCCCCAATCTTCTCAAAACTCTGGATTCTGATAGAGGGCCATGACACTTAGACCTGAGTGCAAAAATGGAGGCTCTAGACCCTTCCAGAGCTGAGATATAGACTCAAAATTTTGTCCAGAAAAAAAATGACAGTGTTACCCCTTATGTTTTATTATTTTTTTTTTTTTGGGCGAAAAATTAAGTTTCCCCAATCTTCTCAAAACTCTGGATTCTGATAGAGGGCCATGACACTTAGACCTGAGTGCAAAAATGGAGGCTCTAGACCCTTCCAGAGCTGAGATATCGAAACTCAAAATTTTGTCCAGAAAAAAAAAAAAAAACGACAGTGTTACCCCTTATGTTTTTTTATTTTTTTGGCAAAAAATTAAGTTTCCCCAATCTTCTCAAAACTCTGGATTCTGATAGAGGGCCATGACACTTAGACCTGAGTGCAAAAATTGAGGCTCTAGACCCTTCCAGAGCTGAAATATAGAAACTCAAAATTTTGACCAGAAAAAAAAATGACAGTGTTACCCCTTATGTTTTTTTTCGGGGGGTGAAAAATTAAGTTTCTCCAATCTTTTTAAAACTCTGGCTTCTGATAGAGGGCCACGAGACATGGACCTGGGTGCAAAAATTGAGGCTGTAGACCCTTCCAGGGCTGAGATATTGAAACTCAAAATTTCGACCAGAAAAAAAAATGACAGTGTTACCCCTTATGTTTTTTTTTCGGGGGGTGAAAAATTAAGTTTCTCCAATCTTTTTAAAACTCTGGATTCTGATAGAGGGCCACGAGACATGGACCTGGGTGCAAAAATTGAGGCTGTAGACCCTTCCAGAGCTGAGATATTGAAACTCAAAATTTTGACCAGAAAAAAATGACAGTGTTACCCCTTCTGTTTTTTTTTTTCGGGGGGTGAAAAATTAAGTTTCTCCAATCTTATCAAAACTCTGGATTCTGATAGAGGGCTACGATACATGGACCTGGGTGCAAAAATTGAGGCTGTAGACCCTTCCAGAGCTGAGATATTGAAACTCAAAATTTTGACCAGAAAAAAAAAATGACAGTGTTACCCCTTATGTTTTTTTTTTTTTCGGGGGGTGAAAAATTAAGTTTCTCCAATCTTCTCAAAACTCTGGATTCTGATAGAGGGCCACGAGACATGGACCTGCGTGCATAAATTGAGGCTGTAGACCCTTCCAGGGCTGAGATATTGAAACTCAAAATTTTGACCAGAAAAAAAAATGACAGTGTTACCCCTTATGTTTTTTTTTTCGGGGGGTGAAAAATTAAGTTTCTCCAATCTTCTCAAAACTCTTGATTCTGATAGAGGGCCACGAGACATGGACCTGGGTGCAAAAATTGAGGCTGTAGACCCTTCCAGAGCTGAGATATTGAAACTCAAAATTTTGACCAGAAAAAAAAAATGACAGTGTTACCCCTTATGTTTTTTTTTCGGGGGGTGAAAAATTAAGTTTCTCCAATCTTCTCAAAACTCTGGATTCTGATAGAGGGCCACGAGACATGGACCTGGGTGCAAAAATTGAGGCTGTAGACCCTTCCAGAGCTGAGATATTGAAACTCAAAATTTTGACCAGAAAATTAAATGACAGTGTTACCCCTTATGTTTTTTTTCGGGGGGTGAAAAATTAAGTTTCTCCAATCTTCTCAAAACTCTGGATTCTGATAGAGGGCCACGAGACATGGACCTGCGTGCATAAATTGAGGCTGTAGACCCTTCCAGGGCTGAGATATTGAAACTCAAAATTTTGAACAGAAAAAAAAATGACAGTGTTACCCCTTATGATTTTTTTCGGGGGGTGAAAAATTAAGTTTCTCCAATCTTCTCAAAACTCTTGATTCTGATAGAGGGCCACGAGACATGGACCTGGGTGCAAAAATTGAGGCTGTAGACCCTTCCAGAGCTGAGATATTGAAACTCAAAATTTTGACCAGAAAAAAAAAATGACAGTGTTACCCCTTATGTTTTTTTTTCGGGGGGTGAAAAATTAAGTTTCTCCAATCTTCTCAAAACTCTGGATTCTGATAGAGGGCCACGAGACATGGACCTGGGTGCAAAAATTGAGGCTGTAGACCCTTCCAGAGCTGAGATATTGAAACTCAAAATTTTGACCAGAAAAAAAAATGACAGTGTTACCCCTTATGTTTTTTTTTCGGGGGGTGAAAAATTAAGTTTCTCCAATCTTCTCAAAACTCTGGATTCTGATAGAGGGCCACGATACATGGACCTGGGTGCAAAAATTGAGGCTGTAGA
Organism: Cyprinella venusta; assembly: GCA_038021265.1. Classification (NCBI taxonomy): domain Eukaryota; kingdom Metazoa; phylum Chordata; class Actinopteri; order Cypriniformes; family Leuciscidae; genus Cyprinella; species Cyprinella venusta. Next base: position 27,427,804 of record CM075864.1, read on the forward strand.
CCCTTCCAGAGCTGAGATATTGAAACTAAAAATTTTGACCAGAAAAAAAAAAATGACAGTGTTACCCCTTATGTTTTTTTTCGGGGGGTGAAAAATTAAGTTTCTCCAATCTTCTCAAAACTCTGGATTCTGATAGAGGGCCACGAGACATGGACCTGGGTGCAACAATTGAGGCTTTAGACCCTTCCAGGGCTGAGATATTGAAACTCAAAATTTTGACCAGAAAAAAAAATGACAGTGTTACCCCTTATGTTTTTTTTCGGGGGGTGAAAAATTAAGTTTCTCCAATCTTTTTAAAACTCTGGCTTTTGATAGAGGGCCACGAGACATGGACCTGGGTGCAAAAATTGAGGCTGTAGACCCTTCCAGAGCTGAGATATTGAAACTCAAAATTTTGACCAGAAAAAAAAAATGACAGTGTTACCCCTTATGTTTTTTTTCGGGGGGTGAAAAATTAAGTTTCTCCAATCTTCTCAAAACTCTGGATTCTGATAGAGGGCCACGAGACATGGACCTGGGTGCAAAAATTGAGGCTGTAGACCCTTCCAGGGCTGAGATATTGAAACTCAAAATTTTGACCAGAAAAAAAAATGACAGTGTTACCCCTTATGTTTTTTTTTTTTTCGGGGGGTGAAAAATTAAGTTTCTCCAATCTTCTCAAAACTCTGGATTCTGATAGAGGGCCACGATACATGGACCTGGGTGCAAAAATTGAGGCTGTAGACCCTTCCAGAGCTGAGATATTGAAACTCAAAATTTCGACCAGAAAAAAAAAATGACAGTGTTACCCCTTATGTTTTTTTTTTTCGGGGGGTGAAAAATTAAGTTTCTCCAATCTTCTCAAAACTCTTGATTCTGATAGAGGGCCACGAGACATGGACCTGGGTGCAAAAATTGAGGCTGTAGACCCTTCCAGAGCTGAGATATTGAAACTCAAAATTTTGACCAGAAAAAAAATGACAGTGTTACCCCTTATGTTTTTTTTCGGGGGGTGAAAAATTAAGTTTCTCCAATCTTCTCAAAACTCTGGATTCTGATAGAGGGCCACGAGACATGGACCTGGGTGCAAAAATTGAGGCTGTAGACCCTTCCAGAGCTGAGATATTGAAACTCAAAATTTTGACCAGAAAAAAAAATGACAGTGTTACCCCTTATGTTTTTTTTTTTCGGGGGGTGAAAAATTAAGTTTCTCCAATCTTCTCAAAACTCTGGATTCTGATAGAGGGCCACGAGACATGGACCTGGGTGCAAAAATTGAGGCTGTAGACCCTTCCAGGGCTGAGATATTGAAACTCAAAATTTTGACCAGAAAATTAAATGACAGTGTTACCCCTTATGTTTTTTTTTCGGGGGGGGGGGGGGTGAAAAATTAAGTTTCTCCAATCTTCTCAAAACTCTGGATTCTGATAGAGGGCCACGATACATGGACCTGGGTGCAAAAATTGAGGCTGTAGACCCTTCCAGAGCTGAGATATTGAAACAAAAAATTTTGACCAGAAAAAAAAATGACAGTGTTACCCCTTATGTTTTTTTTCGGGGGGTGAAAAATTAAGTTTCTCCAATCTTCTCAAAACTCTGGCTTCTGATAGAGGGCCACGAGACATGGACCTGGGTGCAAAAATTGAGGCTGTAGACCCTTCCAGAGCTGAGATATTGAAACTCAAAATTTTGACCAGAAAAAAAAAAATGACAGTGTTACCCCTTATGTTTTTTTTCGGGGGGTGAAAAATTAAGTTTCTCCAATCTTCTCAAAACTCTGGATTCTGATAGAGGGCCACGAGACATGGACCTGGGTGCAAAAATTGAGGCTGTAGACCCTTCCAGGGCTGAGATATTGAAACTCAAAATTTTGACCAGAAAAAAAAATGACAGTGTTAACCCTTATGTTTTTTTTTCGGGGGGTGAAAGATTAAGTTTCTCCAATCTTCTCAAAACTCTGGATTCTGATAGAGGGCCACGAGACATGGACCTGGGTGCAAAAATTGAGGCTGTAGACCCTTCCAGAGCTGAGATATTGAAACTCAAAATTTTGACCAGAAAAAAATGACAGTGTTACCCCTTATGTTTTTTTTCGGGGGGTAAAAAATTAAGTTTCTCCAATCTTCTCAAAACTCTGGATTCTGATAGAGGGCCACGAGACATGGACCTGGGTGCAAAAATTGAGGCTGTAGACCCTTCCAGAGCTGAGATATTGAAACTCAAAATTTTGACCAAAAAAAAAAAAATGACAGTTTTACCCCTTATGTTTTTTTTGGGGGGGTGAAAAATTAAGTTTCTCCAATCTTCTCAAAACTCTGGATTCTGATAGAGGGCCACGAGACATGGACCTGGGTGCAAAAATTGAGGCTGTAGACCCTTCCAGAGCTGAGATATTGAAACTCAAAATTTTGACCAGAAAAAAAAATGACAGTGTTACCCCTTATGTTTTTTTTTGGGGGGTGAAAAATTAAGTTTCTCCAATCTTCTCAAAACTCTGGATTCTGATAGAGGGCTACGAGACATGGACCTGGGTGCAAAAATTGAGGCTGTAGACCCTTCCAGAGCTGAGATATTGAAACTCAAAATTTTGACCAGAAAAAAATGACAGTGTTACCCCTTATGTTTTGTTTCGGGGGGTGAAAAATTAAGTTTCTCTAATCTTCTCAAAATTCTGGATTCTGATAGAGGGCCACGAGACATGGACCTGGGTGCAAAAATTGAGGCTGTAGACCCTTCCAGGGCTGAGATATTGAAACTCAAAATTTTGACCACAAAAAAAAAAAAATGACAGTGTTACCCCTTACGTATTTTTTGGGGGGTGAAAAATTAAGTTTCTCCAGTCTTCTCAAAACTCTGGATTCTGATAGAGGGCCACGAGATATGGACCTGGGTGCAAAAATTGAGGCTGTAGACCCTTCCAGAGCTGAGATATTGAAACTCAAAATTTTGACCAGAAAAAAAAATGACAGTGTTACCCCTTATGTTTTTTTTCGGGGGGTGAAAAATTAAGTTTCTCCAATCTTCTCAAAACTCTGGATTCTGATAGAGGGCCACGAGACATGGACCTGGGTGCAAAAATTGAGGCTGTAGACCCTTCCAGAGCTGAGATATTGAAACTCAAAATTTTGACCAGAAAAAAAAAAATGACAGTGTTACCCCTTATGTTTTTTTTCGGGGGGTGAAAAATTAAGTTTCTCCAATCTTCTCAAAACTCTGGATTCTGATAGAGGGCCACGAGACATTGACCTGGGTGCAAAAATTGAGGCTGTAGACCCTTCCAGAGCTGAGATATTGAAACTCAAAATTTTGACCAGAAAAAAAAAATGACAGTGTTACCCCTTATGTTTTTTTTCGGGGGGTGAAAAATTAAGTTTCTCTAATCTTCTCAAAATTCTGGATTCTGATAGAAGGCCACGAGACATGGACCTGGGTGCAAAAAATTAGGCTGTAGACCCTTCCAGAGCTGAGATATTGAAACTCAAAATTTTGACCAGAAAAAAAAAATGACAGTGTTACCCCTTATGTTTTTTTTCGGGGGGTGAAAAATTAAGTTTCTCCAATCTTCTCAAAACTCTGGATTCTGATAGAGGGCCACGAGACATGGACCTGGGTGCAAAAATTTAGGCTGTAGACCCTTCCAGAGCTGAGATATTGAAACTAAAAATTTTGACCAGAAAAAAAATGACAGTGTTACCCCTTATGTTTTTTTTTCGGGGGGTGAAAAATTAAGTTTCTCCAATCTTCTCAAAACTCTTGATTCTGATAGAGGGCCACGAGACATGGACCTGGGTGCAAAAATTGAGGCTGTAGACCCTTCCAGAGCTGAGATATTGAAACTCAAAATTTTGACCAGAAAAAAAATGACAGTGTTACCCCTTATGTTTTTTTTCGGGGGGTGAAAAATTAAGTTTCTCCAATCTTCTCAAAACTCTGGATTCTGATAGAGGGCCACGAGACATGGACCTGGGTGCAAAAATTGAGGCTGTAGACCCTTCCAGAGCTGAGATATTGAAACTCAAAATTTTGACCAGAAAAAAAAATGACAGTGTTACCCCTTATGTTTTTTTTTTTTCGGGGGGTGAAAAATTAAGTTTCTCCAATCTTCTCAAAACTCTGGATTCTGATAGAGGGCCACGAGACATGGACCTGGGTGCAAAAATTGAGGCTGTAGACCCTTCCAGGGCTGAGATATTGAAACTCAAAATTTTGACCAGAAAATTAAATGACAGTGTTACCCCTTATGTTTTTTTTTCGGGGGGGTGAAAAATTAAGTTTCTCCAATCTTCTCAAAACTCTGGATTCTGATAGAGGGCCACGATACATGGACCTGGGTGCAAAAATTGAGGCTGTAGACCCTTCCAGAGCTGAGATATTGAAACAAAAAATTTTGACCAGAAAAAAAAATGACAGTGTTACCCCTTATGTTTTTTTTCGGGGGGTGAAAAATTAAGTTTCTCCAATCTTCTCAAAACTCTGGCTTCTGATAGAGGGCCACGAGACATGGACCTGGGTGCAAAAATTGAGGCTGTAGACCCTTCCAGAGCTGAGATATTGAAGCTCAAAATTTTGACCAGAAAAAAAAAAATGACAGTGTTACCCCTTATGTTTTTTTTCGGGGGGTGAAAAATTAAGTTTCTCCAATCTTCTCAAAACTCTGGATTCTGATAGAGGGCCACGAGACATGGACCTGGGTGCAAAAATTGAGGCTGTAGACCCTTCCAGGGCTGAGATATTGAAACTCAAAATTTTGACCAGAAAAAAAAATGACAGTGTTAACCCTTATGTTTTTTTTTCAGGGGGTGAAAGATTAAGTTTCTCCAATCTTCTCAAAACTCTGGATTCTGATAGAGGGCCACGAGACATGGACCTGGGTGCAAAAATTGAGGCTGTAGACCCTTCCAGAGCTGAGATATTGAAACTCAAAATTTTGACCAGAAAAAAATGACAGTGTTACCCCTTATGTTTTTTTTCGGGGGGTAAAAAATTAAGTTTCTCCAATCTTCTCAAAACTCTGGATTCTGATAGAGGGCCACGAGACATGGACCTGGGTGCAAAAATTGAGGCTGTAGACCCTTCCAGAGCTGAGATATTGAAACTCAAAATTTTGACCAAAAAAAAAAAAAAAAAAATGACAGTGTTACCCCTTATGTTTTTTTTGGGGGGGTGAAAAATTAAGTTTCTCCAATCTTCTCAAAACTCTGGATTCTGATAGAGGGCCACGAGACATGGACCTGGGTGCAAAAAATGAGGCTGTAGACCCTTCCAGAGCTGAGATATTGAAACTCAAAATTTTGACCAGAAAAAAAAATGACAGTGTTACCCCTTATGTTTTTTTTTGGGGGGTGAAAAATTAAGTTTCTCCAATCTTCTCAAAACTCTGGATTCTGATAGAGGGCTACGAGACATGGACCTGGGTGCAAAAATTGAGGCTGTAGACCCTTCCAGAGCTGAGATATTGAAACTCAAAATTTTGACCAGAAAAAAATGACAGTGTTACCCCTTATGTTTTGTTTCGGGGGGTGAAAAATTAAGTTTCTCTAATCTTCTCAAAATTCTGGATTCTGATAGAGGGCCACGAGACATGGACCTGGGTGCAAAAATTGAGGCTGTAGACCCTTCCAGGGCTGAGATATTGAAACTCAAAATTTTGACCACAAAAAAAAAAAATGACAGTGTTACCCCTTACGTATTTTTTGGGGGGTGAAAAATTAAGTTTCTCCAGTCTTCTCAAAACTCTGGATTCTGATAGAGGGCCACGAGATATGGACCTGGGTGCAAAAATTGAGGCTGTAGACCCTTCCAGAGCTGAGATATTGAAACTCAAAATTTTGACCAGAAAAAAAAATGACAGTGTTACCCCTTATGTTTTTTTTCGGGGGGTGAAAAATTAAGTTTCTCCAATCTTCTCAAAACTCTGGATTCTGATAGAGGGCCACGAGACATGGACCTGGGTGCAAAAATTGAGGCTGTATACCCTTCCAGAGCTGAGATATTGAAACTCAAAATTTTGACCAGAAAAAAAAATGACAGTGTTACCCCTTATGTTTTTTTTCGGGGGGTGAAAAATTAAGTTTCTCCAATCTTCTCAAAACTCTGGATTCTGATAGAGGGCCACGAGACATTGACCTGGGTGCAAAAATTGAGGCTGTAGACCCTTCCAGAGCTGAGATATTGAAACTCAAAATTTTGACCAGAAAAAAAAAAATGACAGTGTTACCCCTTATGTTTTTTTTCGGGGGGTGAAAAATTAAGTTTCTCTAATCTTCTCAAAATTCTGGATTCTGATAGAAGGCCACAAGACATGGACCTGGGTGCAAAAAATTAGGCTGTAGACCCTTCCAGAGCTGAGATATTGAAACTCAAAATTTTGACCAGAAAAAAAAAAAATGACAGTGTTACCCCTTATGTTTTTTTTCGGGGGGTGAAAAATTAAGTTTCTCCAATCTTCTCAAAACTCTGGATTCTGATAGAGGGCCACGAGACATGGACCTGGGTGCAAAAATTTAGGCTGTAGACCCTTCCAGAGCTGAGATATTGAAACTCAAAATTTTGACCAGAAAAAAAAATGACAGTGTTACCCCTTATGTTTTTTTTCGGGGGGTGAAAAATTAAGTTTCTCCAATCTTTTTAAAACTCTGGCTTCTGATAGAGGGCCACGAGACATGGACCTGGGTGCAAAAATTGAGGCTGTAGACCCTTCCAGAGCTGAGATATTGAAACTCAAAATTTTGACCAGAAAAAAAAAATGACAGTGTTACCCCTTATGTTTTTTTTCGGGGGGTGAAAAATTAAGTTTCTCCAATCTTCTCAAAACTCTGGATTCTGATAGAGGGCCACGAGACATGGACCTGGGTGCAACAATTGAGGCTGTAGACCCTTCCAGGGCTGAGATATTGAAACTCAAAATTTTGACCAGAAAAAAAAATGACAGTGTTACCCCTTATGTTTTTTTTCGGGGGGTGAAAAATTAAGTTTCTCCAATCTTTTTAAAACTCTGGCTTCTGATAGAGGGCCACGAGACATGGACCTGGGTGCAAAAATTGAGGCTGTAGACCCTTCCAGGGCTGAGATATTGAAACTCAAAATTTTGACCAGAAAAAAAAATGACAGTGTTACCCCTTATGTTTTTTTTTTTTTCGGGGGGTGAAAAATTAAGTTTCTCCAATCTTCTCAAAACTCTGGATTCTGATAGAGGGCCACGATACATGGACCTGGGTGCAAAAATTGAGGCTGTAGACCCTTCCAGAGCTGAGATATTGAAACTCAAAATTTCGACCAGAAAAAAAAATGACAATTTTTCACCCCCCGAAAAAAAAAACATAAGGGGTAACACTGTCATTTTTTTTTCTGGTCAAAATTTTGAGTTTCAATATCTCAGCTCTGGAAGGGTCTACAGCCTCAATTTTTGCACCCAGGTCCATGTCTCGTGGCCCTCTATCAGAATCAAGAGTTTTGAGAAGATTGGAGAAACTTTTATTTTTCACCCCCCGAAAAAAAACATAAGGGGTAACACTGTCTTTTTTTTTCTGGTCAAAATTTTGAGTGTCAATATCTCAGCCCTGGAAGGGTCTACAGCCTCAATTTTTGCACCCAGGTCCATGTCTCGTGGCCCTCTATCAGAATCCAGAGTTTTGAGAAGATTGGAGAAACTTAATTTTTCACCCCCCGAAAAAAAACATAAGGGGTAACACTGTCATTTTTTTTTTCTGGTCAAAATTTTGAGTTTCAATATCTCAGCTCTGGAAGGGTCTACAGCCTCAATTTTTGCACCCAGGTCCATGTCTCGTGGCCCTCTATCAGAATCCAGAGTTTTGAGAAGATTGGAGAAACTTAATTTTTCACCCCCCGAAAAAAAAACATAAGGGGTAACACTGTCATTTTTTTTTCTGGTCAAAATTTTGAGTTTCAATATCTCAGCCCTGGAAGGGTCTACAGCCTCAATTTTTGCAAACAGGTCCATGTCTCGTGGCCCTCTATCAGAATCCAGAGTTTTGAGAAGATTGGAGAAACTTAATTTTTCACCCCCCGAAAAAAAAACATAAGGGGTAACAATGTCATTTTTTTTTTCTCATCTAAATTTTGAGTTTCAATATCTCAGCTCTGGAAGGGTCTACAGCCTCAATTTTTGCACCCAGGTCCATGTCTCGTGGCCCTCTATCATAATCCAGAGTTTTGAGAAGATTGGAGAAACTTAATTTTTTACCCCCCGAAAAAAAAACATAAGGGGTAACACTGTCATTTTTTTTCTGGTCAAAATTTTGAGTTTCAATATCTCAGCTCTGGAAGGGTCTACAGCCTCAATTTTTGCACCCAGGTCCATGTCTCGTGGCCCTCTATCAGAATCAAGAGTTTTGAGAAGATTGGAGAAACTTAATTTTTCACCCCCCTAAAAAAAACATAAGGGGTAATACTGTCATTTTTTTTTTCTGGTCAAAATTTTGAGTTTCAATATCTCAGCTCTGGAAGGGTCTACAGCCTCATTTTTTGCACCCAGATCCATGTCTTGTGGCCCTCTATCAGAATCCAGAGTTTTGAGAAGATTGGAGAAACTTAATTTTTCACCCCCCGAAAAAAAACATAAGGGGTAACACTGTCATTTTTTTTCTGGTCAAAATTTTGAGTTTCAATATCTCAGCTCTGGAAGGGTCTACAGCCTCAATTTTTGCACCCAGGTCCATGTGTCGTGGCCCTCTATCAGAATCCAGAGTTTTGAGAAGTTTGGAGAAACTTAATTTTTCACCCCCCGAAAAAAAACATAAGGGGTAACACTGTCATTTTTTTTTTCTAGTCAAAATTTTGAATTTCAATATCTCAGCTCTGGAAGAGTCTAGAGCCTCAATTTTTGCACCCAGGTCCATGTCTCGTGGCCCTCTATCAGAATCCAGAGTTTTGAGAAGATTGGAGAAACTTAATTTTTCACCCCCCGAAAAAAAAACATAAGGGGTAACACTGTCATTTTTTTTTTCTGGTCAAAACTTTAAGTTTCAATATCTCAGCTCTGGAAGGGTCTAGAGCCTCAATTTTTGCACCCAGGTCCATGTCTCGTGGCCCTCTATCAGAATCCAGAGTTTTGAGAAGATTGGAGAAACTTAATTTTTCACCCCCCGAAAAAAAACATAAGGGGTAACACTGTCATTTTTTTTTCTGGTCAAAACTTTAAGTTTCAATATCTCAGCTCTGGAAGGGTGTAGAGCCTCAATTTTTGCACCCAGGTCCATGTCTCGTGGCCCTCTATCAGAATCCAGAGTTTTGAGAAGATTGGAGAAACTTAATTTTTTACCCCCCGAAAAAAAACATAAGGGGTAACACTGTCATTTTTTTTTCTGGTCAAAACTTTAAGTTTCAATATCTCAGATCTGGAAGGGTGTAGAGCCTCAATTTTTGCACCCAGGTCCATGTCTCGTGGCCCTCTATCAGAATCCAGAGTTTTGAGAAGATTGGAGAAACTTAATTTTTCACCCCCCGAAAAAAAAACATAAGGGGTAACACTGTCATTTTTTTTTCTGGTCAAAACTTTAAGTTTCAATATATCAGCTCTGGAAGGGTCTAGAGCCTCAATTTTTGCACCCAGGTCCATGTCTCGTGGCCCTCTATCAGAATCCAGAGTTTTGAGAAGATCGGAGAAACTTAATTTTTCACCCCCCGAAAAAAAAACATAAGGGGTAACACTGTCATTTTTTTTTTCTAGTCAAAATTTTGAATTTCAATATCTCAGCTCTGGAAGAGTCTAGAGCCTCAATTTCTGCACCCAGGTCCATGTCTCGTGGCCCTCTATCAGAATCCAGAGTTTTGAGAAGATTGGAGAAACTTAATTTTTCACCCCCCGAAAAAAAACATAAGGGGTAACACTGTCATTTTTTTTTTTCTGGTCAAAACTTTAAGTTTCAATATATCAGCTCTGGAAGGGTCTAGAGCCTCAATTTTTGCACCCAGGTCCATGTCTCGTGGCCCTCTATCAGAATCCAGAGTTTTGAGAAGATTGGAGAAACTTAATTTTTCACCCCCCGAAAAAAAACGTAAGGGGTAACACTGTCATTTTTTTTTTCTGGTCAAAACTTTAAGTTTCAATATCTCAGCTCTGGAAGGGTGTAGAGCCTCAATTTTTGCACCCAGGTCCATGTCTCGTGGCCCTCTATCAGAATCCAGAGTTTTGAGAAGATTGGAGAAACTTAATTTTTCACCCCCCGAAAAAAAACATAAGGGGTAACACTGTCATTTTTTTTTTTCTGGTCAAAACTTTAAGTTTCAATATCTCAGCTCTGGAAGGGTGTAGAGCCTCAATTTTTGCACCCAGGTCCATGTCTCGTGGCCCTCTATCAGAATCCAGAGTTTTGAGAAGATTGGAGAAACTTAATTTTTCACCCCCCGAAAAAAAAAAAACATAAGGGGTAACACTGTCATTTTTTTTTCTGGTCAAAACTTTAAGTTTCAATATCTCAGCTCTGGAAGGGTGTAGAGCCTCAATTTTTGCACCCAGGTCCATGTCTCGTGGCCCTCTTTCAGAATCCAGAGTTTTGAGAAGATTGGAGAAACTTAATTTTTTACCCCCCGAAAAAAAACATAAGGGGTAACACTGTCATTTTTTTTTTCTGGTCAAAACTTTAAGTTTCAATATCTCAGCTCTGGAAGGGTGTAGAGCCTCCATTTTTGCACCCAGGTCCATGTCTCGTGGCCCTCTATCAGAATCCAGAGTTTTGAGAAGATTGGAGAAACTTAATTTTTCACCCCCCGAAAAAAAACATAAGGGGTAACACTGTCATTTTTTTTTCTGGTCAAAACTTTAAGTTTCAATATCTCAGCTCTGGAAGGGTCTAGAGCCTCAATTTTTGCACCCAGGTCCATGTCTCGTGGCCCTCTATCAGAATCCAGAGTTTTGAGAAGATTGGAGAAACTTAATTTTTCACCCCCCGAAAAAAAACATAAGGGGTAACACTGTCATTTTTTTTTTCTGGTCAAAACTTTAAGTTTCAATATCTCAGCTCTGGAAGGGTGTAGAGCCTCAATTTTTGCACCCAGGTCCATGTCTCGCGGCCCTCTATCAGAATCCAGAGTTTTGAGAAGATTGGAGAAACTTAATTTTTCACCCCCCGAAAAAAAACATAAGGGGTAACACTGTCATTTTTTTTTCTGGTCAAAACTTTAAGTTTCAATATCTCAGCTCTGGAAGGGTGTAGAGCCTCAATTTTTGCACCCAGGTCCATGTCTCGTGGCCCTCTATCAGAATCCAGAGTTTTGAGAAGTTTGGAGAAACTTAATTTTTCACCCCCCGAAAAAAAACATAAGGGGTAACACTGTCATTTTTTTCTAGTCAAAATTTTGAATTTCAATATCTCAGCTCTGGAAGAGTCTAGAGCCTCAATTTTTGCACCCAGGTCCATGTCTCGTGGCCCTCTATCAGAATCCAGAGTTTTGAGAAGATTGGAGAAACTTAATTTTTCACCCCCCGAAAAAAAACATAAGGGGTAACACTGTCATTTTTTTTTCTTGTCAAAACTTTAAGTTTCAATATCTCAGCTCTGGAAGGGTGTAGAGCCTCAATTTTTGCACCCAGGTCCATGTCTCGTGGCCCTCTATCAGAATCCAGAGTTTTGAGAAGTTTGGAGAAACTTAATTTTTCACCCCCCGAAAAAAAAACATAAGGGGTAACACTGTCATTTTTTTTTTCTAGTCAAAATTTTGAATTTCAATATCTCAGCTCTGGAAGAGTCTAGAGCCTCAATTTTTGCACCCAGGTCCATGTCTCGTGGCCCTCTATCAGAATCCAGAGTTTTGAGAAGATTGGAGAAACTTAATTTTTCACCCCCCGAAAAAAACATAAGGGGTAACACTGTCATTTTTTTTTCTGGTCAAAACTTTAAGTTTCAATATCTCAGCTCTGGAAGGGTCTAGAGCCTCAATTTTTGCACCCAGGTCCATGTCTCGTGGCCCTCTATCAGAATCCAGAGTTTTGAGAAGATTGGAGAAACTTAATTTTTCACCCCCCGAAAAAAAACATAAGGGGTAACACTGTCATTTTTTTTTCTGGTCAAAACTTTAAGTTTCAATATCTCAGCTCTGGAAGGGTGTAGAGCCTCAATTTTTGCACCCAGGTCCATGTCTCGTGGCCCTCTATCAGAATCCAGAGTTTTGAGAAGATCGGAGAAACTTAATTTTTCACCCCCCGAAAAAAAACATAAGGGGTAACACTGTCATTTTTTTTTCTGGTCAAAACTTTAAGTTTCAATATCTCAGCTCTGGAAGGGTGTAGAGCCTCAATTTTTGCACCCAGGTCCATGTCTCGTGGCCCTCTATCAGAATCCAGAGTTTTGAGAAGATTGGAGAAACTTAATTTTTCACCCCCCGAAAAAAAACATAAGGGGTAACACTGTCATTTTTTTTCTGGTCAAAACTTTAAGTTTCAATATCTCAGCTCTGGAAGGGTGTAGAGCCTCAATTTTTGCACCCAGGTCCATGTCTCGTGGCCCTCTATCAGAATCCAGAGTTTTGAGAAGATTGGAGAATCTTAATTTTTCACCCCCCGAAAAAAAACATAAGGGGTAACACTGTCATTTTTTTTTCTGGTCAAAACTTTAAGTTTCAATATCTCAGCTCTGGAAGGGTGTAGAGCCTCAATTTTTGCACCCAGGTCCATGTCTCGTGGCCCTCTATCAGAATCCAGAGTTTTGAGAAGTTTGGAGAAACTTAATTTTTCACCCCCCGAAAAAAAACATAAGGGGTAACACTGTCATTTTTTTTTCTAGTCAAAATTTTGAATTTCAATATCTCAGCTCTGGAAGAGTCTAGAGCCTCAATTTCTGCACCCAGGTCCATGTCTCGTGGCCCTCTATCAGAATCCAGAGTTTTGAGAAGATTGGAGAAACTTAATTTTTCACCCCCCGAAAAAAAACATAAGGGGTAACACTGTCATTTTTTTTTTCTGGTCAAAACTTTAAGTTTCAATATATCAGCTCTGGAAGGGTCTAGAGCCTCAATTTTTGCACCCAGGTCCATGTCTCGTGGCCCTCTATCAGAATCCAGAGTTTTGAGAAGATTGGAGAAACTTAATTTTTCACCCCCCGAAAAAAAACGTAAGGGGTAACACTGTCATTTTTTTTTTCTGGTCAAAACTTTAAGTTTCAATATCTCAGCTCTGGAAGGGTGTAGAGCCTCAATTTTTGCACCCAGGTCCATGTCTCGTGGCCCTCTATCAGAATCCAGAGTTTTGAGAAGATTGGAGAAACTTAATTTTTCACCCCCCGAAAAAAAACATAAGGGGTAACACTGTCATTTTTTTTTTCTGGTCAAAACTTTAAGTTTCAATATATCAGCTCTGGAAGGGTCTAGAGCCTCAATTTTTGCACCCAGGTCCATGTCTCGTGGCCCTCTATCAGAATCCAGAGTTTTGAGAAGATTGGAGAAACTTAATTTTTCACCCCCCCCCCCAAAAAAAAACATAAGGGGTAACACTGTCATTTTTTTTTTTCTGGTCAAAACTTTAAGTTTCAATATCTCAGCTCTGGAAGGGTGTAGAGCCTCAATTTTTGCACCCAGGTCCATGTCTCGTGGCCCTCTATCAGAATCCAGAGTTTTGAGAAGATTGGAGAAACTTAATTTTTCACCCCCCGAAAAAAAACATAAGGGGTAACACTGTCATTTTTTTTTTCTGGTCAAAACTTTAAGTTTCAATATCTCAGCTCTGGAAGGGTGTAGAGCCTCAATTTTTGCACCCAGGTCCATGTCTCGTGGCCCTCTATCAGAATCCAGAGTTTTGAGAAGTTTGGAGAAACTTAATTTTTCACCCCCCGAAAAAAAAACATAAGGGGTAACACTGTCATTTTTTTTTTTCTAGTCAAAATTTTGAATTTCAATATCTCAGCTCTGGAAGAGTCTAGAGCCTCAATTTTTGCACCCAGGTCCATGTCTCGTGGCCCTCTATCAGAATCTAGAGCTTTGAGAAGATTGGAGAAACTTAATTTTTCACCCCCCGAAAAAAAACATAAGGGGTAACACTGTCATTTTTTTTTTCTGGTCAAAACTTTAAGTTTCAATATCTCAGCTCTGGAAGGGTGTAGAGCCTCAATTTTTGCACCCAGGTCCATGTCTCGTGGCCCTCTATCAGAATCCAGAGTTTTGAGAAGATTGGAGAAACTTAATTTTTCACCCCCCGAAAAAAAACATAAGGGGTAACACTGTCATTTTTTTTTTTCTGGTCAAAACTTTAAGTTTCAATATATCAGCTCTGGAAGGGTCTAGAGCCTCAATTTTTGCACCCAGGCCCATGTCTCGTGGCCCTCTATCAGAATCCAGAGTTTTGAGAAGATTGGAGAAACTTAATTTTTCACCCCCCGAAAAAAAACATAAGGGGTAACACTGTCATATTTTTTTTCTAGTCAAAACTTTAAGTTTCAATATCTCAGCTCTGGAAGGGTGTAGAGCCTCAATTTTTGCACCCAGGTCCATGTCTCGTGGCCCTCTATCAGAATCCAGAGTTTTGAGAAGATTGGAGAAACTTAATTTTTCACCCCCCGAAAAAAAACATAAGGGGTAACACTGTCATTTTTTTTTCTGGTCAAAACTTTAAGTTTCAATATCTCAGCTCTGGAAGGGTCTAGAGCCTCAATTTTTGCACCCAGGTCCATGTCTCGTGGCCCTCTATCAGAATCCAGAGTTTTGAGAAGATTGGAGAAACTTAATTTTTCACCCCCCGAAAAAAAACATAAGGGGTAACACTGTCATTTTTTTTTTCTGGTCAAAACTTTAAGTTTCAATATCTCAGCTCTGGAAGAGTCTAGAGCCTCAATTTCTGCACCCAGGTCCATGTCTCGTGGCCCTCTATCAGAATCCAGAGTTTTGAGAAGATTGGAGAAACTTAATTTTTCACCCCCCGAAAAAAAACATAAGGGGTAACACTGTCATTTTTTTTTTTCTGGTCAAAACTTTAAGTTTCAATATCTCAGCTCTGGAAGGGTGTAGAGCCTCAATTTTTGCACCCAGGTCCATGTCTCGTGGCCCTCTATCAGAATCCAGAGTTTTGAGAAGATTGGAGAAACTTAATTTTTCACCCCCCGAAAAAAAAAAAACATAAGGGGTAACACTGTCATTTTTTTTTCTGGTCAAAACTTTAAGTTTCAATATCTCAGCTCTGGAAGGGTGTAGAGCCTCAATTTTTGCACCCAGGTCCATGTCTCGTGGCCCTCTTTCAGAATCCAGAGTTTTGAGAAGATTGGAGAAACTTAATTTTTTACCCCCCGAAAAAAAACATAAGGGGTAACACTGTCATTTTTTTTTTCTGGTCAAAACTTTAAGTTTCAATATCTCAGCTCTGGAAGGGTGTAGAGCCTCCATTTTTGCACCCAGGTCCATGTCTCGTGGCCCTCTATCAGAATCCAGAGTTTTGAGAAGATTGGAGAAACTTAATTTTTCACCCCCCGAAAAAAAACATAAGGGGTAACACTGTCATTTTTTTTTCTGGTCAAAACTTTAAGTTTCAATATCTCAGCTCTGGAAGGGTCTAGAGCCTCAATTTTTGCACCCAGGTCCATGTCTCGTGGCCCTCTATCAGAATCCAGAGTTTTGAGAAGATTGGAGAAACTTAATTTTTCACCCCCCGAAAAAAAACATAAGGGGTAACACTGTCATTTTTTTTTTCTGGTCAAAACTTTAAGTTTCAATATCTCAGCTCTGGAAGGGTGTAGAGCCTCAATTTTTGCACCCAGGTCCATGTCTCGCGGCCCTCTATCAGAATCCAGAGTTTTGAGAAGATTGGAGAAACTTAATTTTTCACCCCCCGAAAAAAAACATAAGGGGTAACACTGTCATTTTTTTTTCTGGTCAAAACTTTAAGTTTCAATATCTCAGCTCTGGAAGGGTGTAGAGCCTCAATTTTTGCACCCAGGTCCATGTCTCGTGGCCCTCTATCAGAATCCAGAGTTTTGAGAAGTTTGGAGAAACTTAATTTTTCACCCCCCGAAAAAAAACATAAGGGGTAACACTGTCATTTTTTTCTAGTCAAAATTTTGAATTTCAATATCTCAGCTCTGGAAGAGTCTAGAGCCTCAATTTTTGCACCCAGGTCCATGTCTCGTGGCCCTCTATCAGAATCCAGAGTTTTGAGAAGATTGGAGAAACTTAATTTTTCACCCCCCGAAAAAAAACATAAGGGGTAACACTGTCATTTTTTTTTCTTGTCAAAACTTTAAGTTTCAATATCTCAGCTCTGGAAGGGTGTAGAGCCTCAATTTTTGCACCCAGGTCCATGTCTCGTGGCCCTCTATCAGAATCCAGAGTTTTGAGAAGTTTGGAGAAACTTAATTTTTCACCCCCCGAAAAAAAAACATAAGGGGTAACACTGTCATTTTTTTTTTCTAGTCAAAATTTTGAATTTCAATATCTCAGCTCTGGAAGAGTCTAGAGCCTCAATTTTTGCACCCAGGTCCATGTCTCGTGGCCCTCTATCAGAATCCAGAGTTTTGAGAAGATTGGAGAAACTTAATTTTTCACCCCCCGAAAAAAACATAAGGGGTAACACTGTCATTTTTTTTTCTGGTCAAAACTTTAAGTTTCAATATCTCAGCTCTGGAAGGGTCTAGAGCCTCAATTTTTGCACCCAGGTCCATGTCTCGTGGCCCTCTATCAGAATCCAGAGTTTTGAGAAGATTGGAGAAACTTAATTTTTCACCCCCCGAAAAAAAACATAAGGGGTAACACTGTCATTTTTTTTTCTGGTCAAAACTTTAAGTTTCAATATCTCAGCTCTGGAAGGGTGTAGAGCCTCAATTTTTGCACCCAGGTCCATGTCTCGTGGCCCTCTATCAGAATCCAGAGTTTTGAGAAGATCGGAGAAACTTAATTTTTCACCCCCCGAAAAAAAACATAAGGGGTAACACTGTCATTTTTTTTTCTGGTCAAAACTTTAAGTTTCAATATCTCAGCTCTGGAAGGGTGTAGAGCCTCAATTTTTGCACCCAGGTCCATGTCTCGTGGCCCTCTATCAGAATCCAGAGTTTTGAGAAGATTGGAGAAACTTAATTTTTCACCCCCCGAAAAAAAACATAAGGGGTAACACTGTCATTTTTTTTTCTGGTCAAAACTTTAAGTTTCAATATCTCAGCTCTGGAAGGGTGTAGAGCCTCAATTTTTGCACCCAGGTCCATGTCTCGTGGCCCTCTATCAGAATCCAGAGTTTTGAGAAGATTGGAGAATCTTAATTTTTCACCCCCCGAAAAAAAACATAAGGGGTAACACTGTCATTTTTTTTTCTGGTCAAAACTTTAAGTTTCAATATCTCAGCTCTGGAAGGGTGTAGAGCCTCAATTTTTGCACCCAGGTCCATGTCTCGTGGCCCTCTATCAGAATCCAGAGTTTTGAGAAGTTTGGAGAAACTTAATTTTTCACCCCCCGAAAAAAAACATAAGGGGTAACACTGTCATTTTTTTTTCTAGTCAAAATTTTGAATTTCAATATCTCAGCTCTGGAAGAGTCTAGAGCCTCAATTTCTGCACCCAGGTCCATGTCTCGTGGCCCTCTATCAGAATCCAGAGTTTTGAGAAGATTGGAGAAACTTAATTTTTCACCCCCCGAAAAAAAACATAAGGGGTAACACTGTCATTTTTTTTTTCTGGTCAAAACTTTAAGTTTCAATATATCAGCTCTGGAAGGGTCTAGAGCCTCAATTTTTGCACCCAGGTCCATGTCTCGTGGCCCTCTATCAGAATCCAGAGTTTTGAGAAGATTGGAGAAACTTAATTTTTCACCCCCCGAAAAAAAACGTAAGGGGTAACACTGTCATTTTTTTTTTCTGGTCAAAACTTTAAGTTTCAATATCTCAGCTCTGGAAGGGTGTAGAGCCTCAATTTTTGCACCCAGGTCCATGTCTCGTGGCCCTCTATCAGAATCCAGAGTTTTGAGAAGATTGGAGAAACTTAATTTTTCACCCCCCGAAAAAAAACATAAGGGGTAACACTGTCATTTTTTTTTTCTGGTCAAAACTTTAAGTTTCAATATATCAGCTCTGGAAGGGTCTAGAGCCTCAATTTTTGCACCCAGGTCCATGTCTCGTGGCCCTCTATCAGAATCCAGAGTTTTGAGAAGATTGGAGAAACTTAATTTTTCACCCCCCCCCCCAAAAAAAAACATAAGGGGTAACACTGTCATTTTTTTTTTTCTGGTCAAAACTTTAAGTTTCAATATCTCAGCTCTGGAAGGGTGTAGAGCCTCAATTTTTGCACCCAGGTCCATGTCTCGTGGCCCTCTATCAGAATCCAGAGTTTTGAGAAGATTGGAGAAACTTAATTTTTCACCCCCCGAAAAAAAACATAAGGGGTAACACTGTCATTTTTTTTTTCTGGTCAAAACTTTAAGTTTCAATATCTCAGCTCTGGAAGGGTGTAGAGCCTCAATTTTTGCACCCAGGTCCATGTCTCGTGGCCCTCTATCAGAATCCAGAGTTTTGAGAAGTTTGGAGAAACTTAATTTTTCACCCCCCGAAAAAAAAACATAAGGGGTAACACTGTCATTTTTTTTTTTCTAGTCAAAATTTTGAATTTCAATATCTCAGCTCTGGAAGAGTCTAGAGCCTCAATTTTTGCACCCAGGTCCATGTCTCGTGGCCCTCTATCAGAATCTAGAGCTTTGAGAAGATTGGAGAAACTTAATTTTTCACCCCCCGAAAAAAAACATAAGGGGTAACACTGTCATTTTTTTTTTCTGGTCAAAACTTTAAGTTTCAATATCTCAGCTCTGGAAGGGTGTAGAGCCTCAATTTTTGCACCCAGGTCCATGTCTCGTGGCCCTCTATCAGAATCCAGAGTTTTGAGAAGATTGGAGAAACTTAATTTTTCACCCCCCGAAAAAAAACATAAGGGGTAACACTGTCATTTTTTTTTTTCTGGTCAAAACTTTAAGTTTCAATATATCAGCTCTGGAAGGGTCTAGAGCCTCAATTTTTGCACCCAGGCCCATGTCTCGTGGCCCTCTATCAGAATCCAGAGTTTTGAGAAGATTGGAGAAACTTAATTTTTCACCCCCCGAAAAAAAACATAAGGGGTAACACTGTCATATTTTTTTTCTAGTCAAAACTTTAAGTTTCAATATCTCAGCTCTGGAAGGGTGTAGAGCCTCAATTTTTGCACCCAGGTCCATGTCTCGTGGCCCTCTATCAGAATCCAGAGTTTTGAGAAGATTGGAGAAACTTAATTTTTCACCCCCCGAAAAAAAACATAAGGGGTAACACTGTCATTTTTTTTTCTGGTCAAAACTTTAAGTTTCAATATCTCAGCTCTGGAAGGGTCTAGAGCCTCAATTTTTGCACCCAGGTCCATGTCTCGTGGCCCTCTATCAGAATCCAGAGTTTTGAGAAGATTGGAGAAACTTAATTTTTCACCCCCCGAAAAAAAACATAAGGGGTAACACTGTCATTTTTTTTTTCTGGTCAAAACTTTAAGTTTCAATATCTCAGCTCTGGAAGAGTCTAGAGCCTCAATTTCTGCACCCAGGTCCATGTCTCGTGGCCCTCTATCAGAATCCAGAGTTTTGAGAAGATTGGAGAAACTTAATTTTTCACCCCCCGAAAAAAAACATAAGGGGTAACACTGTCATTTTTTTTTTCTGGTCAAAACTTTAAGTTTCAATATCTCAGCTCTGGAAGGGTGTAGAGCCTCAATTTTTGCACCCAGGTCCATGTCTCGTGGCCCTCTATCAGAATCCAGAGTTTTGAGAAGATTGGAGAAACTTAATTTTTCACCCCACGAAAAAAAAACATAAGGGGTAACACTGTCATTTTTTTTTCTGGTCAAAACTTTAAGTTTCAATATCTCAGCTCTGGAAGGGTGTAGAGCCTCAATTTTTGCACCCAGGTCCATGTCTCGTGGCCCTCTATCAGAATCCAGAGTTTTGAGAAGTTTGGAGAAACTTAATTTTTCACCCCCCGAAAAAAAAACATAAGGGGTAACACTGTCATTTTTTTTTTCTAGTCAAAATTTTGAATTTCAATATCTCAGCTCTGGAAGAGTCTAGAGCCTCAATTTTTGCACCCAGGTCCATGTCTCGTGGCCCTCTATCAGAATCCAGAGTTTTGAGAAGATTGGAGAAACTTAATTTTTCACCCCCCGAAAAAAAACATAAGGGGTAACACTGTCATTTTTTTTTTCTGGTCAAAACTTTAAGTTTCAATATCTCAGCTCTGGAAGAGTCTAGAGCCTCAATTTTTGCACCCAGGTCCATGTCTCGTGGCCCTCTATCAGAATCCAGAGTTTTGAGAAGATTGGAGAAACTTAATTTTTCACCCCCCGAAAAAAAACATAAGGGGTAACACTGTCATTTTTTTTTCTGGTCAAAACTTTAAGTTTCAATATCTCAGCTCTGGAAGGGTGTAGAGCCTCAATTTTTGCACCCAGGTCCATGTCTCGTGGCCCTCTATCAGAATCCAGAGTTTTGAGAAGATTGGAGAAACTTAATTTTTCACCCCCCGAAAAAAAAACATAAGGGGTAACACTGTCATTTTTTTTTCTGGTCAAAACTTTAAGTTTCAATATCTCAGCTCTGGAAGGGTGTAGAGCCTCAATTTTTGCACCCAGGTCCATGTCTCGTGGCCCTCTATCAGAATCCAGAGTTTTGAGAAGTTTGGAGAAACTTAATTTTTCACCCCCCGAAAAAAAAACATAAGGGGTAACACTGTCATTTTTTTTTTCTAGTCAAAATTTTGAATTTCAATATCTCAGCTCTGGAAGAGTCTAGAGCCTCAATTTTTGCACCCAGGTCCATGTCTCGTGGCCCTCTATCAGAATCCAGAGTTTTGAGAAGATTGGAGAAACTTAATTTTTCACCCCCCGAAAAAAAACATAAGGGGTAACACTGTCATTTTTTTTTCTGGTCAAAACTTTAAGTTTCAATATCTCAGCTCTGGAAGGGTCTAGAGCCTCAATTTTTGCACCCAGGTCCATGTCTCGTGGCCCTCTATCAGAATCCAGAGTTTTGAGAAGATTGGAGAAACTTAATTTTTCACCCCCCGAAAAAAAACATAAGGGGTAACACTGTCATTTTTTTTCTGGTCAAAACTTTAAGTTTCAATATCTCAGCTCTGGAAGGGTGTAGAGCCTCAATTTTTGCACCCAGGTCCATGTCTCGTGGCCCTCTATCAGAATCCAGAGATTTGAGAAGATTGGAGAAACTTAATTTTTTACCCCCCGAAAAAAAACATAAGGGGTAACACTGTCATTTTTTTTTTCTGGTCAAAACTTTAAGTTTCAATATCTCAGATCTGGAAGGGTGTAGAGCCTCAATTTTTGCACCCAGGTCCATGTCTCGTGGCCCTCTATCAGAATCCAGAGTTTTGAGAAGATTGGAGAAACTTAATTTTTCACCCCCCGAAAAAAAAACATAAGGGGTAACACTGTCATTTTTTTTTTCTGGTCAAAACTTTAAGTTTCAATATATCAGCTCTGGAAGGGTCTAGAGCCTCAATTTTTGCACCCAGGTCCATGTCTCGTGGCCCTCTATCAGAATCCAGAGTTTTGAGAAGATCGGAGAAACTTAATTTTTCAGCCCCCGAAAAAAAAAACATAAGGGGTAACACTGTCATTTTTTTTTTCTAGTCAAAATTTTGAATTTCAATATCTCAGCTCTGGAAGAGTCTAGAGCCTCAATTTCTGCACCCAGGTCCATGTCTCGTGGCCCTCTATCAGAATCCAGAGTTTTGAGAAGATTGGAGAAACTTAATTTTTCACCCCCCGAAAAAAAACATAAGGGGTAACACTGTCATTTTTTTTTTTCTGGTCAAAACTTTAAGTTTCAATATATCAGCTCTGGAAGGGTCTAGAGCCTCAATTTTTGCACCCAGGTCCATGTCTCGTGGCCCTCTATCAGAATCCAGAGTTTTGAGAAGATTGGAGAAACTTAATTTTTCACCCCCCGAAAAAAAACGTAAGGGGTAACACTGTCATTTTTTTTTCTGGTCAAAACTTTAAGTTTCAATATCTCAGCTCTGGAAGGGTGTAGAGCCTCAATTTTTGCACCCAGGTCCATGTCTCGTGGCCCTCTATCAGAATCCAGAGTTTTGAGAAGATTGGAGAAACTTAATTTTTCACCCCCCGAAAAAAAACATAAGGGGTAACACTGTCATTTTTTTTTTCTGGTCAAAACTTTAAGTTTCAAAATCTCAGCTCTGGAAGGGTGTAGAGCCTCAATTTTTGCACCCAGGTCCATGTCTCGTGGCCCTCTATCAGAATCCAGAGTTTTGAGAAGATTGGAGAAACTTAATTTTTCACCCCCCGAAAAAAAAAAAAAACATAAGGGGTAACACTGTCATTTTTTTTTCTGGTCAAAACTTTAGGTTTCAATATCTCAGCTCTGGAAGGGTGTAGAGCCTCAATTTTTGCACCCAGGTCCATGTCTCGCGGCCCTCTATCAGAATCCAGAGTTTTGAGAAGATTGGAGAAAATTAATTTTTCACCCCCCGAAAAAAAAACATAAGGGGTAACACTGTCATTTTTTTTTTTCTGGTCAAAACTTTAAGTTTCAATATCTCAGCTCTGGAAGGGTGTAGAGCCTCAATTTTTGCACCCAGGTCCATGTCTCGTGGCCCTCTATCAGAATCCAGAGTTTTGAGAAGTTTGGAGAAACTTAATTTTTCACCCCCCGAAAAAAAAACATAAGGGGTAACACTGTCATTTTTTTTTTCTAGTCAAAATTTTGAATTTCAATATCTCAGCTCTGGAAGAGTCTAGAGCCTCAATTTTTGCACCCAGGTCCATGTCTCGTGGCCCTCTATCAGAATCCAGAGTTTTGAGAAGATTGGAGAAACTTAATTTTTCACCCCCCGAAAAAAAAACATAAGGGGTAACACTCATTTTTTTTTTTCTGGTCAAAACTTTAAGTTTCAATATATCAGCTCTGGAAGGGTCTAGAGCCTCAATTTTTGGACCCAGGTCCATGTCTTGTGCCCCTCTATCAGAATCCAGAGTTTTGAGAAGATTGGAGAAACTTAATTTTTCACCCCCCGAAAAAAAACATAAGGGGTAACACTGTCATTTTTTTTTTCTGGTCAAAACTTTAAGTTTCAATATCTCAGCTCTGGAAGGGTGTAGAGCCTCAATTTTTGCACCCAGGTCCATGTCTCGTGGCCCTCTATCAGAATCCAGAGTTTTGAGAAGATTGGAGAAACTTAATTTTTCACCCCCCGAAAAAAAACATAAGGGGTAACACTGTCATTTTTTTTCTAGTCAAAATTTTGAATTTCAATATCTCAGCTCTGGAAGAGTCTAGAGCCTCAATTTTTGCACCCAGGTCCATGTCTCGTGGCCCTCTATCAGAATCCAGAGTTTTGAGAAGATTGGAGAAACTTAATTTTTCACCCCCCGAAAAAAAACATAAGGGGTAACACTGTCATTTTTTTTTTTCTGGTCAAAACTTTAAGTTTCAATATCTCAGCTCTGGAAGGGTGTAGAGCCTCAATTTTTGCACCCAGGTCCATGTCTCGTGGCCCTCTATCAGAATCCAGAGTTTTGAGAAGATTGGAGAAACTTAATTTTTCACCCCCCGAAAAAAAAACATAAGGGGTAACACTGTCATTTTTTTTTCTGGTCAAAACTTTAAGTTTCAATATCTCAGCTCTGGAAGGGTGTAGAGCCTCAATTTTTGCACCCAGGTCCATGTCTCGTGGCCCTCTTTCAGAATCCAGAGTTTTGAGAAGATTGGAGAAACTTAATTTTTTACCCCCCGAAAAAAAACATAAGGGGTAACACTGTCATTTTTTTTTTCTGGTCAAAACTTTAAGTTTCAATATCTCAGCTCTGGAAGGGTGTAGAGCCTCCATTTTTGCACCCAGGTCCATGTCTCGTGGCCCTCTATCAGAATCCAGAGTTTTGAGAAGATTGGAGAAACTTAATTTTTCACCCCCCGAAAAAAAACATAAGGGGTAACACTGTCATTTTTTTTTCTGGTCAAAACTTTAAGTTTCAATATATCAGCTCTGGAAGGGTCTAGAGCCTCAATTTTTGCACCCAGGTCCATGTCTTGTGGCCCTCTATCAGAATCCAGAGTTTTGAGAAGATTGGAGAAACTTAATTTTTCACCCCCCGAAAAAAAACATAAGGGGTAACACTGTCATTTTTTTTTTCTGGTCAAAACTTTAAGTTTCAATATCTCAGCTCTGGAAGGGTGTAGAGCCTCAATTTTTGCACCCAGGTCCATGTCTCGTGGCCCTCTATCAGAATCCAGAGTTTTGAGAAGATTGGAGAAACTTAATTTTTCACCCCCCGAAAAAAAACATAAGGGGTAACACTGTCATTTTTTTTTCTAGTCAAAATTTTGAATTTCAATATCTCAGCTCTGGAAGAGTCTAGAGCCTCAATTTTTGCACCCAGGTCCATGTCTCGTGGCCCTCTATCAGAATCCAGAGTTTTGAGAAGATTGGAGAAACTTAATTTTTCACCCCCCGAAAAAAAACATAAGGGGTAACACTGTCATTTTTTTTTTTTCTGGTCAAAACTTTAAGTTTCAATATCTCAGCTCTGGAAGGGTGTAGAGCCTCAATTTTTGCACCCAGGTCCATGTCTCGTGGCCCTCTATCAGAATCCAGAGTTTTGAGAAGATTGGAGAAACTTAATTTTTCACCCCCCGAAAAAAAAACATAAGGGGTAACACTGTCATTTTTTTTTCTGGTCAAAACTTTAAGTTTCAATACCTCAGCTCTGGAAGGGTGTAGAGCCTCAATTTTTGCACCCAGGTCCATGTCTCGTGGCCCTCTTTCAGAATCCAGAGTTTTGAGAAGATTGGAGAAACTTAATTTTTTACCCCCCGAAAAAAAACATAAGGGGTAACACTGTCATTTTTTTTTTCTGGTCAAAACTTTAAGTTTCAATATCTCAGCTCTGGAAGGGTGTAGAGCCTCCATTTTTGCACCCAGGTCCATGTCTCGTGGCCCTCTATCAGAATCCAGAGTTTTGAGAAGATTGGAGAAACTTAATTTTTCACCCCCCGAAAAAAAACATAAGGGGTAACACTGTCATTTTTTTTTTCTGGTCAAAACTTTAAGTTTCAATATATCAGCTCTGGAAGGGTCTAGAGCCTCAATTTTTGCACCCAGGTCCATGTCTCGTGGCCCTCTATCAGAATCCAGAGTTTTGAGAAGATTGGAGAAACTTAATTTTTCACCCCCCGAAAAAAAACATAAGGGGTAACACTGTCATTTTTTTTTTTCTGGTCAAAACTTTAAGTTTCAATATCTCAGCTCTGGAAGGGTGTAGAGCCTCAATTTTTGCACCCAGGTCCATGTCTCGCGGCCCTCTATCAGAATCCAGAGTTTTGAGAAGATTGGAGAAACTTAATTTTTCACCCCCCGAAAAAAAACATAAGGGGTAACACTGTCATTTTTTTTTTCTGGTCAAAACTTTAAGTTTCAATATCTCAGCTCTGGAAGGGTGTAGAGCCTCAATTTTTGCACCCAGGTCCATGTCTCGTGGCCCTCTATCAGAATCCAGAGTTTTGAGAAGTTTGGAGAAACTTAATTTTTCACCCCCCGAAAAAAAAAACATAAGGGGTAACACTGTCATTTTTTTTTCTAGTCAAAATTTTGAATTTCAATATCTCAGCTCTGGAAGAGTCTAGAGCCTCAATTTTTGCACCCAGGTCCATGTCTCGTGGCCCTCTATCAGAATCCAGAGTTTTGAGAAGATTGGAGAAACTTAATTTTTCACCCCCCGAAAAAAAACATAAGGGGTAACACTGTCATTTTTTTTTTTCTGGTCAAAACTTTAAGTTTCAATATCTCAGCTCTGGAAGAGTCTAGAGCCTCAAGTTTTGCACCCAGGTCCATGTCTCGTGGCCCTCTATCAGAATCCAGAGTTTTGAGAAGATTGGAGAAACTTAATTTTTCACCCCCCGAAAAAAAACATAAGGGGTAACACTGTCATTTTTTTTTTTCTGGTCAAAACTTTAAGTTTCAATATATCAGCTCTGGAAGGGTCTAGAGCCTCAATTTTTGCACCCATGTCCATGTCTCGTGGCCCTCTATCAGAATCCAGAGTTTTGAGAAGATTGGAGAAACTTAATTTTTCACCCCCCGAAAAAAAAACATAAGGGGTAACACTGTCATTTTTTTTTTCTGGTCAAAACTTTAAGTTTCAATATCTCAGCTCTGGAAGGGTGTAGAGCCTCAATTTTTGCACCCAGGTCCATGTCTCGCGGCCCTCTATCAGAATCCAGAGATTTGAGAAGATTGGAGAAACTTAATTTTTCACCCCCCGAAAAAAAACATAAGGGGTAACACTGTCATTTTTTTTTCTGGTCAAAACTTTAAGTTTCAATATCTCAGCTCTGGAAGGGTGTAGAGCCTCAATTTTTGCACCCAGGTCCATGTCTCGTGGCCCTCTATCAGAATCCAGAGTTTTGAGAAGTTTGGAGAAACTTAATTTTTCACCCCCCCGAAAAAAAAACATAAGGGGTAACACTGTCATTTTTTTTTCTAGTCAAAATTTTGAATTTCAATATCTCAGCTTTGGAAGAGTCTAGAGCCTCAATTTTTGCACCCAGGTCCATGTCTCGTGGCCCTCTATCAGAATCCAGAGTTTTGAGAAGATTGGAGAAACTTAATTTTTCACCCCCCGAAAAAAAACATAAGGGGTAACACTGTCATTTTTTTTTTCTGGTCAAAACTTTAAGTTTCAATATCTCAGCTCTGGAAGGGTGTAGAGCCTCAATTTTTGCACCCAGGTCCATGTCTCGTGGCCCTCTTTCAGAATCCAGAGTTTTGAGAAGATTGGAGAAACTTAATTTTTTACCCCCCGAAAAAAAACATAAGGGGTAACACTGTCATTTTTTTTTCTGGTCAAAACTTTAAGTTTCAATATCTCAGCTCTTGAAGGGTATAGAGCCTCCATTTTTGCACCCAGGTCCATGTCTCGTGGCCCTCTATCAGAATCCAGAGTTTTGAGAAGATTGGAGAAACTTAATTTTTCACCCCCCGAAAAAAAACATAAGGGGTAACACTGTCATTTTTTTTTTCTGGTCAAAACTTTAAGTTTCAATATATCAGCTCTGGAAGGGTCTAGAGCCTCAATTTTTGCACCCATGTCCATGTCTCGTGGCCCTCTATCAGAATCCAGAGTTTTGAGAAGATTGGAGAAACTTAATTTTTCACCCCCCGAAAAAAAAAACATAAGGGGTAACACTGTCATTTTTTTTTTCTGGTCAAAACTTTAAGTTTCAATATCTCAGCTCTGGAAGGGTGTAGAGCCTCAATTTTTGCACCCAGGTCCATGTCTCGCGGCCCTCTATCAGAATCCAGAGTTTTGAGAAGATTGGAGAAACTTAATTTTTCACCCCCCGAAAAAAAACATAAGGGGTAACACTGTCATTTTTTTTTCTGGTCAAAACTTTAAGTTTCAATATCTCAGCTCTGGAAGGGTGTAGAGCCTCAATTTTTGCACCCAGGTCCATGTCTCGTGGCCCTCTATCAGAATCCAGAGTTTTGAGAAGTTTGGAGAAACTTAATTTTTCACCCCCCGAAAAAAAAACATAAGGGGTAACACTGTCATTTTTTTCTCTAGTCAAAATTTTGAATTTCAATATCTCAGCTCTGGAAGAGTCTAGAGCCTCAATTTTTGCACCCAGGTCCATGTCTCGTGGCCCTCTATCAGAATCCAGAGTTTTGAGAAGATTGGAGAAACTTAATTTTTCACCCCCCGAAAAAAAACATAAGGGGTAACACTGTCATTTTTTTTTTCTGGTCAAAACTTTAAGTTTCAATATATCAGCTCTGGAAGGGTCTAGAGCCTCAATTTTTGCACCCAGGTCCATGTCTCGTGGCCCTCTATCAGAATCCAGAGTTTTGAGAAGATTGGAGAAACTTAATTTTTCACCCCCCGAAAAAAAACATAAGGGGTAACACTGTCATTTTTTTTTTCTGGTCAAAACTTTAAGTTTCAATATCTCAGCCCTGGAAGGGTGTAGAGCCTCAATTTTTGCACCCAGGTCCATGTCTCGTGGCCCTCTATCAGAATCCAGAGTTTTGAGAAGATTGGAGAAACTTAATTTTTCACCCCCCGAAAAAAAACATAAGGGGTAACACTGTCATTTTTTTATCTGGTCAAAACTTTAAGTTTCAATATCTCAGCTCTGGAAGGGTGTAGAGCCTCAATTTTTGCACCCAGGTCCATGTCTCGTGGCCCTCTATCAGAATCCAGAGTTTTGAGAAGTTTGGAGAAACTTAATTTTTCACCCCCCGAAAAAAAAACATAAGGGGTAACACTGTCATTTTTTTTTCTAGTCAAAATTTTGAATTTCAATATCTCAGCTTTGGAAGAGTCTAGAGCCTCAATTTTTGCACCCAGGTCCATGTCTCGTGGCCCTCTATCAGAATCCAGAGTTTTGAGAAGATTGGAGAAACTTAATTTTTCACCCCCCGAAAAAAAAACATAAGGGGTAACACTGTCATTTTTTTTTTTCTGGTCAAAACTTTAAGTTTCAATATCTCAGCTCTGGAAGGGTCTAGAGCCTCAATTTTTGCACCCAGGTCCATGTCTCGTGGCCCTCTATCAGAATCCAGAGTTTTGAGAAGATTGGAGAAACTTAATTTTTCACCCCCCGAAAAAAAACATAAGGGGTAACACTGTCATTTTTTTTTCTGGTCAAAATTTTGAATTTCAATATCTCAGCTCTGGAAGAGTCTAGAGCCTCAATTTCTGCACCCAGGTCCATGTCTCGTGGCCCTCTATCAGAATCCAGAGTTTTGAGAAGATTGGAGAAACTTAATTTTTCACCCCCCGAAAAAAAACATAAGGGGTAACACTGTCATTTTTTTTTTCTGGTCAAAACTTTAAGTTTCAATATATCAGCTCTGGAAGGGTCTAGAGCCTCAATTTTTGCACCCAGGTCCATGTCTCGTGGCCCTCTATCAGAATCCAGAGTTTTGAGAAGATTGGAGAAACTTAATTTTTCACCCCCCGAAAAAAAACATAAGGGGTAACACTGTCATTTTTTTTTTCTGGTCAAAACTTTAAGTTTCAATATATCAGCTCTGGAAGGGTCTAGAGCCTCAATTTTTGCACCCAGGTCCATGTCTCGTGGCCCTCTATCAGAATCCAGAGTTTTGAGAAGATTGGAGAAACTTAATTTTTCACCCCCCGAAAAAAAACATAAGGGGTAACACTGTCATTTTTTTTTTCTGGTCAAAACTTTAAGTTTCAATATCTCAGCTCTGGAAGGGTGTAGAGCCTCAATTTTTGCACCCAGGTCCATGTCTCGCGGCCCTCTATCAGAATCCAGAGTTTTGAGAAGATTGGAGAAACTTATTTTTTCACCCCCCGAAAAAAAACATAAGGGGTAACACTGTCATTTTTTTTTCTGGTCAAAACTTTAAGTTTCAATATCTCAGCTCTGGAAGGGTGTAGAGCCTCAATTTTTGCACCCAGGTCCATGTCTCGTGGCCCTCTATCAGAATCCAGAGTTTTGAGAAGTTTGGAGAAACTTAATTTTTCACCCCCCGAAAAAAAAAAAACATAAGGGGTAACACTGTCATTTTTTTTTTCTAGTCAAAATTTTGAATTTCAATATCTCAGCTCTGGAAGAGTCTAGAGCCTCAATTTTTGCACCCAGGTCCATGTCTCGTGGCCCTCTATCAGAATCCAGAGTTTTGAGAAGATTGGAGAAACTTAATTTTTCACCCCCCGAAAAAAAACATAAGGGGTAACACTGTCATTTTTTTTTTTTCTGGTCAAAACTTTAAGTTTCAATATATCAGCTCTGGAAGGGTCTAGAGCCTCAATTTTTGCACCCAGGTCCATGTCTCGTGGCCCTCTATCAGAATCCAGAGTTTTGAGAAGATTGGAGAAACTTAATTTTTCACCCCCCGAAAAAAAACATAAGGGGTAACACTGTCATTTTTTTTTCTGGTCAAAACTTTAAGTTTCAATATCTCAGCTCTGGAAGGGTGTAGAGCCTCAATTTTTGCACCCAGGTCCATGTCTCGTGGCCCTCTATCAGAATCCAGAGTTTTGAGAAGATTGGAGAAACTTAATTTTTTACCCCCCGAAAAAAAACATAAGGGGTAACACTGTCATTTTTTTTTTCTGGTCAAAACTTTAAGTTTCAATATCTCAGATCTGGAAGGGTGTAGAGCCTCAATTTTTGCACCCAGGTCCATGTCTCGTGGCCCTCTATCAGAATCCAGAGTTTTGAGAAGATCGGAGAAACTTAATTTTTCACCCCCCGAAAAAAAAACATAAGGGGTAACACTGTCATTTTTTTTTTCTAGTCAAAATTTTGAATTTCAATATCTCAGCTCTGGAAGAGTCTAGAGCCTCAATTTCTGCACCCAGGTCCATGTCTCGTGGCCCTCTATCAGAATCCAGAGTTTTGAGAAGATTGGAGAAACTTAATTTTTCACCCCCCGAAAAAAAACATAAGGGGTAACACTGTCATTTTTTTTTTCTGGTCAAAACTTTAAGTTTCAATATATCAGCTCTGGAAGGGTCTAGAGCCTCAATTTTTGCACCCAGGTCCATGTCTCGTGGCCCTCTATCAGAATCCAGAGTTTTGAGAAGATTGGAGAAACTTAATTTTTCACCCCCCGAAAAAAAACATAAGGGGTAACACTGTCATTTTTTTTTTTCTGGTCAAAACTTTAAGTTTCAATATATCAGCTCTGGAAGGGTCTAGAGCCTCAATTTTTGCACCCAGGTCCATGTCTCGTGGCCCTCTATCAGAATCCAGAGTTTTGAGAAGATTGGAGAAACTTAATTTTTCACCCCCCGAAAAAAAACATAAGGGGTAACACTGTCATTTTTTTTTTCTGGTCAAAACTTTAAGTTTCAATATCTCAGCTCTGGAAGGGTGTAGAGCCTCAATTTTTGCACCCAGGTCCATGTCTCGCGGCCCTCTATCAGAATCCAGAGTTTTGAGAAGATTGGAGAAACTTATTTTTTCACCCCCCGAAAAAAAACATAAGGGGTAACACTGTCATTTTTTTTTCTGGTCAAAACTTTAAGTTTCAATATCTCAGCTCTGGAAGGGTGTAGAGCCTCAATTTTTGCACCCAGGTCCATGTCTCGTGGCCCTCTATCAGAATCCAGAGTTTTGAGAAGTTTGGAGAAACTTAATTTTTCACCCCCCGAAAAAAAAAAAACATAAGGGGTAACACTGTCATTTTTTTTTTCTAGTCAAAATTTTGAATTTCAATATCTCAGCTCTGGAAGAGTCTAGAGCCTCAATTTTTGCACCCAGGTCCATGTCTCGTGGCCCTCTATCAGAATCCAGAGTTTTGAGAAGATTGGAGAAACTTAATTTTTCACCCCCCGAAAAAAAACATAAGGGGTAACACTGTCATTTTTTTTTTTTCTGGTCAAAACTTTAAGTTTCAATATATCAGCTCTGGAAGGGTCTAGAGCCTCAATTTTTGCACCCAGGTCCATGTCTCGTGGCCCTCTATCAGAATCCAGAGTTTTGAGAAGATTGGAGAAACTTAATTTTTCACCCCCCGAAAAAAAACATAAGGGGTAACACTGTCATTTTTTTTTTCTGGTCAAAACTTTAAGTTTCAATATCTCAGCTCTGGAAGGGTGTAGAGCCTCAATTTTTGCACCCAGGTCCATGTCTCGCGGCCCTCTATCAGAATCCAGAGTTTTGAGAAGATTGGAGAAACTTATTTTTTCACCCCCCGAAAAAAAACATAAGGGGTAACACTGTCATTTTTTTTTCTGGTCAAAACTTTAAGTTTCAATATCTCAGCTCTGGAAGGGTGTAGAGCCTCAATTTTTGCACCCAGGTCCATGTCTCGTGGCCCTCTATCAGAATCCAGAGTTTTGAGAAGTTTGGAGAAACTTAATTTTTCACCCCCCGAAAAAAAAAAACATAAGGGGTAACACTGTCATTTTTTTTTTCTAGTCAAAATTTTGAATTTCAATATCTCAGCTCTGGAAGAGTCTAGAGCCTCAATTTTTGCACCCAGGTCCATGTCTCGTGGCCCTCTATCAGAATCCAGAGTTTTGAGAAGATTGGAGAAACTTAATTTTTCACCCCCCGAAAAAAAACATAAGGGGTAACACTGTCATTTTTTTTTTTCTGGTCAAAACTTTAAGTTTCAATATATCAGCTCTGGAAGGGTCTAGAGCCTCAATTTTTGCACCCAGGTCCATGTCTCGTGGCCCTCTATCAGAATCCAGAGTTTTGAGAAGATTGGAGAAACTTAATTTTTCACCCTCCGAAAAAAAACATAAGGGGTAACACTGTCATTTTTTTTTTCTGGTCAAGACTTTAAGTTTCAATATCTCAGCTCTGGAAGGGTGTAGAGCCTCAATTTTTGCACCCAGGTCCATGTCTCATGGCCCTCTATCAGAATCCAGAGTTTTGAGAAGATTGGAGAAACTTAATTTTTCACCCCCCGAAAAAAAAACATAAGGGGTAACACTGTCATTTTTTTTTTCTGGTCAAAACTTTAAGTTTCAATATATCAGCTCTGGAAGGGTCTAGAGCCTCAATTTTTGCACCCAGGTCCATGTCTCGTGGCCCTCTATCAGAATCCAGAGTTTTGAGAAGATCGGAGAAACTTAATTTTTCAGCCCCCGAAAAAAAAAACATAAGGGGTAACACTGTCATTTTTTTTTTCTAGTCAAAATTTTGAATTTCAATATCTCAGCTCTGGAAGAGTCTAGAGCCTCAATTTCTGCACCCAGGTCCATGTCTCGTGGCCCTCTATCAGAATCCAGAGTTTTGAGAAGATTGGAGAAACTTAATTTTTCACCCCCCGAAAAAAAACATAAGGGGTAACACTGTCATTTTTTTTTTTCTGGTCAAAACTTTAAGTTTCAATATATCAGCTCTGGAAGGGTCTAGAGCCTCAATTTTTGCACCCAGGTCCATGTCTCGTGGCCCTCTATCAGAATCCAGAGTTTTGAGAAGATTGGAGAAACTTAATTTTTCACCCCCCGAAAAAAAACGTAAGGGGTAACACTGTCATTTTTTTTTCTGGTCAAAACTTTAAGTTTCAATATCTCAGCTCTGGAAGGGTGTAGAGCCTCAATTTTTGCACCCAGGTCCATGTCTCGTGGCCCTCTATCAGAATCCAGAGTTTTGAGAAGATTGGAGAAACTTAATTTTTCACCCCCCGAAAAAAAACATAAGGGGTAACACTGTCATTTTTTTTTTTCTGGTCAAAACTTTAAGTTTCAAAATCTCAGCTCTGGAAGGGTGTAGAGCCTCAATTTTTGCACCCAGGTCCATGTCTCGTGGCCCTCTATCAGAATCCAGAGTTTTGAGAAGATTGGAGAAACTTAATTTTTCACCCCCCGAAAAAAAAAAAAACATAAGGGGTAACACTGTCATTTTTTTTTCTGGTCAAAACTTTAGGTTTCAATATCTCAGCTCTGGAAGGGTGTAGAGCCTCAATTTTTGCACCCAGGTCCATGTCTCGCGGCCCTCTATCAGAATCCAGAGTTTTGAGAAGATTGGAGAAAATTAATTTTTCACCCCCCGAAAAAAAACATAAGGGGTAACACTGTCATTTTTTTTTTTCTGGTCAAAACTTTAAGTTTCAATATCTCAGCTCTGGAAGGGTGTAGAGCCTCAATTTTTGCACCCAGGTCCATGTCTCGTGGCCCTCTATCAGAATCCAGAGTTTTGAGAAGTTTGGAGAAACTTAATTTTTCACCCCCCGAAAAAAAAACATAAGGGGTAACACTGTCATTTTTTTTTTCTAGTCAAAATTTTGAATTTCAATATCTCAGCTCTGGAAGAGTCTAGAGCCTCAATTTTTGCACCCAGGTCCATGTCTCGTGGCCCTCTATCAGAATCCAGAGTTTTGAGAAGATTGGAGAAACTTAATTTTTCACCCCCCGAAAAAAAAACATAAGGGGTAACACTCATTTTTTTTTTTTCTGGTCAAAACTTTAAGTTTCAATATATCAGCTCTGGAAGGGTCTAGAGCCTCAATTTTTGCACCCAGGTCCATGTCTTGTGCCCCTCTATCAGAATCCAGAGTTTTGAGAAGATTGGAGAAACTTAATTTTTCACCCCCCGAAAAAAAACATAAGGGGTAACACTGTCATTTTTTTTTTCTGGTCAAAACTTTAAGTTTCAATATCTCAGCTCTGGAAGGGTGTAGAGCCTCAATTTTTGCACCCAGGTCCATGTCTCGTGGCCCTCTATCAGAATCCAGAGTTTTGAGAAGATTGGAGAAACTTAATTTTTCACCCCCCGAAAAAAAACATAAGGGGTAACACTGTCATTTTTTTTTCTAGTCAAAATTTTGAATTTCAATATCTCAGCTCTGGAAGAGTCTAGAGCCTCAATTTTTGCACCCAGGTCCATGTCTCGTGGCCCTCTATCAGAATCCAGAGTTTTGAGAAGATTGGAGAAACTTAATTTTTCACCCCCCGAAAAAAAACATAAGGGGTAACACTGTCATTTTTTTTTTTCTGGTCAAAACTTTAAGTTTCAATATCTCAGCTCTGGAAGGGTGTAGAGCCTCAATTTTTGCACCCAGGTCCATGTCTCGTGGCCCTCTATCAGAATCCAGAGTTTTGAGAAGATTGGAGAAACTTAATTTTTCACCCCCCGAAAAAAAAACATAAGGGGTAACACTGTCATTTTTTTTTCTGGTCAAAACTTTAAGTTTCAATATCTCAGCTCTGGAAGGGTGTAGAGCCTCAATTTTTGCACCCAGGTCCATGTCTCGTGGCCCTCTTTCAGAATCCAGAGTTTTGAGAAGATTGGAGAAACTTAATTTTTTACCCCCCGAAAAAAAACATAAGGGGTAACACTGTCATTTTTTTTTTCTGGTCAAAACTTTAAGTTTCAATATCTCAGCTCTGGAAGGGTGTAGAGCCTCCATTTTTGCACCCAGGTCCATGTCTCGTGGCCCTCTATCAGAATCCAGAGTTTTGAGAAGATTGGAGAAACTTAATTTTTCACCCCCCGAAAAAAAACATAAGGGGTAACACTGTCATTTTTTTTTCTGGTCAAAACTTTAAGTTTCAATATATCAGCTCTGGAAGGGTCTAGAGCCTCAATTTTTGCACCCAGGTCCATGTCTTGTGGCCCTCTATCAGAATCCAGAGTTTTGAGAAGATTGGAGAAACTTAATTTTTCACCCCCCGAAAAAAAACATAAGGGGTAACACTGTCATTTTTTTTTTCTGGTCAAAACTTTAAGTTTCAATATCTCAGCTCTGGAAGGGTGTAGAGCCTCAATTTTTGCACCCAGGTCCATGTCTCGTGGCCCTCTATCAGAATCCAGAGTTTTGAGAAGATTGGAGAAACTTAATTTTTCACCCCCCGAAAAAAAACATAAGGGGTAACACTGTCATTTTTTTTTCTAGTCAAAATTTTGAATTTCAATATCTCAGCTCTGGAAGAGTCTAGAGCCTCAATTTTTGCACCCAGGTCCATGTCTCGTGGCCCTCTATCAGAATCCAGAGTTTTGAGAAGATTGGAGAAACTTAATTTTTCACCCCCCGAAAAAAAACATAAGGGGTAACACTGTCATTTTTTTTTTTTCTGGTCAAAACTTTAAGTTTCAATATCTCAGCTCTGGAAGGGTGTAGAGCCTCAATTTTTGCACCCAGGTCCATGTCTCGTGGCCCTCTATCAGAATCCAGAGTTTTGAGAAGATTGGAGAAACTTAATTTTTCACCCCCCGAAAAAAAAACATAAGGGGTAACACTGTCATTTTTTTTTTCTGGTCAAAACTTTAAGTTTCAATATCTCAGCTCTGGAAGGGTGTAGAGCCTCAATTTTTGCACCCAGGTCCATGTCTCGTGGCCCTCTTTCAGAATCCAGAGTTTTGAGAAGATTGGAGAAACTTAATTTTTTACCCCCCGAAAAAAAACATAAGGGGTAACACTGTCATTTTTTTTTTCTGGTCAAAACTTTAAGTTTCAATATATCAGCTCTGGAAGGGTGTAGAGCCTCCATTTTTGCACCCAGGTCCATGTCTCGTGGCCCTCTATCAGAATCCAGAGTTTTGAGAAGATTGGAGAAACTTAATTTTTCACCCCCCGAAAAAAAACATAAGGGGTAACACTGTCAATTTTTTTTTTCTGGTCAAAACTTTAAGTTTCAATATATCAGCTCTGGAAGGGTCTAGAGCCTCAATTTTTGCACCCAGGTCCATGTCTCGTGGCCCTCTATCAGAATCCAGAGTTTTGAGAAGATTGGAGAAACTTAATTTTTCACCCCCCGAAAAAAAACATAAGGGGTAACACTGTCATTTTTTTTTTCTGGTCAAAACTTTAAGTTTCAATATCTCAGCTCTGGAAGGGTGTAGAGCCTCAATTTTTGCACCCAGGTCCATGTCTCGCGGCCCTCTATCAGAATCCAGAGTTTTGAGAAGATTGGAGAAACTTAATTTTTCACCCCCCGAAAAAAAACATAAGGGGTAACACTGTCATTTTTTTTTTTCTGGTCAAAACTTTAAGTTTCAATATCTCAGCTCTGGAAGGGTGTAGAGCCTCAATTTTTGCACCCAGGTCCATGTCTCGTGGCCCTCTATCAGAATCCAGAGTTTTGAGAAGTTTGGAGAAACTTAATTTTTCACCCCCCGAAAAAAAAAACATAAGGGGTAACACTGTCATTTTTTTTTCTAGTCAAAATTTTGAATTTCAATATCTCAGCTCTGGAAGAGTCTAGAGCCTCAATTTTTGCACCCAGGTCCATGTCTCGTGGCCCTCTATCAGAATCCAGAGTTTTGAGAAGATTGGAGAAACTTAATTTTTCACCCCCCGAAAAAAAACATAAGGGGTAACACTGTCATTTTTTTTTTCTGGTCAAAACTTTAAGTTTCAATATCTCAGCTCTGGAAGAGTCTAGAGCCTCAAGTTTTGCACCCAGGTCCATGTCTCGTGGCCCTCTATCAGATTTCAGAGTTTTGAGAAGATTGGAGAAACTTAATTTTTCACCCCCCGAAAAAAAACATAAGGGGTAACACTGTCATTTTTTTTTTTCTGGTCAAAACTTTAAGTTTCAATATATCAGCTCTGGAAGGGTCTAGAGCCTCAATTTTTGCACCCATGTCCATGTCTCGTGGCCCTCTATCAGAATCCAGAGTTTTGAGAAGATTGGAGAAACTTAATTTTTCACCCCCCGAAAAAAAAAACATAAGGGGTAACACTGTCATTTTTTTTTTTCTGGTCAAAACTTTAAGTTTCAATATCTCAGCTCTGGAAGGGTGTAGAGCCTCAATTTTTGCACCCAGGTCCATGTCTCGCGGCCCTCTATCAGAATCCAGAGTTTTGAGAAGATTGGAGAAACTTAATTTTTCACCCCCCGAAAAAAAACATAAGGGGTAACACTGTCATTTTTTTTTCTGGTCAAAACTTTAAGTTTCAATATCTCAGCTCTGGAAGGGTGTAGAGCCTCAATTTTTGCACCCAGGTCCATGTCTCGTGGCCCTCTATCAGAATCCAGAGTTTTGAGAAGTTTGGAGAAACTTAATTTTTCACCCCCCCGAAAAAAAAAACATAAGGGGTAACACTGTCATTTTTTTTTCTAGTCAAAATTTTGAATTTCAATATCTCAGCTTTGGAAGAGTCTAGAGCCTCAATTTTTGCACCCAGGTCCATGTCTCGTGGCCCTCTATCAGAATCCAGAGTTTTGAGAAGATTGGAGAAACTTAATTTTTCACCCCCCGAAAAAAAACATAAGGGGTAACACTGTCATTTTTTTTTTCTGGTCAAAACTTTAAGTTTCAATATCTCAGCTCTGGAAGGGTGTAGAGCCTCAATTTTTGCACCCAGGTCCATGTCTCGTGGCCCTCTTTCAGAATCCAGAGTTTTGAGAAGATTGGAGAAACTTAATTTTTTACCCCCCGAAAAAAAACATAAGGGGTAACACTGTCATTTTTTTTTTCTGGTCAAAACTTTAAGTTTCAATATCTCAGCTCTGGAAGGGTATAGAGCCTCCATTTTTGCACCCAGGTCCATGTCTCGTGGCCCTCTATCAGAATCCAGAGTTTTGAGAAGATTGGAGAAACTTAATTTTTCACCCCCCGAAAAAAAACATAAGGGGTAACACTGTCATTTTTTTTTTCTGGTCAAAACTTTAAGTTTCAATATATCAGCTCTGGAAGGGTCTAGAGCCTCAATTTTTGCACCCATGTCCATGTCTCGTGGCCCTCTATCAGAATCCAGAGTTTTGAGAAGATTGGAGAAACTTAATTTTTCACCCCCCGAAAAAAAAAACATAAGGGGTAACACTGTCATTTTTTTTTTCTGGTCAAAACTTTAAGTTTCAATATCTCAGCTCTGGAAGGGTGTAGAGCCTCAATTTTTGCACCCAGGTCCATGTCTCGCGGCCCTCTATCAGAATCCAGAGTTTTGAGAAGATTGGAGAAACTTAATTTTTCACCCCCCGAAAAAAAACATAAGGGGTAACACTGTCATTTTTTTTTTCTGGTCAAAACTTTAAGTTTCAATATCTCAGCTCTGGAAGGGTGTAGAGCCTCAATTTTTGCACCCAGGTCCATGTCTCGTGGCCCTCTATCAGAATCCAGAGTTTTGAGAAGTTTGGAGAAACTTAATTTTTCACCCCCCGAAAAAAAAACATAAGGGGTAACACTGTCATTTTTTTCTCTAGTCAAAATTTTGAATTTCAATATCTCAGCTCTGGAAGAGTCTAGAGCCTCAATTTTTGCACCCAGGTCCATGTCTCGTGGCCCTCTATCAGAATCCAGAGTTTTGAGAAGATTGGAGAAACTTAATTTTTCACCCCCCGAAAAAAAACATAAGGGGTAACACTGTCATTTTTTTTTTTCTGGTCAAAACTTTAAGTTTCAATATATCAGCTCTGGAAGGGTCTAGAGCCTCAATTTTTGCACCCAGGTCCATGTCTCGTGGCCCTCTATCAGAATCCAGAGTTTTGAGAAGATTGGAGAAACTTAATTTTTCACCCCCCGAAAAAAAACATAAGGGGTAACACTGTCATTTTTTTTTTCTGGTCAAAACTTTAAGTTTCAATATCTCAGCCCTGGAAGGGTGTAGAGCCTCAATTTTTGCACCCAGGTCCATGTCTCGTGGCCCTCTATCAGAATCCAGAGTTTTGAGAAGATTGGAGAAACTTAATTTTTCACCCCCCGAAAAAAAACATAAGGGGTAACACTGTCATTTTTTTATCTGGTCAAAACTTTAAGTTTCAATATCTCAGCTCTGGAAGGGTGTAGAGCCTCAATTTTTGCACCCAGGTCCATGTCTCGTGGCCCTCTATCAGAATCCAGAGTTTTGAGAAGTTTGGAGAAACTTAATTTTTCACCCCCCGAAAAAAAAACATAAGGGGTAACACTGTCATTTTTTTTTCTAGTCAAAATTTTGAATTTCAATATCTCAGCTTTGGAAGAGTCTAGAGCCTCAATTTTTGCACCCAGGTCCATGTCTCGTGGCCCTCTATCAGAATCCAGAGTTTTGAGAAGATTGGAGAAACTTAATTTTTCACCCCCCGAAAAAAAAACATAAGGGGTAACACTGTCATTTTTTTTTTCTGGTCAAAACTTTAAGTTTCAATATCTCAGCTCTGGAAGGGTCTAGAGCCTCAATTTTTGCACCCAGGTCCATGTCTCGTGGCCCTCTATCAGAATCCAGAGTTTTGAGAAGATTGGAGAAACTTAATTTTTCACCCCCCGAAAAAAAACATAAGGGGTAACACTGTCATTTTTTTTTCTGGTCAAAACTTTAAGTTTCAATATCTCAGCTCTGGAAGGGTGTAGAGCCTCAATTTTTGCACCCAGGTCCATGTCTCGTGGCCCTCTATCAGAATCCAGAGTTTTGAGAAGATTGGAGAAACTTAATTTTTTACCCCCCGAAAAAAAACATAAGGGGTAACACTGTCATTTTTTTTTTCTGGTCAAAACTTTAAGTTTCAATATCTCAGATCTGGAAGGGTGTAG
Source organism: Cyprinella venusta (assembly GCA_038021265.1). Lineage (NCBI taxonomy): Eukaryota > Metazoa > Chordata > Actinopteri > Cypriniformes > Leuciscidae > Cyprinella > Cyprinella venusta. The sequence goes on from CM075864.1 coordinate 27,467,623, forward strand.
AGCCTCAATTTTTGCACCCAGGTCCATGTCTCGTGGCCCTCTATCAGAATCCAGAGTTTTGAGAAGATCGGAGAAACTTAATTTTTCACCCCCCGAAAAAAAAACATAAGGGGTAACACTGTCATTTTTTTTTTCTAGTCAAAATTTTGAATTTCAATATCTCAGCTCTGGAAGAGTCTAGAGCCTCAATTTCTGCACCCAGGTCCATGTCTCGTGGCCCTCTATCAGAATCCAGAGTTTTGAGAAGATTGGAGAAACTTAATTTTTCACCCCCCGAAAAAAAACATAAGGGGTAACACTGTCATTTTTTTTTTCTGGTCAAAACTTTAAGTTTCAATATATCAGCTCTGGAAGGGTCTAGAGCCTCAATTTTTGCACCCAGGTCCATGTCTCGTGGCCCTCTATCAGAATCCAGAGTTTTGAGAAGATTGGAGAAACTTAATTTTTCACCCCCCGAAAAAAAACATAAGGGGTAACACTGTCATTTTTTTTTTCTGGTCAAAACTTTAAGTTTCAATATATCAGCTCTGGAAGGGTCTAGAGCCTCAATTTTTGCACCCAGGTCCATGTCTCGTGGCCCTCTATCAGAATCCAGAGTTTTGAGAAGATTGGAGAAACTTAATTTTTCACCCCCCGAAAAAAAAAACATAAGGGGTAACACTGTCATTTTTTTTTTCTGGTCAAAACTTTAAGTTTCAATATCTCAGCTCTGGAAGGGTGTAGAGCCTCAATTTTTGCACCCAGGTCCATGTCTCGCGGCCCTCTATCAGAATCCAGAGTTTTGAGAAGATTGGAGAAACTTATTTTTTCACCCCCCGAAAAAAAACATAAGGGGTAACACTGTCAATTTTTTTTCTGGTCAAAACTTTAAGTTTCAATATCTCAGCTCTGGAAGGGTGTAGAGCCTCAATTTTTGCACCCAGGTCCATGTCTCGTGGCCCTCTATCAGAATCCAGAGTTTTGAGAAGTTTGGAGAAACTTAATTTTTCACCCCCCGAAAAAAAAAAAACATAAGGGGTAACACTGTCATTTTTTTTTTTCTAGTCAAAATTTTGAATTTCAATATCTCAGCTCTGGAAGAGTCTAGAGCCTCAATTTTTGCACCCAGGTCCATGTCTCGTGGCCCTCTATCAGAATCCAGAGTTTTGAGAAGATTGGAGAAACTTAATTTTTCACCCCCCGAAAAAAAACATAAGGGGTAACACTGTCATTTTTTTTTTTTCTGGTCAAAACTTTAAGTTTCAATATATCAGCTCTGGAAGGGTCTAGAGCCTCAATTTTTGCACCCAGGTCCATGTCTCGTGGCCCTCTATCAGAATCCAGAGTTTTGAGAAGATTGGAGAAACTTAATTTTTCACCCCCCGAAAAAAAACATAAGGGGTAACACTGTCATTTTTTTTTCTGGTCAAAACTTTAAGTTTCAATATCTCAGCTCTGGAAGGGTGTAGAGCCTCAATTTTTGCACCCAGGTCCATGTCTCGCGGCCCTCTATCAGAATCCAGAGTTTTGAGAAGATTGGAGAAACTTATTTTTTCACCCCCCGAAAAAAAACATAAGGGGTAACACTGTCATTTTTTTTTCTGGTCAAAACTTTAAGTTTCAATATCTCAGCTCTGGAAGGGTGTAGAGCCTCAATTTTTGCACCCAGGTCCATGTCTCGTGGCCCTCTATCAGAATCCAGAGTTTTGAGAAGTTTGGAGAAACTTAATTTTTCACCCCCCGAAAAAAAAAAACATAAGGGGTAACACTGTCATTTTTTTTTTCTAGTCAAAATTTTGAATTTCAATATCTCAGCTCTGGAAGAGTCTAGAGCCTCAATTTTTGCACCCAGGTCCATGTCTCGTGGCCCTCTATCAGAATCCAGAGTTTTGAGAAGATTGGAGAAACTTAATTTTTCACCCCCCGAAAAAAAACATAAGGGGTAACACTGTCATTTTTTTTTTTCTGGTCAAAACTTTAAGTTTCAATATATCAGCTCTGGAAGGGTCTAGAGCCTCAATTTTTGCACCCAGGTCCATGTCTCGTGGCCCTCTATCAGAATCCAGAGTTTTGAGAAGATTGGATAAACTTAATTTTTCACCCTCCGAAAAAAAACATAAGGGGTAACACTGTCATTTTTTTTTTCTGGTCAAGACTTTAAGTTTCAATATCTCAGCTCTGGAAGGGTGTAGAGCCTCAATTTTTGCACCCAGGTCCATGTCTCATGGCCCTCTATCAGAATCCAGAGTTTTGAGAAGTTTGGAGAAACTTAATTTTTCACCCCCCGAAAAAAAAACATAAGGGGTAACACTGTCATTTTTTTTTTCTAGTCAAAATTTTGAATTTCAATATCTCAGCTCTGGAAGAGTCTAGAGCCTCAATTTTTGCACCCAGGTCCATGTCTCGTGGCCCTCTATCAGAATCCAGAGTTTTGAGAAGATTGGAGAAACTTAATTTTTCACCCCCCGAAAAAAAAACATAAGGGGTAACACTGTCATTTTTTTTTCTAGTCAAAATTTTGAATTTCAATATCTCAGCTCTGGAAGAGTCTAGAGCCTCAATTTTTGCACCCAGGTCCATGTCTCGTGGCCCTCTATCAGAATCCAGAGTTTTGAGAAGATTGGAGAAACTTAATTTTTCACCCCCCGAAAAAAAACATAAGGGGTAACACTGTCATTTTTTTTCTGGTCAAAACTTTAAGTTTCAATATCTCAGCTCTGGAAGGGTGTAGAGCCTCAATTTTTGCACCCAGGTCCATGTCTCGTGGCCCTCTATCAGAATCCAGAGTTTTGAGAAGTTTGGAGAAACTTAATTTTTCACCCCCCGAAAAAAAAAAACATAAGGGGTAACACTGTCATTTTTTTTTCTAGTCAAAATTTTGAATTTCAATATCTCAACTCTGGAAGAGTCTAGAGCCTCAATTTTTGCACCCAGGTCCATGTCTCGTGGCCCTCTATCAGAATCCAGAGTTTTGAGAAGATTGGAGAAACTTAATTTTTCACCCCCCGAAAAAAAACATAAGGGGTAACACTGTCATTTTTTTTTTCCTGTCAAAACTTTAAGTTTCAATATATCAGCTCTGGAAGGGTCTAGAGCCTCAATTTTTGCACCCAGGTCCATGTCTCGTGGCCCTCTATCAGAATCCAGAGTTTTGAGAAGATTGGAGAAACTTAATTTTTCACCCCCCGAAAAAAAAACATAAGGGGTAACACTGTCATTTTTTTTTTTCTGGTCAAAACTTTAAGTTTCAATATCTCAGCTCTGGAAGGGTGTAGAGCCTCAATTTTTGCACCCAGGTCCATGTCTCGTGGCCCTCTATCAGAATCCAGAGTTTTGAGAAGATTGGAGAAACTTAATTTTTCACCCCCCGAAAAAAAACGTAAGGGGTAACACTGTCATTTTTTTTTCTAGTCAAAATTTTGAATTTCAATATCTCAGCTCTGGAAGAGTCTAGAGCCTCAATTTTTGCACCCAGGTCCATGTCTCGTGGCCCTCTATCAGAATCCAGAGTTTTGAGAAGATTGGAGAAACTTAATTTTTCACCCCCCGAAAAAAAACATAAGGGGTAACACTGTCATTTTTTTTTTTTCTGGTCAAAACTTTAAGTTTCAATATATCAGCTCTGGAAGGGTCTAGAGCCTCAATTTTTGCACCCAGGTCCATGTCTCGTGGCCCTCTATCAGAATCCAGAGTTTTGAGAAGATTGGAGAAACTTAATTTTTCACCCCCCGAAAAAAAACATAAGGGGTAACACTGTCATTTTTTTTTTTCTGGTCAAAACTTTAAGTTTCAATATCTCAGCTCTGGAAGGGTGTAGAGCCTCAATTTTTGCACCCAGGTCCATGTCTCGTGGCCCTCTATCAGAATCCAGAGTTTTGAGAAGATTGGAGAAACTTAATTTTTCACCCCCCGAAAAAAAACATAAGGGGTAACACTGTCATTTTTTTTTTTCTGGTCAAAACTTTAAGTTTCAATATATCAGCTCTGGAAGGGTCTAGAGCCTCAATTTTTGCACCCAGGTCCATGTCTCGTGGCCCTCTATCAGAATCCAGAGTTTTGAGAAGATTGGAGAAACTTAATTTTTCACCCCCCGAAAAAAAACATAAGGGGTAACACTGTCATTTTTTTTTTCTGGTCAAAACTTTAAGTTTCAATATCTCAGCTCTGGAAGGGTGTAGAGCCTCAATTTTTGCACCCAGGTCCATGTCTCGCGGCCCTCTATCAGAATCCAGAGTTTTGAGAAGATTGGAGAAACTTAATTTTTCACCCCCCGAAAAAAAACATAAGGGGTAACACTGTCATTTTTTTTTTCTGGTCAAAACTTTAAGTTTCAATATCTCAGCTCTGGAAGGGTGTAGAGCCTCAATTTTTGCACCCAGGTCCATGTCTCGTGGCCCTCTATCAGAATCCAGAGTTTTGAGAAGATTGGAGAAACTTAATTTTTCACCCCCCGAAAAAAAACATAAGGGGTAACACTGTCATTTTTTTTCTGGTCAAAACTTTAAGTTTCAATATCTCAGCTCTGGAAGGGTGTAGAGCCTCAATTTTTGCACCCAGGTCCATGTCTCATGGCCCTCTATCAGAATCCAGAGTTTTGAGAAGATCGGAGAAACTTAATTTTTCACCCCCCGAAAATAAACATAAGGGGTAACACTGTCATTTTTTTTTTTCTGGTCAAAACTTTAAGTTTCAATATCTCAGCTCTAGAAGGGTGTAGAGCCTCAATTTTTGCACCCAGGTCCATGTCTCGTGGCCCTCTATCAGAATCCAGAGTTTTGAGAAGTTTGGAGAAACTTAATTTTTCACCCCCCGAAAAAAAAAACATAAGGGGTAACACTGTCATTTTTTTTTTCTAGTCAAAATTTTGAATTTCAATATCTCAGCTCTGGAAGAGTCTAGAGCCTCAATTTCTGCACCCAGGTCCATGTCTCGTGGCCCTCTATCAGAATCCAGAGTTTTGAGAAGATTGGAGAAACTTAATTTTTCACCCCCCGAAAAAAAACATAAGGGGTAACACTGTTATTTTTTTTTTCTGGTCAAAACTTTGTTTCAATATATCAGCTCTGGAAGGGTCTAGAGCCTCAATTTTTGCACCCAGGTCCATGTCTCGTGGCCCTCTATCAGAATCCAGAGTTTTGAGAAGATTGGAGAAACTTAATTTTTCACCCCCCGAAAAAAAAAACGTAAGGGGTAACACTGTCATTTTTTTTTTTTTCTGGTCAAAACTTTAAGTTTCAATATCTCAGCTCTGGAAGGGTGTAGAGCCTCAATTTTTGCACCCAGGTCCATGTCTCGTGGCCCTCAGAATCCAGAGTTTTGAGAAGATTGGAGAAACTTAATTTTTCACCCCCCGAAAAAAAACATAAGGGGTAACACTGTCATTTTTTTTTTTCTGGTCAAAACTTTAAGTTTCAATATATCAGCTCTGGAAGGGTCTAGAGCCTCAATTTTTGCACCCAGGTCCATGTCTCGTGGCCCTCTATCAGAATCCAGAGTTTTGAGAAGATTGGAGAAACTTAATTTTTCACCCCCCGAAAAAAAACATAAGGGGTAACACTGTCATTTTTTTTTTTCTGGTCAAAACTTTAAGTTTCAATATCTCAGCTCTGGAAGGGTGTAGAGCCTCAATTTTTGCACCCAGGTCCATGTCTCGTGGCCCTCTATCAGAATCCAGAGTTTTGAGAAGATTGGAGAAACTTAATTTTTCACCCCCCGAAAAAAAAACATAAGGGGTAACACTGTCATTTTTTTTTTTTCTGGTCAAAACTTTAAGTTTCAATATCTCAGCTCTGGAAGGGTGTAGAGCCTCAATTTTTGCACCCAGGTCCATGTCTCGTGGCCCTCTTTCAGAATCCAGAGTTTTGAGAAGATTGGAGAAACTTAATTTTTTACCCCCCGAAAAAAAACATAAGGGGTAACACTGTCATTTTTTTTTTCTGGTCAAAACTTTAAGTTTCAATATCTCAGCTCTGGAAGGGTATAGAGCCTCCATTTTTGCACCCAGGTCCATGTCTCGTGGCCCTCTATCAGAATCCAGAGTTTTGAGAAGATTGGAGAAACTTAATTTTTCACCCCCCGAAAAAAAACATAAGGGGTAACACTGTCATTTTTTTTTTCTGGTCAAAACTTTAAGTTTCAATATATCAGCTCTGGAAGGGTCTAGAGCCTCAATTTTTGCACCCAGGTCCATGTCTCGTGGCCCTCTATCAGAATCCAGAGTTTTGAGAAGATTGGAGAAACTTAATTTTTCACCCCCCGAAAAAAAACATAAGGGGTAACACTGTCATTTTTTTTTTCTGGTCAAAACTTTAAGTTTCAATATCTCAGCTCTGGAAGGGTGTAGAGCCTCAATTTTTGCACCCAGGTCCATGTCTCGCGGCCCTCTATCAGAATCCAGAGTTTTGAGAAGATTGGAGAAACTTAATTTTTCACCCCCCGAAAAAAAACATAAGGGGTAACACTGTCATTTTTTTTTCTGGTCAAAACTTTAAGTTTCAATATCTCAGCTCTGGAAGGGTGTAGAGCCTCAATTTTTGCACCCAGGTCCATGTCTCGTGGCCCTCTATCAGAATCCAGAGTTTTGAGAAGTTTGGAGAAACTTAATTTTTCACCCCCCGAAAAAAAAACATAAGGGGTAACACTGTCATTTTTTTTCTAGTCAAAATTTTGAATTTCAATATCTCAGCTCTGGAAGAGTCTAGAGCCTCAATTTTTGCACCCAGGTCCATGTCTCGTGGCCCTCTATCAGAATCCAGAGTTTTGAGAAGATTGGAGAAACTTAATTTTTCACCCCCCGAAAAAAAACATAAGGGGTAACACTGTCATTTTTTTTTTTCTGGTCAAAACTTTAAGTTTCAATATATCAGCTCTGGAAGGGTCTAGAGCCTCAATTTTTGCACCCAGGTCCATGTCTCGTGGCCCTCTATCAGAATCCAGAGTTTTGAGAAGATTGGAGAAACTTAATTTTTCACCCCCCGAAAAAAAACATAAGGGGTAACACTGTCATTTTTTTTTTTTTCTGGTCAAAACTTTAAGTTTCAATATATCAGCTCTGGAAGGGTCTAGAGCCTCAATTTTTGCACCCAGGTCCATGTCTCGTGGCCCTCTATCAGAATCCAGAGTTTTGAGAAGATTGGAGAAACTTAATTTTTCACCCCCCGAAAAAAAACATAAGGGGTAACACTGTCATTTTTTTTTTTCTGGTCAAAACTTTAAGTTTCAATATCTCAGCTCTGGAAGGGTGTAGAGCCTCAATTTTTGCACCCAGGTCCATGTCTCGCGGCCCTCTATCAGAATCCAGAGTTTTGAGAAGATTGGAGAAACTTAATTTTTCACCCCCCGAAAAAAAACATAAGGGGTAACACTGTCATTTTTTTTTCTGGTCAAAACTTTAAGTTTCAATATCTCAGCTCTGGAAGGGTGTAGAGCCTCAATTTTTGCACCCAGGTCCATGTCTCGTGGCCCTCTATCAGAATCCAGAGTTTTGAGAAGTTTGGAGAAACTTAATTTTTCACCCCCCGAAAAAAAAACATAAGGGGTAACACTGTCATTTTTTTTTCTAGTCAAAATTTTGAATTTCAATATCTCAGCTCTGGAAGAGTCTAGAGCCTCAATTTTTGCACCCAGGTCCATGTCTCGTGGCCCTCTATCAGAATCCAGAGTTTTGAGAAGATTGGAGAAACTTAATTTTTCACCCCCCGAAAAAAAAAACATAATGGGTAACACTGTCATTTTTTTTTTCTGGTCAAAACTTTAAGTTTCAATATATCAGCTCTGGAAGGGTCTAGAGCCTCAATTTTTGCACCCAGGTCCATGTCTCGTGGCCCTCTATCAGAATCCAGAGTTTTGAGAAGTTTGGAGAAACTTAATTTTTCACCCCCCGAAAAAAAAAAACATAAGGGGTAACACTGTCATTTTTTTTTCTAGTCAAAATTTTGAATTTCAATATCTCAGCTCTGGAAGAGTCTAGAGCCTCAATTTTTGCACCCAGGTCCATGTCTCGTGGCCCTCTATCAGAATCCAGAGTTTTGAGAAGATTGGAGAAACTTAATTTTTCACCCCCCGAAAAAAAACATAAGGGGTAACACTGTCATTTTTTTTTTCTGGTCAAAACTTTAAGTTTCAATATCTCAGCTCTGGAAGGGTGTAGAGCCTCAATTTTTGCACCCAGGTCCATGTCTCGTGGCCCTCTATCAGAATCCAGAGTTTTGAGAAGATTGGAGAAACTTAATTTTTCACCCCCCGAAAAAAAACGTAAGGGGTAACACTGTCATTTTTTTTTTCTGGTCAAAACTTTATGTTTCAATATCTCAGCTCTGGAAGGGTGTAGAGCCTCAATTTTTGCACCCAGGTCCATGTCTCGTGGCCCTCTATCAGAATCCAGAGTTTTGAGAAGATTGGAGAAACTTAATTTTTCACCCCCCGAAAAAAAACATAAGGGGTAACACTGTCATTTTTTTTTTTCTGGTCAAAACTTTAAGTTTCAATATATCAGCTCTGGAAGGGTCTAGAGCCTCAATTTTTGCACCCAGGTCCATGTCTCGTGGCCCTCTATCAGAATCCAGAGTTTTGAGAAGATTGGAGAAACTTAATTTTTCACCCCCCGAAAAAAACATAAGGGGTAACACTGTCATTTTTTTTTTCTGGTGAAAACTTTAAGTTTCAATATCTCAGCTCTGGAAGGGTGTAGAGCCTCAATTTTTGCACCCAGGTCCATGTCTCGTGGCCCTCTATCAGAATCCAGAGTTTTGAGAAGATTGGAGAAACTTAATTTTTCACCCCCCGAAAAAAAAACATAAGGGGTAACACTGTCATTTTTTTTTTCTGGTCAAAACTTTAAGTTTCAATATCTCAGCTCTGGAAGGGTGTAGAGCCTCAATTTTTGCACCCAGGTCCATGTCTCGTGGTCCTCTTTCAGAATCCAGAGTTTTGAGAAGATTGGAGAAACTTAATTTTTTACCCCCCGAAAAAAAAACATAAGGGGTAACACTGTCATTTTTTTTTTCTGGTCAAAACTTTAAGTTTCAATATCTCAGCTCTGGAAGGGTATAGAGCCTCCATTTTTGCACCCAGGTACATGTCTCGTGGCCCTCTATCAGAATCCAGAGTTTTGAGAAGATTGGAGAAACTTAATTTTTCACCCCCCGAAAAAAAACATAAGGGGTAACACTGTCATTTTTTTTTCTGGTCAAAACTTTAAGTTTCAATATATCAGCTCTGGAAGGGTCTAGAGCCTCAATTTTTGCACCCATGTCCATGTCTCGTGGCCCTCTATCAGAATCCAGAGTTTTGAGAAGATTGGAGAAACTTAATTTTTCACCCCCCGAAAAAAAAAAACATAAGGGGTAACACTGTCATTTTTTTTTTCTGGTCAAAACTTTAAGTTTCAATATCTCAGCTCTGGAAGGGTGTAGAGCCTCAATTTTTGCACCCAGGTCCATGTCTCGCGGCCCTCTATCAGAATCCAGAGTTTTGAGAAGATTGGAGAAACTTAATTTTTCACCCCCCGAAAAAAAACATAAGGGGTAACACTGTCATTTTTTTTTCTGGTCAAAACTTTAAGTTTCAATATCTCAGCTCTGGAAGGGTGTAGAGCCTCAATTTTTGCACCCAGGTCCATGTCTCGTGGCCCTCTATCAGAATCCAGAGTTTTGAGAAGTTTGGAGAAACTTAATTTTTCACCCCCCGAAAAAAAAACATAAGGGGTAACACTGTCATTTTTTTTTCTAGTCAAAATTTTGAATTTCAATATCTCAGCTTTGGAAGAGTCTAGAGCCTCAATTTTTGCACCCAGGTCCATGTCTCGTGGCCCTCTATCAGAATCCAGAGTTTTGAGAAGATTGGAGAAACTTAATTTTTCACCCCCCGAAAAAAAACATAAGGGGTAACACTGTCATTTTTTTTTTTCTGGTCAAAACTTTAAGTATTCAATATCTCAGCTCTGGAAGGGTCTAGAGCCTCAATTTTTGCACCCAGGTCCATGTCTCGTGGCCCTCTATCAGAATCCAGAGTTTTGAGAAGATTGGAGAAACTTAATTTTTCACCCCCCGAAAAAAAACATAAGGGGTAACACTGTCATTTTTTTTTCTGGTCAAAACTTTAAGTTTCAATATCTCAGCTCTGGAAGGGTGTAGAGCCTCAATTTTTGCACCCAGGTCCATGTCTCGTGGCCCTCTATCAGAATCCAGAGTTTTGAGAAGATTGGAGAAACTTAATTTTTTACCCCCCGAAAAAAAACATAAGGGGTAACACTGTCATTTTTTTTTTCTGGTCAAAACTTTAAGTTTCAATATCTCAGATCTGGAAGGGTGTAGAGCCTCAATTTTTGCACCCAGGTCCATGTCTCGTGGCCCTCTATCAGAATCCAGAGTTTTGAGAAGATCGGAGAAACTTAATTTTTCACCCCCCGAAAAAAAAACATAAGGGGTAACACTGTCATTTTTTTTTTTCTAGTCAAAATTTTGAATTTCAATATCTCAGCTCTGGAAGAGTCTAGAGCCTCAATTTCTGCACCCAGGTCCATGTCTCGTGGCCCTCTATCAGAATCCAGAGTTTTGAGAAGATTGGAGAAACTTAATTTTTCACCCCCCGAAAAAAAACATAAGGGGTAACACTGTCATTTTTTTTTTCTGGTCAAAACTTTAAGTTTCAATATATCAGCTCTGGAAGGGTCTAGAGCCTCAATTTTTGCACCCAGGTCCATGTCTCGTGGCCCTCTATCAGAATCCAGAGTTTTGAGAGGATTGGAGAAACTTAATTTTTCACCCCCCGAAAAAAAACGTAAGGGGTAACACTGTCATTTTTTTTTTTCTGGTCAAAACTTTAAGCTTCAATATCTCAGCTCTGGAAGGGTGTAGAGCCTCAATTTTTGCACCCAGGTCCATGTCTCGTGGCCCTCTATCAGAATCCAGAGTTATGAGAAGATTGGAGAAACTTAATTTTTCACCCCCCGAAAAAAAACATAAGGGGTAACACTGTCATTTTTTTTTTCTGGTCAAAACTTTAAGTTTCAATATATCAGCTCTGGAAGGGTCTAGAGCCTCAATTTTTGCACCCAGGTCCATGTCTCGTGGCCCTCTATCAGAATCCAGAGTTTTGAGAAGATTGGAGAAACTTAATTTTTCACCCCCCGAAAAAAAACATAAGGGGTAACACTGTCATTTTTTTTTTCTGGTCAAAACTTTAAGTTTCAATATCTCAGCTCTGGAAGGGTGTAGAGCCTCAATTTTTGCACCCAGGTCCATGTCTCGCGGCCCTCTATCAGAATCCAGAGTTTTGAGAAGATTGGAGAAACTTAATTTTTCACCCCCCGAAAAAAAACATAAGGGGTAACACTGTCATTTTTTTTTCTGGTCAAAACTTTAAGTTTCAATATCTCAGCTCTGGAAGGGTGTAGAGCCTCAATTTTTGCACCCAGGTCCATGTCTCGTGGCCCTCTATCAGAATCCAGAGTTTTGAGAAGTTTGGAGAAACTTAATTTTTCACCCCCCGAAAAAAAAAACATAAGGGGTAACACTGTCATTTTTTTTTTCTAGTCAAAATTTTGAATTTCAATATCTCAGCTCTGGAAGAGTCTAGAGCCTCAATTTTTGCACCCAGGTCCATGTCTCGTGGCCCTCTATCAGAATCCAGAGTTTTGAGAAGATTGGAGAAACTTAATTTTTCACCCCCCGAAAAAAAACATAAGGGGTAACACTGTCATTTTTTTTTTCTGGTCAAAACTTTAAGTTTCAATATATCAGCTCTGGAAGGGTCTAGAGCCTCAATTTTTGCACCCAGGTCCATGTCTCGTGGCCCTCTATCAGAATCCAGAGTTTTGAGAAGATTGGAGAAACTTAATTTTTCACCCCCCGAAAAAAAACATAAGGGGTAACACTGTCATTTTTTTTTCTGGTCAAGACTTTAAGTTTCAATATCTCAGCTCTGGAAGGGTGTAGAGCCTCAATTTTTGCACCCAGGTCCATGTCTCATGGCCCTCTATCAGAATCCAGAGTTTTGAGAAGTTTGGAGAAACTTAATTTTTCACCCCCCGAAAAAAAAACATAAGGGGTAACACTGTCATTTTTTTTTTCTAGTCAAAATTTTGAATTTCAATATCTCAGCTCTGGAAGAGTCTAGAGCCTCAATTTTTGCACCCAGGTCCATGTCTCGTGGCCCTCTATCAGAATCCAGAGTTTTGAGAAGATTGGAGAAACTTAATTTTTCACCCCCCGAAAAAAAAACATAAGGGGTAACACTGTCATTTTTTTTCTGGTCAAAACTTTAAGTTTCAATATCTCAGCTCTGGAAGGGTGTAGAGCCTCAATTTTTGCACCCAGGTCCATGTCTCGTGGCCCTCTATCAGAATCCAGAGTTTTGAGAAGATTGGAGAAACTTAATTTTTCACCCCCCGAAAAAAAACATAAAGGGTAACACTGTCATTTTTTTTTTCTGGTCAAAACTTTAAGTTTCAATATATCAGCTCTGGAAGGGTCTAGAGCCTCAATTTTTGCACCCAGGTCCATGTCTCGTGGCCCTCTATCAGAATCCAGAGTTTTGAGAAGATTGGAGAAACTTAATTTTTCACCCCCCGAAAAAAAACATAAGGGGTAACACTGTCATTTTTTTTTTCTAGTCAAAACTTTAAGTTTCAATATCTCAGCTCTGGAAGGGTGTAGAGCCTCAATTTTTGCACCCAGGTCCATGTCTCGTGGCCCTCTATCAGAATCCAGAGTTTTGAGAAGATTGGAGAAACTTAATTTTTCACCCCCCGAAAAAAAACGTAAGGGGTAACACTGTCATTTTTTTTTTCTGGTCAAAACTTTAAGTTTCAATATCTCAGCTCTGGAAGGGTGTAGAGCCTCAATTTTTGCACCCAGGTCCATGTCTCGTGGCCCTCTATCAGAATCCAGAGTTTTGAGAAGATTGGAGAAACTTAATTTTTCACCCCCCGAAAAAAAACATAAGGGGTAACACTGTCATTTTTTTTTTTTCTGGTCAAAACTTTAAGTTTCAATATCTCAGCTCTGGAAGGGTGTAGAGCCTCAATTTTTGCACCCAGGTCCATGTCTCGTGGCCCTCTATCAGAATCCAGAGTTTTGAGAAGATTGGAGAAACTTAATTTTTCACCCCCCGAAAAAAAAAAACATAAGGGGTAACACTGTCATTTTTTTTTCTGGTCAAAACTTTAAGTTTCAATATCTCAGCTCTGGAAGGGTGTAGAGCCTCAATTTTTGCACCCAGGTCCATGTCTCGTGGCCCTCTTTCAGAATCCAGAGTTTTGAGAAGATTGGAGAAACTTAATTTTTTACCCCCCGAAAAAAAACATAAGGGGTAACACTGTCATTTTTTTTTTTTCTGGTCAAAACTTTAAGTTTCAATATCTCAGCTCTGGAAGGGTGTAGAGCCTCCATTTTTGCACCCAGGTCCATGTCTCGTGGCCCTCTATCAGAATCCAGAGTTTTGAGAAGATTGGAGAAACTTAATTTTTCACCCCCCGAAAAAAAACATAAGGGGTAACACTGTCATTTTTTTTTTCTGGTCAAAACTTTAAGTTTCAATATCTCAGCTCTGGAAGGGTCTAGAGCCTCAATTTTTGCACCCAGGTCCATGTCTCGTGGCCCTCTATCAGAATCCAGAGTTTTGAGAAGATTGGAGAAACTTAATTTTTCACCCCCCGAAAAAAAACATAAGGGGTAACACTGTCATTTTTTTTTTCTGGTCAAAACTTTAAGTTTCAATATCTCAGCTCTGGAAGGGTGTAGAGCCTCAATTTTTGCACCCAGGTCCATGTCTCGCGGCCCTCTATCAGAATCCAGAGTTTTGAGAAGATTGGAGAAACTTAATTTTTCACCCCCCGAAAAAAAACATAAGGGGTAACACTGTCATTTTTTTTTCTGGTCAAAACTTTAAGTTTCAATATCTCAGCTCTGGAAGGGTGTAGAGCCTCAATTTTTGCACCCAGGTCCATGTCTCGTGGCCCTCTATCAGAATCCAGAGTTTTGAGAAGTTTGGAGAAACTTAATTTTTCACCCCCCGAAAAAAAACATAAGGGGTAACACTGTCATTTTTTTTCTAGTCAAAATTTTGAATTTCAATATCTCAGCTCTGGAAGAGTCTAGAGCCTCAATTTTTGCACCCAGGTCCATGTCTCGTGGCCCTCTATCAGAATCCAGAGTTTTGAGAAGATTGGAGAAACTTAATTTTTCACCCCCCGAAAAAAAACATAAGGGGTAACACTGTCATTTTTTTTTCTTGTCAAAACTTTAAGTTTCAATATCTCAGCTCTGGAAGGGTGTAGAGCCTCAATTTTTGCACCCAGGTCCATGTCTCGTGGCCCTCTATCAGAATCCAGAGTTTTGAGAAGTTTGGAGAAACTTAATTTTTCACCCCCCGAAAAAAAAACATAAGGGGTAACACTGTCATTTTTTTTTTCTAGTCAAAATTTTGAATTTCAATATCTCAGCTCTGGAAGAGTCTAGAGCCTCAATTTTTGCACCCAGGTCCATGTCTCGTGGCCCTCTATCAGAATCCAGAGTTTTGAGAAGATTGGAGAAACTTAATTTTTCACCCCCCGAAAAAAACATAAGGGGTAACACTGTCATTTTTTTTTCTGGTCAAAACTTTAAGTTTCAATATCTCAGCTCTGGAAGGGTCTAGAGCCTCAATTTTTGCACCCAGGTCCATGTCTCGTGGCCCTCTATCAGAATCCAGAGTTTTGAGAAGATTGGAGAAACTTAATTTTTCACCCCCCGAAAAAAAACATAAGGGGTAACACTGTCATTTTTTTTTCTGGTCAAAACTTTAAGTTTCAATATCTCAGCTCTGGAAGGGTGTAGAGCCTCAATTTTTGCACCCAGGTCCATGTCTCGTGGCCCTCTATCAGAATCCAGAGTTTTGAGAAGATCGGAGAAACTTAATTTTTCACCCCCCGAAAAAAAACATAAGGGGTAACACTGTCATTTTTTTTTTCTGGTCAAAACTTTAAGTTTCAATATATCAGCTCTGGAAGGGTCTAGAGCCTCAATTTTTGCACCCAGGTCCATGTCTCGTGGCCCTCTATCAGAATCCAGAGTTTTGAGAAGATTGGAGAAACTTAATTTTTCACCCCCCGAAAAAAAACATAAGGGGTAACATTGTCATTTTTTTTCTGGTCAAAACTTTAAGTTTCAATATCTCAGCTCTGGAAGGGTGTAGAGCCTCAATTTTTGCACCCAGGTCCATGTCTCGTGGCCCTCTATCAGAATCCAGAGTTTTGAGAAGATTGGAGAAACTTAATTTTTCACCCCCCGAAAAAAAACATAAGGGGTAACACTGTCATTTTTTTTTCTGGTCAAAACTTTAAGTTTCAATATCTCAGCTCTGGAAGGGTGTAGAGCCTCAATTTTTGCACCCAGGTCCATGTCTCGTGGCCCTCTATCAGAATCCAGAGTTTTGAGAAGATTGGAGAAACTTAATTTTTTACCCCCCGAAAAAAAACATAAGGGGTAACACTGTCATTTTTTTTTCTGGTCAAAACTTTAAGTTTCAATATCTCAGATCTGGAAGGGTGTAGAGCCTCAATTTTTGCACCCAGGTCCATGTCTCGTGGCCCTCTATCAGAATCCAGAGTTTTGAGAAGATCGGAGAAACTTAATTTTTCACCCCCCGAAAAAAAAACATAAGGGGTAACACTGTCATTTTTTTTTTCTAGTCAAAATTTTGAATTTCAATATCTCAGCTCTGGAAGAGTCTAGAGCCTCAATTTCTGCACCCAGGTCCATGTCTCGTGGCCCTCTATCAGAATCCAGAGTTTTGAGAAGATTGGAGAAACTTAATTTTTCACCCCCCGAAAAAAAACATAAGGGGTAACACTGTCATTTTTTTTTTCTGGTCAAAACTTTAAGTTTCAATATATCAGCTCTGGAAGGGTCTAGAGCCTCAATTTTTGCACCCAGGTCCATGTCTCGTGGCCCTCTATCAGAATCCAGAGTTTTGAGAGGATTGGAGAAACTTAATTTTTCACCCCCCGAAAAAAAACGTAAGGGGTAACACTGTCATTTTTTTTTTCTGGTCAAAACTTTAAGCTTCAATATCTCAGCTCTGGAAGGGTGTAGAGCCTCAATTTTTGCACCCAGGTCCATGTCTCGTGGCCCTCTATCAGAATCCAGAGTTATGAGAAGATTGGAGAAACTTAATTTTTCACCCCCCGAAAAAAAACATAAGGGGTAACACTGTCATTTTTTTTTTCTGGTCAAAACTTTAAGTTTCAATATATCAGCTCTGGAAGGGTCTAGAGCCTCAATTTTTGCACCCAGGTCCATGTCTCGTGGCCCTCTATCAGAATCCAGAGTTTTGAGAAGATTGGAGAAACTTAATTTTTCACCCCCCGAAAAAAAACATAAGGGGTAACACTGTCATTTTTTTTTTCTGGTCAAAACTTTAAGTTTCAATATCTCAGCTCTGGAAGGGTGTAGAGCCTCAATTTTTGCACCCAGGTCCATGTCTCGCGGCCCTCTATCAGAATCCAGAGTTTTGAGAAGATTGGAGAAACTTAATTTTTCACCCCCCGAAAAAAAACATAAGGGGTAACACTGTCATTTTTTTTTCTGGTCAAAACTTTAAGTTTCAATATCTCAGCTCTGGAAGGGTGTAGAGCCTCAATTTTTGCACCCAGGTCCATGTCTCGTGGCCCTCTATCAGAATCCAGAGTTTTGAGAAGTTTGGAGAAACTTAATTTTTCACCCCCCGAAAAAAAAAACATAAGGGGTAACACTGTCATTTTTTTTTTTCTAGTCAAAATTTTGAATTTCAATATCTCAGCTCTGGAAGAGTCTAGAGCCTCAATTTTTGCACCCAGGTCCATGTCTCGTGGCCCTCTATCAGAATCCAGAGTTTTGAGAAGATTGGAGAAACTTAATTTTTCACCCCCCGAAAAAAAACATAAGGGGTAACACTGTCATTTTTTTTTCTGGTCAAAACTTTAAGTTTCAATATATCAGCTCTGGAAGGGTCTAGAGCCTCAATTTTTGCACCCAGGTCCATGTCTCGTGGCCCTCTATCAGAATCCAGAGTTTTGAGAAGATTGGAGAAACTTAATTTTTCACCCCCCGAAAAAAAACATAAGGGGTAACACTGTCATTTTTTTTCTGGTCAAGACTTTAAGTTTCAATATCTCAGCTCTGGAAGGGTGTAGAGCCTCAATTTTTGCACCCAGGTCCATGTCTCATGGCCCTCTATCAGAATCCAGAGTTTTGAGAAGTTTGGAGAAACTTAATTTTTCACCCCCCGAAAAAAAAACATAAGGGGTAACACTGTCATTTTTTTTTTCTAGTCAAAATTTTGAATTTCAATATCTCAGCTCTGGAAGAGTCTAGAGCCTCAATTTTTGCACCCAGGTCCATGTCTCGTGGCCCTCTATCAGAATCCAGAGTTTTGAGAAGATTGGAGAAACTTAATTTTTCACCCCCCGAAAAAAAAACATAAGGGGTAACACTGTCATTTTTTTTTCTGGTCAAAACTTTAAGTTTCAATATCTCAGCTCTGGAAGGGTGTAGAGCCTCAATTTTTGCACCCAGGTCCATGTCTCGTGGCCCTCTATCAGAATCCAGAGTTTTGAGAAGATTGGAGAAACTTAATTTTTCACCCCCCGAAAAAAAACATAAAGGGTAACACTGTCATTTTTTTTTTTCTGGTCAAAACTTTAAGTTTCAATATATCAGCTCTGGAAGGGTCTAGAGCCTCAATTTTTGCACCCAGGTCCATGTCTCGTGGCCCTCTATCAGAATCCAGAGTTTTGAGAAGATTGGAGAAACTTAATTTTTCACCCCCCGAAAAAAAACATAAGGGGTAACACTGTCATTTTTTTTTCTAGTCAAAACTTTAAGTTTCAATATCTCAGCTCTGGAAGGGTGTAGAGCCTCAATTTTTGCACCCAGGTCCATGTCTCGTGGCCCTCTATCAGAATCCAGAGTTTTGAGAAGATTGGAGAAACTTAATTTTTCACCCCCCGAAAAAAAACGTAAGGGGTAACACTGTCATTTTTTTTTTCTGGTCAAAACTTTAAGTTTCAATATCTCAGCTCTGGAAGGGTGTAGAGCCTCAATTTTTGCACCCAGGTCCATGTCTCGTGGCCCTCTATCAGAATCCAGAGTTTTGAGAAGATTGGAGAAACTTAATTTTTCACCCCCCGAAAAAAAACATAAGGGGTAACACTGTCATTTTTTTTTTTCTGGTCAAAACTTTAAGTTTCAATATCTCAGCTCTGGAAGGGTGTAGAGCCTCAATTTTTGCACCCAGGTCCATGTCTCGTGGCCCTCTATCAGAATCCAGAGTTTTGAGAAGATTGGAGAAACTTAATTTTTCACCCCCCGAAAAAAAAAAACATAAGGGGTAACACTGTCATTTTTTTTTCTGGTCAAAACTTTAAGTTTCAATATCTCAGCTCTGGAAGGGTGTAGAGCCTCAATTTTTGCACCCAGGTCCATGTCTCGTGGCCCTCTTTCAGAATCCAGAGTTTTGAGAAGATTGGAGAAACTTAATTTTTTACCCCCCGAAAAAAAACATAAGGGGTAACACTGTCATTTTTTTTTTCTGGTCAAAACTTTAAGTTTCAATATCTCAGCTCTGGAAGGGTGTAGAGCCTCAATTTTTGCACCCAGGTCCATGTCTCGTGGCCCTCTATCAGAATCCAGAGTTTTGAGAAGTTTGGAGAAACTTAATTTTTCACCCCCCGAAAAAAAACATAAGGGGTAACACTGTCATTTTTTTTCTAGTCAAAATTTTGAATTTCAATATCTCAGCTCTGGAAGAGTCTAGAGCCTCAATTTTTGCACCCAGGTCCATGTCTCGTGGCCCTCTATCAGAATCCAGAGTTTTGAGAAGATTGGAGAAACTTAATTTTTCACCCCCCGAAAAAAAACATAAGGGGTAACACTGTCATTTTTTTTTCTTGTCAAAACTTTAAGTTTCAATATCTCAGCTCTGGAAGGGTGTAGAGCCTCAATTTTTGCACCCAGGTCCATGTCTCGTGGCCCTCTATCAGAATCCAGAGTTTTGAAAAGTTTGGAGAAACTTAATTTTTCACCCCCCGAAAAAAAAACATAAGGGGTAACACTGTCATTTTTTTTTTCTAGTCAAAATTTTGAATTTCAATATCTCAGCTCTGGAAGAGTCTAGAGCCTCAATTTTTGCACCCAGGTCCATGTCTCGTGGCCCTCTATCAGAATCCAGAGTTTTGAGAAGATTGGAGAAACTTAATTTTTCACCCCCCGAAAAAAAACATAAGGGGTAACACTGTCATTTTTTTTTCTGGTCAAAACTTTAAGTTTCAATATCTCAGCTCTGGAAGGGTCTAGAGCCTCAATTTTTGCACCCAGGTCCATGTCTCGTGGCCCTCTATCAGAATCCAGAGTTTTGAGAAGATTGGAGAAACTTAATTTTTCACCCCCCGAAAAAAAACATAAGGGGTAACACTGTCATTTTTTTTTCTGGTCAAAACTTTAAGTTTCAATATCTCAGCTCTGGAAGGGTGTAGAGCCTCAATTTTTGCACCCAGGTCCATGTCTCGTGGCCCTCTATCAGAATCCAGAGTTTTGAGAAGATCGGAGAAACTTAATTTTTCACCCCCCGAAAAAAAACATAAGGGGTAACACTGTCATTTTTTTTTCTGGTCAAAACTTTAAGTTTCAATATATCAGCTCTGGAAGGGTCTAGAGCCTCAATTTTTGCACCCAGGTCCATGTCTCGTGGCCCTCTATCAGAATCCAGAGTTTTGAGAAGATTGAAGAAACTTAATTTTTCACCCCCCGAAAAAAAACATAAGGGGTAACATTGTCATTTTTTTTCTGGTCAAAACTTTAAGTTTCAATATCTCAGCTCTGGAAGGGTGTAGAGCCTCAATTTTTGCACCCAGGTCCATGTCTCGTGGCCCTCTATCAGAATCCAGAGTTTTGAGAAGATTGGAGAAACTTAATTTTTCACCCCCCGAAAAAAAACATAAGGGGTAACACTGTCATTTTTTTTTCTGGTCAAAACTTTAAGTTTCAATATCTCAGCTCTGGAAGGGTGTAGAGCCTCAATTTTTGCACCCAGGTCCATGTCTCGTGGCCCTCTATCAGAATCCAGAGTTTTGAGAAGATTGGAGAATCTTAATTTTTCACCCCCCGAAAAAAAACATAAGGGGTAACACTGTCATTTTTTTTTCTGGTCAAAACTTTAAGTTTCAATATCTCAGCTCTGGAAGGGTGTAGAGCCTCAATTTTTGCACCCAGGTCCATGTCTCGTGGCCCTCTATCAGAATCCAGAGTTTTGAGAAGTTTGGAGAAACTTAATTTTTCACCCCCCGAAAAAAAACATAAGGGGTAACACTGTCATTTTTTTTTCTAGTCAAAATTTTGAATTTCAATATCTCAGCTCTGGAAGAGTCTAGAGCCTCAATTTCTGCACCCAGGTCCATGTCTCGTGGCCCTCTATCAGAATCCAGAGTTTTGAGAAGATTGGAGAAACTTAATTTTTCACCCCCCGAAAAAAAACATAAGGGGTAACACTGTCATTTTTTTTTTCTGGTCAAAACTTTAAGTTTCAATATATCAGCTCTGGAAGGGTCTAGAGCCTCAATTTTTGCACCCAGGTCCATGTCTCGTGGCCCTCTATCAGAATCCAGAGTTTTGAGAAGATTGGAGAAACTTAATTTTTCACCCCCCGAAAAAAAACGTAAGGGGTAACACTGTCATTTTTTTTTTTCTGGTCAAAACTTTAAGTTTCAATATCTCAGCTCTGGAAGGGTGTAGAGCCTCAATTTTTGCACCCAGGTCCATGTCTCGTGGCCCTCTATCAGAATCCAGAGTTTTGAGAAGATTGGAGAAACTTAATTTTTCACCCCCCGAAAAAAAACATAAGGGGTAACACTGTCATTTTTTTTTTTCTGGTCAAAACTTTAAGTTTCAATATATCAGCTCTGGAAGGGTCTAGAGCCTCAATTTTTGCACCCAGGTCCATGTCTCGTGGCCCTCTATCAGAATCCAGAGTTTTGAGAAGATTGGAGAAACTTAATTTTTCACCCCCCCCCCCAAAAAAAAAACATAAGGGGTAACACTGTCATTTTTTTTTTTCTGGTCAAAACTTTAAGTTTCAATATCTCAGCTCTGGAAGGGTGTAGAGCCTCAATTTTTGCACCCAGGTCCATGTCTCGTGGCCCTCTATCAGAATCCAGAGTTTTGAGAAGATTGGAGAAACTTAATTTTTCACCCCCCGAAAAAAAACATAAGGGGTAACACTGTCATTTTTTTTTTCTGGTCAAAACTTTAAGTTTCAATATCTCAGCTCTGGAAGGGTGTAGAGCCTCAATTTTTGCACCCAGGTCCATGTCTCGTGGCCCTCTATCAGAATCCAGAGTTTTGAGAAGTTTGGAGAAACTTAATTTTTCACCCCCCGAAAAAAAAACATAAGGGGTAACACTGTCATTTTTTTTTTCTAGTCAAAATTTTGAATTTCAATATCTCAGCTCTGGAAGAGTCTAGAGCCTCAATTTTTGCACCCAGGTCCATGTCTCGTGGCCCTCTATCAGAATCCAGAGCTTTGAGAAGATTGGAGAAACTTAATTTTTCACCCCCCGAAAAAAAACATAAGGGGTAACACTGTCATTTTTTTTTTCTGGTCAAAACTTTAAGTTTCAATATCTCAGCTCTGGAAGGGTGTAGAGCCTCAATTTTTGCACCCAGGTCCATGTCTCGTGGCCCTCTATCAGAATCCAGAGTTTTGAGAAGATTGGAGAAACTTAATTTTTCACCCCCCGAAAAAAAACATAAGGGGTAACACTGTCATTTTTTTTTTTCTGGTCAAAACTTTAAGTTTCAATATATCAGCTCTGGAAGGGTCTAGAGCCTCAATTTTTGCACCCAGGCCCATGTCTCGTGGCCCTCTATCAGAATCCAGAGTTTTGAGAAGATTGGAGAAACTTAATTTTTCACCCCCCGAAAAAAAACATAAGGGGTAACACTGTCATATTTTTTTTCTAGTCAAAACTTTAAGTTTCAATATCTCAGCTCTGGAAGGGTGTAGAGCCTCAATTTTTGCACCCAGGTCCATGTCTCGTGGCCCTCTATCAGAATCCAGAGTTTTGAGAAGATTGGAGAAACTTAATTTTTCACCCCCCGAAAAAAAACATAAGGGGTAACACTGTCATTTTTTTTTCTGGTCAAAACTTTAAGTTTCAATATCTCAGCTCTGGAAGGGTCTAGAGCCTCAATTTTTGCACCCAGGTCCATGTCTCGTGGCCCTCTATCAGAATCCAGAGTTTTGAGAAGATTGGAGAAACTTAATTTTTCACCCCCCGAAAAAAAACATAAGGGGTAACACTGTCATTTTTTTTTCTGGTCAAAACTTTAAGTTTCAATATCTCAGCTCTGGAAGAGTCTAGAGCCTCAATTTCTGCACCCAGGTCCATGTCTCGTGGCCCTCTATCAGAATCCAGAGTTTTGAGAAGATTGGAGAAACTTAATTTTTCACCCCCCGAAAAAAAACATAAGGGGTAACACTGTCATTTTTTTTTTCTGGTCAAAACTTTAAGTTTCAATATCTCAGCTCTGGAAGGGTGTAGAGCCTCAATTTTTGCACCCAGGTCCATGTCTCGTGGCCCTCTATCAGAATCCAGAGTTTTGAGAAGATTGGAGAAACTTAATTTTTCACCCCACGAAAAAAAAAACATAAGGGGTAACACTGTCATTTTTTTTTCTGGTCAAAACTTTAAGTTTCAATATCTCAGCTCTGGAAGGGTGTAGAGCCTCAATTTTTGCACCCAGGTCCATGTCTCGTGGCCCTCTATCAGAATCCAGAGTTTTGAGAAGTTTGGAGAAACTTAATTTTTCACCCCCCGAAAAAAAAACATAAGGGGTAACACTGTCATTTTTTTTTTCTAGTCAAAATTTTGAATTTCAATATCTCAGCTCTGGAAGAGTCTAGAGCCTCAATTTTTGCACCCAGGTCCATGTCTCGTGGCCCTCTATCAGAATCCAGAGTTTTGAGAAGATTGGAGAAACTTAATTTTTCACCCCCCGAAAAAAAACATAAGGGGTAACACTGTCATTTTTTTTTTTCTGGTCAAAACTTTAAGTTTCAATATCTCAGCTCTGGAAGAGTCTAGAGCCTCAATTTTTGCACCCAGGTCCATGTCTCGTGGCCCTCTATCAGAATCCAGAGTTTTGAGAAGATTGGAGAAACTTAATTTTTCACCCCCCGAAAAAAAACATAAGGGGTAACACTGTCATTTTTTTTTTCTGGTCAAAACTTTAAGTTTCAATATCTCAGCTCTGGAAGGGTGTAGAGCCTCAATTTTTGCACCCAGGTCCATGTCTCGTGGCCCTCTATCAGAATCCAGAGTTTTGAGAAGATTGGAGAAACTTAATTTTTCACCCCCCGAAAAAAAACATAAGGGGTAACACTGTCATTTTTTTTTCTGGTCAAAACTTTAAGTTTCAATATCTCAGCTCTGGAAGGGTGTAGAGCCTCAATTTTTGCACCCAGGTCCATGTCTCGTGGCCCTCTATCAGAATCCAGAGTTTTGAGAAGTTTGGAGAAACTTAATTTTTCACCCCCCGAAAAAAAAACATAAGGGGTAACACTGTCATTTTTTTTTTCTAGTCAAAATTTTGAATTTCAATATCTCAGCTCTGGAAGAGTCTAGAGCCTCAATTTTTGCACCCAGGTCCATGTCTCGTGGCCCTCTATCAGAATCCAGAGTTTTGAGAAGATTGGAGAAACTTAATTTTTCACCCCCCGAAAAAAAACATAAGGGGTAACACTGTCATTTTTTTTTCTGGTCAAAACTTTAAGTTTCAATATCTCAGCTCTGGAAGGGTCTAGAGCCTCAATTTTTGCACCCAGGTCCATGTCTCGTGGCCCTCTATCAGAATCCAGAGTTTTGAGAAGATTGGAGAAACTTAATTTTTCACCCCCCGAAAAAAAACATAAGGGGTAACACTGTCATTTTTTTTCTGGTCAAAACTTTAAGTTTCAATATCTCAGCTCTGGAAGGGTGTAGAGCCTCAATTTTTGCACCCAGGTCCATGTCTCGTGGCCCTCTATCAGAATCCAGAGTTTTGAGAAGATTGGAGAAACTTAATTTTTTACCCCCCGAAAAAAAACATAAGGGGTAACACTGTCATTTTTTTTTTTCTGGTCAAAACTTTAAGTTTCAATATCTCAGATCTGGAAGGGTGTAGAGCCTCAATTTTTGCACCCAGGTCCATGTCTCGTGGCCCTCTATCAGAATCCAGAGTTTTGAGAAGATTGGAGAAACTTAATTTTTCACCCCCCGAAAAAAAAACATAAGGGGTAACACTGTCATTTTTTTTTTTCTGGTCAAAACTTTAAGTTTCAATATATCAGCTCTGGAAGGGTCTAGAGCCTCAATTTTTGCACCCAGGTCCATGTCTCGTGGCCCTCTATCAGAATCCAGAGTTTTGAGAAGATCGGAGAAACTTAATTTTTCAGCCCCCGAAAAAAAAAACATAAGGGGTAACACTGTCATTTTTTTTTTCTAGTCAAAATTTTGAATTTCAATATCTCAGCTCTGGAAGAGTCTAGAGCCTCAATTTCTGCACCCAGGTCCATGTCTCGTGGCCCTCTATCAGAATCCAGAGTTTTGAGAAGATTGGAGAAACTTAATTTTTCACCCCCCGAAAAAAAACATAAGGGGTAACACTGTCATTTTTTTTTTTCTGGTCAAAACTTTAAGTTTCAATATATCAGCTCTGGAAGGGTCTAGAGCCTCAATTTTTGCACCCAGGTCCATGTCTCGTGGCCCTCTATCAGAATCCAGAGTTTTGAGAAGATTGGAGAAACTTAATTTTTCACCCCCCGAAAAAAAACGTAAGGGGTAACACTGTCATTTTTTTTTTCTGGTCAAAACTTTAAGTTTCAATATCTCAGCTCTGGAAGGGTGTAGAGCCTCAATTTTTGCACCCAGGTCCATGTCTCGTGGCCCTCTATCAGAATCCAGAGTTTTGAGAAGATTGGAGAAACTTAATTTTTCACCCCCCGAAAAAAAACATAAGGGGTAACACTGTCATTTTTTTTTTTCTGGTCAAAACTTTAAGTTTCAAAATCTCAGCTCTGGAAGGGTGTAGAGCCTCAATTTTTGCACCCAGGTCCATGTCTCGTGGCCCTCTATCAGAATCCAGAGTTTTGAGAAGATTGGAGAAACTTAATTTTTCACCCCCCGAAAAAAAAAAAAACATAAGGGGTAACACTGTCATTTTTTTTTCTGGTCAAAACTTTAGGTTTCAATATCTCAGCTCTGGAAGGGTGTAGAGCCTCAATTTTTGCACCCAGGTCCATGTCTCGCGGCCCTCTATCAGAATCCAGAGTTTTGAGAAGATTGGAGAAAATTAATTTTTCACCCCCCGAAAAAAAACATAAGGGGTAACACTGTCATTTTTTTTTTTCTGGTCAAAACTTTAAGTTTCAATATCTCAGCTCTGGAAGGGTGTAGAGCCTCAATTTTTGCACCCAGGTCCATGTCTCGTGGCCCTCTATCAGAATCCAGAGTTTTGAGAAGTTTGGAGAAACTTAATTTTTCACCCCCCGAAAAAAAAACATAAGGGGTAACACTGTCATTTTTTTTTTCTAGTCAAAATTTTGAATTTCAATATCTCAGCTCTGGAAGAGTCTAGAGCCTCAATTTTTGCACCCAGGTCCATGTCTCGTGGCCCTCTATCAGAATCCAGAGTTTTGAGAAGATTGGAGAAACTTAATTTTTCACCCCCCGAAAAAAAAACATAAGGGGTAACACTCATTTTTTTTTTTCTGGTCAAAACTTTAAGTTTCAATATATCAGCTCTGGAAGGGTCTAGAGCCTCAATTTTTGCACCCAGGTCCATGTCTTGTGCCCCTCTATCAGAATCCAGAGTTTTGAGAAGATTGGAGAAACTTAATTTTTCACCCCCCGAAAAAAAACATAAGGGGTAACACTGTCATTTTTTTTTTCTGGTCAAAACTTTAAGTTTCAATATCTCAGCTCTGGAAGGGTGTAGAGCCTCAATTTTTGCACCCAGGTCCATGTCTCGTGGCCCTCTATCAGAATCCAGAGTTTTGAGAAGATTGGAGAAACTTAATTTTTCACCCCCCGAAAAAAAACATAAGGGGTAACACTGTCATTTTTTTTTCTAGTCAAAATTTTGAATTTCAATATCTCAGCTCTGGAAGAGTCTAGAGCCTCAATTTTTGCACCCAGGTCCATGTCTCGTGGCCCTCTATCAGAATCCAGAGTTTTGAGAAGATTGGAGAAACTTAATTTTTCACCCCCCGAAAAAAAACATAAGGGGTAACACTGTCATTTTTTTTTTTCTGGTCAAAACTTTAAGTTTCAATATCTCAGCTCTGGAAGGGTGTAGAGCCTCAATTTTTGCACCCAGGTCCATGTCTCGTGGCCCTCTATCAGAATCCAGAGTTTTGAGAAGATTGGAGAAACTTAATTTTTCACCCCCCGAAAAAAAAACATAAGGGGTAACACTGTCATTTTTTTTTCTGGTCAAAACTTTAAGTTTCAATATCTCAGCTCTGGAAGGGTGTAGAGCCTCAATTTTTGCACCCAGGTCCATGTCTCGTGGCCCTCTTTCAGAATCCAGAGTTTTGAGAAGATTGGAGAAACTTAATTTTTTACCCCCCGAAAAAAAACATAAGGGGTAACACTGTCATTTTTTTTTTCTGGTCAAAACTTTAAGTTTCAATATCTCAGCTCTGGAAGGGTGTAGAGCCTCCATTTTTGCACCCAGGTCCATGTCTCGTGGCCCTCTATCAGAATCCAGAGTTTTGAGAAGATTGGAGAAACTTAATTTTTCACCCCCCGAAAAAAAACATAAGGGGTAACACTGTCATTTTTTTTTCTGGTCAAAACTTTAAGTTTCAATATATCAGCTCTGGAAGGGTCTAGAGCCTCAATTTTTGCACCCAGGTCCATGTCTTGTGGCCCTCTATCAGAATCCAGAGTTTTGAGAAGATTGGAGAAACTTAATTTTTCACCCCCCGAAAAAAAACATAAGGGGTAACACTGTCATTTTTTTTTTTCTGGTCAAAACTTTAAGTTTCAATATCTCAGCTCTGGAAGGGTGTAGAGCCTCAATTTTTGCACCCAGGTCCATGTCTCGTGGCCCTCTATCAGAATCCAGAGTTTTGAGAAGATTGGAGAAACTTAATTTTTCACCCCCCGAAAAAAAACATAAGGGGTAACACTGTCATTTTTTTTTCTAGTCAAAATTTTGAATTTCAATATCTCAGCTCTGGAAGAGTCTAGAGCCTCAATTTTTGCACCCAGGTCCATGTCTCGTGGCCCTCTATCAGAATCCAGAGTTTTGAGAAGATTGGAGAAACTTAATTTTTCACCCCCCGAAAAAAAACATAAGGGGTAACACTGTCATTTTTTTTTTCTGGTCAAAACTTTAAGTTTCAATATCTCAGCTCTGGAAGGGTGTAGAGCCTCAATTTTTGCACCCAGGTCCATGTCTCGTGGCCCTCTATCAGAATCCAGAGTTTTGAGAAGATTGGAGAAACTTAATTTTTCACCCCCCGAAAAAAAAACATAAGGGGTAACACTGTCATTTTTTTTTCTGGTCAAAACTTTAAGTTTCAATATCTCAGCTCTGGAAGGGTGTAGAGCCTCAATTTTTGCACCCAGGTCCATGTCTCGTGGCCCTCTTTCAGAATCCAGAGTTTTGAGAAGATTGGAGAAACTTAATTTTTTACCCCCCGAAAAAAAACATAAGGGGTAACACTGTCATTTTTTTTTTTCTGGTCAAAACTTTAAGTTTCAATATCTCAGCTCTGGAAGGGTGTAGAGCCTCCATTTTTGCACCCAGGTCCATGTCTCGTGGCCCTCTATCAGAATCCAGAGTTTTGAGAAGATTGGAGAAACTTAATTTTTCACCCCCCGAAAAAAAACATAAGGGGTAACACTGTCATTTTTTTTTTTCTGGTCAAAACTTTAAGTTTCAATATATCAGCTCTGGAAGGGTCTAGAGCCTCAATTTTTGCACCCAGGTCCATGTCTCGTGGCCCTCTATCAGAATCCAGAGTTTTGAGAAGATTGGAGAAACTTAATTTTTCACCCCCCGAAAAAAAACATAAGGGGTAACACTGTCATTTTTTTTTTCTGGTCAAAACTTTAAGTTTCAATATCTCAGCTCTGGAAGGGTGTAGAGCCTCAATTTTTGCACCCAGGTCCATGTCTCGCGGCCCTCTATCAGAATCCAGAGTTTTGAGAAGATTGGAGAAACTTAATTTTTCACCCCCCGAAAAAAAACATAAGGGGTAACACTGTCATTTTTTTTTTCTGGTCAAAACTTTAAGTTTCAATATCTCAGCTCTGGAAGGGTGTAGAGCCTCAATTTTTGCACCCAGGTCCATGTCTCGTGGCCCTCTATCAGAATCCAGAGTTTTGAGAAGTTTGGAGAAACTTAATTTTTCACCCCCCGAAAAAAAAAAACATAAGGGGTAACACTGTCATTTTTTTTTCTAGTCAAAATTTTGAATTTCAATATCTCAGCTCTGGAAGAGTCTAGAGCCTCAATTTTTGCACCCAGGTCCATGTCTCGTGGCCCTCTATCAGAATCCAGAGTTTTGAGAAGATTGGAGAAACTTAATTTTTCACCCCCCGAAAAAAAACATAAGGGGTAACACTGTCATTTTTTTTTTCTGGTCAAAACTTTAAGTTTCAATATCTCAGCTCTGGAAGAGTCTAGAGCCTCAAGTTTTGCACCCAGGTCCATGTCTCGTGGCCCTCTATCAGAATCCAGAGTTTTGAGAAGATTGGAGAAACTTAATTTTTCACCCCCCGAAAAAAAACATAAGGGGTAACACTGTCATTTTTTTTTCTGGTCAAAACTTTAAGTTTCAATATCTCAGCTCTGGAAGGGTGTAGAGCCTCAATTTTTGCACCCAGGTCCATGTCTCGTGGCCCTCTATCAGAATCCAGAGTTTTGAGAAGATTGGAGAAACTTAATTTTTCACCCCCCGAAAAAAAACATAAGGGGTAACACTGTCATTTTTTTTCTGGTCAAAACTTTAAGTTTCAATATCTCAGCTCTGGAAGGGTGTAGAGCCTCAATTTTTGCACCCAGGTCCATGTCTCGTGGCCCTCTTTCAGAATCCAGAGTTTTGAGAAGATTGGAGAAACTTAATTTTTTACCCCCCGAAAAAAAACATAAGGGGTAACACTGTCATTTTTTTTTTTCTGGTCAAAACTTTAAGTTTCAATATCTCAGCTCTGGAAGGGTGTAGAGCCTCCATTTTTGCACCCAGGTCCATGTCTCGTGGCCCTCTATCAGAATCCAGAGTTTTGAGAAGATTGGAGAAACTTAATTTTTCACCCCCCGAAAAAAAACATAAGGGGTAACACTGTCATTTTTTTTTTTCTGGTCAAAACTTTAAGTTTCAATATATCAGCTCTGGAAGGGTCTAGAGCCTCAATTTTTGCACCCAGGTCCATGTCTCGTGGCCCTCTATCAGAATCCAGAGTTTTGAGAAGATTGGAGAAACTTAATTTTTCACCCCCCGAAAAAAAACATAAGGGGTAACACTGTCATTTTTTTTTTCTGGTCAAAACTTTAAGTTTCAATATCTCAGCTCTGGAAGGGTGTAGAGCCTCAATTTTTGCACCCAGGTCCATGTCTCGCGGCCCTCTATCAGAATCCAGAGTTTTGAGAAGATTGGAGAAACTTAATTTTTCACCCCCCGAAAAAAAACATAAGGGGTAACACTGTCATTTTTTTTTCTGGTCAAAACTTTAAGTTTCAATATCTCAGCTCTGGAAGGGTGTAGAGCCTCAATTTTTGCACCCAGGTCCATGTCTCGTGGCCCTCTATCAGAATCCAGAGTTTTGAGAAGTTTGGAGAAACTTAATTTTTCACCCCCCGAAAAAAAAACATAAGGGGTAACACTGTCATTTTTTTTCTAGTCAAAATTTTGAATTTCAATATCTCAGCTCTGGAAGAGTCTAGAGCCTCAATTTTTGCACCCAGGTCCATGTCTCGTGGCCCTCTATCAGAATCCAGAGTTTTGAGAAGATTGGAGAAACTTAATTTTTCACCCCCCGAAAAAAAAACATAAGGGGTAACACTGTCATTTTTTTTTCTGGTCAAAACTTTAAGTTTCAATATATCAGCTCTGGAAGGGTCTAGAGCCTCAATTTTTGCACCCAGGTCCATGTCTCGTGGCCCTCTATCAGAATCCAGAGTTTTGAGAAGATTGGAGAAACTTAATTTTTCACCCCCCGAAAAAAAACATAAGGGGTAACACTGTCATTTTTTTTTTCTGGTCAAAACTTTAAGTTTCAATATCTCAGCTCTGGAAGGGTGTAGAGCCTCAATTTTTGCACCCAGGTCCATGTCTCGTGGCCCTCTATCAGAATCCAGAGTTTTGAGAAGATTGGAGAAACTTAATTTTTCACCCCCCGAAAAAAAACATAAGGGGTAACACTGTCATTTGTTTTTCTGGTCAAAACTTTAAGTTTCAATATCTCAGCTCTGGAAGGGTGTAGAGCCTCAATTTTTGCACCCAGGTCCATGTCTCGTGGCCCTCTATCAGAATCCAGAGTTTTGAGAAGTTTGGAGAAACTTAATTTTTCACCCCCCGAAAAAAAAACATAAGGGGTAACACTGTCATTTTTTTTTTCTAGTCAAAATTTTGAATTTCAATATCTCAGCTCTGGAAGAGTCTAGAGCCTCAATTTTTGCACCCAGGTCCATGTCTCGTGGCCCTCTATCAGAATCCAGAGTTTTGAGAAGATTGGAGAAACTTAATTTTTCACCCCCCGAAAAAAAACATAAGGGGTAACACTGTCATTTTTTTTTCTGGTCAAAACTTTAAGTTTCAATATCTCAGCTCTGGAAGGGTCTAGAGCCTCAATTTTTGCACCCAGGTCCATGTCTCGTGGCCCTCTATCAGAATCCAGAGTTTTGAGAAGATTGGAGAAACTTAATTTTTCACCCCCCGAAAAAAAACATAAGGGGTAACACTGTCATTTTTTTTTCTGGTCAAAACTTTAAGTTTCAATATCTCAGCTCTGGAAGGGTGTAGAGCCTCAATTTTTGCACCCAGGTCCATGTCTCGTGGCCCTCTATCAGAATCCAGAGTTTTGAGAAGATTGGAGAAACTTAATTTTTCACCCCCCGAAAAAAAACATAAGGGGTAACACTGTCATTTTTTTTTCTGGTCAAAACTTTAAGTTTCAATATCTCAGCTCTGGAAGGGTCTAGAGCCTCAATTTTTGCACCCAGGTCCATGTCTCGTGGCCCTCTATCAGAATCCAGAGTTTTGAGAAGATTGGAGAAACTTAATTTTTTACCCCCCGAAAAAAAACATAAGGGGTAACACTGTCATTTTTTTTCTGGTCAAAACTTTAAGTTTCAATATCTCAGCTCTGGAAGGGTGTAGAGCCTCAATTTTTGCACCCAGGTCCATGTCTCGTGGCCCTCTATCAGAATCCAGAGTTTTGAGAAGATTGGAGAAACTTAATTTTTTACCCCCCGAAAAAAAACATAAGGGGTAACACTGTCATTTTTTTTTCTGGTCAAAACTTTAAGTTTCAATATCTCAGATCTGGAAGGGTGTAGAGCCTCAATTTTTGCACCCAGGTCCATGTCTCGTGGCCCTCTATCAGAATCCAGAGTTTTGAGAAGATTGGAGAAACTTAATTTTTCACCCCCCGAAAAAAAAACATAAGGGGTAACACTGTCATTTTTTTTTTCTGGTCAAAACTTTAAGTTTCAATATATCAGCTCTGGA
This sequence comes from Cyprinella venusta, assembly GCA_038021265.1. Classification (NCBI taxonomy): domain Eukaryota; kingdom Metazoa; phylum Chordata; class Actinopteri; order Cypriniformes; family Leuciscidae; genus Cyprinella; species Cyprinella venusta. Next base: position 27,499,336 of record CM075864.1, read on the forward strand.
AGGGTCTAGAGCCTCAATTTTTGCACCCAGGTCCATGTCTCGTGGCCCTCTATCAGAATCCAGAGTTTTGAGAAGATCGGAGAAACTTAATTTTTCACCCCCCGAAAAAAAAAAAAACATAAGGGGTAACACTGTCATTTTTTTTTTTCTAGTCAAAATTTTGAATTTCAATATCTCAGCTCTGGAAGAGTCTAGAGCCTCAATTTCTGCACCCAGGTCCATGTCTCGTGGCCCTCTATCAGAATCCAGAGTTTTGAGAAGATTGGAGAAACTTAATTTTTCACCCCCCGAAAAAAAACATAAGGGGTAACACTGTCATTTTTTTTTTTCTGGTCAAAACTTTAAGTTTCAATATATCAGCTCTGGAAGGGTCTAGAGCCTCAATTTTTGCACCCAGGTCCATGTCTCGTGGCCCTCTATCAGAATCCAGAGTTTTGAGAAGATTGGAGAAACTTAATTTTTCACCCCCCGAAAAAAAAAACGTAAGGGGTAACACTGTCATTTTTTTTTTCTGGTCAAAACTTTAAGTTTCAATATCTCAGCTCTGGAAGGGTCTAGAGCCTCAATTTTTGCACCCAGGTCCATGTCTCGTGGCCCTCTATCAGAATCCAGAGTTTTGAGAAGATTGGAGAAACTTAATTTTTCACCCCCCGAAAAAAAACATAAGGGGTAACACTGTCATTTTTTTTTTCTGGTCAAAACTTTAAGTTTCAATATCTCAGCTCTGGAAGGGTGTAGAGCCTCAATTTTTGCACCCAGGTCCATGTCTCGCGGCCCTCTATCAGAATCCAGAGTTTTGAGAAGATTGGAGAAACTTAATTTTTCACCCCCCGAAAAAAAACATAAGGGGTAACACTGTCATTTTTTTTTCTGGTCAAAACTTTAAGTTTCAATATCTCAGCTCTGGAAGGGTGTAGAGCCTCAATTTTTGCACCCAGGTCCATGTCTCGTGGCCCTCTATCAGAATCCAGAGTTTTGAGAAGTTTGGAGAAACTTAATTTTTCACCCCCCGAAAAAAAAACATAAGGGGTAACACTGTCATTTTTTTTCTAGTCAAAATTTTGAATTTCAATATCTCAGCTCTGGAAGAGTCTAGAGCCTCAATTTTTGCACCCAGGTCCATGTCTCGTGGCCCTCTATCAGAATCCAGAGTTTTGAGAAGATTGGAGAAACTTAATTTTTCACCCCCCGAAAAAAAAACATAAGGGGTAACACTGTCATTTTTTTTTTCTGGTCAAAACTTTAAGTTTCAATATATCAGCTCTGGAAGGGTCTAGAGCCTCAATTTTTGCACCCAGGTCCATGTCTCGTGGCCCTCTATCAGAATCCAGAGTTTTGAGAAGATTGGAGAAACTTAATTTTTCACCCCCCGAAAAAAAACATAAGGGGTAACACTGTCATTTTTTTTTTCTGGTCAAAACTTTAAGTTTCAATATCTCAGCTCTGGAAGGGTGTAGAGCCTCAATTTTTGCACCCAGGTCCATGTCTCGTGGCCCTCTATCAGAATCCAGAGTTTTGAGAAGATTGGAGAAACTTAATTTTTCACCCCCCGAAAAAAAACATAAGGGGTAACACTGTCATTTGTTTTTCTAGTCAAAATTTTGAATTTCAATATCTCAGCTCTGGAAGAGTCTAGAGCCTCAATTTTTGCACCCAGGTCCATGTCTCGTGGCCCTCTATCAGAATCCAGAGTTTTGAGAAGATTGGAGAAACTTAATTTTTCACCCCCCGAAAAAAAACATAAGGGGTAACACTGTCATTTTTTTTTTCTGGTCAAAACTTTAAGTTTCAATATCTCAGCTCTGGAAGGGTCTAGAGCCTCAATTTTTGCACCCAGGTCCATGTCTCGTGGCCCTCTATCAGAATCCAGAGTTTTGAGAAGATTGGAGAAACTTAATTTTTCACCCCCCGAAAAAAAACATAAGGGGTAACACTGTCATTTTTTTTTCTGGTCAAAACTTTAAGTTTCAATATCTCAGCTCTGGAAGGGTGTAGAGCCTCAATTTTTGCACCCAGGTCCATGTCTCGTGGCCCTCTATCAGAATCCAGAGTTTTGAGAAGATTGGAGAAACTTAATTTTTTACCCCCCGAAAAAAAACATAAGGGGTAACACTGTCATTTTTTTTTCTGGTCAAAACTTTAAGTTTCAATATCTCAGATCTGGAAGGGTGTAGAGCCTCAATTTTTGCACCCAGGTCCATGTCTCGTGGCCCTCTATCAGAATCCAGAGTTTTGAGAAGATTGGAGAAACTTAATTTTTCACCCCCCGAAAAAAAACAGAAGGGGTAACACTGTCATTTTTTTTTTTCTGGTCAAAACTTTAAGTTTCAATATATCAGCTCTGGAAGGGTCTAGAGCCTCAATTTTTGCACCCAGGTCCATGTCTCGTGGCCCTCTATCAGAATCCAGAGTTTTGAGAAGATCGGAGAAACTTAATTTTTCACCCCCGAAAAAAAACATAAGGGGTAACACTGTCATTTTTTTTTCTGGTCAAAACTTTAAGTTTCAATATCTCAGCTCTGGAAGGGTGTAGAGCCTCAATTTTTGCATCCAGGTCCATGTCTCGTGGCCCTCTATCAGAATCCAGAGTTTTGAGAAGATTGGAGAAACTTAATTTTTCACCCCCCGAAAAAAAACATAAGGGGTAACACTGTCATTTTTTTTTCTGGTCAAAACTTTAAGTTTCAATATCTCAGCTCTGGAAGGGTCTAGAGCCTCAATTTTTGCACCCAGGTCCATGTCTCGTGGCCCTCTATCAGAATCCAGAGTTTTGAGAAGATTGGAGAAACTTAATTTTTCACCCCCCGAAAAAAAACATAAGGGGTAACACTGTCATTTTTTTTCTGGTCAAAACTTTAAGTTTCAATATCTCAGCTCTGGAAGGGTGTAGAGCCTCAATTTTTGCACCCAGGTCCATGTCTCGTGGCCCTCTATCAGAATCCAGAGTTTTGAGAAGATTGGAGAAACTTAATTTTTTACCCCCCGAAAAAAAACATAAGGGGTAACACTGTCATTTTTTTTTCTGGTCAAAACTTTAAGTTTCAATATCTCAGATCTGGAAGGGTGTAGAGCCTCAATTTTTGCACCCAGGTCCATGTCTCGTGGCCCTCTATCAGAATCCAGAGTTTTGAGAAGATTGGAGAAACTTAATTTTTCACCCCCCGAAAAAAAAACATAAGGGGTAACACTGTCATTTTTTTTTCTGGTCAAAACTTTAAGTTTCAATATATCAGCTCTGGAAGGGTCTAGAGCCTCAATTTTTGCACCCAGGTCCATGTCTCGTGGCCCTCTATCAGAATCCAGAGTTTTGAGAAGATCGGAGAAACTTAATTTTTCACCCCCCGAAAAAAAAAACATAAGGGGTAACACTGTCATTTTTTTTTCTAGTCAAAATTTTGAATTTCAATATCTCAGCTCTGGAAGAGTCTAGAGCCTCAATTTCTGCACCCAGGTCCATGTCTCGTGGCCCTCTATCAGAATCCAGAGTTTTGAGAAGATTGGAGAAACTTAATTTTTCACCCCCCGAAAAAAAACATAAGGGGTAACACTGTCATTTTTTTTTTTTCTGGTCAAAACTTTAAGTTTCAATATATCAGCTCTGGAAGGGTCTAGAGCCTCAATTTTTGCACCCAGGTCCATGTCTCGTGGCCCTCTATCAGAATCCAGAGTTTTGAGAAGATTGGAGAAACTTAATTTTTCACCCCCCGAAAAAAAAACGTAAGGGGTAACACTGTCATTTTTTTTTTCTGGTCAAAACTTTAAGTTTCAATATCTCAGCTCTGGAAGGGTGTAGAGCCTCAATTTTTGCACCCAGGTCCATGTCTCGTGGCCCTCTATCAGAATCCAGAGTTTTGAGAAGATTGGAGAAACTTAATTTTTCACCCCCCGAAAAAAAACATAAGGGGTAACACTGTCATTTTTTTTTTCTGGTCAAAACTTTAAGTTTCAATATCTCAGCTCTGGAAGGGTGTAGAGCCTCAATTTTTGCACCCAGGTCCATGTCTCGTGGTCCTCTATCAGAATCCAGAGTTTTGAGAAGATTGGAGAAACTTAATTTTTCACCCCCCGAAAAAAAAACATAAGGGGTAACACTGTCATTTTTTTTTCTGGTCAAAACTTTAAGTTTCAATATCTCAGCTCTGGAAGGGTGTAGAGCCTCAATTTTTGCACCCAGGTCCATGTCTCGCGGCCCTCTATCAGAATCCAGAGTTTTGAGAAGATTGGAGAAACTTAATTTTTCACCCCCCGAAAAAAAACATAAGGGGTAACACTGTCATTTTTTTTTTCTGGTCAAAACTTTAAGTTTCAATATCTCAGCTCTGGAAGGGTGTAGAGCCTCAATTTTTGCACCCAGGTCCATGTCTCGTGGCCCTCTATCAGAATCCAGAGTTTTGAGAAGTTTGGAGAAACTTAATTTTTCACCCCCCGAAAAAAAAACATAAGGGGTAACACTGTCATTTTTTTTTTCTAGTCAAAATTTTGAATTTCAATATCTCAGCTCTGGAAGAGTCTAGAGCCTCAATTTTTGCACCCAGGTCCATGTCTCGTGGCCCTCTATCAGAATCCAGAGTTTTGAGAAGATTGGAGAAACTTAATTTTTCACCCCCCGAAAAAAAAAACATAAGGGGTAACACTGTCATTTTTTTTTCTGGTCAAAACTTTAAGTTTCAATATCTCAGCTCTGGAAGGGTGTAGAGCCTCAATTTTTGCACCCAGGTCAATGTCTCGTGGCCCTCTATCAGAATCCAGAGTTTTGAGAAGATTGGAGAAACTTAATTTTTCACCCCCCGAAAAAAAACATAAGGGGTAACACTGTCATTTTTTTTTCTAGTCAAAATTTTGAATTTCAATATCTCAGCTCTGGAAGAGTCTAGAGCCTCAATTTTTGCACCCAGGTCCATGTCTCGTGGCCCTCTATCAGAATCCAGAGTTTTGAGAAGATTGGAGAAACTTAATTTTTCACCCCCCGAAAAAAAACATAAGGGGTAACACTGTCATTTTTTTTCTGGTCAAAACTTTAAGTTTCAATATCTCAGCTCTGGAAGGGTGTAGAGCCTCAATTTTTGCACCCAGGTCCATGTCTCGTGGCCCTCTATCAGAATCCAGAGTTTTGAGAAGATTGGAGAAACTTAATTTTTCACCCCCCGAAAAAAAAACATAAGGGGTAACACTGTCATTTTTTTTTCTGGTCAAAACTTTAAGTTTCAATATCTCAGCTCTGGAAGGGTGTAGAGCCTCAATTTTTGCACCCAGGTCCATGTCTCGTGGCCCTCTTTCAGAATCCAGAGTTTTGAGAAGATTGGAGAAACTTAATTTTTTACCCCCCGAAAAAAAACATAAGGGGTAACACTGTCATTTTTTTTTTTCTGGTCAAAACTTTAAGTTTCAATATCTCAGCTCTGGAAGGGTGTAGAGCCTCCATTTTTGCACCCAGGTCCATGTCTCGTGGCCCTCTATCAGAATCCAGAGTTTTGAGAAGATTGGAGAAACTTAATTTTTCACCCCCCGAAAAAAAACATAAGGGGTAACACTGTCATTTTTTTTTTCTGGTCAAAACTTTAAGTTTCAATATATCAGCTCTGGAAGGGTCTAGAGCCTCAATTTTTGCACCCAGGTCCATGTCTCGTGGCCCTCTATCAGAATCCAGAGTTTTGAGAAGATTGGAGAAACTTAATTTTTCACCCCCCGAAAAAAAACATAAGGGGTAACACTGTCATTTTTTTTTTTCTGGTCAAAACTTTAAGTTTCAATATCTCAGCTCTGGAAGGGTGTAGAGCCTCAATTTTTGCACCCAGGTCCATGTCTCGCGGCCCTCTATCAGAATCCAGAGTTTTGAGAAGATTGGAGAAACTTAATTTTTCACCCCCCGAAAAAAAACATAAGGGGTAACACTGTCATTTTTTTTTCTGGTCAAAACTTTAAGTTTCAATATCTCAGCTCTGGAAGGGTGTAGAGCCTCAATTTTTGCACCCAGGTCCATGTCTCGTGGCCCTCTATCAGAATCCAGAGTTTTGAGAAGTTTGGAGAAACTTAATTTTTCACCCCCCGAAAAAAAAACATAAGGGGTAACACTGTCATTTTTTTTCTAGTCAAAATTTTGAATTTCAATATCTCAGCTCTGGAAGAGTCTAGAGCCTCAATTTTTGCACCCAGGTCCATGTCTCGTGGCCCTCTATCAGAATCCAGAGTTTTGAGAAGATTGGAGAAACTTAATTTTTCACCCCCCGAAAAAAAAAACATAAGGGGTAACACTGTCATTTTTTTTTCTGGTCAAAACTTTAAGTTTCAATATATCAGCTCTGGAAGGGTCTAGAGCCTCAATTTTTGCACCCAGGTCCATGTCTCGTGGCCCTCTATCAGAATCCAGAGTTTTGAGAAGATTGGAGAAACTTAATTTTTCACCCCCCGAAAAAAAACATAAGGGGTAACACTGTCATTTTTTTTTTCTGGTCAAAACTTTAAGTTTCAATATCTCAGCTCTGGAAGGGTGTAGAGCCTCAATTTTTGCACCCAGGTCCATGTCTCGTGGCCCTCTATCAGAATCCAGAGTTTTGAGAAGATTGGAGAAACTTAATTTTTCACCCCCCGAAAAAAAACATAAGGGGTAACACTGTCATTTGTTTTTCTGGTCAAAACTTTAAGTTTCAATATCTCAGCTCTGGAAGGGTGTAGAGCCTCAATTTTTGCACCCAGGTCCATGTCTCGTGGCCCTCTATCAGAATCCAGAGTTTTGAGAAGTTTGGAGAAACTTAATTTTTCACCCCCCGAAAAAAAAACATAAGGGGTAACACTGTCATTTTTTTTTTTCTAGTCAAAATTTTGAATTTCAATATCTCAGCTCTGGAAGAGTCTAGAGCCTCAATTTTTGCACCCAGGTCCATGTCTCGTGGCCCTCTATCAGAATCCAGAGTTTTGAGAAGATTGGAGAAACTTAATTTTTCACCCCCCGAAAAAAAACATAAGGGGTAACACTGTCATTTTTTTTTCTGGTCAAAACTTTAAGTTTCAATATCTCAGCTCTGGAAGGGTCTAGAGCCTCAATTTTTGCACCCAGGTCCATGTCTCGTGGCCCTCTATCAGAATCCAGAGTTTTGAGAAGATTGGAGAAACTTAATTTTTCACCCCCCGAAAAAAAACATAAGGGGTAACACTGTCATTTTTTTTTCTGGTCAAAACTTTAAGTTTCAATATCTCAGCTCTGGAAGGGTCTAGAGCCTCAATTTTTGCACCCAGGTCCATGTCTCGTGGCCCTCTATCAGAATCCAGAGTTTTGAGAAGATCGGAGAAACTTAATTTTTCACCCCCCGAAAAAAAAAAAACATAAGGGGTAACACTGTCATTTTTTTTTTCTAGTCAAAATTTTGAATTTCAATATCTCAGCTCTGGAAGAGTCTAGAGCCTCAATTTCTGCACCCAGGTCCATGTCTCGTGGCCCTCTATCAGAATCCAGAGTTTTGAGAAGATTGGAGAAACTTAATTTTTCACCCCCCGAAAAAAAACATAAGGGGTAACACTGTCATTTTTTTTTTCTGGTCAAAACTTTAAGTTTCAATATATCAGCTCTGGAAGGGTCTAGAGCCTCAATTTTTGCACCCAGGTCCATGTCTCGTGGCCCTCTATCAGAATCCAGAGTTTTGAGAAGATTGGAGAAACTTAATTTTTCACCCCCCGAAAAAAAAACGTAAGGGGTAACACTGTCATTTTTTTTTTCTGGTCAAAACTTTAAGTTTCAATATCTCAGCTCTGGAAGGGTCTAGAGCCTCAATTTTTGCACCCAGGTCCATGTCTCGTGGCCCTCTATCAGAATCCAGAGTTTTGAGAAGATTGGAGAAACTTAATTTTTCACCCCCCGAAAAAAAACATAAGGGGTAACACTGTCATTTTTTTTTTCTGGTCAAAACTTTAAGTTTCAATATCTCAGCTCTGGAAGGGTGTAGAGCCTCAATTTTTGCACCCAGGTCCATGTCTCGCGGCCCTCTATCAGAATCCAGAGTTTTGAGAAGATTGGAGAAACTTAATTTTTCACCCCCCGAAAAAAAACATAAGGGGTAACACTGTCATTTTTTTTTCTGGTCAAAACTTTAAGTTTCAATATCTCAGCTCTGGAAGGGTGTAGAGCCTCAATTTTTGCACCCAGGTCCATGTCTCGTGGCCCTCTATCAGAATCCAGAGTTTTGAGAAGTTTGGAGAAACTTAATTTTTCACCCCCCGAAAAAAAAACATAAGGGGTAACACTGTCATTTTTTTTCTAGTCAAAATTTTGAATTTCAATATCTCAGCTCTGGAAGAGTCTAGAGCCTCAATTTTTGCACCCAGGTCCATGTCTCGTGGCCCTCTATCAGAATCCAGAGTTTTGAGAAGATTGGAGAAACTTAATTTTTCACCCCCCGAAAAAAAAACATAAGGGGTAACACTGTCATTTTTTTTTTTTCTGGTCAAAACTTTAAGTTTCAATATATCAGCTCTGGAAGGGTCTAGAGCCTCAATTTTTGCACCCAGGTCCATGTCTCGTGGCCCTCTATCAGAATCCAGAGTTTTGAGAAGATTGGAGAAACTTAATTTTTCACCCCCCGAAAAAAAACATAAGGGGTAACACTGTCATTTTTTTTTTCTGGTCAAAACTTTAAGTTTCAATATCTCAGCTCTGGAAGGGTGTAGAGCCTCAATTTTTGCACCCAGGTCCATGTCTCGTGGCCCTCTATCAGAATCCAGAGTTTTGAGAAGATTGGAGAAACTTAATTTTTCACCCCCCGAAAAAAAACATAAGGGGTAACACTGTCATTTGTTTTTCTAGTCAAAATTTTGAATTTCAATATCTCAGCTCTGGAAGAGTCTAGAGCCTCAATTTTTGCACCCAGGTCCATGTCTCGTGGCCCTCTATCAGAATCCAGAGTTTTGAGAAGATTGGAGAAACTTAATTTTTCACCCCCCGAAAAAAAACATAAGGGGTAACACTGTCATTTTTTTTTCTGGTCAAAACTTTAAGTTTCAATATCTCAGCTCTGGAAGGGTCTAGAGCCTCAATTTTTGCACCCAGGTCCATGTCTCGTGGCCCTCTATCAGAATCCAGAGTTTTGAGAAGATTGGAGAAACTTAATTTTTCACCCCCCGAAAAAAAACATAAGGGGTAACACTGTCATTTTTTTTTCTGGTCAAAACTTTAAGTTTCAATATCTCAGCTCTGGAAGGGTGTAGAGCCTCAATTTTTGCACCCAGGTCCATGTCTCGTGGCCCTCTATCAGAATCCAGAGTTTTGAGAAGATTGGAGAAACTTAATTTTTTACCCCCCGAAAAAAAACATAAGGGGTAACACTGTCATTTTTTTTTTTCTGGTCAAAACTTTAAGTTTCAATATCTCAGATCTGGAAGGGTGTAGAGCCTCAATTTTTGCACCCAGGTCCATGTCTCGTGGCCCTCTATCAGAATCCAGAGTTTTGAGAAGATTGGAGAAACTTAATTTTTCACCCCCCGAAAAAAAACAGAAGGGGTAACACTGTCATTTTTTTTTTTTTCTGGTCAAAACTTTAAGTTTCAATATATCAGCTCTGGAAGGGTCTAGAGCCTCAATTTTTGCACCCAGGTCCATGTCTCGTGGCCCTCTATCAGAATCCAGAGTTTTGAGAAGATCGGAGAAACTTAATTTTTCACCCCCGAAAAAAAAACATAAGGGGTAACACTGTCATTTTTTTTTCTGGTCAAAACTTTAAGTTTCAATATCTCAGCTCTGGAAGGGTGTAGAGCCTCAATTTTTGCACCCAGGTCCATGTCTCGTGGCCCTCTATCAGAATCCAGAGTTTTGAGAAGATTGGAGAAACTTAATTTTTCACCCCCCGAAAAAAAACATAAGGGGTAACACTGTCATTTTTTTTTTCTGGTCAAAACTTTAAGTTTCAATATCTCAGCTCTGGAAGGGTCTAGAGCCTCAATTTTTGCACCCAGGTCCATGTCTCGTGGCCCTCTATCAGAATCCAGAGTTTTGAGAAGATTGGAGAAACTTAATTTTTCACCCCCCGAAAAAAAACATAAGGGGTAACACTGTCATTTTTTTTCTGGTCAAAACTTTAAGTTTCAATATCTCAGCTCTGGAAGGGTGTAGAGCCTCAATTTTTGCACCCAGGTCCATGTCTCGTGGCCCTCTATCAGAATCCAGAGTTTTGAGAAGATTGGAGAAACTTAATTTTTTACCCCCCGAAAAAAAACATAAGGGGTAACACTGTCATTTTTTTTTCTGGTCAAAACTTTAAGTTTCAATATCTCAGATCTGGAAGGGTGTAGAGCCTCAATTTTTGCACCCAGGTCCATGTCTCGTGGCCCTCTATCAGAATCCAGAGTTTTGAGAAGATTGGAGAAACTTAATTTTTCACCCCCCGAAAAAAAAACATAAGGGGTAACACTGTCATTTTTTTTTTTCTGGTCAAAACTTTAAGTTTCAATATATCAGCTCTGGAAGGGTCTAGAGCCTCAATTTTTGCACCCAGGTCCATGTCTCGTGGCCCTCTATCAGAATCCAGAGTTTTGAGAAGATCGGAGAAACTTAATTTTTCACCCCCCGAAAAAAAAAACATAAGGGGTAACACTGTCATTTTTTTTTCTAGTCAAAATTTTGAATTTCAATATCTCAGCTCTGGAAGAGTCTAGAGCCTCAATTTCTGCACCCAGGTCCATGTCTCGTGGCCCTCTATCAGAATCCAGAGTTTTGAGAAGATTGGAGAAACTTAATTTTTCACCCCCCGAAAAAAAACATAAGGGGTAACACTGTCATTTTTTTTTTTCTGGTCAAAACTTTAAGTTTCAATATATCAGCTCTGGAAGGGTCTAGAGCCTCAATTTTTGCACCCAGGTCCATGTCTCGTGGCCCTCTATCAGAATCCAGAGTTTTGAGAAGATTGGAGAAACTTAATTTTTCACCCCCCGAAAAAAAAACGTAAGGGGTAACACTGTCATTTTTTTTTTCTGGTCAAAACTTTAAGTTTCAATATCTCAGCTCTGGAAGGGTGTAGAGCCTCAATTTTTGCACCCAGGTCCATGTCTCGTGGCCCTCTATCAGAATCCAGAGTTTTGAGAAGATTGGAGAAACTTAATTTTTCACCCCCCGAAAAAAAACATAAGGGGTAACACTGTCATTTTTTTTTTCTGGTCAAAACTTTAAGTTTCAATATCTCAGCTCTGGAAGGGTGTAGAGCCTCAATTTTTGCACCCAGGTCCATGTCTCGTGGCCCTCTATCAGAATCCAGAGTTTTGAGAAGATTGGAGAAACTTAATTTTCACCCCCCGAAAAAAAACATAAGGGGTAACACTGTCATTTTTTTTTTCTGGTCAAAACTTTAAGTTTCAATATCTCAGCTCTGGAAGGGTGTAGAGCCTCAATTTTTGCACCCAGGTCCATGTCTCGTGGCCCTCTATCAGAATCCAGAGTTTTGAGAAGATTGGAGAAACTTAATTTTTCACCCCCCGAAAAAAAAACATAAGGGGTAACACTGTCATTTTTTTTTCTGGTCAAAACTTTAAGTTTCAATATATCAGCTCTGGAAGGGTCTAGAGCCTCAATTTTTGCACCCAGGTCCATGTCTCGTGGCCCTCTATCAGAATCCAGAGTTTTGAGAAGATTGGAGAAACTTAATTTTTCACCCCCCGAAAAAAAACATAAGGGGTAACACTGTCATTTTTTTTTCTAGTCAAAACTTTAAGTTTCAATATCTCAGCTCTGGAAGGGTGTAGAGCCTCAATTTTTGCACCCAGGTCCATGTCTCGTGGCCCTCTATCAGAATCCAGAGTTTTGAGAAGATTGGAGAAACTTAATTTTTCACCCCCCGAAAAAAAACATAAGGGGTAACACTGTCATTTTTTTTTTCTGGTCAAAACTTTAAGTTTCAATATATCAGCTCTGGAAGGGTCTAGAGCCTCAATTTTTGCACCCAGGTCCATGTCTCGTGGCCCTCTATCAGAATCCAGAGTTTTGAGAAGATTGGAGAAACTTAATTTTTCACCCCCCGAAAAAAAACATAAGGGGTAACACTGTCATTTTTTTTTTCTGGTCAAAACTTTAAGTTTCAATATCTCAGCTCTGGAAGGGTGTAGAGCCTCAATTTTTGCACCCAGGTCCATGTCTCGTGGCCCTCTATCAGAATCCAGAGTTTTGAGAAGATTGGAGAAACTTAATTTTTCACCCCCCGAAAAAAAACATAAGGGGTAACACTGTCATTTTTTTTTCTGGTCAAAACTTTAAGTTTCAATATCTCAGCTCTGGAAGGGTGTAGAGCCTCAATTTTTGCACCCAGGTCCATGTCTCGTGGCCCTCTATCAGAATCCAGAGTTTTGAGAAGTTTGGAGAAACTTAATTTTTCACCCCCCGAAAAAAAAACATAAGGGGTAACACTGTCATTTTTTTTTCTAGTCAAAATTTTGAATTTCAATATCTCAGCTCTGGAAGAGTCTAGAGCCTCAATTTTTGCACCCAGGTCCATGTCTCGTGGCCCTCTATCAGAATCCAGAGTTTTGAGAAGATTGGAGAAACTTAATTTTTCACCCCCCGAAAAAAAACATAAGGGGTAACACTGTCATTTTTTTTTCTGGTCAAAACTTTAAGTTTCAATATCTCAGCTCTGGAAGGGTCTAGAGCCTCAATTTTTGCACCCAGGTCCATGTCTCGTGGCCCTCTATCAGAATCCAGAGTTTTGAGAAGATTGGAGAAACTTAATTTTTCACCCCCCGAAAAAAAACATAAGGGGTAACACTGTCATTTTTTTTTCTGGTCAAAACTTTAAGTTTCAATATCTCAGCTCTGGAAGGGTGTAGAGCCTCAATTTTTGCACCCAGGTCCATGTCTCGTGGCCCTCTATCAGAATCCAGAGTTTTGAGAAGATTGGAGAAACTTAATTTTTTACCCCCCGAAAAAAAACATAAGGGGTAACACTGTCATTTTTTTTTTCTGGTCAAAACTTTAAGTTTCAATATCTCAGCTCTGGAAGGGTGTAGAGCCTCAATTTTTGCACCCAGGTCCATGTCTCGTGGCCCTCTATCAGAATCCAGAGTTTTGAGAAGATTGGAGAAACTTAATTTTTCACCCCCCGAAAAAAAACATAAGGGGTAACACTGTCATTTTTTTTTTCTGGTCAAAACTTTAAGTTTCAATATCTCAGCTCTGGAAGGGTGTAGAGCCTCAATTTTTGCACCCAGGTCCATGTCTCGTGGCCCTCTATCAGAATCCAGAGTTTTGAGAAGTTTGGAGAAACTTAATTTTTCACCCCCCGAAAAAAAAAAACATAAGGGGTAACACTGTCATTTTTTTTTCTAGTCAAAATTTTGAATTTCAATATCTCAGCTCTGGAAGAGTCTAGAGCCTCAATTTTTGCACCCAGGTCCATGTCTCGTGGCCCTCTATCAGAATCCAGAGTTTTGAGAAGATTGGAGAAACTTAATTTTTCACCCCCCGAAAAAAAACATAAGGGGTAACACTGTCATTTTTTTTTCTGGTCAAAACTTTAAGTTTCAATATCTCAGCTCTGGAAGGGTCTAGAGCCTCAATTTTTGCACCCAGGTCCATGTCTCGTGGCCCTCTATCAGAATCCAGAGTTTTGAGAAGATTGGAGAAACTTAATTTTTCACCCCCCGAAAAAAAACATAAGGGGTAACACTGTCATTTTTTTTTTCTGGTCAAAACTTTAAGTTTCAATATCTCAGCTCTGGAAGGGTGTAGAGCCTCAATTTTTGCACCCAGGTCCATGTCTCGTGGCCCTCTATCAGAATCCAGAGTTTTGAGAAGATTGGAGAAACTTAATTTTTTACCCCCCGAAAAAAAACATAAGGGGTAACACTGTCATTTTTTTTTTCTGGTCAAAACTTTAAGTTTCAATATCTCAGCTCTGGAAGGGTGTAGAGCCTCAATTTTTGCACCCAGGTCCATGTCTCGTGGCCCTCTATCAGAATCCAGAGTTTTGAGAAGATTGGAGAAACTTAATTTTTCACCCCCCGAAAAAAAACATAAGGGGTAACACTGTCATTTTTTTTTTCTGGTCAAAACTTTAAGTTTCAATATCTCAGCTCTGGAAGGGTCTAGAGCCTCAATTTTTGCACCCAGGTCCATGTCTCGTGGCCCTCTATCAGAATCCAGAGTTTTGAGAAGATTGGAGAAACTTAATTTTTCACCCCCCGAAAAAAAAACATAAGGGGTAACACTGTCATTTTTTTTTTCTGGTCAAAACTTTAAGTTTCAATATCTCAGCTCTGGAAGGGTGTAGAGCCTCAATTTTTGCACCCAGGTCCATGTCTCGTGGCCCTCTATCAGAATCCAGAGTTTTGAGAAGATTGGAGAAACTTAATTTTTCACCCCCCGAAAAAAAAACATAAGGGGTAACACTGTCATTTTTTTTTTTCTGGTCAAAACTTTAAGTTTCAATATCTCAGCTCTGGAAGGGTGTAGAGCCTCAATTTTTGCACCCAGGTCCATGTCTCGTGGCCCTCTATCAGAATCCAGAGTTTTGAGAAGTTTGGAGAAACTTAATTTTTCACCCCCCGAAAAAAAAACATAAGGGGTAACACTGTCATTTTTTTTTCTAGTCAAAATTTTGAATTTCAATATCTCAGCTCTGGAAGAGTCTAGAGCCTCAATTTTTGCACCCAGGTCCATGTCTCGTGGCCCTCTATCAGAATCCAGAGTTTTGAGAAGATTGGAGAAACTTAATTTTTCACCCCCCGAAAAAAAAACATAAGGGGTAACACTGTCATTTTTTTTTTTTCTGGTCAAAACTTTAAGTTTCAATATATCAGCTCTGGAAGGGTCTAGCCTCAATTTTTGCACCCAGGTCCATGTCTCGTGGCCCTCTATCAGAATCCAGAGTTTTGAGAAGATTGGAGAAACTTAATTTTTCACCCCCCGAAAAAAAACATAAGGGGTAACACTGTCATTTTTTTTTTTTCTGGTCAAAACTTTAAGTTTCAATATCTCAGCTCTGGAAGGGTGTAGAGCCTCAATTTTTGCACCCAGGTCCATGTCTCGTGGCCCTCTATCAGAATCCAGAGTTTTGAGAAGATTGGAGAAACTTAATTTTTCACCCCCCGAAAAAAAACATAAGGGGTAACACTGTCATTTGTTTTTCTGGTCAAAACTTTAAGTTTCAATATCTCAGCTCTGGAAGGGTGTAGAGCCTCAATTTTTGCACCCAGGTCCATGTCTCGTGGCCCTCTATCAGAATCCAGAGTTTTGAGAAGTTTGGAGAAACTTAATTTTTCACCCCCCGAAAAAAAAACATAAGGGGTAACACTGTCATTTTTTTTTTTTTCTAGTCAAAATTTTGAATTTCAATATCTCAGCTCTGGAAGAGTCTAGAGCCTCAATTTTTGCACCCAGGTCCATGTCTCGTGGCCCTCTATCAGAATCCAGAGTTTTGAGAAGATTGGAGAAACTTAATTTTTCACCCCCCGAAAAAAAAACATAAGGGGTAACACTGTCATTTTTTTTTCTGGTCAAAACTTTAAGTTTCAATATCTCAGCTCTGGAAGGGTCTAGAGCCTCAATTTTTGCACCCAGGTCCATGTCTCGTGGCCCTCTATCAGAATTCAGAGTTTTGAGAAGATTGGAGAAACTTAATTTTTCACCCCCCGAAAAAAAACATAAGGGGTAACACTGTCATTTTTTTTTCTGGTCAAAACTTTAAGTTTCAATATCTCAGCTCTGGAAGGGTGTAGAGCCTCAATTTTTGCACCCAGGTCCATGTCTCGTGGCCCTCTATCAGAATCCAGAGTTTTGAGAAGATTGGAGAAACTTAATTTTTTACCCCCCGAAAAAAAACATAAGGGGTAACACTGTCATTTTTTTTTTCTGGTCAAAACTTTAAGTTTCAATATCTCAGATCTGGAAGGGTGTAGAGCCTCAATTTTTGCACCCAGGTCCATGTCTCGTGGCCCTCTATCAGAATCCAGAGTTTTGAGAAGATTGGAGAAACTTAATTTTTCACCCCCCGAAAAAAAAACATAAGGGGTAACACTGTCATTTTTTTTTTTTTTCTGGTCAAAACTTTAAGTTTCAATATATCAGCTCTGGAAGGGTCTAGAGCCTCAATTTTTGCACCCAGGTCCATGTCTCGTGGCCCTCTATCAGAATCCAGAGTTTTGAGAAGATCGGAGAAACTTAATTTTTCACCCCCCGAAAAAAAACATAAGGGGTAACACTGTCATTTTTTTTTCTGGTCAAAACTTTAAGTTTCAATATCTCAGCTCTGGAAGGGTGTAGAGCCTCAATTTTGCACCCAGGTCCATGTCTCGTGGCCCTCTGTCAGAATCCAGAGTTTTGAGAAGATTGGAGAAACTTAATTTTTCACCCCCCGAAAAAAAACATAAGGGGTAACACTGTCATTTTTTTTTCTGGTCAAAACTTTAAGTTTCAATATCTCAGCTCTGGAAGGGTCTAGAGCCTCAATTTTTGCACCCAGGTCCATGTCTCGTGGCCCTCTATCAGAATCCAGAGTTTTGAGAAGATTGGAGAAACTTAATTTTTCACCCCCCGAAAAAAAACATAAGGGGTAACACTGTCATTTTTTTTCTGGTCAAAACTTTAAGTTTCAATATCTCAGCTCTGGAAGGGTGTAGAGCCTCAATTTTTGCACCCAGGTCCATGTCTCGTGGCCCTCTATCAGAATCCAGAGTTTTGAGAAGATTGGAGAAACTTAATTTTTTACCCCCCGAAAAAAAACATAAGGGGTAACACTGTCATTTTTTTTTTCTGGTCAAAACTTTAAGTTTCAATATCTCAGATCTGGAAGGGTGTAGAGCCTCAATTTTTGCACCCAGGTCCATGTCTCGTGGCCCTCTATCAGAATCCAGAGTTTTGAGAAGATTGGAGAAACTTAATTTTTCACCCCCCGAAAAAAAAAACATAAGGGGTAACACTGTCATTTTTTTTTTCTGGTCAAAACTTTAAGTTTCAATATATCAGCTCTGGAAGGGTCTAGAGCCTCAATTTTTGCACCCAGGTCCATGTCTCGTGGCCCTCTATCAGAATCCAGAGTTTTGAGAAGATCGGAGAAACTTAATTTTTCACCCCCCGAAAAAAAAAACATAAGGGGTAACACTGTCATTTTTTTTTCTAGTCAAAATTTTGAATTTCAATATCTCAGCTCTGGAAGAGTCTAGAGCCTCAATTTTTGCACCCAGGTCCATGTCTCGTGGCCCTCTATCAGAATCCAGAGTTTTGAGAAGATTGGAGAAACTTAATTTTTCACCCCCCGAAAAAAAACATAAGGGGTAACACTGTCATTTTTTTTTCTGGTCAAAACTTTAAGTTTCAATATCTCAGCTCTGGAAGGGTCTAGAGCCTCAATTTTTGCACCCAGGTCCATGTCTCGTGGCCCTCTATCAGAATCCAGAGTTTTGAGAAGATTGGAGAAACTTAATTTTTCACCCCCCGAAAAAAAACATAAGGGGTAACACTGTCATTTTTTTTTTCTGGTCAAAACTTTAAGTTTCAATATCTCAGCTCTGGAAGGGTGTAGAGCCTCAATTTTTGCACCCAGGTCCATGTCTCGTGGCCCTCTATCAGAATCCAGAGTTTTGAGAAGATTGGAGAAACTTAATTTTTTACCCCCCGAAAAAAAACATAAGGGGTAACACTGTCATTTTTTTTTTCTGGTCAAAACTTTAAGTTTCAATATCTCAGCTCTGGAAGGGTGTAGAGCCTCAATTTTTGCACCCAGGTCCATGTCTCGTGGCCCTCTATCAGAATCCAGAGTTTTGAGAAGATTGGAGAAACTTAATTTTTCACCCCCCGAAAAAAAACATAAGGGGTAACACTGTCATTTTTTTTTTCTGGTCAAAACTTTAAGTTTCAATATCTCAGCTCTGGAAGGGTCTAGAGCCTCAATTTTTGCACCCAGGTCCATGTCTCGTGGCCCTCTATCAGAATCCAGAGTTTTGAGAAGATTGGAGAAACTTAATTTTTCACCCCCCGAAAAAAAAACATAAGGGGTAACACTGTCATTTTTTTTTTTCTGGTCAAAACTTTAAGTTTCAATATCTCAGCTCTGGAAGGGTGTAGAGCCTCAATTTTTGCACCCAGGTCCATGTCTCGTGGCCCTCTATCAGAATCCAGAGTTTTGAGAAGATTGGAGAAACTTAATTTTTCACCCCCCGAAAAAAAAACATAAGGGGTAACACTGTCATTTTTTTTTTCTGGTCAAAACTTTAAGTTTCAATATCTCAGCTCTGGAAGGGTGTAGAGCCTCAATTTTTGCACCCAGGTCCATGTCTCGTGGCCCTCTATCAGAATCCAGAGTTTTGAGAAGTTTGGAGAAACTTAATTTTTCACCCCCCGAAAAAAAAACATAAGGGGTAACACTGTCATTTTTTTTTCTAGTCAAAATTTTGAATTTCAATATCTCAGCTCTGGAAGAGTCTAGAGCCTCAATTTTTGCACCCAGGTCCATGTCTCGTGGCCCTCTATCAGAATCCAGAGTTTTGAGAAGATTGGAGAAACTTAATTTTTCACCCCCCGAAAAAAAAACATAAGGGGTAACACTGTCATTTTTTTTTTTTCTGGTCAAAACTTTAAGTTTCAATATATCAGCTCTGGAAGGGTCTAGCCTCAATTTTTGCACCCAGGTCCATGTCTCGTGGCCCTCTATCAGAATCCAGAGTTTTGAGAAGATTGGAGAAACTTAATTTTTCACCCCCCGAAAAAAAACATAAGGGGTAACACTGTCATTTTTTTTTTTTCTGGTCAAAACTTTAAGTTTCAATATCTCAGCTCTGGAAGGGTGTAGAGCCTCAATTTTTGCACCCAGGTCCATGTCTCGTGGCCCTCTATCAGAATCCAGAGTTTTGAGAAGATTGGAGAAACTTAATTTTTCACCCCCCGAAAAAAAACATAAGGGGTAACACTGTCATTTGTTTTTCTGGTCAAAACTTTAAGTTTCAATATCTCAGCTCTGGAAGGGTGTAGAGCCTCAATTTTTGCACCCAGGTCCATGTCTCGTGGCCCTCTATCAGAATCCAGAGTTTTGAGAAGTTTGGAGAAACTTAATTTTTCACCCCCCGAAAAAAAAAACATAAGGGGTAACACTGTCATTTTTTTTTTTTTCTAGTCAAAATTTTGAATTTCAATATCTCAGCTCTGGAAGAGTCTAGAGCCTCAATTTTTGCACCCAGGTCCATGTCTCGTGGCCCTCTATCAGAATCCAGAGTTTTGAGAAGATTGGAGAAACTTAATTTTTCACCCCCCGAAAAAAAAACATAAGGGGTAACACTGTCATTTTTTTTCTGGTCAAAACTTTAAGTTTCAATATCTCAGCTCTGGAAGGGTCTAGAGCCTCAATTTTTGCACCCAGGTCCATGTCTCGTGGCCCTCTATCAGAATTCAGAGTTTTGAGAAGATTGGAGAAACTTAATTTTTCACCCCCCGAAAAAAAAACATAAGGGGTAACACTGTCATTTTTTTTTCTGGTCAAAACTTTAAGTTTCAATATCTCAGCTCTGGAAGGGTGTAGAGCCTCAATTTTTGCACCCAGGTCCATGTCTCGTGGCCCTCTATCAGAATCCAGAGTTTTGAGAAGATTGGAGAAACTTAATTTTTTACCCCCCGAAAAAAAACATAAGGGGTAACACTGTCATTTTTTTTTTCTGGTCAAAACTTTAAGTTTCAATATCTCGGATCTGGAAGGGTGTAGAGCCTCAATTTTTGCACCCAGGTCCATGTCTCGTGGCCCTCTATCAGAATCCAGAGTTTTGAGAAGATTGGAGAAACTTAATTTTTCACCCCCCGAAAAAAAAACATAAGGGGTAACACTGTCATTTTTTTTTTTTCTGGTCAAAACTTTAAGTTTCAATATATCAGCTCTGGAAGGGTCTAGAGCCTCAATTTTTGCACCCAGGTCCATGTCTCGTGGCCCTCTATCAGAATCCAGAGTTTTGAGAAGATCGGAGAAACTTAATTTTTCACCCCCCGAAAAAAAACATAAGGGGTAACACTGTCATTTTTTTTTCTGGTCAAAACTTTAAGTTTCAATATCTCAGCTCTGGAAGGGTGTAGAGCCTCAATTTTTGCACCCAGGTCCATGTCTCGTGGCCCTCTGTCAGAATCCAGAGTTTTGAGAAGATTGGAGAAACTTAATTTTTCACCCCCCGAAAAAAAACATAAGGGGTAACACTGTCATTTTTTTTTCTGGTCAAAACTTTAAGTTTCAATATCTCAGCTCTGGAAGGGTCTAGAGCCTCAATTTTTGCACCCAGGTCCATGTCTCGTGGCCCTCTATCAGAATCCAGAGTTTTGAGAAGATTGGAGAAACTTAATTTTTCACCCCCCGAAAAAAAACATAAGGGGTAACACTGTCATTTTTTTTCTGGTCAAAACTTTAAGTTTCAATATCTCAGCTCTGGAAGGGTGTAGAGCCTCAATTTTTGCACCCAGGTCCATGTCTCGTGGCCCTCTATCAGAATCCAGAGTTTTGAGAAGTTTGGAGAAACTTAATTTTTCACCCCCCGAAAAAAAAACATAAGGGGTAACACTGTCATTTTTTTTCTAGTCAAAATTTTGAATTTCAATATCTCAGCTCTGGAAGAGTCTAGAGCCTCAATTTTTGCACCCAGGTCCATGTCTCGTGGCCCTCTATCAGAATCCAGAGTTTTGAGAAGATTGGAGAAACTTAATTTTTCACCCCCCGAAAAAAAAACATAAGGGGTAACACTGTCATTTTTTTTTTTCTGGTCAAAACTTTAAGTTTCAATATATCAGCTCTGGAAGGGTCTAGAGCCTCAATTTTTGCACCCAGGTCCATGTCTCGTGGCCCTCTATCAGAATCCAGAGTTTTGAGAAGATTGGAGAAACTTAATTTTTCACCCCCCGAAAAAAAACATAAGGGGTAACACTGTCATTTTTTTTTTCTGGTCAAAACTTTAAGTTTCAATATCTCAGCTCTGGAAGGGTGTAGAGCCTCAATTTTTGCACCCAGGTCCATGTCTCGTGGCCCTCTATCAGAATCCAGAGTTTTGAGAAGATTGGAGAAACTTAATTTTTCACCCCCCGAAAAAAAACATAAGGGGTAACACTGTCATTTGTTTTTCTAGTCAAAATTTTGAATTTCAATATCTCAGCTCTGGAAGAGTCTAGAGCCTCAATTTTTGCACCCAGGTCCATGTCTCGTGGCCCTCTATCAGAATCCAGAGTTTTGAGAAGATTGGAGAAACTTAATTTTTCACCCCCCGAAAAAAAACATAAGGGGTAACACTGTCATTTTTTTTTCTGGTCAAAACTTTAAGTTTCAATATCTCAGCTCTGGAAGGGTCTAGAGCCTCAATTTTTGCACCCAGGTCCATGTCTCGTGGCCCTCTATCAGAATCCAGAGTTTTGAGAAGATTGGAGAAACTTAATTTTTCACCCCCCGAAAAAAAACATAAGGGGTAACACTGTCATTTTTTTTTCTGGTCAAAACTTTAAGTTTCAATATCTCAGCTCTGGAAGGGTGTAGAGCCTCAATTTTTGCACCCAGGTCCATGTCTCGTGGCCCTCTATCAGAATCCAGAGTTTTGAGAAGATTGGAGAAACTTAATTTTTTACCCCCCGAAAAAAAACATAAGGGGTAACACTGTCATTTTTTTTTTTCTGGTCAAAACTTTAAGTTTCAATATCTCAGATCTGGAAGGGTGTAGAGCCTCAATTTTTGCACCCAGGTCCATGTCTCGTGGCCCTCTATCAGAATCCAGAGTTTTGAGAAGATTGGAGAAACTTAATTTTTCACCCCCCGAAAAAAAACAGAAGGGGTAACACTGTCATTTTTTTTTTTTCTGGTCAAAACTTTAAGTTTCAATATATCAGCTCTGGAAGGGTCTAGAGCCTCAATTTTTGCACCCAGGTCCATGTCTCGTGGCCCTCTATCAGAATCCAGAGTTTTGAGAAGATCGGAGAAACTTAATTTTTCACCCCCGAAAAAAAACATAAGGGGTAACACTGTCATTTTTTTTTCTGGTCAAAACTTTAAGTTTCAATATCTCAGCTCTGGAAGGGTGTAGAGCCTCAATTTTTGCACCCAGGTCCATGTCTCGTGGCCCTCTATCAGAATCCAGAGTTTTGAGAAGATTGGAGAAACTTAATTTTTCACCCCCCGAAAAAAAACATAAGGGGTAACACTGTCATTTTTTTTTCTGGTCAAAACTTTAAGTTTCAATATCTCAGCTCTGGAAGGGTCTAGAGCCTCAATTTTTGCACCCAGGTCCATGTCTCGTGGCCCTCTATCAGAATCCAGAGTTTTGAGAAGATTGGAGAAACTTAATTTTTCACCCCCCGAAAAAAAACATAAGGGGTAACACTGTCATTTTTTTTCTGGTCAAAACTTTAAGTTTCAATATCTCAGCTCTGGAAGGGTGTAGAGCCTCAATTTTTGCACCCAGGTCCATGTCTCGTGGCCCTCTATCAGAATCCAGAGTTTTGAGAAGATTGGAGAAACTTAATTTTTTACCCCCCGAAAAAAAACATAAGGGGTAACACTGTCATTTTTTTTTCTGGTCAAAACTTTAAGTTTCAATATCTCAGATCTGGAAGGGTGTAGAGCCTCAATTTTTGCACCCAGGTCCATGTCTCGTGGCCCTCTATCAGAATCCAGAGTTTTGAGAAGATTGGAGAAACTTAATTTTTCACCCCCCGAAAAAAAAACATAAGGGGTAACACTGTCATTTTTTTTTTCTGGTCAAAACTTTAAGTTTCAATATATCAGCTCTGGAAGGGTCTAGAGCCTCAATTTTTGCACCCAGGTCCATGTCTCGTGGCCCTCTATCAGAATCCAGAGTTTTGAGAAGATCGGAGAAACTTAATTTTTCACCCCCCGAAAAAAAAAACATAAGGGGTAACACTGTCATTTTTTTTTCTAGTCAAAATTTTGAATTTCAATATCTCAGCTCTGGAAGAGTCTAGAGCCTCAATTTCTGCACCCAGGTCCATGTCTCGTGGCCCTCTATCAGAATCCAGAGTTTTGAGAAGATTGGAGAAACTTAATTTTTCACCCCCCGAAAAAAAACATAAGGGGTAACACTGTCATTTTTTTTTTCTGGTCAAAACTTTAAGTTTCAATATATCAGCTCTGGAAGGGTCTAGAGCCTCAATTTTTGCACCCAGGTCCATGTCTCGTGGCCCTCTATCAGAATCCAGAGTTTTGAGAAGATTGGAGAAACTTAATTTTTCACCCCCCGAAAAAAAAACGTAAGGGGTAACACTGTCATTTTTTTTTTCTGGTCAAAACTTTAAGTTTCAATATCTCAGCTCTGGAAGGGTGTAGAGCCTCAATTTTTGCACCCAGGTCCATGTCTCGTGGCCCTCTATCAGAATCCAGAGTTTTGAGAAGATTGGAGAAACTTAATTTTTCACCCCCCGAAAAAAAACATAAGGGGTAACACTGTCATTTTTTTTTTCTGGTCAAAACTTTAAGTTTCAATATCTCAGCTCTGGAAGGGTGTAGAGCCTCAATTTTTGCACCCAGGTCCATGTCTCGTGGCCCTCTATCAGAATCCAGAGTTTTGAGAAGATTGGAGAAACTTAATTTTCACCCCCCGAAAAAAAACATAAGGGGTAACACTGTCATTTTTTTTTTCTGGTCAAAACTTTAAGTTTCAATATCTCAGCTCTGGAAGGGTGTAGAGCCTCAATTTTTGCACCCAGGTCCATGTCTCGTGGCCCTCTATCAGAATCCAGAGTTTTGAGAAGATTGGAGAAACTTAATTTTTCACCCCCCGAAAAAAAAACATAAGGGGTAACACTGTCATTTTTTTTTCTGGTCAAAACTTTAAGTTTCAATATATCAGCTCTGGAAGGGTCTAGAGCCTCAATTTTTGCACCCAGGTCCATGTCTCGTGGCCCTCTATCAGAATCCAGAGTTTTGAGAAGATTGGAGAAACTTAATTTTTCACCCCCCGAAAAAAAACATAAGGGGTAACACTGTCATTTTTTTTTCTAGTCAAAACTTTAAGTTTCAATATCTCAGCTCTGGAAGGGTGTAGAGCCTCAATTTTTGCACCCAGGTCCATGTCTCGTGGCCCTCTATCAGAATCCAGAGTTTTGAGAAGATTGGAGAAACTTAATTTTTCACCCCCCGAAAAAAAACATAAGGGGTAACACTGTCATTTTTTTTTTCTGGTCAAAACTTTAAGTTTCAATATATCAGCTCTGGAAGGGTCTAGAGCCTCAATTTTTGCACCCAGGTCCATGTCTCGTGGCCCTCTATCAGAATCCAGAGTTTTGAGAAGATTGGAGAAACTTAATTTTTCACCCCCCGAAAAAAAACATAAGGGGTAACACTGTCATTTTTTTTTTCTGGTCAAAACTTTAAGTTTCAATATCTCAGCTCTGGAAGGGTGTAGAGCCTCAATTTTTGCACCCAGGTCCATGTCTCGTGGCCCTCTATCAGAATCCAGAGTTTTGAGAAGATTGGAGAAACTTAATTTTTCACCCCCCGAAAAAAAACATAAGGGGTAACACTGTCATTTTTTTTTTCTGGTCAAAACTTTAAGTTTCAATATCTCAGCTCTGGAAGGGTGTAGAGCCTCAATTTTTGCACCCAGGTCCATGTCTCGTGGCCCTCTATCAGAATCCAGAGTTTTGAGAAGTTTGGAGAAACTTAATTTTTCACCCCCCGAAAAAAAAACATAAGGGGTAACACTGTCATTTTTTTTTCTAGTCAAAATTTTGAATTTCAATATCTCAGCTCTGGAAGAGTCTAGAGCCTCAATTTTTGCACCCAGGTCCATGTCTCGTGGCCCTCTATCAGAATCCAGAGTTTTGAGAAGATTGGAGAAACTTAATTTTTCACCCCCCGAAAAAAAACATAAGGGGTAACACTGTCATTTTTTTTTCTGGTCAAAACTTTAAGTTTCAATATCTCAGCTCTGGAAGGGTCTAGAGCCTCAATTTTTGCACCCAGGTCCATGTCTCGTGGCCCTCTATCAGAATCCAGAGTTTTGAGAAGATTGGAGAAACTTAATTTTTCACCCCCCGAAAAAAAACATAAGGGGTAACACTGTCATTTTTTTTTCTGGTCAAAACTTTAAGTTTCAATATCTCAGCTCTGGAAGGGTGTAGAGCCTCAATTTTTGCACCCAGGTCCATGTCTCGTGGCCCTCTATCAGAATCCAGAGTTTTGAGAAGATTGGAGAAACTTAATTTTTTACCCCCCGAAAAAAAACATAAGGGGTAACACTGTCATTTTTTTTTTTCTGGTCAAAACTTTAAGTTTCAATATCTCAGCTCTGGAAGGGTGTAGAGCCTCAATTTTTGCACCCAGGTCCATGTCTCGTGGCCCTCTATCAGAATCCAGAGTTTTGAGAAGATTGGAGAAACTTAATTTTTCACCCCCCGAAAAAAAACATAAGGGGTAACACTGTCATTTTTTTTTTCTGGTCAAAACTTTAAGTTTCAATATCTCAGCTCTGGAAGGGTGTAGAGCCTCAATTTTTGCACCCAGGTCCATGTCTCGTGGCCCTCTATCAGAATCCAGAGTTTTGAGAAGTTTGGAGAAACTTAATTTTTCACCCCCCGAAAAAAAAAACATAAGGGGTAACACTGTCATTTTTTTTTCTAGTCAAAATTTTGAATTTCAATATCTCAGCTCTGGAAGAGTCTAGAGCCTCAATTTTTGCACCCAGGTCCATGTCTCGTGGCCCTCTATCAGAATCCAGAGTTTTGAGAAGATTGGAGAAACTTAATTTTTCACCCCCCGAAAAAAAACATAAGGGGTAACACTGTCATTTTTTTTTCTGGTCAAAACTTTAAGTTTCAATATCTCAGCTCTGGAAGGGTCTAGAGCCTCAATTTTTGCACCCAGGTCCATGTCTCGTGGCCCTCTATCAGAATCCAGAGTTTTGAGAAGATTGGAGAAACTTAATTTTTCACCCCCCGAAAAAAAACATAAGGGGTAACACTGTCATTTTTTTTTTCTGGTCAAAACTTTAAGTTTCAATATCTCAGCTCTGGAAGGGTGTAGAGCCTCAATTTTTGCACCCAGGTCCATGTCTCGTGGCCCTCTATCAGAATCCAGAGTTTTGAGAAGATTGGAGAAACTTAATTTTTCACCCCCCGAAAAAAAACAGAAGGGGTAACACTGTCATTTTTTTTTTTTCTGGTCAAAACTTTAAGTTTCAATATATCAGCTCTGGAAGGGTCTAGAGCCTCAATTTTTGCACCCAGGTCCATGTCTCGTGGCCCTCTATCAGAATCCAGAGTTTTGAGAAGATCGGAGAAACTTAATTTTTCACCCCCGAAAAAAAACATAAGGGGTAACACTGTCATTTTTTTTTCTGGTCAAAACTTTAAGTTTCAATATCTCAGCTCTGGAAGGGTGTAGAGCCTCAATTTTTGCACCCAGGTCCATGTCTCGTGGCCCTCTATCAGAATCCAGAGTTTTGAGAAGATTGGAGAAACTTAATTTTTCACCCCCCGAAAAAAAACATAAGGGGTAACACTGTCATTTTTTTTTCTGGTCAAAACTTTAAGTTTCAATATCTCAGCTCTGGAAGGGTCTAGAGCCTCAATTTTTGCACCCAGGTCCATGTCTCGTGGCCCTCTATCAGAATCCAGAGTTTTGAGAAGATTGGAGAAACTTAATTTTTCACCCCCCGAAAAAAAACATAAGGGGTAACACTGTCATTTTTTTTCTGGTCAAAACTTTAAGTTTCAATATCTCAGCTCTGGAAGGGTGTAGAGCCTCAATTTTTGCACCCAGGTCCATGTCTCGTGGCCCTCTATCAGAATCCAGAGTTTTGAGAAGATTGGAGAAACTTAATTTTTTACCCCCCGAAAAAAAACATAAGGGGTAACACTGTCATTTTTTTTTCTGGTCAAAACTTTAAGTTTCAATATCTCAGATCTGGAAGGGTGTAGAGCCTCAATTTTTGCACCCAGGTCCATGTCTCGTGGCCCTCTATCAGAATCCAGAGTTTTGAGAAGATTGGAGAAACTTAATTTTTCACCCCCCGAAAAAAAAACATAAGGGGTAACACTGTCATTTTTTTTTTTCTGGTCAAAACTTTAAGTTTCAATATATCAGCTCTGGAAGGGTCTAGAGCCTCAATTTTTGCACCCAGGTCCATGTCTCGTGGCCCTCTATCAGAATCCAGAGTTTTGAGAAGATCGGAGAAACTTAATTTTTCACCCCCCGAAAAAAAAAACATAAGGGGTAACACTGTCATTTTTTTTCTAGTCAAAATTTTGAATTTCAATATCTCAGCTCTGGAAGAGTCTAGAGCCTCAATTTCTGCACCCAGGTCCATGTCTCGTGGCCCTCTATCAGAATCCAGAGTTTTGAGAAGATTGGAGAAACTTAATTTTTCACCCCCCGAAAAAAAACATAAGGGGTAACACTGTCATTTTTTTTTTCTGGTCAAAACTTTAAGTTTCAATATATCAGCTCTGGAAGGGTCTAGAGCCTCAATTTTTGCACCCAGGTCCATGTCTCGTGGCCCTCTATCAGAATCCAGAGTTTTGAGAAGATTGGAGAAACTTAATTTTTCACCCCCCGAAAAAAAAACGTAAGGGGTAACACTGTCATTTTTTTTTTCTGGTCAAAACTTTAAGTTTCAATATCTCAGCTCTGGAAGGGTGTAGAGCCTCAATTTTTGCACCCAGGTCCATGTCTCGTGGCCCTCTATCAGAATCCAGAGTTTTGAGAAGATTGGAGAAACTTAATTTTTCACCCCCCGAAAAAAAACATAAGGGGTAACACTGTCATTTTTTTTTTCTGGTCAAAACTTTAAGTTTCAATATCTCAGCTCTGGAAGGGTGTAGAGCCTCAATTTTTGCACCCAGGTCCATGTCTCGTGGCCCTCTATCAGAATCCAGAGTTTTGAGAAGATTGGAGAAACTTAATTTTCACCCCCCGAAAAAAAACATAAGGGGTAACACTGTCATTTTTTTTTTCTGGTCAAAACTTTAAGTTTCAATATCTCAGCTCTGGAAGGGTGTAGAGCCTCAATTTTTGCACCCAGGTCCATGTCTCGTGGCCCTCTATCAGAATCCAGAGTTTTGAGAAGATTGGAGAAACTTAATTTTTCACCCCCCGAAAAAAAAACATAAGGGGTAACACTGTCATTTTTTTTTCTGGTCAAAACTTTAAGTTTCAATATATCAGCTCTGGAAGGGTCTAGAGCCTCAATTTTTGCACCCAGGTCCATGTCTCGTGGCCCTCTATCAGAATCCAGAGTTTTGAGAAGATTGGAGAAACTTAATTTTTCACCCCCCGAAAAAAAACATAAGGGGTAACACTGTCATTTTTTTTTCTAGTCAAAACTTTAAGTTTCAATATCTCAGCTCTGGAAGGGTGTAGAGCCTCAATTTTTGCACCCAGGTCCATGTCTCGTGGCCCTCTATCAGAATCCAGAGTTTTGAGAAGATTGGAGAAACTTAATTTTTCACCCCCCGAAAAAAAACATAAGGGGTAACACTGTCATTTTTTTTTTCTGGTCAAAACTTTAAGTTTCAATATATCAGCTCTGGAAGGGTCTAGAGCCTCAATTTTTGCACCCAGGTCCATGTCTCGTGGCCCTCTATCAGAATCCAGAGTTTTGAGAAGATTGGAGAAACTTAATTTTTCACCCCCCGAAAAAAAACATAAGGGGTAACACTGTCATTTTTTTTTTCTGGTCAAAACTTTAAGTTTCAATATCTCAGCTCTGGAAGGGTGTAGAGCCTCAATTTTTGCACCCAGGTCCATGTCTCGTGGCCCTCTATCAGAATCCAGAGTTTTGAGAAGATTGGAGAAACTTAATTTTTCACCCCCCGAAAAAAAACATAAGGGGTAACACTGTCATTTTTTTTTCTGGTCAAAACTTTAAGTTTCAATATCTCAGCTCTGGAAGGGTGTAGAGCCTCAATTTTTGCACCCAGGTCCATGTCTCGTGGCCCTCTATCAGAATCCAGAGTTTTGAGAAGTTTGGAGAAACTTAATTTTTCACCCCCCGAAAAAAAAACATAAGGGGTAACACTGTCATTTTTTTTTCTAGTCAAAATTTTGAATTTCAATATCTCAGCTCTGGAAGAGTCTAGAGCCTCAATTTTTGCACCCAGGTCCATGTCTCGTGGCCCTCTATCAGAATCCAGAGTTTTGAGAAGATTGGAGAAACTTAATTTTTCACCCCCCGAAAAAAAACATAAGGGGTAACACTGTCATTTTTTTTTCTGGTCAAAACTTTAAGTTTCAATATCTCAGCTCTGGAAGGGTCTAGAGCCTCAATTTTTGCACCCAGGTCCATGTCTCGTGGCCCTCTATCAGAATCCAGAGTTTTGAGAAGATTGGAGAAACTTAATTTTTCACC
This sequence comes from Cyprinella venusta, assembly GCA_038021265.1. Lineage (NCBI taxonomy): Eukaryota > Metazoa > Chordata > Actinopteri > Cypriniformes > Leuciscidae > Cyprinella > Cyprinella venusta. The sequence goes on from CM075864.1 coordinate 27,528,610, forward strand.
CCCCGAAAAAAAACATAAGGGGTAACACTGTCATTTTTTTTTCTGGTCAAAACTTTAAGTTTCAATATCTCAGCTCTGGAAGGGTGTAGAGCCTCAATTTTTGCACCCAGGTCCATGTCTCGTGGCCCTCTATCAGAATCCAGAGTTTTGAGAAGATTGGAGAAACTTAATTTTTTACCCCCCGAAAAAAAACATAAGGGGTAACACTGTCATTTTTTTTTTTCTGGTCAAAACTTTAAGTTTCAATATCTCAGCTCTGGAAGGGTGTAGAGCCTCAATTTTTGCACCCAGGTCCATGTCTCGTGGCCCTCTATCAGAATCCAGAGTTTTGAGAAGATTGGAGAAACTTAATTTTTCACCCCCCGAAAAAAAACATAAGGGGTAACACTGTCATTTTTTTTTTCTGGTCAAAACTTTAAGTTTCAATATCTCAGCTCTGGAAGGGTGTAGAGCCTCAATTTTTGCACCCAGGTCCATGTCTCGTGGCCCTCTATCAGAATCCAGAGTTTTGAGAAGTTTGGAGAAACTTAATTTTTCACCCCCCGAAAAAAAAAACATAAGGGGTAACACTGTCATTTTTTTTTCTAGTCAAAATTTTGAATTTCAATATCTCAGCTCTGGAAGAGTCTAGAGCCTCAATTTTTGCACCCAGGTCCATGTCTCGTGGCCCTCTATCAGAATCCAGAGTTTTGAGAAGATTGGAGAAACTTAATTTTTCACCCCCCGAAAAAAAACATAAGGGGTAACACTGTCATTTTTTTTTCTGGTCAAAACTTTAAGTTTCAATATCTCAGCTCTGGAAGGGTCTAGAGCCTCAATTTTTGCACCCAGGTCCATGTCTCGTGGCCCTCTATCAGAATCCAGAGTTTTGAGAAGATTGGAGAAACTTAATTTTTCACCCCCCGAAAAAAAACATAAGGGGTAACACTGTCATTTTTTTTTTCTGGTCAAAACTTTAAGTTTCAATATCTCAGCTCTGGAAGGGTGTAGAGCCTCAATTTTTGCACCCAGGTCCATGTCTCGTGGCCCTCTATCAGAATCCAGAGTTTTGAGAAGATTGGAGAAACTTAATTTTTTACCCCCCGAAAAAAAACATAAGGGGTAACACTGTCATTTTTTTTTTCTGGTCAAAACTTTAAGTTTCAATATCTCAGCTCTGGAAGGGTGTAGAGCCTCAATTTTTGCACCCAGGTCCATGTCTCGTGGCCCTCTATCAGAATCCAGAGTTTTGAGAAGATTGGAGAAACTTAATTTTTCACCCCCCGAAAAAAAACATAAGGGGTAACACTGTCATTTTTTTTTTCTGGTCAAAACTTTAAGTTTCAATATCTCAGCTCTGGAAGGGTCTAGAGCCTCAATTTTTGCACCCAGGTCCATGTCTCGTGGCCCTCTATCAGAATCCAGAGTTTTGAGAAGATTGGAGAAACTTAATTTTTCACCCCCCGAAAAAAAAACATAAGGGGTAACACTGTCATTTTTTTTTTCTGGTCAAAACTTTAAGTTTCAATATCTCAGCTCTGGAAGGGTGTAGAGCCTCAATTTTTGCACCCAGGTCCATGTCTCGTGGCCCTCTATCAGAATCCAGAGTTTTGAGAAGATTGGAGAAACTTAATTTTTCACCCCCCGAAAAAAAAAACATAAGGGGTAACACTGTCATTTTTTTTTTTCTGGTCAAAACTTTAAGTTTCAATATCTCAGCTCTGGAAGGGTGTAGAGCCTCAATTTTTGCACCCAGGTCCATGTCTCGTGGCCCTCTATCAGAATCCAGAGTTTTGAGAAGTTTGGAGAAACTTAATTTTTCACCCCCCGAAAAAAAAAACATAAGGGGTAACACTGTCATTTTTTTTTCTAGTCAAAATTTTGAATTTCAATATCTCAGCTCTGGAAGAGTCTAGAGCCTCAATTTTTGCACCCAGGTCCATGTCTCGTGGCCCTCTATCAGAATCCAGAGTTTTGAGAAGATTGGAGAAACTTAATTTTTCACCCCCCGAAAAAAAAACATAAGGGGTAACACTGTCATTTTTTTTTTTCTGGTCAAAACTTTAAGTTTCAATATATCAGCTCTGGAAGGGTCTAGCCTCAATTTTTGCACCCAGGTCCATGTCTCGTGGCCCTCTATCAGAATCCAGAGTTTTGAGAAGATTGGAGAAACTTAATTTTTCACCCCCCGAAAAAAAACATAAGGGGTAACACTGTCATTTTTTTTTTTCTGGTCAAAACTTTAAGTTTCAATATCTCAGCTCTGGAAGGGTGTAGAGCCTCAATTTTTGCACCCAGGTCCATGTCTCGTGGCCCTCTATCAGAATCCAGAGTTTTGAGAAGATTGGAGAAACTTAATTTTTCACCCCCCGAAAAAAAACATAAGGGGTAACACTGTCATTTGTTTTTCTGGTCAAAACTTTAAGTTTCAATATCTCAGCTCTGGAAGGGTGTAGAGCCTCAATTTTTGCACCCAGGTCCATGTCTCGTGGCCCTCTATCAGAATCCAGAGTTTTGAGAAGTTTGGAGAAACTTAATTTTTCACCCCCCGAAAAAAAAACATAAGGGGTAACACTGTCATTTTTTTTTTTTCTAGTCAAAATTTTGAATTTCAATATCTCAGCTCTGGAAGAGTCTAGAGCCTCAATTTTTGCACCCAGGTCCATGTCTCGTGGCCCTCTATCAGAATCCAGAGTTTTGAGAAGATTGGAGAAACTTAATTTTTCACCCCCCGAAAAAAAAACATAAGGGGTAACACTGTCATTTTTTTTTCTGGTCAAAACTTTAAGTTTCAATATCTCAGCTCTGGAAGGGTCTAGAGCCTCAATTTTTGCACCCAGGTCCATGTCTCGTGGCCCTCTATCAGAATTCAGAGTTTTGAGAAGATTGGAGAAACTTAATTTTTCACCCCCCGAAAAAAAACATAAGGGGTAACACTGTCATTTTTTTTTCTGGTCAAAACTTTAAGTTTCAATATCTCAGCTCTGGAAGGGTGTAGAGCCTCAATTTTTGCACCCAGGTCCATGTCTCGTGGCCCTCTATCAGAATCCAGAGTTTTGAGAAGATTGGAGAAACTTAATTTTTTACCCCCCGAAAAAAAACATAAGGGGTAACACTGTCATTTTTTTTTTTCTGGTCAAAACTTTAAGTTTCAATATCTCAGATCTGGAAGGGTGTAGAGCCTCAATTTTTGCACCCAGGTCCATGTCTCGTGGCCCTCTATCAGAATCCAGAGTTTTGAGAAGATTGGAGAAACTTAATTTTTCACCCCCCGAAAAAAAAACATAAGGGGTAACACTGTCATTTTTTTTTTTTTTTCTGGTCAAAACTTTAAGTTTCAATATATCAGCTCTGGAAGGGTCTAGAGCCTCAATTTTTGCACCCAGGTCCATGTCTCGTGGCCCTCTATCAGAATCCAGAGTTTTGAGAAGATCGGAGAAACTTAATTTTTCACCCCCCGAAAAAAAACATAAGGGGTAACACTGTCATTTTTTTTTCTGGTCAAAACTTTAAGTTTCAATATCTCAGCTCTGGAAGGGTGTAGAGCCTCAATTTTTGCACCCAGGTCCATGTCTCGTGGCCCTCTGTCAGAATCCAGAGTTTTGAGAAGATTGGAGAAACTTAATTTTTCACCCCCCGAAAAAAAACATAAGGGGTAACACTGTCATTTTTTTTTCTGGTCAAAACTTTAAGTTTCAATATCTCAGCTCTGGAAGGGTCTAGAGCCTCAATTTTTGCACCCAGGTCCATGTCTCGTGGCCCTCTATCAGAATCCAGAGTTTTGAGAAGATTGGAGAAACTTAATTTTTCACCCCCCGAAAAAAAACATAAGGGGTAACACTGTCATTTTTTTTCTGGTCAAAACTTTAAGTTTCAATATCTCAGCTCTGGAAGGGTGTAGAGCCTCAATTTTTGCACCCAGGTCCATGTCTCGTGGCCCTCTATCAGAATCCAGAGTTTTGAGAAGATTGGAGAAACTTAATTTTTTACCCCCCGAAAAAAAACATAAGGGGTAACACTGTCATTTTTTTTTTCTGGTCAAAACTTTAAGTTTCAATATCTCAGATCTGGAAGGGTGTAGAGCCTCAATTTTTGCACCCAGGTCCATGTCTCGTGGCCCTCTATCAGAATCCAGAGTTTTGAGAAGATTGGAGAAACTTAATTTTTCACCCCCCGAAAAAAAAAACATAAGGGGTAACACTGTCATTTTTTTTTTCTGGTCAAAACTTTAAGTTTCAATATATCAGCTCTGGAAGGGTCTAGAGCCTCAATTTTTGCACCCAGGTCCATGTCTCGTGGCCCTCTATCAGAATCCAGAGTTTTGAGAAGATCGGAGAAACTTAATTTTTCACCCCCCGAAAAAAAAAACATAAGGGGTAACACTGTCATTTTTTTTTCTAGTCAAAATTTTGAATTTCAATATCTCAGCTCTGGAAGAGTCTAGAGCCTCAATTTTTGCACCCAGGTCCATGTCTCGTGGCCCTCTATCAGAATCCAGAGTTTTGAGAAGATTGGAGAAACTTAATTTTTCACCCCCCGAAAAAAAACATAAGGGGTAACACTGTCATTTTTTTTTCTGGTCAAAACTTTAAGTTTCAATATCTCAGCTCTGGAAGGGTCTAGAGCCTCAATTTTTGCACCCAGGTCCATGTCTCGTGGCCCTCTATCAGAATCCAGAGTTTTGAGAAGATTGGAGAAACTTAATTTTTCACCCCCCGAAAAAAAACATAAGGGGTAACACTGTCATTTTTTTTTTCTGGTCAAAACTTTAAGTTTCAATATCTCAGCTCTGGAAGGGTGTAGAGCCTCAATTTTTGCACCCAGGTCCATGTATCGTGGCCCTCTATCAGAATCCAGAGTTTTGAGAAGATTGGAGAAACTTAATTTTTTACCCCCCGAAAAAAAACATAAGGGGTAACACTGTCATTTTTTTTTTCTGGTCAAAACTTTAAGTTTCAATATCTCAGCTCTGGAAGGGTGTAGAGCCTCAATTTTTGCACCCAGGTCCATGTCTCGTGGCCCTCTATCAGAATCCAGAGTTTTGAGAAGATTGGAGAAACTTAATTTTTCACCCCCCGAAAAAAAACATAAGGGGTAACACTGTCATTTTTTTTTTCTGGTCAAAACTTTAAGTTTCAATATCTCAGCTCTGAAGGGTCTAGAGCCTCAATTTTTGCACCCAGGTCCATGTCTCGTGGCCCTCTATCAGAATCCAGAGTTTTGAGAAGATTGGAGAAACTTAATTTTTCACCCCCCGAAAAAAAAACATAAGGGTAACACTGTCATTTTTTTTTTCTGGTCAAAACTTTAAGTTTCAATATCTCAGCTCTGGAAGGGTGTAGAGCCTCAATTTTTGCACCCAGGTCCATGTCTCGTGGCCCTCTATCAGAATCCAGAGTTTTGAGAAGATTGGAGAAACTTAATTTTTCACCCCCCGAAAAAAAACATAAGGGGTAACACTGTCATTTTTTTTTTTTCTGGTCAAAACTTTAAGTTTCAATATCTCAGCTCTGGAAGGGTGTAGAGCCTCAATTTTTGCACCCAGGTCCATGTCTCGTGGCCCTCTATCAGAATCCAGAGTTTTGAGAAGATTGGAGAAACTTAATTTTTCACCCCCCGAAAAAAAAACATAAGGGGTAACACTGTCATTTTTTTTTCTAGTCAAAATTTTGAATTTCAATATCTCAGCTCTGGAAGAGTCTAGAGCCTCAATTTTA